>NQVE01000116.1:0-687500 GCA_003260385.1 Cuscuta australis
AGAGTCGTATAGAAGAGAAACAACTGTTTCAATGAGATGACAGTGTTTCCGTTCAGCGACCCCATTTTGCTCAGGAGTGTAGGGACAAGAGGTGTGATGAAGGAATCCTAAAGTTTGAAGGAAAAGGCCAAAAGCGTTATTTACAAATTCTTTGCCATTATCACTTCGAAAAATTTTGATGTGAGAATTAAACTGAGTTTTAATCATTTTTTCAAAATTCACAAAAATAGAGTAAGCTTCAGATTTATGTTTTAGGGGATAAATCCAGGTAAATTTGCTGAAATCATCAACAAAAGAGATATAAAATCGAAAACCGCTACAGGAAGGAACAGAGGTGGGACCCCAAACATCAGAATGTATTAATTGAAAGGGCGCTGTGGCCTTATGTTCAGACAATTCAAAAGGTAAACGACAGGACTTAGAGACATAACATGATTCACAATGTAAAGGCTCTGAAAACTGAAAACCTAAGGAAGACAAAATAGATTTGGCAATCGCAGGAGCTGGATGACCGAGTCTATGATGCCAAGTGGACTCTTGGATAGCTTGATACGCAACGGTTGGGAGTTTGGAAGGAAGTGTGTATAACCCATGCTCACAGAGGCCCTTGTACCGCACCTGGTTGGTAGGATTGTCCACTATTTGGAAATCGTTGGCATTGAAAACAAGAGTGCAGTTGTTATCTTTGGTAAATCGATGGACAGACAATAGATTGGAGGTAAGGGAAGGGACATAATAAAGAGTAGAAAGGTGGTATTTACCATTAGGAGTATGGACAAAACCTAAGCCAGAGTGTGTGATGGGTAGGGATTGACCATTGCCTACAGTAATAGCATCAGTACCGGTGTATTGATGAGGAGATTGTAGCTGAGAATAATCAGACGTGACATGGGTGTTGGCACCAGTGTCCATCTCCAGGTTTATTTCTTCGGAGATCACCCATCCAGAAAGCTGATTTAACGAAATATTGGTATTGTTCATGCGAATGTTTTGCTTAAAGGATGAGTATTTGGTGGGAAGACCACGAATAACAACATTCACCACATCACGTTCAGGGATCTCTTCTTTCAAGGCATCGAGATCCGAGAGAATAGTTGCCACATCATCAAGGTATTGTGTCATAGTTTTGGTACCTTTACGAAGAGTGTGGAGTTTGTCCCGAAGCTGATAAACATGAGCGGTGGACACGGAGTTGTACCGTATGGCCAAAGCATCCCAGAGGGCAGCAGATGTGGTGAAGCCGCGAGCATGTTTGTGAACGGAGGGGCTGATGACCGCTAGGAGGCAGGCGCGGATCTGTGTGTCAACGATGGTCCAGGAGGTATACTCTAGATTAGGGACGATTTTATCGTTTTTGGAGATAGTTGGCGCCGGGGCTGCTTCATGACCATCAATCCATCCAAGGAGGAGATTAGCTGAAAGAGCTGTCTGGACATTGAGAGACCATGCCGGATAATTTGTTTCGGTGAGTTTTTCTGGGATTAAGTTGTGGAGACTCCGAAGCAAAAGTTTTACTCCGGAGGGTAAGGACGCCAAAGGATCCGACGGGGCTGCCATGGTGGGCGGCGGTCGGAAAAAAGAGAGGCTAGGTTTTTGAGAGCCTTAGCTCCGATACCATGATACAATTTGATAATAACTTGTCTTATTGAATATTGAGAGATATGGCCCTATATATAGGGAATACAAGAGTAATCAAAGTACAAGTAAGAAAAGAAAGAATAATCTTAGTAGGAAAGGAAAGAAGTATCCTAATTTAATTATACTTCCTAATACTAGCAAAGGAAGGACAAGGATGGGTGAGAAGAAATAACCCATTGGCCAAATCCTAGACACCTTCATAGTAATCATCCTTCTTTCCTATTTTTTAAATCATCTTTTGCATCGATCATTCATAAATAACTGATGCAAAATATGTTTAAAAAAGCTTTTGCATCGGTTATTTAGAAATTACGGATGCAAAAGCTTTTTTATTTAAAATATAGCTTTTGCATCAGTTATTTCTAAATAACCAATGCAAAAGTTCTTTAAAAAGAGCTTTGGCATCAGTTTTTTTACAAATGATGTTATTGCCCCGGAGCAATTGCATTGATTCATTTGAATGCATTTGCATATGTAAGAAACCAATGCAAAAAATCTAAAAAACTGCTAAAGCCCATTTTTGTAGTAATGATGGAATTATAAACTCTAATTCAGTAGATTTGACTCTAAATTATCATAGTAATTTTACTTTTTCATTGGTTTTTTGAATACTTTTTTTTAGTGTTTTTATTACAATTTAATTATATATATTTTAAAATAAATGAATGTTATAACGTATACACAATCATATAAAATAAATACTACGATTAACTTCAGTTTATGTTTTTTCAATTTAGACAAAATGAATTTAAAATGACTTGAAACAAAAAAACGAAACTACAAAAAACTAAAGGAATATAAATGTAAAAAACAAAAGAAAAACTAATTGAAACTAAAAGAATGAAATGAGCAGTCTGTTTTGCAAAAAAAACATGACTACAAACTAATTATATAACTAAATTTATTTTGAATTTAATTTATTTCAGAATTGAAGTGGGAATAAAAAAATTACATATTTTAAAAACTACATCAAAAATTTTACAAAACAAGAAGTGATATTACTATGTTATTTTTATATCAAATGAGTAACAAAAATAGATAAAAAAAGTAATGAAGTTTGACTTTGTGGATAGTGAACATAGAACTTAAATTGGGCCGGAGTGAGTATATTATAACTTAATCTACTTTTTTCAATTTAGACAATAAATTGAAATTGAAATGAAAATATAAGTAAAAAAACTAATCGAATTGAAAACTAAAAAAGCTATTTTGTAATTATACTCCTCTTACTTCGTATCTAATATACAACGCAGTTAAAAAACCCTCGCCACTCCTTTTTTCGATCGACGCACAGCCAAGCCAACTAAGATGAGGAAACGCCAGCCATAGGCTAGACATCATCAAAAAAGGTGTTCAAAATTCATCTAATCAGTTCTTATCAAGGCTCAAGTGATTTATCCCACCTTTGATTTGGCCTCCATTGTTTTTCTTGTGTGTTAGTGTGGTTCGGGTTTTGTCGCTGGGTTTGCATGGGGTTGGGTTGCGATTGGGGTACGTGACTACATGGTCTTGAGTATGGTGTGCCTAGGTTCGGGGGATTGTAGGGGTCTGGGTGTGAAAGAGTGCCTTAGGGCAGGAGGGTTGGGGCAGGAGGGTTGGGGGTAGCGTGTATCAAGAATACATATACTTAGATTATAAGTATCTTGGTTCTTTGTATTTACTTTTAGCTAGCTAATGCACATAGTTACGAGCATTACAATCGTAGAGATAAGAATAAACATGGAATTAAATCTTCAATTCCTAGAATCTATACACCGGAAGTATAAAAATGAAGATTGAAGATTTCTACCTTGAAAACTCAGACTAAAATGTTTGGTGAGGTGAAACTATGGACGTGTGATGCACACTAGAAGGACGCTTGCACTCTCCTCTTTTCGAATTTGCTGGTTGTGCGACTCCAATCGCTGAAAATTTGTGGTGATGGAAACTTTTTGGTGAACCCTTGCTCATTCTTCTCTTTCTAAAGTCATAAATGTGTGTGCTGGAGTGTACGAATAAATTAAAATCATAAATGTGTGTGTTTCTATGGGAGTGTACGAATAAATGAGTCCTCGGTCTGATTTTTCTATTTTTTTATTTAATTAGATCCAAAAGGTAACTTTTGGCCCAAGCTTTAACTAATTAAGTCCCCCCAAAGACTACCTTTTACTCACCACAGTATATTTTTAATCTTTTTATGCCCAAAATCAAGTCTTTTAAATGTAAAAAAGTATTTATTGTCTAAAAACTATGATTTGTGCAACATTATTATAAACAAGTATTTTTTTCTATAAAAAAGTATTTTTGAAACAACTCTTTTAAGTAAATAAAATCCAACTTTTTAAGCTCTAACATCAAGATAGAGTTCACCTTGAAAGACATCAACAAAATTCAGAGGCCAGATGATTACTCTTCTTTGGTTCTCTTGGTGCAATCGACTTCATCTCCTCTCTTATATTATAGAACATGTGTTGATGATATTGAGATCTGTATGAAGTGCTTAATGATGATGATTCGTGGATTCGGACCACAAGTTTTACTAGAGCAATCTATCGGTGTAACACGTATTGGATATCGATTGCACTTTAAAAGGGCCTTACTTTTAAATTTTAACAAGGTTATAGAGTTTTAGGAAACATAGAGTGCAAATTGATGAATTGTCAGGGAAGAAGATCCGAAGAAGGGATGAGTGTTATATTGGGACATCATATTATAACCCTTGCTTTTATGTACATGGAAATGAAGGTTTGAGTTTCTCAATCTTGTCTATGCTGAACGTTGTTGTGCAAAAAGGTATATTCAATCAACATCAACTCCCCGATTATTTCTTTGAGCAACGAAAAAGGCTGTCCGAGGATGTGAGTCTTTTATTTTTGCCCAACTCCCGCCCCCAAAGACCCCAACAAAGTTAGGCTTATAGTGAGCAAGGCTTTGGCATGTTTCAACAACCTAAACAAATCCATATATACATGAATATGGATTTGTTTGTTTCATACATGTTTCGGAGAACAAGTATGCTAGTTTTGTAATTCATTTAACCTATTCTCTCTTTATTCGAATCGTACAAATTTCTTATTCATATTATTGCTATATGTATTTAATAGATATATCTTGATGTAAGTATTTTTGTGTGCTTACATGTGTAATGTCGGAAATTTACATTTCTAAATTTGTACAAGGAAATAATGTAGAAATGACAATTTTAATATTATGTTCAAATAAATTTTTTATCCTATAAGGACGAACTGATTTTTTGGAAATATATTAATATATAAGTATACAATAGGAAAAAAAGAAGAGTGGAGGCCACGTATTAGTGAATTCCATCACACAAAGCACCAACCCCTATGAATCATGATAAAACATAGAAGGTCCACTTTTATTAATAGTCAATACAGATACATTGCCATCACCAAATAAGAGCCTCAAATGGTCTGCACATACAATAAAGAATGATAAGAGCACTTCAACCAATCCATCTACTCGGCATTATTTTACATAGCTAGAGGGGAATTTTAAAACTATATAAACCCCCACACCCAAAAGTTCAATATGTAGAATTTCCTCAAGTCCTTACTTGATACATAACACCCTCCTAAATATTTTACAAAAAAACTACTCCACTCTCTGCCCTTATTTTTTCAACAACCTAAAAAAACCATTATAACTAAGCCAAGGCCTTTCCCAATACCTGCATTCCAAAAAGGGAGACAACATTAAGGTGAGTGGGAATAATACTCTATACTTTTAAATTGTTTGTGATAACTCACCATTTTTTTTCATGTGTTAGTATAATCCTTATTTTTTAAAAAAAGGGGTTATTTTTATTGTTCGAAGCAATTATAAACTTCTAAAGAAGAATGGAGTTATAGTTAACCTCTGCATAGTTTACTTTAGACAAAGGACTGTAATTTTGAAACAAGGATATTAGTCAAATACTTGAGATATGTCTTGTTTTTTTAGAAACTACTCTCCTGAGTAATTACATGCCAATAATCTAGCTTTACAAAGAGGTAAATATTCCTATTCTCAAAAAGGTAAATTTTTGAAGAAAAAAAGATGTATTTGTACTAGTGATTGTCAAACTACACCCCAAGCTGGGTAAATTCAATCTAGTCCAAAAATTTCTTTTACTCTACAAGGATTCCCGAGGGAGGTGCAACCAGAAGTTGATTTGTCATGAACAAATTAATGGGATATCGTATTTCTCTCCTCACCAGTACATGATGTGGCGTTGTACTGACCCCTCCTCATAACTATTTTAGGTGCGTGGCTATTCTCGTGCTGGAACTTCATCGTGAATAGTTGCAAGCAAGACCTCAGTGTGGTTTGTAGTCTCTTTGAAGTTCTTATTATGCTCATGTTGTTTTCTTAAACTACTCCAATCAAGTTGTATTTCCTTAATTAGTCCTTTGGGGCTGGCATGTTGTAATTCCGCTTAAACTCTGATCTTATCTTATATAATAAAGTGATTATGTTTTTCTAAATGTGATACATGTATACTGTTAGCCTTGTATGATCCATAGATCCCTTTCGATAAAGGAATCCATGAGTCGTACGACGGTTGTCCACGTCGTCGGGCAGTCTGGGGCGTGACAACATGCATGATTGGGAGTCTTATGAAGTCAAGAAAAAATCATAAAAATCGTTTCAAGCATGGTTTACTACTACTCAGTTGACGGACAAGATTTTAAAAATCATGTCCTTAAACGAGGCAGGATGTTAAGTACTATGCCTCATGAGAGATCTTTGAAGCACATAGATACAAGCTTCGTTGCCGAGTCATATGCTACTCTTTGTCCTTTGCCGCGCTAGCTTTGAGGATAGATATTATCCAGCTGCTATTTGAACCCACGCATCATCCAAACGAGACCCGAGAAGATATGCAAACATTATTTAGAGACTATTTTTCCCGTAGAGACAATGAAGCTGAAGGTGATGGAAGTGCAGGTGCACCTAATAATACAGATTAGTTTCTTAATGTGCAACAATATATATTACTATTTGGTTGTTAGATTATGACATAATCTTGATTCATTCTCAACATCGCTTCAACTAACGTGCACGTGCGAAGAAGAAGGAAGATTGACGAAGATGAAAGAAGACTAAACTCTGAGTTGAGGCAAACCTCTTCAAAGAACCACGCGAAGAAAGAAGTCTAAACATCTAGTAAAAGAGCAAATTTTAAAAATGTACTGTTAATACATTACTTCCGTACGGAAATTTTCTTCAAACTTTCCTTTTTGGCCCATCCGGAAATATTCTTCCTAATTCCCTTTTTAGTATACTTTTTAAGGATAAATTTCAAATATACCCTTCTATTTTATCACCAATCTATTTTTTTATTGCTTTTTTAATAAGAAAAAGAGATTTAAAAGTTTATAGTATGTTCATTTTTAGAAATTTGGCATTTTTGTACTATTCCTTAATAAGTGTGTCAAGTCAACATGGGAAGAATATTCTCGGACGGAGGGAGTATTAGTTTTTTATTGTTAAATTAAAATGTTTGGCAATGATGGATCCTTTTCCCCGTCAAACATAATTTTGTGAAAAATTCCATTTAATATGGATAGTGGACCTTGACACTAGGGGTGTTCATCGGTCTAAAACCGGACTGGACCAGACCGAACCAGACCGGAGATCGAAATATACCAAAACTTAGACCGAAGACCGGACCTAAATGTACTCGGTTTTGGACCGGACCGGACCGAATTCACATGGACCGAACCGAGAAGACCGAAAAGACTGATTTTCATCTATTACGCTATTACTATTACCTGGAATGACTGGAAATCAGGATTGGAATGCTGCTGCGGTGCTGCCGATTATCACTGCCGGTTATCGAAGGCCACTGTGTTACTTCCAAAGTTAGAGAAGAAGATTAGAGAGGGCATGCAAGAATAATCGTGATTAATACATACCGTCACAATCCAATTGAAGCCTTTCGAAACAAGGACATGGGAAATCGGAGAAGCATCGGCCGTCGCTCGTTGTCGGTCCAGCGGGTAGCGAGGATGAATCCCTACTTTCTGAGAAGGTCGGCCATCGGTTTACTCCCAGACTACGAGGGAATTGGCTTTGGGATGGATTTTTCAATATTTGGGTATTTGGGCTCTAAAAAATAGATATGGACAGTGGGCTGGACTATTGGACAATTGGGAATTAAATGGACTATTCGGTCTATTCGGTCCAGAACGATTGTGAATCGGGTTTAGACCGGACCAGACCGAAACCTGAAATGTTAAATACATAGGACCGAAGACCGACCCGAAATCGATTCGGTCCGGGTTCGGTCTGGACCTATCGGTCCAGTTCGGTCAGTTTTTTCGGTCTGGACCTAAAACATGAACACCCCACACCACAATTGGACACGTCCAATTCTGTTCGGAACAGAACTCCAGAAGCCAGAAGGGATAATCTTAACCCACCCGATTTCTTCTTATCTACCCCCACAAACTCAAATTGGTGCTAAAAATGGAAGCCTACGGAGGTGGAAGCTGGACGATGATCCCTAACATACAGACTAACAGCAACCCCTCTACGCCCTCTAATCAGGACCATCTCTTTCTCCAACAAGTGCAGCAGCAGCAGCAACAGCTGTATCAGCAACCGCAGATGCAGACGCAGCCGCCTCCTCCGCCGCAGCAGCAGTATCAGTCACTCGCGTCTCATTTTCATCTCATACAGGTTCGGTATTGAAAACCTAGCTTTTCAAATTAGCCCGTTTGGTTATGTTGTGATCCCTAATACATGACTCGTATCTTCTATTGATGCGTAGCTGGTTGAGAATTTAGCGGATACGATCGAGAACGGGATGCGCGATCAGCATTCGGATGCTCTGGTTATGCTTCTTTGGTGTTATTCCTTTTTTTATATTTTTATTGAATGTAAATAAGGTTTTTGCATGACATAAATTTTTGGTTTTTAAATAAGGTTAATGAAACTAAAAACCAATTCCACAAGTGCCAACAGTTGCTCAACTCGATTTCAGCTTCAATCAGCTCAAAATCCCTGGTAATTTCAATATATGATATTGTAGTCCTCGGGAATTTTCTCTAGTTTATACTCCATAGTAAGTACTAACAACTCACCGAAAGAAATGAGAAAGTTTCCTTCTTTAGCATTGGTTTATGTTTCTATTTGTGATATTGTTGTGTGATGATGTTCACTCCGTTGCAAAGAAATATAGCTTCAACTAATAGTCATTTACTCATTTCATAATGCCCGATCTTAGATACTCCCTATTAGTTTCAGAACAACGCAAGTTTCATTTGTTCTTATTTCTTAACTTAGATGCCTAAATTATTTTGAAGCCTTTTTGGTGAAGTGATTATGCTTAGGCAGAAAATCTAACACACATAAAATATCTGATTGGATGTTTTTTTACAGGCAGTTGAGGGACAAAAAAGGAAACTTGCTGAAGCGGAACAATTGTCAAATCAACGAAAGTGTGTACATTTGTCTTGCATGATTGAATTCATCCACTATCATTTGGATCTAAGAACAATTCATCTTCGCTGCCTGATGAACACCCTTCCTTCCCTATTTAATTTCAGGGAGCTTATTTCCAAGTACAAAACCTCAGTTGAAGAGCTTATCAAGTCTGAACAATGATTAATTTTCATATTGTTGGTGCGGTAAGGCTAGCTTATCAATATTGCTCTTAGTGTGAGTCTTCATCATCTTCATTGCAACTGGTCCAGACCTAGGACTGAAAATGTGGGTAGCTCACGAGCCCAATGGGCCAGCCGGTTAGACCAATGGTCAAACCAATGCTATAACAATTACGGAGTGAATTAAAAATAATACTATGTACTGTATAGCCATATATATTTATATAAATATGAGCACCGAAATGGAAACTGTAACACCATTCAGAATAAACATAAATATCAACTTTATGATGTTTAGAAAGCTCACATACAACAAATAATGTTACCTGACTCAATCAGAGTAAACTCACCATAATAATAACAATTACTTTGTAATAAATTCCACTTCTTTAACATCCTTATAACTTATGAGATAGTGAAGCAAACCAAATTATTGATATTGGTAAGTAAGAAATCAGAGAAGTGAGAGAAAGACACATGATTGACACTTAAAACATCTCATAAAGAAGATTTGTTCTAAAATTTCCCATTTTGATAGTTATTTGATTTAAGTCATCTTTTCTTTCCACCAGTTATATCCTTCATTTCAAAATAATCACAATGCTAAAAAATTTACAACATTCACGCACCCTCATTTGACCATCTTCTTTTATCTTTATGTAAGTAAAAATTGTCATGTGAGATCTAGTTAGATTCGTCTCGATAAAACTTTCATAATATCAATTTTATTAGTTTTAAAAAAGCATAATTGGAGGTATTATTTCTATTAACGACTTGAGTTTTGCATTGAGAAGCAAAAATTACAGCATATATTACCCCAGTGCCTCCAACCCTCAAAGGCTTTCGCCCATTGCGGGGTAAGGGGGTTGGATGTACGCAACCTAGCCCCTATGTTTAAAACATAGTGCGACTATTTTTAGATGACCCATTATGAGTGTCGATAGTTGCATTGACTAAGTGTTACTTCAATATTAGTGAATCCTTGGCTCCATCAGGGATGATGGAAACAATTTGTGCATTGACAAGCGTGAAGATGTTAATGTTGCAATTATTTTGGAACGAAAAAAAGGTATATGTTATGTTAGTATGTAAGAGCATTTTTTCCATTCCCCCCGTTTCCCCTTTCTCTCTCCTATTTTTAACTCCACATCATTAACTTTTGCCACATTACTTTAATAATTCCTCACCCTTTCCCTTATTTTTTAATGGTAGACCCCACATGTCATAAATTTATTTTATTTACAGAATATTTAATTAATAGATCAAAATAATTTATTTTAAAAAAAGTAACTCAAAATTTACGGAGTCTATTTTATAGTTTTTAGAAAAATATATATGCCACAAAAAAATTGAATAAAAAAATATTTACTGTAAAAAAATTTATATCATTATAAAAAAATTAATCTTTAATTTTTTTCTCTTTTTCCCTCTTTTTTTTTTCTCTTTGCTTTCTTCTTTTTGTTTCTTCTATTGGAATTGGGCGAACTTTTCTATGAATATTGGGGAGTAAGCTTCCTACCACTCAAGCCAAAAGAAAAGTTCTTTTTCTTTTTCTCCCATTTCGTTCTTTCCCCCCGACCCCTATCTCCTTTCCCCTCTCCACTCTAGCCATTCTCCTCATTGTAGTCTCTTCCACATCACCATTTCTCAAACTTTCCCTCCCCATCAATGATGCTCTAAGATCCTTGCGATGTTTAAGTAAATGTCACACAAAAGTAATTGATGAGCGAAACTATGAAAGAGACAAGTCCCAATTAGGATAGGTGGGCTCTGCGGATTAAAAGTCAGCAACCAGTCAATTGTGAAAAATATTTTGAAGCATGTAAGGCCCTTACGGACTGTGGTATATCTATATGTGATTTGCATATACTTCTTGATCGTAAAGCTTACATGTGGTTTGTCTCATGTACAGGTCCTAAGGGTAAACACAATGGCTTGCAAAGACTAAGACTCCGTTTGGTACACAGAATTCAAGTTATGGAATTGGAGACTTCAATTTCAGTTCTACTCTTTGATAGCACATATGTATGTGGATTGGGAATCGGTAGTGCATAAAATGAATTAGAATGAGATAACTAAATTCCATCCTATTCAATTTCATAAAATTCAATTTCGATTCATTCCAAATCTATCAATTTTGTATACAAACAAACCCTAAGAGATGGTGGATGGTATGTAGAAATGGGTTCATGGGAGCGACACTTATTTTTATGTTTACACTTTGTTGAGATTTTATGTTTGATGCTTTAGTGACAGGGGAAAATACTTAGTTAAAAGACACTAAATCAAGTTCCACATACCAAAATAGACTCTTCAATGTTTTTATACCAAAATAGAAATTATAATACCAAGTAATGCCAACATCCTTTATTCATAAAAGCAGGGGAAAAAATATCCCGCCCATCAGCTTAACGATTTCAGCTGTTGATCTATGCGATTCAATTAAATCTACGGTCGTTTTAGGTTGGATGGAAACACGAGAAACAATCAAAGGAAACTGTGTATTTACATGGCTAATGAATATAATTAAAAAGGTAGTAATTACTCTATTAATTATGGCATTCCGTTCTCTTTTGACCCATTGAAACATGGGAAAAAGGAAACTGTGTGTATATATTACATAAGTAGATACTCCGTAGTATAAATAAGGTAATAAATAAAATTCTAATAATTACTCAATAAAATTCTTTTTTACTCAATAAATAAATATATTTCTCTTTAATTTATTCCCACAGAGATGATTGGTTACATTAAAAAAAAGAATCCGAGTATGTTTTATAAATAAACAGTACAAAACAGAAATTATTAATAATTTAGATTTAACGTGTTACATGCCTTGGTAAAAAATAATTAATAATTTGTATCGAAAAAAATGAAAATAATTAATAATTTGTAACGAATAAAGTATTCTAGAATACACAGTTTGAGCAGTACAATAATTAATAAATACACAGTATAAAATTCGTATATTTATTATTTATTTGGAGGAAAAAAGGAAAGCTACGAATTATACTTTGCAATAATTCGTATATTTAGTACCCTTGGAAAATGACTTTCCTTTGATTATCAAGTCTTACGTAACATTATCAAAGAAAGTAAACTTTTCTTTGATAATTAATTCGTATAATTTGTGCTACCAATTGTACTTTTTCGATCCAGAAGGTTTTCTTTGATAATTAATTCGTATAATGTGTGCTACCAATTGTACTTTTTCGTTTCCTTTTACGAGATTAATATTTTCGTATAAATTGTGATCCCATTTACGAGATCCACAATCCACAATTCAACGCTATTCTTCTTGAGTTCTAAAACAAACCGTATATTACAATGCGTGTGTGGTCAACTTTGGACAAAATTGATGATGGTTTAGGCCCGTTTATGGTAATGGTGCGAGCCGTCAGAGTTTATCGAACTACTGCGCATGATCGCACACCGGAATCTCTTGATGTCATCTTTCATGATCAACAGGTTTTTTAGAATTTTTTAAAATCGTTGTTATTTATTAAACAAATTGTTTTTATAATAAAATAACTATTTCTTGATTTACAGGGAAACCGGATCCATGCACAGATAAAAGATCAGAATATCAAAATCTTCGAAAAGGAAATTAAAGAAAATCAAGTTTATGGTTTAACTCGGTTCAAAGTTCAGCGCAACTTCCAGAACACTAAGACAACCTCCCATCCTTTTATGATGGTATTTTGTGTAAAAACCAAAATTAAAAAATTGTCGTCAGACTTTTTCCCAAATTTTCGATACCAATTCATGGCATTCGATGATATCAAGTTACTACCTTGTGTGGACGACATTTTGTTGATTGGTGAGTAAATTATTTAATTTTTATATCAAAAAATTTTATATGTCGAGTATACATTACTTTAAATAAAAATATTATATACTATTATTTTAATCACAGATGTTATTGGAAAAGTTGTTAGTCGTACCATGCCCGTAGAACGCATAGTTAAAGGTGCCCCTGAGAGGATGATGGAGGTTGTATTGGAAGACCATAGGTATACATAACATAAATTTATCATATTTGATGTTAATTTTTTTTAGAGCTTTCTATTATTAATCCCTTTAATGAACATTTGTTTAGGGGAAACCGTCTAGATTGTACGTTGTGGACTCATCATATAGATAAAGTGATCGATGGACTCAATGAAGGATTAACAAGTCCACCAATTCTTTGTTTACAGATGGTGAAACTTAGCCGATATAATGGTATCATTATTATATGTTCTTTTAACATTATTTCTTTTTCAAAAATTCTTTCATGCCTAACTATTGCAACAATTAAAATTCAGGAAAAGTTAATGTTTCTACCTTTTATAATGTGAGTAAGGTGGTGCTTAGTGGTAGATGGGTATACAATGGTTGAATTGTTGAGATTATTATGGATTAAAACTCACCAGAAGAAGCTGAGATGCGAAATGTATAATCGTTTGTCAGACTCGCTACTTTATGGCGACATTAATACATCAACATCAGAGAAAAGAGTAGTTCTTCCGTCTACTTTTGTTGGAGGTGCACGTTACATGATACAGAATTATCAAGACGCAATGGCAATCTGTCGGTGGGCCGGTTATCCAGATTTGTTTTTAACGTTTACGTGTAATCCCAAATGGCCAGAAATTACACGATTTCTAGAGAAAAGAACCCTAAGGCCAGAAGACCGTCCAAATATATGCTGCAAGGTGTTTCATATGAAATTAAAGGAACTCATAAAAGAACTGCATAGAAAAAAGCTATTTGGTACATTTCGAGCAGGTACAACATTGTTATCTCTTTCTACTTTATTTGAATACTTTCATGCATAGACTTCGATTAACTATTTAATTTTATTATCGAATGCAATTATATATACAGTTGAATTCCAGAAATGAGGATTGCCACATGCGCATATATTATTATTTCTGGCCCAACAAAACAAATTTCCTACGCCTGCAAATATTGACAAAATTATTACTGCTGAGCTTCCAGATAAAGATTTGGATCCAAAATATTTCCAAGCAGTGTGCAACTTTATGGTTCATGGACCTTGCGGACCATCTGCACCTTACTCCTCTTGCATGGACAATGGTAGATGCACGAGAAATTTTCCTAAACAATTTATTAGTGACACTGCCATTGATGAAGATGGATATCCAAGATACAGAAAGCGTAATGATGGACGAACTATTGAAAAAAATTGTATCATTTTAGACAATCGTTCTGTTGTGCCGCATAATAAGTACTTGCTACTGAAATACGGAGCTCATTTGAATGTCGAATGGTGTAATCAATCACGTTCAATTAAGTATTTGTTTAAGTACGTCAACACAGGGCATGATCGAGTGACTGCTGTTTTTTATGCAAACTCTTCAAATTCCACTGATCCATCTAAGGACGAGACAAATGAAATCAAGCTCTATTATGATTGTAAATATGTCTTTCCCTGTGAAGCTACATGGAGAATTTTTGGATATGAGATACAGTATAAAAATCCAAGTGTAGAACGCTTGAGCTTTCATATGCAGCGTGAGCAAATGATTTTTTATGAAGATGATGATGATACTGCCACCGTTGTGCGACGAGAAAGCATCAAAGAGAGTAAATTTTTAGCGTGGATGAAGGCAAATAAAAAAAATATGATGATGCAAAATCTCTGACATATGCAGAATTTGCACAAAAATTTGTATGGAAGTCAGATAAAAGAGAATATGAGCCTCAAAAGAGAGGCTTTGCTATAAGACCTTTGAGCTATGTTCCACCAGGACCAGGTGAAGCTTATTATTTGAGATGTCTTCTGAACATTGTACGTGGCCCTACAAGTTACGAAGATATTAGAACTATTAATGGCATCGTTCATGAATCATATCGTGACGCATGTTACACTTTGGGATTACTTGATGATGATAGGGAATACCTAGATGCATTTGTAGAAGCAAGTCAGTGGGCTTCTGCTGCACAGCTAAGGAATTTATTCGTGACGCTACTGACAAGTGATTCGATGTCTAGGCCAAGGCACGTTTGGGGTCAATGCTGGCAATATATGGCAGACGATGTATTATACCGACAACGTCGTCTCTTACAGCACGAAGGTATCAGTTACATTTTCTATATTTCGAAAAATTTACCTTAAAGGGAAAACAATTCCCCTTTTAATAATATATTTTTTATTAACCATTGTAGGTCTTAGACTTGAAAATGAAGAGATTCAAAATTATGTTGTATGTGATATAGAAGAATTGCTTCAAAGTCATGGGAAGAGCGTTCGCGATTTCACAGATATGCCACAAGCAAACCATCAAGGAATTTGGTCTCCAACCAATCGAATGATTTTTGATGAGATGCAATACGATCGTGTAACATTGGCAAGTGAGCACGTCTCCCTTTTAGCATCATTAAATGATGAACAACGGGCAGCGTATGATGCTATAATGCAATCCGTTAATACAGATTCGGGGAAAGTTTTCTTCCTCTATGGATACGATGGAACAGGGAAGACATATGTCTGGAGAACTTTATTAACAGCATTACGATCTAAAGGTGAAATTGTTTTGAATGTCGCATCAAGTGGAATAGCATCCTTACTTTTGCCAGGTGGTAGAACAGCGCATACATGTTTTAAAATACCGTTATGCCTGGATGAAAACTCCACTTACAACATAAAGCAAGGAACACCACTAGCACAGCTCTTAGTGAAGACAAAATTAATTATTTGGGATGAAGCACCAATGACACATAAGTATTGCTTCGAAGCTCTCGATAGAAGCTTGCGTGACATTTTGCGATTTTCCAATCCATTGAGTGAAAACCAAATGTTTGGAGGAAAAAAAATAGTCTTTGGTGGAGATTTCCGGAAAATATTGCCAGTAATTCGAAAAGGAACCAGACAAGACATTGTTAATTCCATGATTAATTCTTCGTACATCTGGAAAGATTGCACTGTGATGCGTTTAACAAAAAACATGCGACTGCAGTCAATGATTGGAGATAGTAGTTACGATCATTTAGTTGAATTCGCTCAATGGATTGCAAGTATTGGCAATGAAGTTGCGGGATATGAGCATGATGGCTATGCAGAAGTAACAATACCTGATGACATGTTGCTTCCATCCTCGGGAAATCCTATAGCTACTATAGTGAATTCCATCTATCCAGATTTTCATAAAATAGCAAATGATCCAACCTATTTGCATGACCGTGCAATTTTGGCTCCAACGTTGGATGTCGTCGATTCTATAAATGAATATATGACATCGTTGAATCCCAATGAGGAATCACGCACTTATCTTAGTTCTGACAAGGTTGAGAACTCGGACTCTAGTTCGAATTTCATTAACGACTTGCATCCTTCTGAGTTCTTGAATAAGATTCGTGCTTCCGGGGTACCAAATCATGAGCTCATTTTGAAGGTAGGCACCCCAATTATGTTACTAAGAAACATTGATCATTCGATGGGTTTGTGTAATGGTACTCGATTGATAGTAGTTCGATTAGCTAATCACTCGATCCAAAGAAAGATTTTATCTGGAAAACACATGGGTCTAGAAGTTGTTATTCCAAGACTATCACTAACACTATCTGATGCAAGAATGCCATTCAAGTTTCAAAGAAGACGTACAATTCCCCGTGGTTACTTCTTATGCAATGACAATTAATAAGAGTCAAGGCCAATCTTTAAAACACGTGGGATTATTGTTACGGAAACCCGTATTTAGTCATGGACAATTATATGTTGCGGTTTCAAGGGTAACAAATCGTAATGGCCTGAAGATTCTTACTTGCAACGCAGACGATGTCCCAACAAAATGTACCAGTAATGTAGTTTATAAAGAGGTTTTTCAAAATTTGTAATTTATAGATACTTTGCAATACTAAAAAAATATTATATTTCATTATATGTTGTATTTTTTTCCTTTTATAATGATACCAATTTAAATTTACAACGTAATTGCAACCCGTGCAACGCACGGGTGTGATACTAGTATAATTCAAAAAAATGTGAAATGCTAACACAATGTCGCCAAATTGTGGTGTTTATTGTGCCAATAAATTTTTCAATTTGAAGGAGCACGCACATTAAGAAAAGCAAAAAATCCTTAACTTTCCAAGTTTGCTCTTTGGTCTTGGAATAGATGATAGAGAGTAGGGGTGGACATGAAATCCATTCTCGTTGGACCGTTTCGAAAAATCCCGAATCCGTTTTGTAATTGTACCGAATAATTGGGACACCATTTTTTTATCCCGAAAAAAATTTAATACACAATTTAATCCCACTTTTAAAGTTTTAATACACAATTTTGTAAAAATCCAGTGGACAGTGGCTAATTGCTTGGTGTACACAACTAGTTTTTGGATGCCTTTGGGAGTTAATGACTTTTATTTATGACATTTTGTGACTTTTGGATTGAGTGCCTCCCTTCTTATATTCGGGATTAGGACAAAGTGGGATGACCCGAATCTGTCCCGGTTTGTTTCGATCCCGAATTTTTCGGGACAAACCGGGATAAGATTGTAATCCGAACTTTTCCGGACCGTTTATATATAACGGAACAAGACGTGGAACAACCTAAATCCGGACTGTCCCGATCCGTGCCCACCCCTAATAGAGAGTATTAAAGTAATTTAAGATAAAATGAAATGGAATAGTATTGATTTGATAGATAATCATTACAAATCTACAACTAAATGTCCAAACCAACAAATAATACTCCCTCCGTCCGGAATTAAACTTCCCACTCTACCTTTTTTCCGTCCGGAAATAAACTTCCCATTCTACATTTTCATACCCACTCTTCCAACAATACCCTTTTCATTAATTGTCATTCACTCTTTCACTTTAGCTTCTTTTTTTCTCTCTTGCCCCTTCATCTTCTTCCCTCTCTTTTTCTCCAGTCCACTTCTGTAAGAATTATTTGGAAGGAAATTCTCTGTATTTCTCTCTTGTAGAAATTAAAAAGAGGAAAAATATTCTGTATATTGAATTGGCTTGTGCTTACAAAGGTCTAACCCCCTTTATATAGGAAGAGAGTAAAGCATTTAAGTAAACTTTTATTCCTACCATATTTCTATTCCTACTATAACAAGAACTAAGCAAACTAGGAAAAATACTAAACCGAATCCCAAAGGGATTCAGTTTTCTTCTTTGATCCGGCTTCCTTCTTCTGTCACCAACACCCCCCCTCAAGCTGGAGCTTGGGAGTTCAACATGCCCAGCTTGGACATCAAAAGATTGAACAAAGCAACAAAGCTTGAGGAAGCCGCTGCCATCGTTGTCCAAGTGTCATCTAGACACTTCAGTTTTTTTTCTTCAACGGAGACGCTAAGCTTTTCGAATCCGCCGAATAATCAGTCGAGTAAAGGAACGCCATTCTTTTCGAACACCCTGAACGCCGACTTTTTTTTTATTGCCTGCTAAGGAAAGAGTTGCATGTTTCTGTAAAACAACCCTTCTCGGACAACTTCTTCAAGATTGATGGTTGGGCGCGATTCCTCGACAGCAATGTTTTTCGTTGAAGGAGTTCATGATATTCTTTAGTGAGGGAGAACAATCAAAGAAAATCAAAAATTACAATATCCCGCCGGTAGGCATTGAATTTTGTATGCCCATCGGCAGGGGAAGAAGCGTGTTTGAGGTCTCAAGAATTCAAAACTTGCTCCGATACCATGTAAGAATTATTTGGAAGGAAATTCTCTGTATTTCTCTCTTGTAGAAATTAATAAGAGGAAAAATATTCTGTATAATGAATTGGCTTGTGCTTACAAAGGTCTAACCCCCTTTATATAGGAGAGTAAAGCATTTAAGTAAACTTTTATTCCTACCATATTTCTATTCCTACTATAACAAGAACTAAGCAAACTAGGAAAGATACTAAACCGAATCCCAAAGGGATTCAGTTTTCTTCTTTGATCCGGCTTCCTTCTTCTGTCGCCAACAACTTCCTCTCTCTCTCTCTCTCTCTCTCATCTTCTTCTCATTCTTCTTTCTTTAATTCTCCACCCGATTCCTCCCCTTATATCACATCCCTCTTTCTCTCAAATTGGCTCCTCCTTTTCTTCTTCTTCTTCTTCTTTCATTTCATTCTTTGGGTGTTCTTCTCAGATCTGTAGTAGATCTATGCATCAGATTTGCAGTAGATCTATGCAGATCAGATCTACGCCGCCATTATTATCAACATCATCATCATCTCTTCTCCTCTTTCTCCCATTCACTTCCTTTCTATTTCTCCCTGGTGGCAGCTCGAGGCGATGGTAGGGTTGACGGTGATGACGACATGGCTCAGTCGATGGTGGTGGGGGTTGGCGGTGACGGTGAAGCAGTGGCGATGGCAGTGGGGGTCGACGGTGATGGTGGGTTTGGAGTGATGGTGGAGGGGGTTAACGGAGATGGATGACCGGACTGTGATGATGAACCGACAGCCGCGGTAGGGGCGGAAATGGGGCTGGTGATAGTGGGGGTTGGGGCGGCGAAGGAGTCGACGGTGGCGGAAATTGGGAGTTGGGCCAGTTGTGGGCCTGCAAAGAAGAAATTGATACCAAGGGCATTTTAGACAATTTACACTCTAAGTCAACCCATATTAAAAATGAAGAAAAGTCAAACCGGGAAGTTTAATTCCGGACGGAGGGAGTACTACACTATTTTACGTTGTACTACAGTTTCATTGTCCAAATTAGGGGTGGACACGGTACGGTTCTGGTTCCGGAACCGCCGGTTCCGGTACCGCCACCCCATGGCACCGGTACCGTGACCAGACCGGTCGGTACCGGACCAGCCGGTTTCGGCCCCCCCTATTTTTTTTTTGCTTTTTTTAAAGTTTTTAAAGTATAAAATTGTAAATTTGCAATTGTTTAAGGAAAGAATGAAATAAAAAATCTAAAAATGTAGTTGTTATTTAAATATTGAAAATGAGTAATACACTAATTGAAGAACAACCACATTTAATATTCTGACGGTTCAAAAGAAGCGATGAGGTAAAGAACCGTAAAGAAACCCTCGAAGGAGCTTATATATCGCTCACCTAAAAAAACTAATTACATATTTACATCAACATAAAAAAAAATTATAACTTATTCTTCAGAACTCGGACTTCCATCTGTGGTTGCATTCATGTAATGCTCCGATTCGAGTTGGTACGATGACTCTTGAGCTCGACGTCTTGCCAAGAGCCAATCTTGGTTGCAAACCAGTGTTTCAAGAGATTCAGCATTAAGACAACTTCGGTAGTCGGTTAGAATGTTGCCGCCAGCACTGAATTCTCGTTCAACTGCTACGATTGATACCGGGACGGACAAAACTTGTCTTGCTAGCATTCCGAGACATGGGAACATGTGTTCGTTCCGCTTCCACCATCCGAGCACGTCAAAATCGACGTCGTCGTCATCGTAATTGCATGGCACACCCTGATACATAGCAAGTTCGTTGTGCGAGCTTACTGTTGTACCACTTGAACTCGTCGAAGATTGGGCACGCTTCCCTTTCTTTGCAACAAGGCCATCGACTATTCAGGCAAAACCTTTTTTTGATTTCGGGGGCGGAGGTGGTGCTGTTTCTTCTTGTACAGTACCGTATAACCCTTGATATTCCTTAAATAAATTCTCAAAAAGAGTTATAACATTATTTCTTTCATTTTTCCATTCTACTAAATAGGTGTAGTAATAACTATTTTTATCTAAAAAACAACTGTAGTAATACTCAATTAGAATTTTAAAATTTTCAAACTTAAATCATGGATCACAAATAATACCTATTTTATAAATATCAGGAATGTACAAATAATAAGTACACCATTTATCTCTCATAGGAGAGACATAAGGGTACAAATCTGGATCAACCATACTTTCACGAAAACATGTTGCGATTGTAATGCACTCTTTAAAAAATGTATTTGTAGTTGGTTGGTAAACATTGGAAAAAGTAAGAGTTGCGTTATTAAAAACTTCTAATACGGCATTCAATTTTTCAATAATAACAAAATCAAAAGGATTAATGATTATACGAAGTTCATCCCTAAAAAATTCAGCAAGTTCCTCTTTATATCTTAGGATCTGTGCAATCAATTTGTAAATACTATTCCATCTAATGTTGATATTTCTGGAAAAACTTATTTCTTTTTTACCCTTAGACTTACAGAACATCTTCCAGGACCTCGAAATAAGACGAGCCCCCCAAACGGTTCACAGCGCCCATATCCACGGACCTTCTACCGGACTCTCTCGACATTTTAATATATATATGTTTTGATAAAAAATGACTATTAAAAGATTTATAGTAGTAATATATATATGGAATTTCAAAATTATAATATTATTTTATAACAAATTAATATATGATTATATTTTAATATATATATTTATATGATTATATATTTATATGAATAATGAATGTATAACTAAAATTTTATTATTATATATTTATATGATTATATATTTATATATTATATTATATGTTAATATATATATATTTATATTATTATATAAATATAAAATATATAAAAGATAATAAGAATTGAGATATAAGATTTAAGAGAATTAGAGAGTAGGAAGAAT
Organism: Cuscuta australis; assembly: GCA_003260385.1. NCBI lineage: Eukaryota > Viridiplantae > Streptophyta > Magnoliopsida > Solanales > Convolvulaceae > Cuscuta > Cuscuta australis. The sequence goes on from NQVE01000116.1 coordinate 21,765, forward strand.
TGAGATTATGAGAATGGTGTGTTATTCGTTTAAAAAATGGTGTATTAATAGTGTTGAGTACCCCCTACCCCCTCCCCCCTCCCCTAACCCCCAAACCCCCCTCCCCTCAACGGCATCATAGCCGTTTGAGGGGACCCCCTCACGCTCCAATTAATTATTTTTTTGCAGGACAGCAGCGAGCCGTTGGACAGCAGGGAAAACCAGAAAAGAAAAAAAATTTAACGGTACGGTACCGGAACCGGTACCGCCGGTGCCAGGACGGAAATATTGGCACCGGAACCGGTACCAAAAGGGGCGGTACCGGTACCGGTTCCTGGTACCGGGTGACGATTCGAACGACGGGGACGGTGGCGGGTACCGCCGGTACCGGCGCCGGTAACAGTACCGAACCGGTACCGTGTCCAGCCCTAGTCCAAATTAACCAAAAAAAAAAGGAATTTTCCTCCATTAACTCAAAATTTCTCACCCAAATTTAACCCGTCCTACGCTATAAACATTGTCTTTCCTTTTTTAGATTGTTGCTATAGCTTTCCTTCTTTACACACTATATAACTTATAGTTCCATGATAAGGAAGAAAAGTGAGACCTAATTCGGGGTTCGGGAAAAATATGTCACATCAATAATTTGGATTATTTTTTTGCTTTTTTACTTGTATCGTGTCATGTAGGGTGGATTAGTTTTTCTTCTTTTTTTACTTCTATCATGTCATGTGGGGTGAGTACTTATCTTTTACTCCCTCTGTCCCTAAATATTTGGCACACTTGTATTTTCGAGGTAAAACATAAATTTTTTTCAATTCATTTTATTTACATATTAGTATAGAAATAAAAAATAAAATTTACATATCAAAAAACTACATAAAAAGTTTCTTCGAAATAAGAGGTGTCAAGAATATTTTATTTTATAAAATAACCAATGAAAACGTAGAAATAAACAAAAGTTCCCATGACTACTGAAAAAGCAAATATTGCAAATATTTTAGGACGGAGGGAGTAATTTTTTTCATTTCATGTTTTAACAATTTACCCACCTCCTCCCTTTCATTCATTTCTTCCATAATCTAATCTAAGTTAACAAAAAAAAGAAGTATTATGAAACAAAATAAATGAATAATAATACTCTAGGTAATTTAAGTTACTGAAAGCATAGATATAAAATCCATAAAAATTTTAGAGTACAACTAAAATGATTTTTAGTTGGGAACAATAATATTAAAAAAAGGGGAAATAAAGTGCAATAAATTTAATCTCGTTCTCTAGGAATCGTGTCCATCTCACCCAAAAATCGATTACGTTGCCGATGACCTTGACGAGAAATTTTTTCATCGGGTCTAACTTGCGGCAAAATATTGACTTCATTATGAACCGAATGTTGCGGGAAGAACACAGGCTGAATATATACATCGTAACATGTTTAATATTTTTCAACTGAGTACATGGTTGAGATTTGATCATAAGCGCATCGCCTTAAAGAATGATATAGAGCATGAACATGCACGCACGGGATACCATCGCTGCTCCACTGTCCGCAAGTGCATGTTTTGCTTCCTAGGTTGACCAATAAGCTGTAGATATTGGTGGGATCAGACCTGGATGCCCTGCTCACCACATATTGTTCGCCTCCATAATGAACAGATCGGAATAATGGTTTATCTTTCTCACAATCATGGAAGATCTTCACGATCTTTGGAGTGAATAAGCAATTTTTCCTTTTCCATGCATAACATGTCTGACAACGTGTCTCGAACTGATCAATGAGCTTGTTGTATGACATTGTCACAATACTAGTCACAGGTAACATTTGACAACCTTTTAACATATTATTGAATTTCTTTGAACTGTTAGTCGTGAGAATCCCACAACGGTACCCGCCATCATGACTGAGCGTCTATAATTCTGGTCGAATTTTGCAAGGTAAGCATGTGCACTCACATTTAAACTCCGAATTTCTTCCATATGCTTTTGAAATTCGAGGATGTTTGGAGTGTTGCCAGCTACCCACATAAGACCCTTTAGCTTGCTATTATGGAACTTGGTGTTAAAATTGCTGCGTAAATGTCGGAGACAAAACTGCTTCTTAATTTGCCCTGTTCAAAGTTCTGGAACATCGCGGTAAGCGTTAATTATACCAGCATGTCTATTAGAAATCAATGCAACCTCTTTGTCTCTGATAATCTTTGTGCAACCAAGCGTAGTAACCGCGACCAACTATGCGTTATTTGACCATCAACAACGGCATACGCAAGTGGAAATAAATCACGGTTACCATTCATCACCACTGTCAGGAGTAAATGACCCTTGTACTTTCCATACAAGTGAGTCCCATCCACTATGACAACGGGAATGCAATATTGTAAGCCTTTGATTGTTGTGGGAAATGCCCAAAATGCATACTTAAATGTCACTGCATTTGTTGGTTCATCGTTGATGTTTGGTGGAGGCTCAGTGTAGACTAAGTCAGCAAAAATCCCTGGATATGAGGTCTGTAAAGTGTATAAGAGAGTATGAAAGTGCTTATATGATTTCTCCCAACTCCCGTACAACATCTCTGATGCATCGAGCCTAGCATGCCAACATTTCTTGTATGTCACCGAAACATTGAATAGCTCACTAATTTTATGTTGAATTAGTTTTACCTTATACTCTGGATGCACTCGAACCTTCGCGACAATCATCCGAGTGATGAATTGAATCCCTGAGTGATGTTTTTGTCATCCCCTCCATGCGAGTAGTCTGGACGACATGTGTGTCTTTTCTCAAACTTCTTCAGCAACCACTCTCCATTTTTTTGTGTGCAGCTTGAACGCGCTAGGAGCACGGTGGATTTCCATGCTTGTACCAACAATGAGCAGCCCATGACTTATTTTTTGTATTCTGGTACCCATATCTTGTGGACCTTAATGCAATGTTTGGTCAGTGCATCTTGTAATGATAGAAAAGTATCAAAACGCATACCATGCTTGATAGGGACATGCAGAGTGTATCTTTTTTCATCAGTCAAGACCTCTTTGCACATCTGTTGAACCCACACAGGTTCAGATTCATCATTCTCTTCGACTCAGTACTCTGAGTTTTCATCACTATCAGGATTGTCGATGTTGTCCACTTCGTTGATCATATTCGATGTACGCAAGGCCGAAGCAACTTGTGGAATCGACGTATTGCCACCGCTTGAAACCGATCCCCAGAGATGTATACATCCAACAATCCAAATGTTTTTGCCTGACCTACGAAATACGCCCACATCAATTGGTTATCAATGCCCATTAGCCGACACCTGTGACTGGAGCCCATATGGTAATGCACTTTTCCATCTACCCTTGTAATATGCCCATAACCATCTTCAGTGAAATACACTTGAATTTGGTCTTTGATGTGATCCCATGACAAACTATCATCAACAATTAGGGTTCTCCACCTTTGTAATTTAATCCATCTTTCCTTCCCTGATTGGGAAGTCACCCACTTTCTTTCTTTGTTGCAATTTTCTTCCTTTCTTTGCTTTTCTCCTCCTGCCATGTGAGAAATGCTTTCTCCTTCATTCATTCTCTTCTTACGGTGAGAAAGAGCCTTTTTTTCTTTTTCTAGAGTTGCCTTTGATTCCATATCAATCTCAAGAATGGATCTATCAATTCCTACACAAACAGTGCACACACAATTCTAGAACACACCGGCTAAAAGGAAAAAAGGCTATCAAACTCAGAAAGACAAGGAATAATTGACAACTTATTACTACATGCACAAACAAATTTCATTGGCACACAAACTACTAAGAGGGGTGCCATGCAAAATGCAGCTGCTGAGTTCAATGTTAGTAGAAAAAGTATTATTCGTTGTAGACAAAACCTAAGACATAACTACAAGCAGGTTCTTTCATTGATGTAAGTAGTTGAATTCCATGAAGTTAAGAAGGAAGAGAGTAGCAATGGAGTTGGAATCCATTTCAAAAATCCATTGTGGAGGAGAACCACAATCAGGGCACTAGCCTCAACAGTGGGATCTGCAAGTCCACAGTTCATAACTGGGAGAAAATAGGTATTTTACGAAGCCATACTAATGCATTTAAGCCCACACTTAATGATGCAAATAGAAGTCAAAGCTTGATTTTCTGTTTGCAGTTAGAAGAAGCGAGTATCCCCTCAAACCCAACTTTCAAAGGTTTTTAAAGCGTACTACACATTGGTGAAAAATGGGTTCTTTTTACAAAAACATCACAATGCTACTACATGACCATAGATGAGGATGAGCCTTACAGAACATGTTAATCTAAGAGATTTATCACAAAAATCATGTTTTTAGCAGTTTCGGAAAGACTTGTAATTTCTGATGAAGATGAAGTACCTTTCTTGCATATCTATAAACCTACGACAAACAAATTTTTTTCTGAGTGTATTACAATTGCTACATGTTTTCGTGAAAGTTTATCTGATCCACATTTGTGTTAGACGCCTTGAACACCTCTAGAGGGAGGTGAATAGAGGTGCTCTTGAATTTTTTTAAAACTTTTTTGACAATGCACAAAACGCACGAGAAAATCCAAAGAAAGAATAAAGTGAAAAGAATGAATAAAAGGAGACAACGATATAACCTGGTTCGGCCTAATGCCTACGTCCAGTTCCCAAGGCAAACATGCCCGAGATTCCACAATCTTCGTTAAACATAAAAGAGTTTAGCAATCCGAATACAACTCGAAAACTTGATTTCACAAGACTCTAACCTTTCCACCAAAGTCTTAATTTCACAAGACTTTGGATTTCAATCCAAAAATGAATATTTTCAATTTCAAGTTCGTACAACTTAAGAACTTACAAATCAAAGTGCACAGTAGAAAATACTCTTCAAACAAGAGCGGATTTGCTATAGATTACAACCAACGTATAGTGAATGACACATTAGAACTCTCTAAACTCCAAATGAAATAGAGTAGGAGGATGATAGGATTGAATAGAATTCTTGAATAATCAAAGGGATGTATATTTCAATGATATCTTGGTGTTCTTATGTTTGAAAAATGAGATTTGCAAAGGTTATATAGAGATAGAATAATGTAACTTCCAAAATATTTGAAAAATTGACTGTTTGACAGTTGAAACTACTAAACTAGTCGACTTAATTCGAATAAGTAGGCGAAATTCAAATAAGCAGGCAAAATTCGCAGTTACAGAATTCAGGACTTATTCAACTAAGATTGAAACTATTCGAATACAACGGGGTGAACTTCATTGCTGGAGAGCCAACCTTACCCAAATAGTTTTAGATTTATTCGAATAGTTTAGAACAAAGTTCAAAGTGTAGAAATGGAAACTTATTCGAACAAAACTAGATTCATTCGAATAAAAGTTTGAAAATGCCAATCTTTGAAAAGATTTAATAAAGAACTCAAAAAACCATTTTTAAGAAAAACTTTTTGAAAGAATGGAGGATTTGGAGAATAAAGAAGTGTGCCATATTCTTTAACTAAAGTGCTAAGACACGAGAAAAACAAACAAGATCTAGAAAACATCTACATCTTCATAGCTTGACTTAATATCCTAAGAAACTTGTTAAGCACGCCAAAGCATCATCAAAAGAACCATAACATGTTTGTCATTGTCAAAATACAAGGGTCAAGAATTTGTACCCTTATGTGTCTCCCATGAGGGATAAATTGTGTGCTTATTACTTATATATTTCCGATATTTATAAGTTTTGTATTATTTGTAATCCACGCTTTAAGACTCAAAATTTTAAAATTCTCATGGAGTTTTTTAAAATTTTAAAATTTTAAAATTCTCACGAATTGCTATAGTTGTTTTTTAGATGAAAATAGTTATTTTTATTACCATTTAATAGAATGGAAAAAAGAAAAAAATAATGCTATTGATCTTTTTGAGTCCTTATTTAAGGAATTTTAAGTTTTATACGGTACTCCACCAGAAGAAACAATAGCTCCTCCTGCCCCGAAGACAAAAAAGATTTTAAAAGGATAGTCGGTGGCCTCTTGGAGAAAAAGGGAAGCGTAGCTCTTCGTCGATGAGTACAGATCGTACAACTGTAAGTTCGCATAACGAACTTGCAAGTTGCAATGTACCAAGGCGTCCCATGCGACTACGATGAAGACAACGATAGTAAGTTCGACGTCCTCGAATGATGGAAGCGGAATGAACACATGTTAGAGTCAATTGGAATGCTAGCCAGACAAGTAGCAACATTCTAACCGACTACCGATGTGGTCTTAGCACTGAATCGCTTGAGACACTTGTTTGCAATCGATATTGGCTCTTGGCAAGACGTCGATCACAAGAGTCAGGTGACGACATTGATACACAAAATTATATGAATGTAACCACGGAGGGAAGTGGTAGTTCCGATGAATAACTTTGTATTTTTTAAAATTGTAATTAGTTTTTTAAGTGGTGATTTATAAGCTCTTCCGAGAGTTTTTTATAGTTTTTTATCTCGTCACTTTTTTGAACTGTCAGGATATTAAATGTAGTTGTAGTATTCAACTTTCATTATTTAAATAACAACTACATTTTTAGAATTTATATAAAATTATAAATTTGTTTTACATTGCATATCATATTATATTATTCATATATTAAATAATTTAAATCTAATAAAAAAACTAAAACCGAGAACGGGACTGGAACTGGAAATTGAACCGCCGGTCCATAAGCCAGGAACCGGCTACCATTGCTGTTGGGAGGGTGCGGGAACAGGCGGTTCCAGAACCGACCGTGTCCACCCACTGATAGCAGGAATAGAGTTGTTCTTTCGTCTCTTTCAGAAACCCATAGTCCGATACTCATAAAATTTAAATTTAGTGTAGGAGAATACGCGAGCTAGTGGCGGTTCGCTCGTGTATTAGGTTCCGAGGTCAACAGAAGGCGTTGCGGCTGAGAGAAGGCGAGGCGAGGATGGACTTCCTTCCTCCCCATAAGGTAGATTCTTAACCCCAATTCAAGAGTTTTTTTTAAAGGCAAGTATATTGGCAGAGCTTCTCGCTTCTAGATAACTGAAACAGGAGTGGATTTTTGGTTCAAGAGTATTTTCCACGAGGCTAACGCCCAAGCTAAGGCTAAAGAGGTGGGCTTTGAGCAAAACTGCAACACCATGATTTTCTTAGATTTGGAAGAGCAGTGGATGTGTGTAGATGGAGGACAGTATCAATCAGGGATGCTGCAGTTTAGAAATAGTAGAAATTTTAGTGTGTGTTTCTCTGTGCTTATGAGTTGTTTATTTATTTCTATACTTTGTTCTAAGTTAGAAAAAATAACTAGGTCTTTTCCACTAATTTTTAAGCCAATTTTTTCATTTTTCACTTTGAACAAATCATTTGCCAAACAATCCCTAACATTTTATGAATATCTCTTAATATCTTATCCCTCATTTATGTCACTTAACTCACTTTACAAAAAGTACTTTAATAAGCAACTTATAAGTTAAAAATTGCTTATGAGCAATAAGGCAATAAACACTAGCACCGAGAAACACCCTCTTAGAGCTGAGAGGTGGACACACACACAATGTTTGTGAAGGTAGAAATAGTTCAAACTGTGAGAAGTTAATGAAAAAAAGTTTCACTACCCTAAGCCACCCCATACAAAAATTTCATAATGAGCTGGATGATATTTCACAACCAACAGTATTAGAGTTTACTGTATTCACTAGCCTCAACTCTCATCAGTCATCACTTCTATCGTTGTCATTGCCACTGCTACCAGCCCACCACTTCTGTTGCCGGTGCAGTAGCAATACCGTTAGCGGGGATGTTACTTTAAACAAAAGCACAACATAGTAGTCTTATTATCTATATAACTCTGTATATAGATATCTTATTTCATTGGTAAAAATATATTTATAAACTGATTCTCTAATTAGTATGAAATTGTTGTTTAATATTTAGTTCCTCTTTTAAAATTTGTATCTATAAGCACGGCGTTTATGTAGATAAACCAAACTGTATTATTGGCGAGGGGGTTGGGGGGTTGAATGGGGAACCAGGGGACTACTCCCCCTTCCCCATCCAATACAAATGAAACCTTTTTTAATTAATCAATCATAGTATTATCATTTTTAAATTTTGTTTTCGAAACCTTGCTTTTCCTGATGGATGAAAAGCTATCCATCATTTCCGCTGTGGATCAGAATTCTCTCCAAACACCTAATCGCCATTATCATTCAATTTTAACGAGTATAGAATATCTTCGTCTTTTCTTCATGCCAACTCATCATTTGTAATCCCTACTATACTCTTGATTGTTAGTCCTTCATTCCAATGTTTTCATTTTTTTCCATTTGCTTTTTCCTTAATATTGATGTGCATTTCTGTTCTTAAAGTCCCTGTTTAGGCTTCTGGTCATAGTCTGGCTAGAGGACTCCTAGCGGTTTTTAGAACACTGCCTATACTATGAAAGTTCTAATAGTCTTCACTAGGTTTTCAGAAGTCGTTTTGTTGGTTGGGTAATTTGGTTATTGAAGCTTAAAGCTGTTTGATAATTTGACTTAGAGCTCGGGTGATTGGAGAGAGTAAAGTGGGGAATGGGGTGTCTATGTAGGGGTAAATTTCATCACGTTCAGTATTTGGTGTGTGTTTATATAATAAAAAATACCCGAGTCAAAGTTCTAAATGTGTGGGTCTTTTGGGGTATTATTTGATTGGAATGGTGTTTTTTCCTGCATGCATAACTGAATGGAGAGAGTGGATAAACCAAGTCCGGAACCTGTAGTCAGTATCCTATTTTATCTCCAGAGTCAAATGTGATTCATTTAACTTCCCATCCAATTCAACGAATTAACTCCCCATTTATCTTGTTAATGAAGAGATTGTCTGCAAAATACATGTTTTCTCATTTTGCTAATAAATTTTGCAGAGCCCTTGACTGTGACGGATTGCAATTTGGTTGCAATTTCAATAAAAGAGTCATGTTTCACCGGCAGAAACAATTTTTGGTCTCCCTGTTTTCTCTTGGAGTTCACAGTAATCGTTGGATATGCTCATCTTATCAATTAAACCCACTAGTTGTACCTAAGTACTGCACTTATTATCTCATAGCTCCCCGGCTACAGTCAATGCTTGATGATAATCCCGCAAGGCCTTTCAGGCTTGGGTTTCCTACCATTGGAATTTATTCTTCACCTTTTACTTCCTCAAGCGACAAACAACTAGATAATGATTTTACTGACAGTGATGAAGACACCGGCGGTCGTTTAGTCCATGGAAGTCAAGTTTCTTCCAGTGGAAGTGTTGAAATAATAATGGGTATTTTACGAGATTCAAGGGAAAATGTATCTCAAGTGAATAAACAGCTTGAAGAATGTGAGGTAAAGGTCATCCCCGAGCTAGTATCGGATGTTCTTTCAAGGCTACGCAATGACTGGGAATTGGCATTCACATTTTTTATATGGGCTGGGAAGCAGTCAGGTTATGCTCATTCTGTGCGTGAATTTCACTCCATGATTGCTATACTTGGGAAAATGAAGAAGTTTGACACCGCATGGGCATTGATTGATGAGATGAGGGGTGGGAGGAACGGACCATCACTAGTGACTCCACAGACACTCTTGATTATGATAAGGAAATATTGCGCGGTACATGATGTTGGAAAAGCTATCAATACATTCTATGCACACAAGCGGTTTAACTTTGAAACCGGGATGGAGGAATTCCAGAACTTCCTGTCTGCCCTTTGCAGGTACAAGAATGTGAAAGAGGCCGAGCACTTGCTGTTTGCTAACAAAGAAGTTTATGGTTTGAATACCAAGAGTTTCAATATCATTCTCAATGGATGGTGTAATATTGTTGGTGACCTGCGCGAAGGGAAAAGAATCTGGAAGCTGATGAAGAAGATGGGGATTCGACATGATGTTTACTCATATTCTAGCATCATGTCAAGCCATTCAAAATCCACCAATCTTAATGCAGTACTCGCGCTCTTTGACCAGATGAAAGAATACGGGATTGAGCCCGATAGGAAAGTATACAATGCAGTAATTCATGCTCTTGCAAAGGGAAAGCTAATGGAAGAAGCTCGGAATGTGATGAAGGCAATGGAAGAGAAGGGCATCCCTCCTAACGTGGTTACCTACAACTCGCTGATCATGCCCGTTTGTAAGCTTCGTCTATCAAATGAAGCCAAAGAAATGTTTGATGAGATGACACAGCGAGGCATAACCCCAAGTGTACGAAGTTTCCATGCTTTCTTCCGCATCCTGAGAACTGAAGAGGAAGTTTTCGAACAGTTGCATAACATGCATGTGGTGGGCTGTCATCCAACACATGAAACATACACCATGCTTATTAGGAAGTTCTGCCGCTGGCAAAAAGTTGATATTGTGTTCAAGTTGTGGGCTGATATGATCAAGAGTGGGCTTGATCCTGACCGCAGCTCATACACTGCGCTAATACATGGACTTTTTCTGAATGGAAAGCTCGACGATGCGCACAAATACTATTTGGAGATGAAAGAGAAAGATTTATTGCCAGAACCAAAGATTGAAGAGATGATTCAGGCTTGGGCTGCTGGTAAGCAAGCATCAGTGCCATTGACGACAAGTTCAATGGAGAACAGAGTTAGAAGCCCAGTAAACAAAGTTGGTACCAAACCCCAAAAAACGGATAGGGGAAAAAGTTTCCTCCAAAACCCTGAAAATAGAGTGGTTACAAGAGAACGTGGATTCTCCTTTTGGGATAAATAGTACGGACACTTGTTGAAATGCATTTCAATGCAGGTCAAAATTTAATTGGAACCTTTCTCACCTCTGTTTCTATGTGTCACACAATAAAGAGTTAGGAGGAAATCCATATTAATCAAGACATATGCATGATAATGGGATGAGGCAACTGCATGAGAAAATTTTCTCGGTGGGTGGAGATACTTGTGATTATCATGAGCTCAAGAGCTATCCAAACTTGACCTCCTGTTTTTAATGCTGTTAGGTATTGTCACTGTTGCCCCTTGTGTATTCTCCATATACTCATCTTTTTTATCACTAAATATTTGTTAGCTCAGCCAAATGTACGAAAAAACCTTTTGCGGGTACCATTTGTTACCGTTTCCACACTAACGATATCCTAAAATTTTGCTCGTAAAGGATGTTTTATTACTCTTTGCTGGAGCTTGAGCTCGTGATGAAGCAAACAGATTAGTACTCGGGAATACACAAATACTCATGTGGGAATTGGGATAAAGATCGACCGAGATCCCTCAAGTATTTCCCCCCTTCACTTCAAATTATATAATTCACCCGGATGTACATTCATGATATTTTTGTAATTTTTTAGATGACACGGTTTATTATGGTTTTGATTAATGTTAATTTCATTTAGCCATGTTTGTGTGTTGATATTAATCTGCTCCCTTTTCTTGTAAAGAATGCTCTTTCAGTTGTTGGGAAGTCTCCTTTTGTTTTTTAAGAATGCTTATGCTTTGATGTTGATATCCCATGTTTTAGGTACATCCAGGTGTATAGATATCCCGAATATGAAAGAAACGATGATTTTCCAAATCATAAACCCTCCAACCTTATGTACCATAAGGATATCCCAAAAATACACATTTGACACTACGGGGGCAAACGATGATTTTCTAAATCGTAAACCCTCCAGCCTTTTGTATCATAACGATACCCCTAAAATACACATTTGACACCATGAGGGGCAAATTTATTAGAGATTTTTTGATGAACAAAATGAAGACACCCAGAGACACGAACATGCCTTAAATCACAAGGTTTGGTAGGAGTATGGTTGATGAGATAAACTGTTGTTTTGACACATTCATCCTAGAATTCAAGGGGAAGTGAAGCTTGAAACATAAGAGATTGCGCTACATTGAGAATGTGACGATATTTTCATTCTACCTAACTATTTTGTTGAGTCCCTACAAAAAAGTCTAAATAGAAACACCCCGTGCACCATAATACTAAAGAAGAGAATTATTTAGGAATTAGTGCCATTATAGGAACGAACGATTTTTATGGTTTTAGATGTTTTGAGTGACATGTTCTCATTCCATCGGGATCATGCACCGTTCATGTTTGTTTGCCTTGATTGACATTGTTCATTATTCATGCTCCACTACTCTGATAACATTTAATTCTCCGTTAGATTTTAGTTACATCTTCGTAGAGAATCACAACACACGTACAAGAGAGAACTCGTTCAGTATGTAACCGCCATCTCTAAAAAAGTATCAAATCTCTAAAGAGTATACTCCGTAAAACTAAGGAGAATTTCTTTTTAATCTATCATTAGTATTCACTTTAGAATTTGTGCATTCATTATTAAGAATAATTATAAAAAAAATTAGATGTATTTTTTTAATGATAAATATTAGAGCATACAATACACAATTTCAAGGCTCCAATAAACAAAGATATGAACTGCAAAGTGAATTTGACAAGTTTTATGGGGCATACCACAAAACTTTAAAAATGACACTTTTTCAGCGACTAGGGGTTTAGTTTGAACAACTCCGTCAGGTAGTGTCATGTTAGACTATGTGGTATGGGGCATGACTCGAAGGTAGCTACCGATCGTCGCGACCCTCTACCATGCCACACTAGACGTGAGGGAGGTGTGACCCCGAAGGGGTGACCGTGCTCACCGCGATTCCTCCGCAAATGATTTCTGCTACCAACCGTTGAAAAACATCTATTATGCCATTGATTATAATAATAATAATAATAATAATAATAATAATAATAATAATAATAATAATAATAATAATAATAATAATAATAATAATAATAATTACTATTATTATTATTATTATTATTATTATTGGGTTTGACCGTTTAATGTAAAACAATGTTATAAATTTTCACATTTCCACTCCTCTCTCCCCACCACTCTCTAATCTATTCTTACTACTACCTCCGTCCTGAAGTATTTGTCCAGTTTTGACTTTTTTCAGTCAACTATTTTCAATCCTTGACTTATAATTAAATAAAATATATATTGTATATTAATTAAGTAAAATAATATTTTGAAAATATTTTATACAGTAAATCTAATAAACTATATTTGTATCAATACCTAATGTCATTTTTATTTAACTTGGGGACAAAGTTTACCAATTTTGTTCGAAAAAAGTTAAAAGTGGACAAATAATTTGGGACGGCGGGAGTAAAATAAAAGATTTATTATATTTTTAAGTAAAATGAGTTGGGAAGAAGAAATAACCCACAACTCGTCTTCCGACGACGATGAAGGTACTTCCATGTTCCTCAACTATGTTCAAGCGGCAATGACAACAATCGTCGCAAGTACAGAAGAAGGCTTAAACCAAAAGAGGAGGAAACATGTGCGGCTCAATCAGGATCGTGTCGAAGCTAGCTCTCGCCTTATTCAGAAGTTTTTTTCTAAAAATCCAACTTATAATGACACGCTTTTTAGACGTTGTTTCCAAATGAGCCATAGTTTATTCACTTTTATTGTCAAAGATATGGAAGAAAATATTGTTTTCTTCAAACAAAGGTCAAACGTCACCAGGATAAGTCAGTTTCACAGCTTTACAAAAATGTACAAGTGCGATTGGACAACTAGCGTACAGGAAGACAAGTGATCTTTGGGACGAGTATTTGAGGATGTAAGACCGAGTTTCTCGTGCAAACCTATTTCATTTTTGCAAAGGTATTTTTAATGAATAAATGTGTAATATAAAATTTGTGGTATTCAAATTAAATTTGAATAAAATATTTTATAAGGTATCATCTAGTTGTGCGGGTATAGATACTTGCGTAAGTTGACATGGAGCGACATACAACAAATATATGCCATCCACGAAGAAGTACACAATTTCTCTGGGATGCTCAGTAGCATTGACTGCACACACTAGGTGTGGAAACACTACCCTACTCCCTGGGGATGCACACACCAACAGGGTGACCATAAACGCCCTACAAAAATACTTAAGAAGTGTTTTTTATTGTATTTTTTAGTATTTTTTATGCAAATAATAGAATTTTATTTTGTATTGAAAAAAATTAATAATAGTTATTTATTTATTTTATGATGTAAATAATAGAATTCAGAAAAAAACCATTGCCTCATTGTTTGGTCACCCCCATCATCCCCACACCATACTACATGTTTGGGTGAAGTGGGGGGATGGGATCACTTTACACATGGTAATGCCACATGGCATAGTCACTCCCATTCATCCCCTCCTCATACTCCATAGCCTTAATATTACACTGAATTAGAGTTTTGGCTTTTGAGAGTATATTGACAAAATTTTTGATCACCTATATATGGTGTAAACTCCATATTTGAGCTTATTGCACAAATACCCTATGTGGTTAGTTAAATATGCAACATTTTTGCTTATAGGCAAGGACATCGTCGATCCCCTGATTGCATTCAATTGTATCAGTATGAGGCGTTGTATGTGTTGAGGTCTAGGACTTCATTGTGATGGACTGAACTGAGCGAGTTGAGACTAGAAGGTCTTAAGCTTGTTCGCAAGACTCAAGAAAAGGTTAGCCTCACCCATGACCGTTTGATGATAGCGTCAGAATGACAGAAATCATATGCAGATTTGAAGCATCGAGAGATCTACTTTAAGGTAGGAGATAAGGTTTTTCTTAAGGTGTCACCTTCGAAGATGGTGTTGTGGTTTGGAATGAAAGAAAAGTTGATTCCCTGTTTCATCGGATTGTATCTTGTCTATAATACCCTGTATTAAGATGGGAATGAAAAAAGCTCAAAAGGATTGATAGTACTACTCATACAAATAAGATACATCTTTTTGAGAGCTTATCTTCTAGAAACTCCAAAGTTAAGCGTACTTGATTTAGAGTAATTTTAGGATGGGTGACCCCATGGAAAGTTTATTGGGCGCACACTAGTGAGTACAAAGTATGCAGGAAAGACTTTTTTTCTTTGTGAGGCCAACCTACAATCCTATGAGCAAAAACTCCCGGCCAATGTGGGGGTTGGGGTGTTACAAATGGTATCAAAGTAACCCTGCGACCGTGATAGGAAAACGAGCTTAGTTCACATAGCTTGAAAAATCTAGGAGTTTGAAAAAAAAGGTTGCAACAAGGATGTTGCATTCCTAAATGGGGGTGAATGTAATGCCCCAAACTGTTGCATGGTGATGCTAATGAACCTATGTGCATGATATCATGTGATAATTGTGAGCTAGTGGGTTCACTTATATGTATGTTCTAATGTTAAATATTTCTAACTCAGCTTTATCACTAAGTGTTTAATGTGTTTTTTTATACAAAAAGGTAATCAGGTATATGATGAACCTAGACCCAATCACATAGGGTAATGAGGACGAGGATATGTGAGAATGTGTCTTCATAACGATTTTGAACTACTGTTTATTTTCAAATGACTTATTATATTTCTCGATAAGATCCCAAATTATGTCTTAAAATATTCATTTAAGCTTCTACAATGTTTTAATTACTCTCATGATGGATTTTGAGATAGTGTTTCCCACGTAAATGTTATAAATTGTTTTGAAAATAATTTTGTTTGGATACAAATCTAGTAGCAAGCTGGTTCGCTAATCTATGTATTTGGGTTATGCAGGCTGAGTGTTACATTATCCTGATCCCTGAGCCTAGCAAGAGGGGACACACCTATAAGATCCACACATGCCTGTTCCCCACTTCCCACCAAAACACATGAGTATCAGTTGGCTATAGAGTAGATCTCCCTTGTAGCAGATTTGTCAGAAAAATTAACATGAGCCTCCTTTTTAGCCAAAATCCATGCGCGCTTTAGAACATCACATAGAATACCCCTGACTAAATCATGTATATGTTTTAACCCATGTAACTCTTGGAAATGGACCACATGCTCACCAAAAGTATCTAAATAAACATTGTGGCAAACTGGTCAGGTAACTGGTACTTAAAAATTTCTCGGTGCTCCACAACGGACATGTTTTGGCCCAGTTCTGCAATGGGGATGACTGCTTGGAAGTCTTGAGCATGAGGGGTCTGGAGACATTTGTTAGCTTTGGTTTGCTAAGTCTCATGTTTTGATGTTAACAAACAATATAAGAGTTTGACGTTTGTTTAAGTGTTTCAGGTACAACAAGAATCCATTAAGATTCGGTACTCAAGTATGAAGTCGAAACACTAAACTAGCGTAGAATATAGGTAGAAACCAATGTAAGGATATGACTTTATATACCTATATTCACAAGCTCAAAAGCACTCACAAAATATGTTTAAAACCATCCCATAAACATTTTCAAAATATCCAAAAGGTTTTAAACTCAAACGCGAAGGATTACGAGAATTTTGGAAAAAGCAGGACAGTGGCACGGTACCCCTAGCGGTACCCCAAACGGTAGGGTATACCGCCTACACGGTACCCCCATACCGTGTAACGGTACCCAGGTACCGTACGGTAGGCACAGACGGTAGGCCACCCCGTCCTAACCCGGTACCGCCAGAGGCGAAAACTTATTTTGGCCTATACGGTACCCCCACACGGTAGGCCGTACCGTGTCACGGTACCTAGGTACCGGATGACACGGACCCCCCTACCGTGAAGGGTACCGGATCCGTTACGGCACTGTAGCAAAATTGCCAATTTGAATTAAATCAACCCTAATCACCTCCCAACGGCTAATTAACATCTTCCACTATAAATACAAGCCTAATCCTTCATATTTCTTCAAGAAACAAAGCTCTAAACATCCTCCCTTTATATTCTAAGTGTGTTCATTCTTTTATTAATTATTTTCAATATTTTGGCTATTTCAAGAGCCTTAAATTCCTGATTTTTATGCACACACTTTGAGCTTGTGTTTCTAGTTATATACTCTCATATTCATAAGTTTGAATTGTATTTTTGAGAGAGTATACTTTCTTTCTACACCGGCTAAGTTTTGTTCTTCATTTTTATATTCTAGCCGTTGTGTAGAATCATCTTTTGTGTTTTTCGAACACTTCTTTATACGGTCGAGAATAGCCGTTAAATTCTCATATTGTATCGGTCAAGGATAGCCGTATAAATCCTTGGGTAAAGGTTCAAGGATAGCCTTTGAAATCCTTGGGGGAACGGTAGAAGATAGCCGTTAAATCTTCATTGTAAACGGTTCGAGATAGCCGTTGTGAAATCTCGGAGTGAATCCTATTGGCAAGGGTTATTTGCCAAAACTAGTGCGGTGCTTTGACGGAGTTCAAGAGGCCGAGACTTAGTGGATTCAGAAATCCTTGAGGAGGAGCCTCGAGGTACTGGAGTAGGGGTTTTCCGAACCAGTATAAAATCGGTGTGCATTTTATTTATGCTTTTATATCTGCTTTTATATATTGCTTCCGCATTTGCCAACACCGTTTTTATTAAACTCCGAAAAGATTTTAAAACGCCTTATTCACCCCCCCCCCTCTAAGGCGTGGGCACAACGATTAAACCGACTAACAATTGGTATCGGAGCGGTTTTGTAGTTGAAAGTGCTTTACCGCATCTACAACAAAGATCCACTTGTTGTGTCCTTTTTTAATTTGAATTTTTAAAATCTCAAAACTTAATTTTTCCCTAATTTTTTTTAAAAAATTCAAATTTATTAAGAAATGGCCCAAATGGATTCCCAAAGCATCCACCGCCCTCCATTTTTTAATGGTCAAAACTATTCTTATTGGAAAATGCGGATGGAATACTTCATTCAATCAATTGATTTTGATTTATGGTTGAATGTACTTCACGGGCCATTTGTGCCGAGTATTGGTAATCTTGCAGGATTATCTACGGAGGATAAAAGAAAGTTATCAATGAATGCAAAGGCAATCAACATCCTCCATTGCTCCCTCGGTCGCGATGAATTTGCAAGAGTGAGTACATGCAAAACTGCCAAAGAAGTATGAGATCTATTAGAAGCCACTCACGAAGGGGATGTCTCGACAAAGCAAACAATGATTGCCCTTGGGAACGCCGAATACGAATCCTTCAAGAAAGGACCATGTGAGACAATCCAAGATATGAACAAGAGGTTCAATGAGATTGTCAACAAATTGAGTAAGTTGGGTAAGACGTATACTACTTCCGAGCTTAATACGAAAATTCTATTTTCTTTACCTAAAGAATGGCATAGTAGTATAGTGGATTTATTACGGAAATGTGATAAGGCCGAAACCGCCCACATTTGGTCTTCCTTGTATTCTCACGAACTTTTGTTGAGAAAGATCAAAGAGGAAGAAATGAGTGAAAATCCCAAGCTTACCAACGCCTTCAAAGCTTCCAAAAACTCGTCAAGTGAAGAATCAAGCGAGTCAAGTGATTCAAATGACTCAAGCTCCTCGGAAGAGTCAAATGACGAGGAAGATGAAGAGAAGGCGATGAGAATGAAATATACAGATTTCCTCAAATGGAAGAAGTATGTGAAGAGGAAAGAAGTATATTCAAATCCGAAAAAAGAGCGGCATAAACCAAGGTAAATTCTTCTCACTTATTGGGATAAGATATTTTGTTTTGTTTTAATTATTTTCAAAAATAAAACCTTATCTCATACGTGCTTTTATTTGCTTTAGCCTTAGTTTGCATGATTAAATAATTTGTTTTGAATTCATCTTTAAATCATGCTTTTTAGAAAATAATCTCTAAAAACCCCTAAAAAAATAAAGTTTTTAGACTTGCATCATTTTAGGGGGAGTTTTTATTTTTAGAGGGAGTTTCGTTGTAAATGCACCGTTTGCCCAATGATCTCAAAACTATCATTTTTCCTAAAAAATTCATTTTGATAGGGGGAGGGTTTCAAGAAGTTATACATAGTTAAAATTTTCAAAATACCCTTTTTGATTTTGACAAAAGGGGGAGAAGATGTATACTTCAAAGTGGTGCATATGCAACTTGACTTGAGTGCATTCTTGTGAAACTATTTGCATCAAACTTATACTTTTAATAAACACAAGAAAAAGTTCAAAGTGAGTATTTTATATATGCTTATTCTTAGGGGGAGCTTGCTTTCTTCATTTTTATGCTCCCGCCTAACTCGCTTTGAAGTATATTGTTTGTCAACATCAAAAAGGGGGAGATTCTTAGCTTTGGTTTGCTAAGTCTCATGTTTTGATGTTAACAAACAATATAAGAGTTTGACGTTTGTTTAAGTGTTTCAGGTACAACAAGAATCCATTAAGATTCGGTACTCAAGTATGAAGTCGAAACACTAAACTAGCGTAGAATATAGGTAGAAACCAATGTAAGGATATGACTTTATATACCTATATTCACAAGCTCAAAAGCACTCACAAAATATGTTTAAAACCATCCCATAAACATTTTCAAAATATCCAAAAGGTTTTAAACTCAAACGCGAAGGATTACGAGAATTTTGGAAAAAGCAGGACAGTGGCAGGGTACCCCTAGCGGTACCCCAAACGGTAGGGTATACCGCCTACACGGTACCCCCATACTGTGTAACGGTACCCAGGTACCGTACGGTAGGCACAGACGGTAGGCCACCCCGTCCTAACCCGGTACCGCCAGAGGCGAAAACTTATTTTGGCCTATACGGTACCCCCACACGGTAGGCCGTACCGTGTCACGGTACCTAGGTACCGGATGACACGGACCCCCCTACCGTGAAGGGTACCGGATCCGTTATGGCACTGTAGCAAAATTGCCAATTTGAATTAAATCAACCCTAATCACCTCCCAACGGCTAATTAACATCTTCCACTATAAATACAAGCCTAATCCTTCATATTTCTTCAAGAAACAAAGCTCTAAACATCCTCCCTTTATATTCTAAGTGTGTTCATTCTTTTATTAATTATTTTCAATATTTTGGCTATTTCAAGAGCCTTAAATTCCTGATTTTTATACACACACTTTGAGCTTGTGTTTCTAGTTATATACTCTCATATTCATAAGTTTGAATTGTATTTTTGAGAGAGTATACTTTCTTTCTACACCGGCTATGTTTTGTTCTTCATTTTTATATTCTAGCCGTTGTGTAGAATCCTCTTTTGTGTTTTTCAAACACTTCTTTATACGGTCGAGAATAGCCGTTAAATTCTCATATTGTATCGGTCAAGGATAGCCGTATAAATCCTTGGGTAAAGGTTCAAGGATAGCCTTTGAAATCCTTGGGGGAACGGTAGAAGATAGCCGTTAAATCTTCATTGTAAACGGTTCGAGATAGCCGTTGTGAAATCTCGGAGTGAATCCTATTGGCAAGGGTTATTTGCCAAAACTAGTGCGGTGCTTTGACGGAGTTCAAGAGGCCGAGACTTAGTGGATTCAGAAATCCTTGAGAAGGAGCCTCGAGGTACTGGAGTAGGGGTTTCCCGAACCAGTATAAAGTCGGTGTGCATTTTATTTATGCTTTTATTTCTCCGTTTTATATATTGCTTCCGCATTTGCCAACACTGTTTTTATTAAACTCCGAAAAGATTTTAAAACGCCTTATTCACCCCCCCTCTAAGGCGTGGGCACAACAACTAAACCGACTAACAACATTCATACACCATTTTTGGCAATGGGATAAATCAAATTTCTTTCCCAAACTCCGAACAATTCTACTAAATAAGGCACTCACCAAAATAACCTGTTTCAAAGAATACAAATTCTTATGTGATCTCAGATGTTTAAATTTATACTAATTTTATGTACTTAATACATGGACTGGTTAAATCTATCGGGTCTTGTAAAAATAAAAACATCAATATATGATTCCATTAAAAAATTAGTGAAGAGTTCCCCATTTTATATGTGGAAGTTAGGGTCATGATAACACAACTCTTCAAAGATATTCAATTGTATGTGGACAATAACTATGTATATATATCTACTAAATCGTCTATATGCAACTTTTTAGTGTCAAACATTATTGCTGGACTCTATAACTTAATTAATTAGGAAATGTTAGGGGTACCCCAAAATTACCAAAAGTTAATACAGATATAATGTTTGTGCCCAAAACGAATAAAATGTTTGTATTTGTCTTTAACTTACAAATGATGTATAACTTTTGGGGTGCAATTTTCCTAATTAGAGAGCAAGGCAAAACAGTCATTATTCATTTCTTCAAATTCCTTCCCTAAAATCTTCACTCTGTTGAACTTAGGAATTATTTCTGGTTGATAGATCTCTCTCTCACACACAGTCACACACAGCTATATATAACTGGAAAACCACATCCTCTTCTCTTTTTCTTTTGGGGATTGGATCTCTTAAAATTAGAAACTCCAAAACTTCAAAGAGGTGAATAGAGAGCGTAGCTGTCCCAAAGGAGATGTATTTTTGTCCTAATTATGAACAACGTTCTATTGGTACGTCTCTGCTTCTCAATCTTCTAGATTTCATAGCTATTTAACTTTGTTAGCTTTGGATACTGTGAAAATTAATTAGCAATCAAATGGGAGAAAATTAAAGAACAATTTACATTTTTTAATTCTTATCCCATGAGTAATGTTACAAGTCTTTATTTTGATACTTTTTGAGAATTTCATAGCTTAGCTTGCTTGTGTCCGCCCACCTATTTTTCTTTTTTTAGAACTCGTGTCTGCCCACCTATTGAAACTTATGGAATATCAGCTTTTGGTTTTAGCTTATAGCTCATTGATATGCTGGAGATCTTTCTTCTTTGTAAATATGCATTGAAGTTTATGTTTTTTTAAAAAAATTTGTCTCCTTTTGTTATGTTGCAACCTTAAATTATCACTTTGAGTTCTTCAATTGAGCTAGATAGTGTTATCCTTGGTTTGCTAAAGCATCATGTTTTGATGTTAAAAAAAACATAAGATCTAACATTTGTTTAAGTATTTCAGGTACAACAAGAATTCATTAAGATTCAGTTCTCAAGAATGAAGTCGAAACACTAAACTAGCATAGAATATGGGTAAAAACCATTGTAAGGATATGATTTTTATATACCTATATTCACAAGCTCAAAAGAACCCACAAAATATGTTTAAAACCTCCTTATAATCATTTTCAAACATCCAAAAGGTTTTAGATAAAATTGGAAATGATTTGGACAAAATGAAAAAATCATCAAAACGGTCAGCAGGTACCTAAGTATCGTAATGGGTACCATGAGGGGTACCGCGAGTCAATCTGAGAAGGTACCCCCTACCATCCGGACAGGACCCCCTACCGGAACAGGTACTGTAAGAGGACAACTACCGCTTGAGAGCTTTGACCTGAGAAGGTACCTAGCTACCGTGACAGGGTACCGTAGCCGTTAGAACATTGTTCCTAATTTCTGATTTTTGAATTAAACCCTAGTCACCTCCCAATGGATAATTAACACCTTCCACTATAAATATAGGCCTAATACTTCAGATTTCAACATGAAACAAAGCTCCAAACATCCTCTCTATATATTTTAAGTGTGTTCATTCTTTTATTCATTATTTTCAATATTTTTGCTATTTCAAGAGCCTTATCTCCTAATTTTTATACACACACTTTTGAGCTTGTGTTTAGATATTTACTCTCATATTCATAATTTATATTGTATTTTTGAGAGAGTATATTTTTTTCTACACCGGCTAAGTCTTATTCTTCATTTTTGTATTCAAGTCGTTGTGTAGAACCATTTCTTGTGTTCTTCAAACACACTTTCTTAAAGTCGAGAATAACCATTAAATTCTCAAGTTGTAATGGTTAAGGATAACCGTATAAACCCTTGGGTAAAGGTTCAAGGATAGCCTTTGAAATCCTTAGGGGGAATTATCAAAGATAGCCGTGAAATCTTCATTGTGAGCGGTTTGAGATAGCCGTTGTGAAATCTCAGAGTGAATCCTATTGACAAGAGTTGTTTGCCAAAACTAGTGCGGTGCTTTGACGGAGTTCAAGAGAACGGGATTTAGTGGATTTAGAAATCCTTGAGGAGGAGCCTCGAGGTACTGGAGTAGGGAATTCCCGAACCAGTATAAAATTAGTGTGCATTTTATTTACGCTTTTATTTCGATGTTTTATATATTGCTTCCACATTTGCCAACACCGTTTTTATTAAACTCTGAAAAGTTTTCAAACGCCTTATTCACCCCCCCTATAAGGCGTGGGCACAATGACTAACAGATAATTTTTGTGGAAATTACATCCAACCTTCATTTTCAAATTTATGTTTCCATTTTTTCACTTTAGGACGCCGCAAAATAAAAGTCATGTATCCTTTTAAGGAAAGAGTTGTGTGGTTCATATTGTTTCGATCTCATATGCATAAATATCTATGAAACAATTTTGTTTGTCTTAAACTTGTTCAAAAAGCAAATGCAAATTTTTAATTGAGACAGATGGAGCATAAGCTATTGGCAAAAGATTGGTGTAAGTAATACATCCTTAAAGATCAAAATAGATATCCATGGAGAAATGGAGGATTGCTATTGAGCCTATGCTGCTTTGTAAGAGCAATACTGTCACCACCACCAATGTTTTCAAATGGCGGCTCTAGTGGCACCAGAATGGATGGTGGTTGTGAAACTATAGTAAGGAATCATGTGAAATTTGTAAGGAATGATTTGTTATGAAGGTGCCATATGGAAGAATTTTGACCATCTATGACAAATTAACACTACATGTTATTTTTACCACTATAATGGTACTGGTGGTGGCTAATACTATTGTCGCTATGCTTCAAGATTTTCAAAGGAAAATGAGGTTTTGAGGCGGTTAACATCTACATCACAAGGTGCAAGCCTTGAGGTGAACTATGGTGTAAGCCACAAAATAATTTTAAAAAATTGCATTAATATTACTTCCTTGGCAAGGGTTGTTTTCCAAACTAGTGTGGTGTTTTGACGAAGATCAAGAGACCGGGACTTAGTGGATTCAAAAATCCTTAAGGAGGAGCCTTAAGGTACTGGAGTAGGGAGTTCCTGAACCAGTCTAAAATTGGTGTGTTCTTAATTTACACTTTTATTTCTGCATTTAGTTATTGGTTCTGAATTTTCCAACACCAATTTTACTAAACTCTGAAAAAAATTTAAACGCCTTATTCACCCCCCCTTCTAAGGTGTGGCCATAATGACTAACACATCGTGACTTGTGTGGTTTTCATGCAACTCCATATATAGGAAACAAGATATATGTGATCACATTTATAGATGATGCCTCAAGGTTTTGTTATGTACTCCCTCAGTCTCATTGTCTTTGTCCACTTACCTTTTGGCACACCATCCCATGCACTTCTTTAATCCATTTTATCTTGTAATTTGTATATTAAAAAATTATAGAAGTTATATATTAATAATCTATATGTTAAGACAAATCAAACAAGATCACACATGACTATATTTAGGCTTACACATTGAGAGAATTTGATGAGTCAAAGTTCTTAGATGAACAGTTCCAAAAGTCAAAAGTGGACAAAGACAGTGGGACGGAGGGAGTATATATTTTACATGCTAAGGATCAAGCATTAGAAATTTTTAAGATATACAAAACCGAGGTAGAGTTGCATAAAAATGATTTCTTTAAAACGCTTTGCAATGATCGGGGAGGTGAATATTTTGATCCGGTTTATTTTCAATCCGTTGGCATAATTCATGAAACCACTACTCCCTATACACCACAACAAAATGGTGTAGCTGAGCGAAAGAATAGGACTTTAAAAGAAATGGTAAATTATATGTTATCCTACTTGGGATTGAGTGAAGGCTTCCGAGGAGAGGTGATGTTCATGGTGTGTTATTTATTTATTAAATAAGGTTTCTAAAAAAGGAACAAACTTACCCTTATGAACTTTGGTATGGCTAGCCACCTAATTTGAACTACTTGAAAGTTTGGGATTGTAGGGCTGTTATGAGACTCCCAGAACCAAGAAGAAAACTTTACGAGAAAAAGGTATTGATTGCATTTTCATTGGATATGACATGCATTCCAAGGCGTATAGGTTCTATGTCATTGAACCTAATGACTCAGTTGGTGTTAACGCCGTCATAGAGTCAAGAGATGCAATCTTTGATGAGAATATGTTCTCTTCAAAATCTAGACCAAAAGACATGGCTCTTGGTAATTCTCTCATTCCAAATGAAGATGATTCTAGTAGTGACTTAGTTCTTACTAATGAATCATTGGTTCCTAGAGAAGTTAGGAAAAGCAAAAGAGGTAGAATTGCCAAAAACTTTGGCTCAAATTTTCAATTATAATTAGTTGAAGGTTCTAGAGATAAGACTTTATTCAAATATCAATATTATTATAATATTGAGGCAGATCCTAAAACATATAATGAAGCTATGGCTTCAAGGGACATGGCTTTCTGGAAAGAAGCAATTTAAGATGAGATGAAAACCACCTTGCAAAACAAGACTTGGAAATTAATTGACTTGCCTCATGGGTGCAAACCTTTAGGATGCAAATGGATCTTCAAAAAAAAGATGAAAGTAGACGGTTCCATTGATAAGTTTAAGGCTAGGTTGGTTATACAAGGATTTAGACAAAAAGAGGGAATTGACTACTTTGACACATATGCTCCTGTTGCGAGAATTTCGACCATTAGGTTGTTGATTGCCCTAACAGCTATACATAACCTTGTCATTCACTGAATGGATGTGAAAATAACATTCCTAAATGGTGAATTGGAAGAGGATATTTACATGAAACAACTCGAAGGCTTTGATATGCCAGGAAATGAGCATAAAGTGTGTAAGTTAGAAAATTCTCTATATGGCTTAAAGCAAGCACCTAAGCAATGACATCAGAAGTTTGGTGATGTTATCTTGTCAACTGATTTTCTTTTCAACCAAGCATACAAGTGTGTTTATAAAAAATTTGATACTTTGGGTAAAGGAGAGATAATTTTTCTATATGTTGATGATATGTTGATTTTTAGCACCAACCAAAATCAAGTCGATAAAACAAAAGATTTCTTTTCATCAAAATTTTCCATGATGGATCTAGGGGAGGCAGAAGTTATCGTACGAATTAGGATAAAGCTTATGAACAAAGGAATTTCTATTACACAGTCTCATACATTGAGAAAATATTGAAGAAATTCAATTGTGAAAACTGTTCTCCGGTAAACACCCTTATGGATCCAAGCATTTAACTCTTACCTAATCAAGGCAAGGTTGTGTCTCAACTTGAATACTCAAGGGCTATTGATTGCTTAATGTATCTCATGGTAAGCACGAGACTAGATATAGCATATGCCGTTGGAAAGCTTAATAGATTCACTAGCAATCCTGGTACACACGAGAAAAGAGGGAAAAAATAGAGTTGACTTCTTCTTTATCTTTGCGTAGAACCAGCGAAGTAGCATTCAATTTCAAAGCTCCAACGTTCGGCCACAATCCTCGCCCAAAAACTCCAAAGAGAAAATCCCCTCCAGGTATAAATTGAAGACGTAGAGAATCAATGAGGAAACAGAAATCGCACCAGTTAAATAGAGCAGTGGCTTTTGCTGTTTCAATTGACATGACGCACCAGCGAAGATGCAGATGGCGGCCAACGGTGGCTCACCGGCGTTCGATGATGGATGACTGCGATAACGTTAGGGACCTGCTCCAACTCGAATTTCTTCAAGTTTTCTTCATCTTATCCAACAATTGGTAACCGTATATTTGTCAATTTGTTTTTCTTCTCTAATTTCTTTGTAAAAGTGTGTTTAAAATTCAAACTTGCACCTTTTTTTCCTTGTTTATTTATATTTCGAAAAAATCCAAAAAAGAGACTCAATGTTATTTTTTGATTTATTTTTTTGAACATTTATATTAAATCCCTTATGAATGAGAATTGGTTCATACTAGTTTTGTTCAATTATTGAGTAAATTGTTGTTGAATTGGTTGAATTGTATAATTTGATTTCATAAGAAGGTTGGTATGTGGAATTTGGTTTTTGTTTAACTATGAATTTTATTTTGTGATAATGTGTGCATGTTAAATTGATTTAAAAAAGTACAAACTTTCTCTGTGGGATCGGCCCTTACTTGCCCTAGCTATAGTTTTTATTTGATTATATCTTGGGGTTAGTTAAAGATTATTTATAAATTTTTAATTTGTTTTGGACCTCACGACTGGTCCTCAACAAATGGTAATTCTAGACACATGGGTGTTAGATATATCATGATTCGTAATTTTATCAAAATTGGTGTGATATCGATTTAGTTTGTTAAAACTCAATACAATTTAGCCAATCATTTAACTAAAGGGTTAAGGAGAGATCTCATACAAAATTTGGCTAAAGGGATGGGATTAATGTCTGTATGATATCTCTCATGTTAAGATACCCAATTCCCACTTAATATGACGTTAGGTGCAGAATTCAATGTGGAAAGCTCAACATTCAGAGATTGAAACACAATATGAACATCATCCAGAGGTATGTGTTCAGGACTATATGTTAAAGAGGTTGAAGTATATCTTCTTAATGGTTCTTTTGAAAAATTTTGTTTCCAGGTATAAGACATAAAAGAACTACCTATACTAGTATGAAGTTTAGCTGCTTCACAATGTCTGGACTTGACTTTTATATACTCGTTGAAGGATAAAGACACAAGGCTAGTGATGGGAAATAATATGTGGCTCGGCCCACATTTCCCAATTATTTACGAAGAATAATCAAATCGGCCCTATTTCGTAAAATGAAGAAATAAGAGAATATTCCTCGAAGATGCTCCCCCCTCCCTATAAAAGAAGGGGTTGCCCTAATTGAGAGAGAAGGCCAAATTCACTCTCTCCCCTGCCCATTACACACTCTCTCTCTAGAATTCTTGTAGTTTATTTCTTCAAAGAGCTCAAATGCTCCATTAATGGCTTCTACGCTTAAATTATGTACCATGTGCAATCCCCGATATCAATAAAAATCCCCCGTTGGCAAGGTACAGCCAAAAAAGGCCCGTGGTTTTCTCCCGATTTGGGTTTCCACGTCAAAATCCATGTTTCTATATTTTGGTGTATTTTTTAGACTAGTTTATCGTTTTTGCCCGGCTAAAAATGATATACCAGTCGATAATTTACACCATTATTTTGGCGCCGACCGTGGGACCTAAACAAAAGGCCATAAATTTTAAATTCCTTCATTTTTATTTTCTTCACTGCCAATCCGTCCCAAAAGAAAAAGAGGGACAATGCTCCATTGTTCTGTTCTCACTACCACACAGAAGGAACGAAAAAAATCACAAATCTCTCTAATTTTTTCGCCTTTGCTCCTCAATTGGAATCACGCTGTGAGAAATCAACCATCGCCGTAGAGGAAACAGATCCAGCTGTCATTATTGGTGTCCAGCTATACCATTGACGCTTCTCACTACCTCTGCATGGAGTGAGGAAAGATCTGGATCGAGTGTCGAAATTTGACCTCCGCGCCTCCTCAATGCCGCACACTGTTTCCCCGCCGTCGGAGAAAGTTATCCTTGCCGTCAAAGTGGAGAAGCCGATCTCCAAGACCTAATATTTTCCATTAATGACTGGCAAAGCGCCCACGCCACATTCTGCGGCGGAGGCGATGCCGAGGGGACGATGGGTGGGGTTTGCAACTACAAGAATGTGCACAACACGGAGTACGAGACGGACACAACTGCCCTCAGCTCTGTCCTCTTCAACAGCGGCTTGAGATGTGGCTCTGGCCGCGAGCTCAAGTACGACGCCGTCGCTGGAAAGTCGGGTTCCCCGGTACAACCACAATGATGGTGACGAACTTCTTCCCACCGAACCCCAGGCTGCCCAACAACGGCAGCGGGTGGTGCAATCCTCTGTTGCGATCCATCGCAGCCCCCTTAGCTCAGGATTTAGAAGCCATTATCGCTACTTGCTCTAGATATGTCTCCACCACCCGTAGTTTTGAGATCTACCACAAGACCAGAGGAACATTATAACACCCTAATCCGTCCAGGTTTGCAGCCCTTTTCGGACTAAAATATTAACTTGGTAATTGTAAAATTTAAAACTTTTCAAACACTTTTATTTATCACGATAATATTTTTCGTAACATATACAGTGCGAAGTTTTCAATATTGCGGAAGCTTAACAAATCATAATTACAAACATAATTTGTTTATGTTCTTTAATTCAAAACCATCACATCCATTCCGACAATCTCGCCTCCGTCTGCCTCCAGAATCACGTCACATCATTCTTTCTATTAACCTGCGTGTAGCAAATAAAACATACTACACGCTCAGCGGTGAAGCTGAGTAAGCATATCTAATGCGTCGAACATCCATATAAATTGAACCCAAACTCATAATCAAATCATTTGATATCATGCACAAAGTATTCAGTTCAACTATACAATAATCAATATTCAACATTCGTCATTCAATATTCATATTCAACATTCAACATCCTCATTCAATAATATCCTTAAACTATTCTTAGTCTAAGGCCAATCTATTTGATGTTTACCAACTCTTAAACGAATTCTAGTTTAAGATATTTAAACTATATTAGAGTTTAAGGTACTCTTAACTAACCCTTAAGCTAGGCCTGGTTTAAGATACAAATTTTCAAAAAGAGGTTTGATTTGCAGTATACAACGGGCAAAAATAACAACTAAAAAGAAACCCTTGTAAGTAGGGTGTCGAACCTCAGGGAGACGTGAGTTAATTTAATTAAAACAAAAGTTTACAAAAGAAGTTGTAAAATATTTTTGGTCTTTTTGGTTTTAGAGATAAAATAAAAAGTGTAAAAAGAGAGAGTTCCAAACAACACAAAGTTTTTGATGATGAAAAGTTAGGGGTAGAAATTGGTAAATTAATTGTCCAATGTTTTTATAAAAGTTGGATTGTTAATTTATTTTTATATAGAATGTGTGGGGTTGCAGAAAAGTATTTAGGGACGCTCTCGCAGTTCACCTAAATAATAACCACTCCGACTTTAACACGCTAATGATAAATCCGGAGTAATAGATAAATTCGTATATATGGAGTATAGATAAATTCGTATATACGGAGTATATACGAACAGTCCCAAAAATGTGAACAAAGCTACAATAGCCCACATGGAATTGAGGCTGTTTGTCTCGCCACTTGATCCCGTGTTTGATTCCCCATCCAGTGTCGGTGTTTTGTCATTTTTCTCTCAATTCATGGCCGAATTTAAACTAGGAACATATTCCATGTCCGCCAGTGACATGCCTAATAATCAGCTGTGGCGCGATGGTCCAAGCTGCTCATCCATACCCCAAAGTCCAGTGTTCGAATCCCAACTCCAATCTTTTTATTTTTAGATTTATTTCTTTCTTTTCTTAAAATCTCTTCCATTTATTTTGGTCCCAAACTTCCATGTTTATCTTCTGTTCTTGAAATTGTTCTCAATGCGTCCAAATGACCTCAAAATACTTGCAAGCATAGGACCGCTCTACTAAAATAAAACGGAAAATTGACATAAAATGTAAAAATTAATTCAATTGGGACGCAAAATTCCTTCAAAATATGCCTAAAAAGTGTATAAAATATGTGCATATCAAGGTTTTCAAAATCTTAAACTTACCTTCGCTTAAGGTCATCCAGAAACCGAGCTGCGGAATGCTCACTGTCAGGTTGGGAGGTATCCCCAAATGAGTTCCTCTAGTTTGGTTTGTAGATCCCGTACGTACGTTTTAACCCAGGCCACCGAAAATTCATAATTATATCCGCAAGGCCAATTTCTAAGCCATCTTAGAGGTCTTCTAGATAGTCTTAGAAACCAACGTCAACTTAGATATATCTTAGAGTTCTTCTAGATATCCTTACAAATCAAATAATTTCATAATCATCAACATATTCATATCAATTCATAATTTAATCTTCAATAATCATTTTAATCAGTAGTTTCATCAAGTCATAATCATCATAATAATCATTTATCATAATCATCAATCAACATAACATTTGATAACAAATAGAGGTCTAGTTTTGAGTGTTAACACTCTAACTTACTGTCATGCATCACATAATGATTTATATGCCTAAAACATCATTTTTGTTATACAAAATCATATTTGTACTGTTCATAATTAATTGTTATCAAAAATAGGATTTTAGAGCATATTTTCAGGAACATTTTCGTAGCAGGATCTGGAAGTGAGGAAAATAATTTAAAATAATCATTTAATTTATAAAAATTGATTTATATAATTTTAAATAATCCATAAATTCAAAATAATCTATTTTTACAATTTAAATAATCAATTAATTCATTATAATCGATTTTTACAATTTAAATAATCAATTAATTCATTATAATCGATTTTTACAATATAAATAATCGATTAATTCATAAAAAATAGATTTTTACAATTTAAATAATCCATTAATTCATAATAATCGATTTTTACAATTTAAATAATCAATTAATTCATAATAATTTATTTTTACAATTTAAATAATCAATTAATTCATAATAATCTATTTTTACAATTTAAATAATCAATTAATTCATAATAATCGATTTTTACAATTTAAATAATCCATTAATTCATAATAATCGATTTTTACAATTTAAATAATCAATTAACTCATAATAATCGATTTTTACAAATTAAATAATCAATTAATTCATAATAATCGATTTTTACAATATAAATAATCGATTAAATGGTACTGACTTCGAACCACTAATCTGAATAAAATTCTAATCGATTTTTAGTAATTAAATAATCGATTTTCGGCCACTGTTCTTCATCTTCTTCCTCGGGTCAGTTTTAACATTATCATTTTTTAATCACCAAACTTCAATTTAATTATATAAAAATGTTCTCCAATGTTCACAGATCATTTTAGAGTCATTAATTCGTAATTTTAACAACAATTTCATGGTTTATGATTCTTGGTTCATCAAGCATGTCAAACACAAAACTCAACCAAATGACCGCTTATGAACGTAGAAACGATCTATATGAACATTCTAGTCACTAGATATATCTACGGGCTTACCTCGAAGATTAATGGAGGTTTTGAGAATTTTCCGGCAACAATAGCTCTCAACTCCGGCGACCTTACACCAAATTGACAGCACCACTGCGTTCTCCACACTCAAGGCTATCTCCCAGAACGAATTTGATGAAGAATGGTGAAGAAATGGTGAAGTTTTGGTTTCCATTATATAGAAGAAGAATGGAGAAGAGGCCAATGGTTCCTGCGTCACTTCTCTGTTTGAGCGGCTAGTGGAGCGGACGGCGATTTCTTCCCATTTCAAGTCCCTGATTGGGACTAATTTGGTCCCAGTCGGGGAACACTTTTTGGTCTAACTTTCTCCGAATTGAATTCCGTTTGCACCGTTGCGATCGTATAATTAAACTCTATCCAATGATATAATTTTCATATTTATTTGTAATACTTTTTCCGACATCATATTTTTGGGTGTTTGACTTTGACAGGGTCAAAATTGATTCTGTTGACCTTTACTTAGAAAGGTTTTTACATTTCATAAGTATTATTTATTCTCATGATTTATTTCAATAAATCATTTCAAAGTTTATATCACAAACAAATTCTTCATTTCTTCTTGATTTGGATTTGTACTCAGGTTCCTAATCAAGATCACACAATAAATCAATATGTTGGATTTATCTCTATGAGATTTATCCCAATTATGTTTATTGGATATCAATATATATTTTATTTCAGCCCAAAGCCCAACAACAATTTATTTTAATCAAAACAAATTTTGTTTAATTGAATATTTAATTCAATAAATTTTAGGGTATATTTTGGGGCGTTACAAACATGGAGAAGCCTAACTGCAAACATCCGTCGTGGTAGGTCGTCTACGTCACAGGTCCGCTGCTCCTCGTCTCTTTGTCGCACCATGTTTGCACTTGTCCATCTTCTCAAGCCGTCAAGTATATATTCCCAAATAAAGATTAAATAGGAAGATGTAAAAGTCCAAATCAAATACGTGAAGACATAGTAAAAGGCTTATCAAACACATGGGTTTCCACGTCAATTAAAAAAAAGGGATGCACCAAGATTGAAGATGTGGTGGAAAATTACTAGGTACTCTGTATTCATTATTGGGGTGCTCTCTCTCAAATAGTTGGTGGTATTATATGGAGTAGATTTTAATGGGTGGGCCATCTTCCCATTCAAATTGGATAGCTTTGAACAAAAAAGAAGGATTGAGACAAGAAGCTGCGAAGCACCGGAGGAAGGATAGGGGCTTAGGTATTTTCAAAGTATGGTCCACTAACTGATCATATTGATGGAAGATATGCATTGAACATTAGGGAGGGAGAAAAAGGTTCTCCACTTATTTCTCAACGGGGCCCACCACCAACAATTGGTGGAATGGGTTAACATTATGGAGCAATGATTTGGGTATTTGTACATGCCTTTTGGATGAATTCAGAGGGAAGACTGATACACAAGCCGAGCTTGGTACGCTGGTCACAACACCGATCTTGCTCAGTATTTAAAAAAAAAGATGAAGACTGAGACATATGTCTGACCTGGCACGCTGGTACTACACCGGTCTTGCTCAGTATAATAAAAAATATTAAAATATTTGACACAGGCCCGGCCTAGCACACTGGTAAAAATCATTCTTGTGCACGAGACAGGCCAAGAATGATATACACTGGTCTTGCACATATTTTCTCGTAATTCTGAACCCAATCGAATTGGGTACACTGGTGTCTCAGCTGAGCTTTTATCGGGGGCGCCCGATTCTTCAAGCCTTTGAATAAGGCACTCTGGAAGTGATCTCTGCATGACATGAAGATATTTGCATCAATTAGCTGGGCTAACA
Organism: Cuscuta australis; assembly: GCA_003260385.1. NCBI lineage: Eukaryota > Viridiplantae > Streptophyta > Magnoliopsida > Solanales > Convolvulaceae > Cuscuta > Cuscuta australis. The sequence continues at coordinate 55,333 of NQVE01000116.1, forward strand.
TCGATCTTCGACAAAGCTGCTGCAACGTACTTAATTTGTATTAAGTAGCATCGATCACTTCGATATACTAATTTTGCTATACATCGTTTACTTAATCCGTACTAACATCGGTCTCGACGAAATAACTACTTGAAGTACCGCTGCTTCATCGTACTAACTCCGGTGTCGTATAACTACTCGAAGCATCGTTGCTTTATCGAACTGACATCGCTCCTCTTACGATAATTATTCACGCGAAGTTTAATCACCCTAACATCGAGCTCCTCGGTAAAGAAAATAATTATGTGAGCACGGCATAGACCGTTCAAAAAATAAAAAACGTATTGTACGTATTATTTTTTGCAGGAAATACATCTGATTCAAGAAATTAGAGAATTAATGAAGACTCGGAGGACTAACAATATCAATCGGTCAAGAATGGAAAGTAAGAAGACTGAAGATAGCACTCGGAGGATTTGTTTACTTTTTTAAGTTGATGATTCTCAGAACTTAAAAAGTGGAGGACTTCTTGATGGGAAATAATACGTGGCTCGGCCCACATTGCCCAATTATTTACGAAGAATAATCAAATCGGGCCTGTTTCGTAAAATGAAGGAATAAGAGAATATTTTTCCGAAGATGCTCCCCCTCCTCCCTGTAAAAGAAGGGGTTGTCCTAATTGAGAGAGGATGCCAAATTCACTCTCTCCCCTGCCCATTACACACACTCTCTCTAGAATTCTTGTAGTTTATTTCATCAAAGAGCTCAAATACTCCATTAATGGCTTCTATGCCTAAATTATGTATCGTGCACAATCCCCGATATCAATAAAAATCCCCCGTTGGTAAGGTGCCGCCAAAAAAGGCCCGTGGTTTTCTCCTGGTTTGGGTTTCCACGTCAAAATCCTTGTTTCTATATTTTGGTGTATTTTTTAGACTAGTTTATCGTTTTTGCCCAGCTAAAAGCGATATACCAGTCGATAATTTACACCATCAGCTAGTAAAATATGGTGTCAAGCTTAGAACAAAGAAGCACTTTGAACTTGTGTGTATATTATCTTTTTGTATTTATATGAATTGCAATAGTTCAATCCTTAGAGACACCCTGAAATCCAAATATTTGAAATGTGTAATGTACTAAGATGAAAATTCAATCGCCGCGACATTTTCATTTATGCATAAGCTTGTTGAATCTATTATCTCAAGAAAGTAAGCCATGGATTACACTAAAATAAGGGAGGAATGTTGGTGATTTTAGTGTCATCGGCTATTTTCAGTGATTGGGTTTACATAGATCAGACAAGAATTTGAATAGATGTTTCCAAACGAGTTAGGAGGTGCAGAGTGCGCACTCATTCAACGATATTACAAATTCACATCTGGGTCCAGGGTCGGCAGCCCCCGGTAGCAGGGTCTAAGGGGCAGAGCCCCTGACCGGGGTCGAGCTGACTGGATAGCTTGGAAATCTTTTGTTTTGGACGTTATTGCTTTATGAAAATATTTCATATTTTTGTAAAGGGAGTCTGAAACCCTAAAGATTTGGACATAAAGATAAACGTCAAATTGACACAAAATCGAAGGGAAAACTCGCGTAGGCACTTGTGTCCTTTAGCTAAAGTTCGGTTCTCTCCCTGTTGCGCGAACATTCATTTCTTTACGCACACGTTCATGTCTGGTCAACTCTATAAAAGGAGTCGCTGGATATGGTTGAGTGTAATTTTTCGGAAGGCTTGTTCTTGATTAACGTCTTACCCTGTTAAAGTATTTTGGTATATATCCCGGAATAATTTTGATCTGAAAGCGTATTCACGATTCGTTAAACTATCAAGTTTCGATTCTCGTTTTTTAATTCTTCAACGCTTCTTCGCAGCATTCATCTTCCTAAATTTCTAACATTATATGTCCACTGTATATAAACTTATTTTCTGTGTGTTTGTGATATACTTGGTCTGCATGCACTGTACAAATCTTAGTACTCCTAGCACAACCCAAAAGAACCAAAATAGCAAGGCGATGGGAAGAGGGATGAGGCAGTGGCGGCTCTTTGTGCGGCTCTTTGTGCGATGTTCATGGGCGATGAGGTGACAACAATCTGAAGAAATGGAGGACAACTCTAAAAATGAAGAGGAATGCTAAGGGTACCCCATTTGGGGTACCGCATTTTGTACACCATGCATCCTAGTCCTTCATTTACTTTTTTATTTTTAATTTTTTTTTCTCAATCTTGTTTTATGTGGTGGAGATGGAGGGGGTACAAATGAGGTACCCCAAATGGTATACTCCTAGCATTTTTGAAAAATGAAAGATACACCATAGAAAAGAAGGGGCACGTAAAGAGACGCACAAACTAGCAGAAAGTAACTTCACAAAAAAGAGAAGCCAAATTCCAGATTTTGACCTGAATTTTCATTTGACCACAACTTTTTTGTCAATTATTTGTTGGACCATGCTACAGTTACACCAAAAAATATACCCCATTTATACACCACAGGCTTGCACAAACATTTCGATGGTTTACACCGACACAAGTGTTGGTGCGTTAATAAATATTCACACGGACACAAATGTTGGTGCGTTTAACAAAAATTAGTTTTACACCAACACAAAGTGTTAGTGCAAAACTGCGGGATACAAACCTTGGGGTACACATAGCATAATCCTTATTTGTTTCCAAACAGAAAATGACTTTCTAATTTCAAAAGCACAATTTCACTTAAAAAATAGCCTTCACTGAAACAGAAAAATAGGGTGAATTGAATAAAAAAGAGCCAGACAAAAATGGATCCCCTTGAAGCAGCGGCGGCGGACCCTTCTGAGCCACATCCGAACGACGGCGCAGTCTGCAACGATGATATTCCGCAGCTGAGCTCTCACGCCATAGAAGCTCTCAAGGAGTTCTTTGCCGATCAGAACCGAGCGTTAGCAGAAGAACAGCCGGAGGGGGTTGTAGAGTTGGTGGCGGAGGACTGGAGGCTCAGCCAGTTTTGGTACGACCGCGATACCGCAGAGACAGTAACCAAAGAAGTCCTCACTCTGTGCGAGACACTGGAGACCCCATCTGTTGCTTGCATTTCTTGCCCAACTGTATTCGCGTACCTCAAGGTACAAATTCATTTATGAAAATCATTTTTTTTTCAGAATGCTGTATCTGTTCACTATGAAAGTCAATTTTCCATAAAACTATTTACAATTTTACATATATTCATATTCCTTAAAAATATTTGTACTAAATAGCACTAAAACTGTTTGTTTTAGCCTCTTAATGGTTCAGATGTCTGAATGATTCAGCACTTAATGGTTCAGACTGTTTGTTTCAGCATCTTAATGGTTCATATGTCTGAATGGTTAAGAGATTTGCCTCTGAATGGTTAAGTATTATACAGAGTCTGAATGGTTACGAGCTCTTATCTGAATTGATCAGACATTTGCCTCTGAATAGTTAAACAATATACTAGCTCTTAATGGTTGAGACCTCTTATTGGTTCAGCACTTAATGGTTCAGACCTCTTACTGGTTCAGCACTTACCCATTCAGAAGTTACCAAACAGCCCCTTAATCATTTCCCTAAATAGCATTTAAATTGTTTTATTCCCTGAATAGCACTTATTAATGTCCATAATGTCCTGTGATGACAAATATTTGCTTGAATAATGACTAATGCATAATGACTAAAAGTACTACATGGGGAAGAAAAACACATGTGTTGCTATTTGGGGAAAGTTATTATGTTTTAGTGCTATTTAAGTAAATTTCTCTATTTCTTAAGGAGTAGTTATAAAATATACGGATACTTAATAAACTTCACTTTTTTTACCTGGTTAAGGCCTTGTTTGGGAAGAGCGTTTTCAATTGGCGTTAACATTTTGGATAAAATATTAACGGTATAGATTAATTCAGAAAACGCTAACGCTAAAGGCTAACGTCGGATAGTCTTTTCAAAACACTAACTCTGATGCCAAACAGGGCCTAAGGATATAAATATCTGATATTTTTTTCTTTAATATGTCTCAACCCAACAACTCCACCCTCTTGAGCGTTAAGATTACTTTGGGCAAAGTCTTTGAACAACAAAGATCTAAAATTGATTAATAGGGTATGCACAGACTTTTCATTTTCCCCATATTTCTTTCCTTCCAAAATTTGTCTACATTTTCTTTTTTTCCCTACAATTTTCTGGTTCCAAATGAACCCTTAAAATTTTTTAGGAGAGGACCCGATGTAGAATAAAAAATGGATTAACCCATCATTGAACTAATCATTTTCTTGAAATGCTTCATGATATGAACATTAATCACATGCTTAACTGAAATTTGGTTTTTACTGCTCATGACCTCAGAAAAGTGATCCTAATGTCCAAGCACAGCTCCTTGAGTACGACCAAAGGTTTAGTTCATATGGAACTGAATTCACATTCTATGACTACAACAAACCAGAAGGCCTTCCGTCCTCATTGAAACATTCTTATTCACTCATTATTGCCGATCCTCCTTATCTGGTAAATTTTCATTTGCTTTTTTCAAAATAGTGTTTAATTATGCGTTGAGTGGCTACAATATTTGCTAGGACCATATTCATTGTAGGATACCATATGACCTAGCATTAGGATGGTTTTTGTGCCGACTATAACTCAAGTGTTGATTACAACGAAAAATGTGTTTATTGACTTGCTTATCTAGGTTTTGAATTGGTTAGGAGTAGATGCTAGTTTATGTTGTCAAAGAATGCAAGACTGTCAAAGAATATGCGAAGCAGAAAAAAAGTATAAATAGAGTAAAAAATGTTATGATGTTTCTCTCCTTGTTTCTCAACTTCTCGTCTCGAATTATTGCATAAACAACGGAAGTGACACAGATTTCTATTAAGAGTCCCACATTGAAATATGGAATATTAAAGAGACATGAGTTTTTAATGCCTTGAAATATTGGGCACATTAAACAAAATGGGGAATTGAACATTCCTTGCCTCTTACTTTCTATGATGTTTTGGACAGTAAATGCAGCAATGCATCAAGTGTGTAACAAAAATATTCGCCCTGTTCTTTACATGGGATTATACTAGGTTTGTTGGTGTTGTTGTACGGTTCTCAGCGTTCACAATTTCGGATTAGCAGATATGTTATTAGTGAGCCAATAAGACTTTAGTGGTTTCATGATATTGTGGTATTGTTTTGCAGAGCCGGGACTGCTTGGAGAAAATTAGTGAAACTATATCTTTTCTTTTGAGACCAGGGCAATCGTATCTACTTCTACTCACTGGTATGGTTGTTGGATTAATCCCAACATGGAACTTGCTTGTGATTGATTGATTATGATGTGTGTTTCTTACCCCTTTTTACTCCTTCAGGTGAAGTGCAAAAGGACAGGGCTGCACAGCTCTTGAGTTTGCGTCCGTGCAGGTTCAGGCCCCAGCACAGCAGCAAACTTGGAAACGACTTCAGGTTGTTCACAAACTACGACCCTGGGGTGAGACTTGGTGGTTGGGAGGATGAATAAAAGGCATCATTACCTTGGCCACGGATGGAGCTTTTGAGAAGACATTGATTCCAAAGCTTAATTAGGATCATCATGTTCTAGCTCTATGTATTATTTATGCAGCTTAACGAATCAACTCACACTTTGTGGCCACTCGGTGTTTGGAAATCACTTGCGAATTACTACCCATTTAAATTGCCATTTTTTCCCAGATCAAGTCACAGTGTTCTCTATCCGTGTTTCACTAAGAATGCCCAAGATAGATTACTTTTGTTCAGTGTTTAGTTGCCGGTCTTTGGCAAGTCAGAGTCACTATCGCTAGGGGTGGGCAAACGGGTCAAGAAACCGGGAGTTGGAACCGAACCGATAGGTTCGGTCCGTGTTAGGGGCGGGTCCTCTTTTCAAATATTTATAACGGGCTGGGTCGGTCTGGTTCTCCATTTTGAAATTATCCAGGACCCGGATCAGACCGCTTTTTAATACTCCGTATTATTATTAGTAATTACACCGGAAACAACGCCCTTACGAGTTACGCCCTTACCTCTCTTTGTCATTGTTTTGTCTTCATTTAGGTCTCTTTTTTGTGTTAGATGACTTAAAATTGACAATGGAGGTAGTACATTGTTGTGGACTAATGGTGAATGACCATGTATGTATTATTAATTTATTATCACTTTATTTTTTTAAAATTAGTATCATGATAGGTTCGGACTCGTTGACCCGTCGAATCGGCCCGTTTCAAACAAGCCGGGTTAGGTTTGATTTCAACTTTAAAATTTTGAAAACCCGTTTCGGCCCTGTTTAAATAAAACCAATCTGAGCCCGGTTTATACAAATTTTGGCTTGGACGGGCTCATGCCTACCCCTAACTATCGCTACATGTATGGCTGATCTAATCCTATGGCTTCATTCACATTCAGAGCGCTCCCAATTCGGTTTAATTGACCTTGACTAAGGCTTAAAAAGGGAAACCCTTCATTTTTGGGGGGGGGGGGGGGGGGGGGGGGGGGTGAGCTTATATACTCTGTATAGTAGAGTCTTTTTCATATAGTCTCTAATTTGAAGAAACTAGTATTTGAACCCATGCCATGCACGGGTGGAACGAAATTTTTTGTCGATTTTAAATAAAATTTAATGCAATATTTTTTCAAGAATAAAGAAAATATACTTCTCGCATGATATTTAATATCATAGAAAAAAACCAAAGTGGAATAAATAATATTTGAGGGATTGATTGTGTACAACACAAAAAAAATTAATACCAAATTCTCTGAAAGACTTCATGGTATACAAAAGATATGTTCATTGTTCTTATTATTATTTTAAAAAAAATTAAAAATAAATTTTAAATTTTACCATTTTCTTTTTGTTAAGGAAAAGAATTTGAGTATCATTTCTTTTTTTAAATAAATTTCAACCACATGTTTTTTCAAATTTTTTTCATTAATTTATTAAGTTATTTTTTTAATTTTTGGAAAAGTCAAATTATTATTCGGTTTTTTTCTTTTTTAATATAAATAAGGTATGTGTTATACTAAAAAAATGCATTATTTTTCCATTCATATTTTTGTTGCATTTTAATATACATAGAATACATTTCTGTTTTCAAAAAGATTTTGAAATATCAAATTTATATTATTCAATTTTATTTTTAAAGAAAATAGTGTTTGGGTATGATATATTTTTTGGTTTCAAATAAACATTAGAGTATTTTTTTACATCAATATTATGGTCGTTTATTTTTTTGGTGAATTCAAGTTGCTAGTAGATTTTTCAATAGTGTAGAAGTATTTGAAAAATAATGTTAATCTCAAAGATGTTAAAATTTGAAATGTGCATGAATACTTTTTTATCATTTGTCGTATATAATTTTTATGTTCGTATATAATTTTTTTGCCTTTTAACCTTCGTGGTATAAACATGTATATGAAAACTATTTAAACCTTTTTATCAATTAATATCTTAGAGGCCATCAATTTAATCGGCATCAATTTCTTACTCTGTATATAATATTCTTTAAATTTTACTCAGTTATTACGTGGCGTTGACATGTTAAAGTTTTGCCAAATAGACATGCCAAATGTCGAATTGCTGTAAATCGGAGTCTCCTTTATTATAGTAAAGGATTATTTAATTTAAATATTTTCCAATAAAGAAATAAAATATAAAAGTTTTTAAACTCGATTATGCTGAGAAATCAGTGTTTAACAAATACGAAATTCAATTTCCATAAAATAAGTGTTTTTGTTAACTAATTCTTTAAATATTACTTGTTGACATGGCATGCTGACATGTCAAAAAAGTTGTCTAATAAGCGTTCCACATGTTACAATCTTAGAAGCCCAACTCTCAAATTTTATATATAATGATTTACTTTAGTCCTACTAATCTATCCCTTCTTGGAATAAATTTGTTTGTTTTGATTTTTTTAAATATGAGTTCCTTGTTTAAATACTACGTATCAAAATATATTATTAAATTTTAATATTTTCCGACAATGAAGTAAAATATAAAAGTTTTTAAACGCGATTATGCTGAGAAATCTGTGTTTAACAAATACGAAATTCAATATCCATAAAATAAGTGTTGTTGTTAACTAATTATTTAAATATTACTTGCGGACATGGCATGCTGACATGTCAAAAAAGTTGTCTAATTCCACATGTCACAATCCTAGAAGCACAACTCTCAAATTTTATATATAAAGATTTACTTAAGTCCTACTAATCCACCCCTTCTTGAATAAATTTGTTTGTTTTGATATTTTTAATATTAGTTCCTTGTTTAAAAACTACGTATCAAAATATATTATTAAATTTTAATATTTTTCAATAATGAAATAAAATATAAAAGTTCTTAAACGCGATTGTGCTAAGAAATCTGTGTTTAACAAATACGAAATTCAATTTCCATAAAATAAGTGTTTTTGTTAACTAATTCTTTAAATATTACTTGCTGACATAGCATGCTGACATGTCAAAAAAGTTGTCTACTAAGCATTCCACATGTCACAATCCTAGAAGCCCAACTCTCAAATTTTATATATAATGATAATGATTTACTTTAGTCATACTAATCTATCCCTTCTTGGAATAAATTTGTTTGTTTTGATTTTTTTAATATGAGTTCCTTGTTTAAATACTCTCTACCAAAATATATTATTAAATTTTAATATTTCCCAATAATGAAATAAAATATAAAAGTTCTTAAACGCGGTTATGCTGAGAAATCCGTGTTTAACAAATATGAAATTCAATTTACATAAAATAAGTGTTTTTGTTGACTAATTCTTTAAATATTACTTGCTGACATGACATGCTGACATGTCAAAAAAGTTGTGTAATAAGCGTTCCACATTTCACAATCCTAGAAGCCAAACTCTCAAATTTTATATATAAAAATTTACTTTTGTCCTACTAATCTATCCCTTCTTGGAATAAATTTGTTTGCTTTGATTTTTTAAATATGAGTTCTTTGTTTAAATACTCCGTATCAAAATATATTATTAAATTTTAATATTTTCCAAAAATGAAGTATAATATAAAAGTTTTTAAACGCGATTATGCTAAGAAATTTGTGTTTAACAAATACAACATTCAATTTCCATAAAATAAGTGTTTTTGTTAACTAATTCTTTAGTCCTACTAATCTACCCCTTCTTGGAATAAATTTGTTTGTTTTGATTTTTTTTAACATAAGTTACTTGTTTAAATACTACGTATCAAAATATATTATTAAATTTTAATATTTTCCAATAATGAAGTAAAATATAAAAGTTTTTAAACCCGATTATACTAAGAAATCTGTGTTTAACAAATACAAAATTCAATTTCCATAAAATAAGTGTTTTTGTTAACTAATTTTTTAAATATTACTTGCTGACATGACATGCTGACATGTCAAAAAAGTTGTCTAATAAGCGTTCCACATGTCACAATTCTAGAAGCCCAACTCTCAAATTTTATATATAAAGATTTACTTTAGTCCTACTAATCTATCCCTTCTTGGAATAAATTTGTTTGTTTTGATTTTTTTAATATGAGTTCCTTGTTTAAATACTACGTATCAAAATATATTATTAAATTTTAATATTTTTCAATACTGAAGTAAAATATAAAAGTTTTAAAACGGGATTATGCTGAGAAATCTGTGTTTAACAAATACAAAATTCAATTTCCATAAAATAAGTATTTTTTGTTAACTAATTTTTTAAATATTACTTGCTGACCTGGTGACATGTCAAAAAAGTTGTCTAATATGCGTTCCACATGTCACAATCTTAGAAGCCTAACTCTCAAATTTTATATATAATGATTATTCTCTCGTTCCGAATTTAAGTTATTGGTTTACTATTTACAAATTAAAACTTTAATTATTCATAAAAAATTACTCTCTCCATCCTAATTTATATTGTCTTTTTTGGCTTACGATGTTTGTTTGAAGTTATTTTTAAAGTATACGTGATTTATTATTCAAATATGAATAACATGATTTTACAAAAGTGTGCTATTTTAGTAAATGAAATGATGAATTTGGAATAAGTGAAATTATACGTGATTTATTATCCAAATTTGAATTAGTAAAAACAAGTTAAACTATAATCATTTAATTCCCGCGATACATATGTGCTTATTATGTTACAATTTTATTGTTATATGTACTACGGAGTATTTAACTTTATATTGAGGAAGTTGGTTATTATTTTTAGGTACACATGCTTAGAATGTTGATCAAGTTGGAGGAAAATGATGAGTTAGAAGTTGGATCAGATGATATAAAGAAAGAAAATACTGTAATAAACAAGTAAGTTGTTTTGTGATATGGCACATAGCATGTTTTGTATGAATAAATCTAAGTTTTTGTATGTATAGTTACTCCGATATTAGTAAATAAATTATGTATAATGCTCCAATTTTCAAAGCATCTTAGGCTCTATGAATGTGTTCTCTATTTAATTTTATTAAGGTCTGATTTAATTATAATTATTCAAATGTGTTTATGATGTGATCGAATCTTGTTCTAATAAAATAAATAGAACAATGCTAGGGTGTCACCACATGAGTGTACCCATGTTTCGCACAGACAAACATAGACACAAATCGTCTGTGCGTTACAGACTATTATCGTTTGTACTTGTTGTGCGAAACATGAATACAGGTGGCACCACCGAAATAAATAATAAGAAGTTGGAGGAACCAACTTAAACACCTAAATTGGGTTATGCAACTCATTTTGGGCGATCGAGTCTGTTATTATAGACTTATAGTCCAAGTTCTTTGATAGGGGTTGATCCAGTTTGGTTGATCCAGTTTACTTAAGCAAGATCCGCTTGGATCTGACTCCAGCAAACTGAGCAAACATTCCACTTGAGGAAGTTCTTGCCAATACTGCGAAAGAGAGAGCATTAGTGGAAATCTCGAGAAAACATAGCAGCGAAATGAGACCAAACGTTGTCTCTGAGGTATGCCTCCATTCATGTTTCCTGTCATTTGTACTCCATATGTAACAACGCGTGTGTGTATATTTAGATTTCAGCTTAAACATGCGGAATCTAACTATGTGGAAATGCTTGTCCTTCGGGTTTGAGCGGTTTTGAAGCCCTAGTTTTTTTTATCTGCTGGACTCTATGCGCAGTATTGTCAATGGCGATTAGAATGTTTTAGAGTTTGAGTTCGTATAGACTTGAAATGTACAGCCCATACTCCACTGTAATGTAACCATTAAAACTTGAAATGAGAGTTTGCAATACCTTTTTTTATCCGAATTGGATCACAGTTCCATTGACCTTCATCAAATGCGTTTGTTGGGTGGTAACGAGGTATTGTGACACAATCGTGAAGTCATTAAAGTTATTGGTTCCATAGTACATGCCTACAGTTCCTAATTTGCCTCGAACTTTCATTATTGGGAGGATAGAGGTGAGAATTTAAGAGGAATCTCCATCAGTCTAAAATTCGTGAGAAGTCTCATGGTTTACTTGCTAATTTTATGTTTCTCTTTACATTCATTTTGAAATGCGTTGCTGTTAGTCCAAAATGTAATTTTCGAGAATCTTATAAATGACTGTGGGTCGATTAGAGACTTGTTATACCTTAATTTTAAAATCCCAATGATCTTCTAATTTGTGCCAAGTGAAGAGGTAAGTTAGTAAGTACGGAGTACTATGCAGCATAGGGAACCCTGAAGGTTCCACATTGCCTGTTTTGTAATAGTGAATTTGCCTTCATCCAATTTTGAGATGAACTATATCACATTGATCCCAAACATCCTCTAATTAGTAATTTAGTTTTATTTATTTATTCATTTATTTATTTTATTTTCCAACCATTATACATTTATACTCACTGTGTAGGCGGGGTTGCAAACAAGGTTGAGCAGTTGGTGGGAAGGCATTCCATTCTTGACGTCTACTGTTGTTATTAGTTGTGGGGCTATTTACATGGTTTGCCTTTTGATTGGGTATGATTCATTTGCTGGAGTATGCTTCTCGCCATCAAAAGTAATTTCACATTTTGAAGGTATGTATCTACGGATATGCTCAAATGATCTATAATAATGAGAGCTCCTTGTGACATAATAATATACACCCTCCATCTATAAAACAATTTTGTGTTGCGCGTTATGCAGTTATTTGTAATTTGATTTACTTGAAAATTTGTGTATAATTTTAAATTTAAATTTATATCTTTGAGAACTACAACAAAAATTTCACAAAACAAGGGGTGACATGACTATATTATTTTGTAAACTGAGTTAAATAGAGTAATAGACAAAGAAAGAGGATGTTGACCTTGTGGATAGAGTGATCAAGAAATTCTTTTTTTGGATAGAGGGAGTAGGATCTTATGAGCTACCATATTGCTAAGATGTTCATAAGAGAATTTATAACATTTGAAATCATAACAATGGCTTATCTAAATTCGTTTATAATTTTTTCTTCTAACACCTTTTTGTGCCCTTTTTAAATTGAATTGAGAGTTTTTTAAGGAGTACTTTTGAAATTCATATTAATAGTATATATCTGTTGACATGCTTGACCTTGAAATGCACATGTATTGGTTTAACATGCTTTGTTGTTGTGTGCATTATACATTTCTATATGAGCTGCTACACTTAATCTATCCAACCGAACTTCTGTTGTTTGGAATTTTGTGACCTTTGGTCATACTCATTAATGCAACGAAACAAAACATATATAAAGTAAATGCTTAACCACCTCTTAAAAATATACATTGTGTGCTTATTTATTTATTTATTTAAGAAACATTATGAATGTCAACCTAGTCTAGCATAAAGAGGTTGGAGTGCTTATTGGAGGTAACGGACTATTATTAATATTTGTTATGGTGAACAATGTCTGCTTAAAGCTATAATTTCTAATTCAAATATTCATTCAATGATTTACCTAGTTTCATAACCTGTTTACTCTCATCATCAATGTTAAGAGCAACTGAAAACTTAGTATCTTTAAGTGAGCTACTCTAATGGCCCTGAGGTGTGGGATATATCCAAACGGCTGATTGGAAGCAACTAGATTAATCTAGGCATTTCTCCCTTTGATTCCTCTTAGCGATCACTCTAATGTAATGAATTTTGTAGAAGATTTGAGAAAATAGAATGTTCTGTTCATATCTCAAATCTCAAATAAATGAATACAACATCGATATCACCACAGATCGACACATGCATTGTAATCAAAGTGACACATTTTTCAAAACCGCCTAAAACTCTCACACAGCCCCACTCCCTTTCAACTCCTTCAAAACGCCCCCAAAGATCAACTATAAAACTCCCAAAACATCTACTTCAAAATCTCTATTCCATACTCACAAAAAATATGATGTGTGATTGAAACAAATAAATTGCTTTTTTAACGCATTTTAACATCCCTAATAAGAAAAACCCTCAAGTGATTTCTAAGCTGCCCTTGGCTTTCCTTCTCATTGCATTTTTTGTTTTCCGAACAAGGCATGGGATTTTTACACCAAAATAGTAGCAATAGCGACGACTCTGTCTATGTAAATTTTGAACTTGAAATAGTCTTTTTGCTACAATATAGGTGAGTGGGTTCAATTTTAATCTAAATCTACTCCCTCCGTCCCATAAAAGAGTGATATGCCCCTGGCCAACCCTACTCCAATTTGATTATATTCTCAAATAAACCCCTTGCCTAGTTTTCTACCCATGGCCGTAAATCAAAGAGTAGAATAAAAGCACCCATATTTCATGATTAATAATCATTGGTGTCTTAAAAGTCTTCACAACAGTTTACCTTCCAAGACTTTGTCATTCTACCTCACTGCTCACATAGCTGAATTTTACCCATCAAATACGACCTAAAACAATGTCTTAACATTGTAAGAGCCTGTTCTTTAGGACTAGAAAAAAAGAGCTGGATGTTGGAAGAAACTGGAAGGAACTGGAAGGAACTGGAAGGAACTGGAAGGAACTGTAAGAAACTGGAAGAAACTGGAAAAAACTGGAAGGATCTGGAAGAAACTGGAAAAAATTAAAAAAAAACTGAAAAAACTAGAAATATTAGAAAATCTAGAAAACTTTTTAAATTTTTTTTGTGTGTTTTTATATTATTCTCATTCTATCTCTTGTTGTTAATTATTATTATTATTATGGCTAAAACAATGTCTTAACATTGTAAGAGCCTGTTCTTTAGGACTAGAAAAAAAGAGCTGGATGTTGGAAGAAACTGGAAGAAATTGGAAGGAACTGGAAGGAACTGTAAGAAACTGGAAGAAACTGGAAAAAATTGGAAGGATCTGGAAGAAACTGGAAAAAATTAAAAAAAATCTGAAAAAACTAGAAATATTAGAAAATCTAGAAAACTTTTTAATTTTTTTTTTGTGTGTTTTTATATTATTCTCATTCTATCTCTTGTCGTCGTCGTCGTTGTTTTTGTTGTTGTTGTTGGTGTAATCACGTTATTTTGATGAACGCATTTAAGATAAAAAAATATTTTTATATTTCATACAAAAAACTACTTTTGAATTTTTTTTTTAAATAGAATATAAAATTAGCATAAATATCAAAACCTTAAATACTTAAAAGTTATTATGGCTATGCAGTATTTATCATAAATTAATATATTTGCAATTATATTCTATATATTACAAGATTTTGTTTTAAATATCAGACATGTCACATAATGTAATCAAACCTATTTTTTCTTTAAGGATTGACATTTTATTTTTATTGTAACTCTACTTCTCGAATAAAGACATAGAACTTTTTTTATATATTTTTATGTTTAACTCCTACTTTAGTCATTTTCTCTAAAGTACTTTGACTTTCAAATTTTTTTATAAAAATTAGAAAAATGAAAAACAAAATTATTTTTTTAAATAAATAAAAAAGAGAAAAAATTGAGCAATAAAGTATAATTTTTTTTGTATTTATATAAGTTGACTTTCAAAAGTACAAATTTTTTGTTAGTTTTATTTTAATTATTGGTCATATTATTTGTTATCTAAATTTTTTTTTACACTTTTTGGGTAATTTTTCTTTTTCAAAATGTATTCTCTCTTGGTTTTCAAAATGTAGTACTCCCCACCCCCATTTCATTTTTATATTTTAGATTAAAATATTGATCTTTACCTTATATAAGTTTAGATTAAAAAAACATTCTATCTAACTATTTTATCCATAATTTTTTTTTAAATATTTTAAAATATTGATGTTTTCTTATTTTATCATGTAGATTAATATACAAAGAAATAGTATTATTCATATTAAAAAGTTGAAGAAAAAATAATAATGAGTGTGAATCATAAAAATAGTGAGATGGAAAAAATGAAATAATTTATAAACTATAGTTATGAACATAATAATTGTAATAATAATAATAATAATAATAATAAGAATAATAACATATTGTTTTTAGAGTGATTTGTCGGAAAGTACAAAGAGTTTGAAGAAAATAAAAATAGTTGGAAGAAACTGGAAAAAACTGGAAGAAACTGGAAAAAACTTGAAGAACTGTAAGAAACTAAAAGAAACTGGAAAGAACTGGAAGAAACTCGAAGTTAAGAGTTCAAGCTCTAAAGAACAGGCTCTAAGTAGCTCCTGGTGTAATTACCTCATCCAAATAAAGAAGAAGACATTATAAAACATCTACTTTGATTTTTGTGTACTAATGTTTTCTTGTTATAGCTTTATTATACCAACATTAGGCAATTATTCTACCAAATAAAACCCATGTTCTATCCCAAAATCTCCTAGACGGATTCCCTTTGAAGAGGATCAACACATGGTTACTTCTTTGACTTATGGGCTCAACATATAAAAGACACTTCCCCTTCATTCAAGGAAATATGTCCTCTCCATGATTCACCAAGCATGTGGCGTGTGGAATAAAGCCAAAAGTCTTCACCATTTCTTTTATTTTTCTCCACGTAAAAATTAAAATGTTTCCCTCTTCCCCCCCTATAAATACCACAGTCAATTGGCTTTGTACAAATCAAATTTTAATGAATGAACAAACTTGTTTCACTCTTTGAGTAATTCTAAAAATAGTGTGAAGCTATTTTGTCAAAATTTCTAATTCTATATCTTAAAAGTGGTTTTTTTGAGTGTGAGTTTTAGGTTCTAGATATTTAATTAGGTGAGATTCTTAATTAAATTCTAGACTTAATCCTAAATAAGATTTGAGTGTGTAATATCTCATATTCAAGCTTATCCATTGGTTTCCTAATGAAATATCTTATAAGTGCGTGTTAAGAGTCTATATTTATACATTAGTAGTGATTATTATTGTATAGGTGGAGATAACAAGCCTCAAGTTAAGATAAGAGTGCATATATCTCTTAACATTGACCGAGATTTATCCCTTCCTATTATTCTTCCATTTTTCCACCTCCCCCATATTCTCTCCTAACTCTCTTATTTCCTCTAATCCTCTCATAAAATAACAAAAAAAGAACTCCTAAAACACTCAGGGACATAAGATTAGAGTAATAGGGTAAACATTGGGTAGACCTTTGGATCCTAATTTGTAGTTTGCCTCAGTGTGTAGCTTGTGCTTATGTGCATTCATTGCTTTGGGTCTCGCTTCAAGTGTCAGTATATGTGCTTCTTGTCTATGCACTCTGTTATTTTGCCCGTGTTACTTCATTTACTTTGCATGTGCTTCTGTGTTTTAGTTGGGGGTCTCTTAGAAATAATCTTTTTACTTTCGAGTAGTGGTAAGACTTATGTACGCACACCCTCCCCTCATCCTACTTTTTGTGGGATGTTATTGAATTTTTTGTTGTTATGGTTGTTTTGAAATGCTTTCAATAGAGAACAAAAACTATTTAAAATATGGGGAAGGTTCAAGTGACATTGGTGGGCAATGTCATGGGATGACCCGAGGGCACTCCGGTGCTCTGTTCGTAAAATTGACGGTTCCTACCCCTCCTAACTCCCCCGGTAAACCCCCCACATGGCCCCGACCCGAACACCCCCCCCCCAACCCTTTCAATTGCACCCCACAAGTTGATTTTGACTTTGGAGTCAAAATTTGACTCCAAAGTCAAAATCAACTTGTGGGGTGCAATTGAAGGGGGTTGGGGGGTGTGTTCGGGTCGGGGCTGGGTGGGGGGGTTTACCGGGGGGTTAGGAGGGGTAGGAACCGTCAATTTTACGAACGGGACACCGGAGTGCCCTCGGGTCATCCCATGACATTGCCCACCAATGTCACTTGAACCTTGGGGATAAAATATATTTTTGTTTCTCGAGATAAAATGAATTCAATAGTAAGAAGTTTTATGTGAACCGCTATGTCATATGGAGCATAGGGGTGGGTGGTGAAAACCCATGTTTGTGAGCTTTAAGTAGCAGAGATAGGGATTATGTGGTGGATGTATGGTCATACAACTATACGAGGATGGATACGATTTGGAATGAGGTTATTCAAAAGAGGGTGGGAGGTATATGTTGAAGATAAGGTGAGTAAATCTAGGTTGAGGTAGTTTTGGCACGTAAGGAGAAGTGTTGAGGGGTTAGTGAGGAGGTGCGAGATGCTTGTGATAGAGGGTGTGAGAGGGGGTAGAGGTAGTCCTATGAAGAGTTGGAACGAGGTGATTGGATATGACCTTTGACTTCAGGATCTCATCAAATAGATGACCTTAAAAACATTTGGAGATCTAGGACTAGACTAGTTGGGTAGGCATTTGGGCCTTTGTAGTTTATGCTCATGTGTTTTTACTTTGGCGCATGTGTGCTTCTTTTCTTTGTCCTTTTACTTGGACTGTACCACTGTGTTTACTTATGTGCTTATGTGTTTGAGCCGAGAGTCTTTTGGAAACAACTTTTCTACTTTCGGGTAGGGGTAAGGTTTGCACGCACACACCCTTCTTGCACTCACTCCCTTCCCACACCTTTTCTACTTTCGGGTAGGGGTAAGATTTTTTATAATGAAAAGATTGAGAGAATAAAAACCCACATTCTTACATGATTTTAAGACATAAATAACGAGATAACCCTTTTGAATCTTAAACTTGACATTGAATATTGATATCATCTCATTCATTTCGAACCGTTCGAACTTGTTTGTCATTTATCAAAACATGTCAATAAATCACATTTATACAAAAAGAGGTTTGGGTCCAACAATATACCTCTTTTTGATAATGACAAACATATGAATATATCCACAAGAGGAATAAAGAAATAGAAAACTTCAATGTTTGAGTATCAAAACTCAAATAGATTTTAGAGGAGTATTTTTGTAAATAATTTGACATCATTCCCCATAAAAATATGCATCTATACATGACGAACACGAGTATATCCATGTCTGTTCCAAAACATCGTGGTCTCGTTGATAGTGTCATATTCCATTTAGGACGATAAAATTTTGTCCCAAACCCACTCGATTAAACCAGAAGTGGGACCGGGATGACTTAAATTTGCTATCGGCCCGTGCCCACCCTTAGGGCTCATGCAGGATCAAGTCAAGCGTGCCGAATAACAAAAGAATCACCTAATGTGTTTATTACTCCACCCCCACCCCCTTTGGCATATACCATTAGCCAAAAAATGTAAAGCCATAAAAGTATTACTACGTACTTATAAGCAACCAAGATAAAACTTCATAAGTGCAATATATACAAAGTTAGTCCAAGAACATAATACATTACATAATCCACAAAAGTGATGTCCAAAATCACAACTCAAAATAAAATGTCAAAGGTCATAACTAAAGGAAGGGATTGAGAATGGTCTTTTTAATTTTCTTGAAGGGGTTCCCTTTGATGGTAGTGATGGAAAATTGGGTGATGCAAAATCATTTTTTGTGTTTTGAAAAGCTTTCAACAAAGAACAAAAACTATATAAAATATTTTTTTGTTACCCAAGGTAAAAGGATTTAATAAAAGGACTAAAATCTGGGTAAACAATATTTTTAAAGGATTTTTTACAATGGAAAGAATGAGAGAATAAAAATCCAGGATCTTACACGATTCTAAGACTTGTAAAATAACGTGATAACTGAGTCTTGAATCTTGAGCTTGACGTTGAATTTTGATATCATCTCATTGACTCTGGATCCTTAAAAATTATTGTCATTTATCAAAACCTATTAAGAATTCACGTTTATACAAAATGAGGTTTGGGCTCATGTAGTCCAACATTGTCCTCACGGCGATAGGGTTTCTTTGCAAAATATTAGTTAGTGATCGTAACAGAAAATCAGTTGTAATTGCTAAGTGCTTACATAAAAGTGCTGTAAAAAAGGCTAAAAATAAGTTGAGATTTGAGAACAGGTTTTTTGTTGAAATGAAGAGGTGCAAAAAGTGAGGTTTGTTTTTCCACATCTCAATCATTTCAAAAATCCACATATATACCCTCACAATGGCTCCCAAGGTACTCTACCTTGAAGGCTATAAACACATGTAATAATCAGATATCACATATCTCTATCACATCAGCTCGTTAGGATACTCTCACATGTTTCTCAATGAGAGGCATTCAAGTAAATAGTTACATTTTGAAAGTTCTGGCAAGTTGCTTCTTTGCAGACGTTTTGAGATACACCCCAACAGTGTTCAGGTCGAGATGTTAGGATTGACTCACAAACTCATTGCGAGATAAATTATGAACTAATAGATCAGGCCAAATTGTGGCCTTGATACTATGTTGAAATAAAGGAGAGGACTGTTTTTCTATATAGCAATCAAATGATTATGGAACCTATATGTACACGTGCATTAACTCCTAAGGTACTCTGCCTAGAAGGCTAGAATACATCAAATGCCCACTTAGAATAATAGAATTCCTGCACATCTATCACATCAACTCTTTAGTACCCTCCCATGTTTCTCTTTGAGAGGCATTCAACTCAAATATAGCTATGTTTTTTAAGATTTGCTGCAATAACTGAACAGCTGCATTGTTAGCTGGGAATATACGCTAACACGTTTTTTAATTTTTTTCCTTGCAGTTTACAGGATCTTTACATCTGTTGTTTTCCATGGTTCTCTGTTGCATGTTCTATTCAATATGTTAGCTTTCGTTCCATTGGGATCTGAGTTAGAGAACATTATGGGATCAATCCGCCTTGTCTACATAGTAGTTTTATTGGCTGCAAGCAATGCTGTGATCCATCTTCTTATTGCACTAGCTATAGCTCATAATCCATTTCACTCCTATCCAGATCTAATGAGTGAGTGTGCTATAGGTTTCTCGGGGGTTCTGTTTTCTATGATTGTGATAGAGACAAGTCTAAGTGGAATTCAGAGTAGAAGGTTTGTCACAGACTCACAGTTCTTGATACTTTATTTATTTATCCGATACAATTGTTGTTATGGTTCCTTGATCTTCCTTAAGCTAGTACCATATTTTGCATAATACCTTTCTATATATAGTTGTTACAAAAATATAACAAGGCGTGTCTGTTTTAACAATTAGTTTGGCTGGACAAATGATATCTAGGATATAAGAGTACATTTTTTGGCATAGAATATATAAAGTTTGCACACATTTATGCTCTCCAAGTGCTTACATATTTTCTAATTAAAGTTACTATTTTTTTCAACAGTGTATTTGGACTCTTTAATGTTCCGGCTAAATGGTAAGCCACGCTATTTCATCCGCATTTTGCTGCCTTCCCTAAAGACATATATACGCATGTTTTTCCCCTTCTGAAGAATCATGTCTGTCTTCTTAACCACTTTTTAACTGGATTATTATGTGCTAGGTATGCATTCATCTTGCTAGTTGTTTTTCAGCTTCTTATGCCAAATGTGTCATTACTTGGGCACCTATCTGGTATTTTGTCAGGATTTGCATGTATGTTACTTGTGCCTGTTCGGATCTTTCTCTAGTTTCAAGTATCCTTCACAATATGACGTTGCTTATAAGACCTGGCACTATAATCTCTCTCATTTTAAACTTTTTTTCTTTATTTGGCAATATCAGATACTAATGGTTTCTTCAACATTCTAATACCTGATACATCCTGCTTTTCAGCAATTGAATCTTCCTCATGGCTTGTAAGTAAAACTGCCCATCCACCTGGAGGTTAATTAAAATTGACTTTTTCATCTTGACCACTCAATGTTTATGATAGATGGGGGTGGGCTTGCTGCATACACTTTTAGCTGCAGTGTCCCATATTGGAAATTCATAAAATAAATGTATTGTTCGTGAAATCATAATAAATATTGACACGAGTTAGGAGGTTTGAAGTACACGCTCATTCAATAATATTATGATTTCAAGTGCTTAGGAGCGGGCCCGTGGGCGGCAGGCCCAATAGCGGGGTCCAAAGGGCAGCAGTCCCTGGTGGGATCTGAAGGGCAGAGGCCACAGCCCCTGATTAGTGTTTCCTTATGGAAATTCATCAGATTTTTGTAAACGCCTTCCAAAAGGTAGACGGAGAGACTGAGGTATTCGAATACTATAATTAGTATTTGACTAGTTGAATACTCAATGTAACTTCGAGCAACTTTTCACAAAACACCGCCAGTATTAGAATACTCCTTGAGTATTCAAATGCTAAAATTCTATAACCGATTCTGGAGAGTCTGTGATGCTTAAGTATTTGAATACAACACGGAGTATTCAAATTTTCAACTGCCAGAAACGATTTTGGCAGGTCTGGGACACCCCAAGTATTCGAATACTTCCCGAGTAGATGTGTTGGTTCGTTCCAACAGATAAGTTTGGTAGGACTTTCTCCATATATGTGGAGGCTTTATGGTATGTTTGATTTACAGAAGATAACGTGCTCGTTCTAGAACACTTTTTCTTATCCGATTAAAGAATTTTGGAATACCGCGAAAATTACTTTAATATGAAAGTGTTTTTACGATTTTTAGGCTATATCCCGTTCTATTTTTATACCCAAGTCCTATTTTCCAACATGCTCCCCCCTCATTCCAACCTTTATTGCCTGCCATGTTCATGTCTGTGCTGCTTTTTTTAATTTCTTGATGCAGTCAGCTTGCATGAGGAGACCAAAGTTTATTATGTGCACCGGTAATGTTTCTGCTCACCTTCCATTATATTCAAGTCAAAATGCAACCTCAAGGTATTCTAATTCTGTTTCCTGAGTTTCCTATGTTGTTTTTCTTTGCATTTATGTATTTAGTTCTATTGTACTGTCTACTTTTTGTTTCATGCTAGAAGTGGATTGCACTTTGGAAATATGTGGAGGAACTTCTCATCATTGATGCCACAGAGAGGAAATTCTCTTTCGGCTCCGGTACAAATTTATTGTGTTTTTTTGCCAAGCGTAGAAAGAGTGGCGAAGTGGCCTTAACTTCCTAAAACATGATTAACGATGAGAGTTTGGCATTGGGTCATTGGCTGAAGAAGTCATCTTTTCTGTTTTGTTTGCGTGGTAGTAAGTTAATGGGAATCTGGGAGGAGTATAGATATGCGAATAAGGAATGGTGCATAATTGGATTGATATATGACTCACAAGTTTAAGGCAGAATAAGTTTTAAGGAAAATGTCTGTCCATATTTTAATATAGGTTGCTCTGCCTTGTAGTGTGTTAAGCTCCTCACTGCTGTCATCATAGTTTGTAAGGCGTCGCCTAGGCGGTAAAGGCGCTGTCCCTTGGACGCCTAGTCTGCTTGCCTCGCCCAGAAAACCTTAACGCGTTCAGGCGCTCGCCTAGGCGTCGCCTTACTCTCGCCTTGACGCCTTGGGCCCCTTTAAAATTTTGAAAAGCCCAATTTTTTAGTGCAACCCAATTATTTTGAAAGCCTAATTTAAAATGTTTAAAAATATTTGACTTAAACTTGTGATATGTATGTATGTATGGATGGATGGAGGGAGGGAGGGAGGGAGGCATAGTTGTGAATGGCGCTCGCCATTCTCGCCTAAGGCGCCTATGGCTGTGTGGCGACCATGTGACGCCATCTTCAGACCTGGCGAGGCGTTTTACGCCATTCTCGCCAATGGCGGTCGCCATGGACGCCAGACTCTAAGTCGAAAGGCGTTCGCCATCTACGCCAGGCGCAGGTCAAGGGTTTTTTAATTAAAAACCTTGACTTTTTTTTAAAACGCGCTGACCTATAACTTGATCGAAACACTTCATCGATTCAACTGCCTCGCCTCTGCCTCTGCCCTCTCGCCGTCGATCGAATTTCTCCCCAGCCGACGCAGCCTCCTGCCCTCCTCAAGTTCTCCTCAGCCGGCGCAGCCCCTCCTCTCTCTCCCGAGTCCGAACAGCGCACATCTTCGTAGACTCAGAGCCGGCACAAGTAAAGTCCTCTTCGCAGGTCACACTCAGACTTTTGTTTTTGTTTTCTACTTTTCTTGTTTTTATTGGAATGGTTATTGTTTCTTTATTGTCTTTATATTCTTAATTTCTTATAGATATAGTTTATTGTCTTTATTTTCGCTATTTTCTATTTTTTTGTTTTCTACTTTTCTTATTGTTTTTTTTGTTTTTTGTTTTAACTTTTACAATTAACTCATGTTTTACTTTGATAATTATGTTTGATACAAAGTTAAGACTAAAAGTTTAGACTTAAACAATATATATATATATATATATATATTCATTTATTTTTTATTTTATTTATATAATGTTCGCCATTTGACCGCCCGCCGCTCGCCACGCTTCTCGCCATAAAAAAGAACCTCTCGCCCGCCACTCGCCATTCGCCATTCGCCATTCACAACTATGGAGGGAGGGAGGGAGGGAGGGATGGAGGGAGGGAGGGAGGGAGGGAGGGAGGTTAATTTGTTATAGAACTAATATGCATTTTCCATTTCACATTCATATTCACAAACTATTTTCTTTGTCTTTAAATGCTTTTTCTGTTGCTTTCCGAGTCTATAGGTAGCAGTTATTGTTCTTAGACAGACCAATTATTAGCTTGTTAAAACTCATTTGTTTAAAATACAGTCCATACAGGATGACAATCGATTCCCGGGAGCTGGAAGGACCCTGGGTTCTGGTCTAAATCGAGCTGTTTCTACTGCAAGTCCTGATTCAAATTTAATGGTTAGTCTGCTAGAGAATAACAGCAGCCAAGAGCATATGTCTTCCCCAATACTTGATGGACAACAGAGACCTCCACCTGTAAGGTATTAGGAAAGCCTCGTTGCTATCTATTTCCAGAGTGAAAAATTTCCTTCTAGTGCCTTAACCTCTTTGGTATGTGCTCTGTTTTAATCACGTCTAGTATGCTTGCCTCTCTTGGTGGAAAAGATTAATTTCTAGTTTGCAAGACTGAATGTTATTTTAAAGTATGAGTATATTCTCTTAGAAGTGGAGGCATAGGACACAAGGAATCTTAATTAAAGCGTTTTATAACCTGAAAAGTGTCACTGCTATCTTTTGAAGCTAACAGTCTAATCTATGCAGTTAGCTGACTCTTCTTTTGCCATGTAGCTGATATATTTGGTCTGCTCTTTTTTTCCATAAAAGATGCGAACATTGCGAAGTATTGCTTATTTCATAGATTTATTTGTATTTCAATGCCGCAGAATAATTTGGCTCTGAGTTCTGTTAGTGTATATCTATAATTCAGAAACCATTCCTAACTCAATATTGCTCCAAGTTTCAGATCAGAAGCAGATAATACAGCTACAGCTGCAAGAGTGCAAATTCATCAGGTAGTATATGAAGGAATAAGTTGCGTTGCAAGATAAATTAATAAATACAGTATCTTTCCACCTAAGTATTTCTTAGGAAGATCAGTGTATGTGACTTTATCTCTATACCAAAATAGGGCCGTGCTCCATCAAGGGAAGACATTCAAAAGCTTGTTACGATGGGTTTTGATAAGGTAGACATATCGATCTGATTGCTCTCTTCTTTGGGTGTCAAATAAGGGCTTGGATGTGTTTTCAATCCTTGCAAATAAACGTTTTTTTAGTCCTTGTAAAATTATATACTTCAGTTTACGTTACTCTTATTTTAGTTCATCTCCCTCTACTGCAACCTCCTTTAAACAATAGTCGACGTGACTCATAGAACTACACTTTAAGTAACTTATTGGTGGAGTTAGGGTTAGCCTTGGGTGAAACTAAGCATTCCAATTTTCAATATATGCCACTATGACTCTTGAAATATATTCTCCGTCCCGGATTAATAGTTCTCATTTCCTCTTTGGGACTTCCCAAAAAAATAGTCGTCTTTCCACTTTGGAAAAGTTTGTGACTCATTTTCTCTCCTCTGTATCACTTTCAACAACACAGTTTCATTTTTCTTAAGCTCCGTGCCAAACCAAATGTGGACTATTAGCTAGGGATGGAGGGAGTAGTATTCTGTGAAAAATTGATTTAGGAATGGAATTCTATTAGGTACATCAGTTTTTTTAATTTTTATTTCAAATTGAGGTTGATGATGAGTTGGAGAGGGACTAAAAAGAGGAGAATTTAAATGGCAAGGATGAATTGAAATAAATTTAGAGGAAAAAAACAAAAAAACACTAATTGTGAGGACTAAAAACTTATTTAAGCTTCAAATGAGTTCTTTTATTTTGCTCTCGGTGCCAACAGTTTTTCAAAATAATACTTTTGCTAGACACAAGTTGAAATTGCAATAGCAGCTGCAGATGGAGATTTGAATGTCGCCGTGGAGATACTTATGACTCAAAAGGTAAGTGTCTCAAGGTTTATGGTTCTATTACTATAATCTGGTAAAACGTAGCACGATTTTTAAGATTATAACACTTTGTATGCCAATTGACAGGAATAGTTTGATGACAAATATGACTGAATCAACTACATCAACTGAGTTCTTCTAATGCCTACAATAGTACCCAAGTGTACCCCTGTTCCCGCCCTGCATTGTCTATATATGCTTTCTTATATTTGTCTTTTGTCGAGTATACTGAATTGAGACATGCCAACTTAGGTTGGAGTAGTCATTCCCCAAACATCTCATCAGCAACCTGGTAATTGGCCTATAGTTGGCTCAACATCTCAAAGGGTTTTAACCCTTTTACATGATAGGGGGGGGGGGGGGGGTAGTGTACAGATGTATGACAACTTATCTAACTGACAGAAAATACACACACAAGTACGCCCCCTCTTTCTGATGACCCCTCGACCACAGTCGTCGGTGACAGCTGCCCCAATCTGCAGCTCAAAAAAAAGTGACCAATCGCACGGTATAACGGGAACTTGGTATATATTGGCTTTGTTTGGGAACAATGTTTGCGTTTTTGGGTAACTTATTAATGGTATATATTATTTTTTAAAATGCTGAATAGCGTTTTCAATACACGGAAATAGTTGTCAACACAGGTAGTCAGGTACATAAGAAATCAATATTGAAGCTTAAAGAAAATGAATCATATTCGATTTTTCTCTCTTTTTTAAGAAATTATTCTTGTTAAATTGATTCTTCTAGAGCTCTAGTAATTTATTTAGCAGTACTCTTAATTAAATCCTATAGTTGGCCCCAAGCATGAAGTGAATTGTGTTGGATTATCTATCATTCACGATCCTATTGATTTGAAAATAGGCGTTCACATGGAGAAGTTAATGTCACAATCTCGAGGTGTTCGGTCATCCAAAAAATTTGTGCAACCTGACTACCCATAGCGATATTGAAGTTCATGGTTTTAGCAAACCACAATTTGAGATTTGATGGCCTTTTATGCACCAGATTATGTGTTTGACTGCTGAAAGAGGCAACTCTTATGGAGAGGATTGATTGATTGATAGTGGGCACAAAGACAAACAAACAACATAATGTTTAGTCTTTATGGGGTAAGATAAAGAAGACATTTGGTCATACTTTTTCGTCTACGCTTTTTCCCACGCCACCTTTGTCAAGTTTGATGCTTTAACTGCTCATCCCTATAGTGTAGGTTTCGGAGTTTTGAAGATCGAACTTTTTTACGAGCTCTTTGAATATTTGGATTGGCAAATGACAATGTGATAGCACAGTTTCGTTAATGCTTTTCTTGTATTTAGTGTGTTTTCATATTAAAATTAGTTATTATTTATATTAAATTTATTTTTTATATTAAAAAGTATAGTGTTATTTTTCAAAATGCATCGCAAAAATTACTCCCTCTGTCCTAAAACTTTCTACCCAGAGCACTATTCCAACTTCACAGGAATTTATACTTATTTGTGTTTTTTCATGGCCTATATGATAAAATAAAATATTCTTGTCACCACTTGTTTTGTTGAACTTTTGATGTAGTTTTTAAATATGTATGTTTTATTTTTTATTTCTATACCAATATTTAAATAAAATAGATTGAAAAAACTTGGGATTTTTCTTCGTTTTGCGCAACGGAAAGAAAGTTTTAGGACGGAGGGAGTAATATTTTAGCAATTATTACTCCCTCTGTCCCTATTTAAATTGTCTGTTTGCCTTTTTTCTCCGTCCCAAAATAAGTTGTCTGTTAGTTGTTATCGTAAACTTTTAAAAATAATATACATAAACTACCCTTAAAATAAGTCACTCTTCTTCATTTTATGTTCTAATTCATAGTCACCCCTTCTAAAAAATAATGACAATTTCGAAAAATCAATTTTATTTTTTCTTTTCCTTAAATATGCCTAAAAGTCAAAACAGACGATTTAAAACGGGACGGAGAGAGTATGATTTTGGTAGATTTTGAGTTACTTATGAAAGATTTGGAATTCAATTGGGAGTTAAAATTCTATTGAATTGATTTGTATGAAATTGAATTCTCCAATTTTAATTCATTTCAAGCACTACCAATTCTAAATCCACATATGTTTGTGCTATCAAATAGCAGAATTAAAATTGTTGTTTCCAATTTCAATTCCATAGTTTGAATTACGTGTACCAAATGGAGCTTCAGTGTAAACATCTTTGTGTTCTTCACACTTCTATTTCAACACTATTTTATTCTTGCAATTTTAATTCCACAAGTTTTTCCACATTCACGTATAACACATTAACACTATCCACCACCCCATTCCTAATGTGGGCATACATTCTAACACAATATAAATTTACTCATCATTTTACTCATCACAAGTGAACAAAAAATTATTTTTTCCCCTTGTAAGTTTTCTTTGCATCTTGCTTTTTTTTTCTTTCTCACGGCTCTTTTTCTCTTCATTCACATATTCTTCATAAGACTATTTTACATGATCTTAATAGTTGTGTATGACTTTAAACTACATAGCATGCAAAAAAAATTTGCTTATATAAAGAAATCAGTATATAGACTTATGTATATAATACACAACTTTCCTATCAAAGTAATCACACTCACAGTCTCACACGAATTTCCAAGTATCAAATGAGTAATGGCTAAATACTCCCTCCATGTACCTATTCTCGTCTTCATATCTTTCAATAGAAAGTGGAATCAATATTTACTTGGTTACTTCAATTTTTCTACCAAACAACCATGTCACATGTGGTGTTGGACTTTCTTTATCAAACCTTATCTATCAATAGCAGTTTGATAAAGACCTTGTTGGCCTATCGCATCAAGCTAACTCTTCCAAATGAGAGATCACATATTGAATCCTCAGTAAAAAAGATAACTCTCGACAGCTTCAATTATTTGAAAAAATATGCATGAACAAATACGATAATTGTAATACTCATTATTGCAAAAAAAACATCATGAATATTACTTCATTCATCTCAAATTAAATTGCATGTTTCAATTTATGATCTTGAATTGAAATAAATTTTTTTATGCAATTTATTAGAGAATTTGGGCAAAATTAAAAAATAAACTTTATATAATAAAAAAATTAAATAAAAATACTCTACAAAATGAGATGACATGACCCTTATCCTATTAATTGAGTAAAAATATAGAAAAAAGTCAATGAAATTTGATCATGTAAATATTAAGCAAGCAACTTGGTTTAGAATAGAGGGAGTAACATTTTTCTCCAATGAGACATTTCACATAGAACTAATTCAAGCTTAGTAGCAACTCTAACACCATAATGAGACATTTTTCTAAAGATTGAAAAAATTAGTATTTTTTAATTTTTTGAATGATTCTCCAAAAGACAAGAAAAGCAAAGAAAACCCAATATTTTTTAAAGATACTCAAATAGGTACAAAAAATGGACTAATTTTTGCAGAAACATATATACCAAAAACTAGCAATATTTTTTCTGCACATGACATGAAAATAGAGCATTAGACAACGTGTTGATTCGTCAAAAGCTTTGATACCAAATCTTTGAAACCATATAGTAGGTACTTTGTTTGTACAAGGCAGTTCTTGGATTCAACATATGGCACATCGTTATGTACTCCGACAGGAAGTAGAGAACAACTAACCCAATAAAATTTCACAAACTAGGTTCGAAGATAGGGTGTAGGTAGACCTTACTCCTACCAAGAAAAGGTAGGGAAGCTGTACCCGAAAGTCTCCCGCTCAAGCGCAAAAAACGAACATAGAATTGTACCATGAATACAACCACTAATGTTACCTTAGGAAGTGCAGCAAAGCATTATGCAAGAATCTCTTGGATCCAATAAAAAACTACAATCCACCTATTGATGCTAAGTGCTTTTGGATTTCTTCTTTTTTGGCTTCCCTGCAGGCGCTGCGATGAACTCTTCCGCGTCAATGTTCTCCTTCGATCTTTGCTGTCCGAACTCCTTTACCTTTTTCTGCAGGTGAGCCACATATAATTGACACATTAGAGATCGACAACAGAAACAAACATTTAAGGACCGTTTGTTTATGTGAAAATTAGAATATGTTTCCTAATATTTTTTGAATGTGTTTGTCACAGCCATATTTTCAAGGAAAACGTTTTCCTAGAAACCACGTTCTGATCCTGAAACTGAAAATAATTTCTCCACGTAAAATATTATCTAGAGAACAATTTTCACATTTTATTTTACCGGAAACTGTTGAAGTATCCCACATCGAAAATTGAAGAGAAAAGTAATCGGTAAATAAGCTCTTGAGATCAACTAAGTAATCAATTGGATTCAATCTTTTAATGTGGTTCAGCCCAAGTGTCTTATAGCCCAATCTAGTTACCCCTACCCCATCCTAAATCCTATCATGGTATCGGAGCTAAGGTCATGTACATTGAGACCGCACCCGCAGTTATATGCACCTCGTGTAAGGGGGCGTGTTGAGTTATACTCATCCCACATTGGTCGTGTACACACTAATATTATGGTGTTTATAATGGCTTGGTTCCTCAACCTCTTGAGTTAACTTTTGAGGTTGAATTGGGCTTAAGTCTACTAATTCACATGGTATCAGAGCCAGTTTTAGCTCACCTCATTTGTTAAGGTGTCCATCTAGAAGTTCAATCCTAGCAGCCCATTAGTCTTTAGCCTAGTTTTCGAAAAAAATAGTCTGCGGCCCATATAACCTGACTATTCGTTTGGAAGTCCATACCCAGCGATTCGTGTTCCTTTAGGCGTTGACACTTTCCATCCTTTCATTTCCTAGGGAGGGAAAGTCCATTTCCAACTGGTCAACCGGTTATATTCAAAATGACCCGGTTGTCCACTTGAGGGGGAGCCTTAAACGATCCCACATCAAAAATTGAAGAGAAAAGTAATCGGCATTTAAATTATTGAGTTGAACTAAGTAATGGATTTGATGTGGTTCGGTCCAAGTGTCTTATAGCCCAATCTAGCGACCCCTACCCCATCCTAAATTTTATCAGAAACATATAGGACCTATGTGCCAAAGATGTTTACATCTTACACCTGTGCTACGACAAGTATATAGATACAAATACGTAGTTACCTTCAAAGACTCAGTTACTGCCGCCACATCATTTTTATCATTGCTAGCAACATGAGTGTCCTTTTTCAAAGGCTCCTGCACAGAGATATCAACAAGGATTGAATATATGGTGACAATGGTGTGCCAAAAAATTAGTTTCCAAAAATGCTCCTGGAAGATCAAACCTCAGGCGGAATAAAAGATGCATCCCGTTTTCTCTTATTTTCGAAAACCTTTTCTGCTTGCTTCTCCTGTTTTTCTCTCCATTTCTTTGCTGATTTCTTGTCTTCACTCAGGAAGTACTCACCACTTTCCAGTTGTAAATCAATCTGACTCCATGAGAATTTGAATCACGGGAAAGAAAATAGGTAAAATAAGTAGAAAAAACGCAAATTAATCCTGTGAGAGAGTCCACACTGAAAGCGGTAAATACTATGGAAAAGAAAAAATTTGGGTAAAACTAGGATAAATTTAAAAATATGTTCAAATAAATCAAACTCAATAAATTCCCTTCCAATATTTGTTTAAACACTTTCTTTTTATGTATGTCTTTTATGTGAACACAAATATAAATTCCCTTCCAATATTTTTGTGCAGGTGGAGCCGGGGGTCTCTTGGAAACAGCCTCCCTACTTCCGAGTAGGGGCAAGGTCTGCGTACACACACCCTCCCCAGACCCTACTATTGTGGGATTCAACTGGGTTGTTGTTGTTGTTGTTGTTGTTGTTGTCCCTTTATCCCTCAAAGAACTATACACTTTCCTTTTCTCGTCCGTCCGAAAATGAAACTTACACTTCCCACATTTCTTTTCAAGGAAAACAATATGTGCTCACAATAATTCTCTTTTCTAAACAAATTCTAACCCCAAAATAATCACTTCAACACTTTTCTTAAACTCTGTGAAATCAAAGTGCCAATTTCTTTTGGGTGATGGAAGAGTATAATTATACATCTATACTTCATCCGTCCTACAAAAACCTTCCTGGTTAATATTCAGATAGCCAAATCAACTTCTTTCTTTACACATTTTTCATTTATCATTTAATAAAATAAAATAGTCACATCACCTTTTGTTTTGTAGAATTTTTATGAAATTTTAAATATATGAAATTTATCTTTGAACTCTACGCAAATTTAAAAATTAATTGAATTGAAAATATCATTCAAGCATCATAAACTAAAACAAGAAATGTTTTGTTTCTTTCCCAAGCAATTTCCATAATTCAAACACCCATAATGTTTTTTAGGGATATTGACTAGATAAGGCTAGGATATGGAAGTTCAATTATGGAAGGCCAAAAGCAGGTAGTCTATAGTTACAACTGACTCAACTGACATTCTAAATGGACAAACAATCTAACCTTGCTAGGAGGCTGCGGAGGAGGAAATGGTGTATAAGCTTTCTTCTCTTTAATCTTAGCTTTCTTTTGTTTGACGTTCTTCCTGAAATGACAGCAAAAAAGAATATGAAAAGAACATTGATAAGCTAATTCATACCCATTAATACACAACACGTTGTATAAGATCAACAAATTCTGTACTTCTTAAACTTCGGAAGAAACCGGTCCCAATTTTCATTTGCCAGTGACGGATCTTTCGCCAGTTCTCTCTTCATCATGAGGATCTATAATGGGGAACATAAAAGAAAAAGATCTATAAATACATCTTTGGCCTAGCTAGATCTTGAAATTCAAAACTTTGGGCCTGCTATAAGTGGATGTTTTGGCCTATTTTATTTAGCTCTATAGAAGTTCATTTGTTACACTATGTTTGAGAAGACAAAACAATGGAGGTAAAGTGTGGAGAGAATGACATTTGGGAAGGATGGAATTAGAGAGACGAAAGTAAGGCTTATTTTGCATCATCTTCTTTCTCTACAAAATGAAAGGAAAGTTTAATACTCTATAATCATTATGATACTTACCTTTTTATCCTAATTTTAAAATCATTAATTCATTTTGTGTATGCTCAAAAGGTTAAACAAGGGAATTTAAACATTGCAGAGTGTAATTTAATTTACCTCTAAATCAATCATTCAAATGATAGAAACAAATTTATTTACTTCCAATGCCATTCACATTTTACCTCAACTCAAGCACATGAGATGATACCAGTAATAAGAAAGAAAAATAAATTATTTCCCTTCTTGTTCTCCTCTCCTATAGAAGACTCCCAAACATAATGTCAAAGTTTTTGTGATTTTATAACTGAATATGGTACCATAAGTTGTGGGCCGAGCAAGCACTAAATCGTCAAGGAAAAAAACCGTACTGCAAAAAATCACATAACATACTAGGACATTCACCTTAATATGATACAATGGATGCATTTTATTTTCTATGCAGTCCTCTACAATTCTCCGCACTTGTTTTAGCCCTTTAAATGAACCCATTGCAGAAACAGTGTTTCCCTGTTCATTTTATCAGCAGAAAGATTAAAAGATACCATAATGCTTTGGAAAATAGATATTCTCAACTCAGCAACAAATGAAACACAACCCTAAATTTCAAAAAATAGAAAACAGAAGAAAACATGGGTGATACACATCAACCCACATGGAAGATATATAAGCTGTAACATGTAATAAAAGCAAACCTGGACAAGAATGTAGCATCCAGTCACAATTTCCAAAGCCTGCATTGAATAAAAACATTTGAACTTTATTTAAGTTAAAAGGGGTTAGAGAGTGTTACATCATGAATACCAGAGCACATTTAAATGCAGAGTCCAAGGTAAGGAAAAACAGTATCATTACAGTAGGCAACTTCATTGGAAAAAAAATCATCAAATAAGGTATATTTCAAATATCAACTTAGAATTTTTAAAGTGGCAAATTTCATGAGTTAACTTAAAAACTTGCAACTATCTCCAATAGTCATATACAATTGATTCCCTTCCAAAATTAGCTGCCGAATTCTCCAAACCTGAATTAGGTATTAAAATTGGGTCCTGCAGACTAGGACAGAGAGGGGTATTATTGCCTACACATAATCCATTATTTTGCCAGTGTTCCACTTATACTTTGTATCATTGTTTCCCTTCTCTTTACTTCATATCCCTCTTTAACAAATCAAGCCAAAAGACTTATTTGCCAATAATGAGAAGCTTATGCATCAATTTGGTCCCATTTGTGGAAGAACAATGTATTATGTATGTGTTTAAAAAAATCTTCCAATTGCTTATTTTTAGTAGCTTTTACAACTTCAGTGTTTAGTAATGAAAGAAAGGCTTAAATAAACACTTTTTAAAGCCAACTAAAACTCATAATCCAAAAGCAAGAAGCTAATTGCAGATTGCTTTTAGATTTTTTTAAAACGCTCTCCCAAACCTCATTAGCCAAAAGTGGTCACCTACCTTTTGCCTTGGATAACTTTTCTAAACCACTCCCACTATAATTGGTGACTCGACATCTTGCCAAATTGATGTTCCTTAAGATCATACGTATTCCAAAATGTCTCAATTAAATATATACATATATAGACATATGTGTTTGCGTGCACATGTGCGTATGTGTGTCTTCTTCTTTCTATGTGTATGAGTGAGAGTGTGTGTGTGTGTTTGTGTGTGTGCGCGGGTGTGAGTGCAGAATTTTGATGGCAAAAAATGCAGGAAGGAAATTAAACCAGTAGTCATGATGTCACAAAAATCAAGACTATAGGATGCGCCTAGCAAACTTGATTTTCTTTGTTAAATTTACTTTTAATAGAATTATACATACCTTCAGAGTAGAAGAATTGGGACCCAAGAGACGTTGCCTCCGCTTAGCAAACTTATCCTGTTAAAATATTAGAGGTGATTGACTAAAAAACAATGGGATACTTCGTCATGAGTGGTATCATACACATACAACATCCAACGAGTCAAATTTCATTTAGATGAGTCAGTACTCCACTCACAATTGAAGTGGCCCAATAAGCAATGAAATCTTTAAAAAAGAAATTACAGCCTGCTTTGAATCAGTTCAGCATTACGTACCTTGCTCCGGGTCAAGTTTCCAATCTTGATTATGTCACATTGCATTTCATCATTCAAAATTTTAATTGCCTAGAAAATAAGAACATTGTTATTGTGATTAAACAAAGGTTGAAACCTGGAAGGCAAACTAAACACAAACCCCCATAAATCAGCCACAATACACTTCATATAATTCAACTAAGTGGCCCCAAGCAAATAAAAGAACATAACGAACCATAATATAGATATAATGACACTCAAACCTGGGGTGCAGGAACACTTCTTGACAGAAGTTTAATAAGATCTCTAGCTTTGACTATAATATATGGATCCCTTGTTTTCATAGTTGTTGAAACTGTCATGGATCCATCAACCTGACCACCCATTAAAAAGATCAGAATGTTACCAAATGACATAACAGATCAATTTTCAGAAGAACAGCTTTTCGCAAGAAAGAAACAGTGCAAAAACAAATACACAACAATTGGCAGTGTCTAGTAAAGGATATTAATGTTTCGATAAATAAATTGATCGCTTCACTTTCCATGTCAAACTTTGACAAACAATGTATCTTATAATGTCTTGCCAAATATTATTTAAAAAACAATAAACTGAAGTATTTTTCAACATGAATATTATGGTATAAATTTCAGGGAGTATTTTTTAATTCATTATACATTAACTTTGTTGGTAAAAGTTCAGCATGCATAAACAAAACAGACAGTTTAAAAGAACAGAGGGAGTAAACTGCAAGTACTGACAACTCTTGTAAAACGCAATATCAAAGAACAAATTATATATTCCAAAACAGATCCTAGAATAACATGTATGCCCATGGAACTTGAGACAGCTTAGGAACCAATTGGAGTTTATTCACTTAGGTTAGGCATAACATTCTAAAGATAAGGTGTGCAAAACTCACCAAATTCAGCTCGCAAGCTACGCCGTATTCTTTGAGTGCACTTCTGACAACTGGCCAGCATTCTTGCAAGTACTTTTCTGTACAAACCAAGTTCAGTTTCAATCACACAGGACTCAAAATACATACGGAGTAATAAAAAAAATACAGAGTGGAAAATTAAGGAACCACTCACCTCTGTACTGAGGGAACAGGGTCGAGAAAGTGCTCACTTCAAGCATGCCTCCTTCGTTCCATGAAGGGTCGAACTTCTCAACCTTCCAGTGATCGATGCTGGGGTCATCCCACGGCTTTGGCTTGTCGTGCTTCCCCTTGTGCTTCTGCCTCAGGTTCTGACCCTCTTCCACCTCTTTCTCAGTCTCCGCCATCTCTTCTGCGGTAGAGAAGATGAGCAAGAATCCCAAAACGAGAGTATACGTTTATGTGCGCCGCAAACGGTGCGCTCACAGTGTAACAGCGCCGCTAGGGTTTAATGCCTTCGGCAATTTGCCTGCTTCGGAGTTTTCGTTTTCTTTCTTTGCCCAATTGGAGGAGACACCAGATGGTTAGGGACTTATGGAAAATGGCAGAAAAAGGTTGGTATTTATGAGAATGTCCTCCTAGATCTAACACGTAAGGCGCATCCGCTCTACTTGAGTGAAATGATGGGAAATGACAGAAAGACCCTTCCAAACAAGAAACAAAACGTCACTGTTTATGACCGTTATTTCAAAAATTAAACGGAAATATTAAAATTAACGACCAGCCGTTGGGTTGCCTTTGAAGCGTCACGATGATTTTCGGAAAGGTCAAACGACGTCGTTTGAAGCGCCAACCCCTCCTTAATCCCCCGACCAGTCTTCAGAAACGATAAGCCTTCATCAATCGAAACTCTTCTGCTCTTCGTTCTCCATTGCATATTGTCGTCGGATACCTTCAAGAACTGCCACACATCTGTTTGCCATGGAGAACACCGGAGCAAGTTGCAGGTTCCAGTACAAGAGAAGAAGAACTCTCACCCAAACACGAAGGGAGGAGATGGAGAATGAAAACTAGGTATTTTCAAATAATCCTCACCTAAAATTAACTAATTTTGGTTTTATTTTGAACTATTTGGGATTGGTGTCAGATTTCTGCTGAGGTAACTCCATCTGTGGAGGGTGAATCATTCCCGGATGCTTCGGAAATTGAGGTGCATTGCATGTACACTAAAATATAACATTTAAAGTTTATTTTTGTTTTTGAAACATTCGGAAACAGAACAAGTTATTCGACCATGGAAATACTCAATATAATGTTATAGTAATTGGTTACAGTCGAATCTATTTTTTGATTAGTTCCTGATTTTAATTCTAGGTTCCAGCGTTGGATTGCACCATTGATATTGATAAAATACCTGGAATGAAGTTAACCCTAAAATCTTCTTTGGGGGAGTTCCAGAATCTGATGAGCGAAGGACTTGGAGATCATCCAGAAGTCCTTGCTTTGTTTAGGGAGAACACCTCTTTTTCTCATTTTTTGGATGTTGAGTGTATTCCTCCTCCTCTGTTCCTATGGCAACTCATTGCGAGGGAAGCCAAAATAAAGAGGAAAGGAGAGATGTGGTTTGTTGTCAAAGGAGTTTCTGTCAGGTACTCCTTGAGGGAGTTTTCACTCATAAGCGGCTTCAACTGCTCTCACCTTAACGCCGGCTTTGAAAATTCAAAGGAGTTAACCTCTACAAAGAATGATTTCATTCGAGCTCACTTTCCTTCTGCAAAGAAGGGAAAGAAATCTGCTTCAGTCACATACAAGATGGTTGTGCAGCGTTTCTTAGACATTTGTAAAGGTTTGGACAGGGAAAAGAAGAAAGAAGGCCAGGAGATGGATGCTGTGAAAATGGCAACACTATTGTTTGTTGTTGTTGTTCTCTTGGGTCCTGCTGATCGCGACAAGTCTGCAATTCTAGATTGGATTCTGGGCATGATTGCACAGTGGACAGCAGTTCTAGATTTCCCATGGGGAACCTGGGCATTTATGGAGTCCTTGGGGTCACTGAGGAAAGACCTAGCTGCTAAGGCCAAATCAATTGGAAGAGGGGCCTCATCAACCATGTACTATACTGGTTTCTTGCTTCCCATTGGGGTAAGGATTTTTTAATTATAATATTTCTTATAATTTTTATTGAAATGTGATCTCATTGAAACTTTCAATATGAAAAGATCCTTTTTCTAGAGAGTTGCTTGGGGACTGGAACAAATATTACAACAAGAAGCCCACAGACATCCCCAGCTAGGCCAAAAATTTGCCTTTAGGGTGAAATTCCAATAAAGAAGAAAATCACCCACACAGAAATGGATGTTTACGTTGGGGACGTGCAGGTATATACATATTATTGGTCAATAAAGATTAAAAATTTAAGGAATTCCAAAAATAAAGTGTCATTGTTTTGGTTGCAAGCTCTACAGAGCATTTTTGTTCCCGACAAGTTTGAGGCTACTGCAGAGTGGTATTTGAACATCCATCCTCTAGAGAGTAGAGACCACAGCACACCCTGAGTTGGATGCATTTGTGGCAAAATTAGAGGGTAGAGGGGAAGTCCACATTCCGGTGGAGGGGAAGAGAAAAGCCCGGAATGTCCCTTCACCAACAAGAGATAATTCTGTAGAGCGTAATGAGCACATCTCCTCTCCCCAAACATCTCAGAGGAGTCAGAGCCTTAGGGAATCTCCTTCTAGAGTCTCCCATTCCAACATCCCAATTCCATCGTCTCCTACCCCTCACCCCACCAAGCCTTCATCCAATTCCTTTCAAGAACTCTTTGATCGAATGTCAAAGAAAATTGATGACATTGCAGAAGAACAACGAAAGAGGTTTGAAGTGCTGGAAAAAAAGTTGATGTTTTGTCAACTTTAATAAATCAAAAGATTGTTAATAAGGTATGTCTAAGCTTTTGAAAGGTCATCCAATAACTTTAATTGATCACAACTGATTTATTCTTATGTAAAAATATGAAGGTGAATGTAACTGAATCAGGAGAAGAAGCAACAAAGACTCCGGTGGAGGTAAGTCGAATACCGTCAAATATATACGAAGCAATCGAATGTATACGAAATGTTCGAAGTTTCTCGAATACAGTCGAAACGTTTTGTTCAGTTTTAAATCTGTAAGATCTTTTAACGTTCAGGTGCCAGAGACGACAATCATGGATGATTGTGAACAGACTGAGGCACGCAATCCTTCACCTGATGATAAGGTATAGGGTTTAATTGAGTCATTTAATTTTGTTTGCATATGTTAAATGAAATCATAAAATCATTTCAGTTCTTCATTCTCATCATTTTCATACTTCATACTCTATAGGTTTCTCCAAGACTCGGTATTCTCCAAATTCTCGGGGAAAT
Organism: Cuscuta australis; assembly: GCA_003260385.1. Classification (NCBI taxonomy): domain Eukaryota; kingdom Viridiplantae; phylum Streptophyta; class Magnoliopsida; order Solanales; family Convolvulaceae; genus Cuscuta; species Cuscuta australis. The sequence continues at coordinate 94,144 of NQVE01000116.1, forward strand.
AAATCAAGAGCATGAGAATCCACCTTCAACTCTTTCTGATTCTGTTCTAAGTTTGGAGAACAGAATGATAAAGTTCTAATCTTAACTTACAGCTGCATTGTCCTTTCGAAAATGTTCTAACCACATATTTTTGGACTCCACACCTTTTGTACTTGTTTGTAGCTTGAGTCTACCCATGACACAATGATAACAGATGTTGCTGCTTCAATTGAACCTTTGGATCGGAACTCCTTGTGGAGAAAATAGTAACATTCTTATTTTCATTCATTAATTTTGTATTTCGTAATATGGAAGGATATAATATGATGGATAGATTCATATTTTTGTTCTTGTCTGTACGCTGAATCTACCCATGAGGTAATGGAAACAGACGATGCTGCTTCTATGAAACCTCTGCAGAACAAGGTAAAATTCTAAATTTCATGCATTCGAAATGCAGTCAATATCTTCGAAGTATTTAGAACATGTTTATTTGCACTCTATTTAATGTAGGTTGTTTCTCCCTAGAAGGAATTGGGAGACGAGGCTGATATTATTAATGCCCATGTGCATGGAAAGGTTTGGTATCTTACTTTAAGTGCTTTCGAATTTGAGTCAAAGATTTCGAAATAATTTGAATTATCTGTAGGTTGAGCCTAGCCATGAGGTCATGGAAACAGACGCTGCTGCTTCTATGAAAACTCTGCAGGACAAGGTAAATTCTAAATTTCATGCATTTGAAATGCAGTCAATATCTTCGAAGTATTTAGAACATGTTTATTTTCACTCTATTTAATGTAGGTTGTTTCTCCTAGAAGGAATTGGGAGACGAGGCTGATATTATTGATGCCCATGTGCATGGAAAGGTTTGGTATCTTACTTCAAGTGCTTTCGAATTGGAGTCGAAGATTTCGAAATAATTCGAATTCACTTTTTTTTATTTTAGAGATTGAAAAAGAAGTCAGCCAGTTTGAAGTCTCCATATATAGCGGAGGGGAGGAAGAAAAAGAAAGCCGATGAACTCTTATCTAAGCCGCCAACTAAAAGAGATCTTTGGAATTTAAGAGGTTCATCGCAGAAGCAATTAAAACTGACAGCCCTGTACAATGCTACCTCGAGCAGCACAAGGAGCATGAGGAATATGTGAAAACCTGGTGGACTAACCTTATCACTCCAGGTCTTTGGGTAGCGGATACTGTAAGTTGCATTAACCTTTCATTCTTCGTACACAAACAATGCTTATATCTTTCGTTTTCTAATAACATACAATTGTTTGTTAACTAGCAACTGAGTGAGTACCTTTACGTCCTGAGAAGACGTTTATGCAATGACGATGGAGACTCTGTCATTGCGCCTTTTGAATTCACAACGTACGTGAACTCTTTTGCGCATGACCCACAATGGCCTGTTTTGTCTGGACCCATTGAAAAGATTGTGGATGGTACATACAGCGAGGGGCAGGAAGCATTTAAAACCAAAGCCTGGAAAAAGAACACTAAGTATGTATATTATTTGAAAGCCACGGGTACACATTGGTTCTGTGTCAAGGCTGACTTTGAGAGGTGCTGCCTCGTCGTGCTTGACTCCCTTTCTGGGATATCTACGAATGAGGACATGCATCGTTTGCTGAAAGATGAACTTAAAGGGTTTTCAAGCATTGCTGGAATTAAAGAAATTGGCAAGCACGGATATGCCACTTGGGATATCGAATTATGCCCAGTACCCCAACAGAATAATTCTGATTGCGACATCTTCGCGGTAAAAATGTTAGAGTTGGGAGCACAACATAAGGATTTTAAATCTTTGGAGAAGATGACAAAAGAAAAGATGGCCAACATGCGTTTAGAAATTGCTTACTACATATGCAAGGAGTACAATTGTAGAAACAAAAAATAAATTCTGTGGTAGATAAATATATTATTAATAAAATTATGGTGGATACATATGATTTCATGGAATAGCATATATTATTACATATATTATTACATATATTATTAACAGTATTATTAATTATGTGGTGGATACATATGATTGCATGGAATTGCATGGAGTTGCATGTAAACACGAGTAACTAATATTACGGGATTACATTCTAAAACTTGTTCATATAAAATTACATAAAAATCAATAATTCCATGAAATTAGCTCGGACCAATCTTTGAGTAATTTCTTTTTGATCCCTTCAATATTTCGGTCTCTACACAAGCTGCTAGAACTGTTAGCATTCCCCTAGATCTGGATATTGGGTTTGGCTTGCATTTATAATGTCCATTTGTTCGATCAGACAACACTATGCCTCTACTGCAGCACGCATGCACAGTTCGTCATCATGTGCTGCAGTAGAGGGATGCGTTATATGATCGAAAAAACCATTACAACCGTATTATCTGATCGAAAAAACCATTACGACAGTTAGAGAAAAACAACGTACTTGAAATATCCATTTCTATCAATCAATGAAAGAAAGGTAAGAAATTCTAATGTGGGTAAAGAAACAGGATTGTAAGATATGGAATACATTGATGAAGAATACTAAGTGTGTAGATAATGAAAACAGGGTAAGTGCAATTTGAAATTAATTCGATCACATAGAAAGTATTTCGACCTTTCTTCGAATACAATTAAATGCAATCAGTATTATTCAAGTCATTCGTCGTAGATGTGTCTTTACGAGGTCTCTTTGCGCATGTCCCTACTGTATGCCATTTTCCTTGGCAACCAGAACATGTGAATTTATATTTTTTTCGTGCCTCGCCGTCCGATGGAAATCTCTTCGTTGTTGGCCTTCCTCTTTGCTTGTACAATATAGGGGGTTTGACTTCTATGAGCTCCATTCCATCGGTATCCCAGTCATCTTCATGTGGCACGGGGTAGATTGTTTCCGCGTATGCGATATACATGTATTCCTTTGTGTAGAATTTACTACACAGGCTATAACAATCTATGCATGTGCGTTCTGAACAAGCGAGTGCATGCACGCAAGGTATCTTATCCTTGTCAAACACTTGGCAGGTGCAAGTCTTATTTGAAAGGTGAACGAAATGGTCAGAGTGCACTCCCTTGACTTCAAACTCGTATTGATTCAACTGATGACACTCCCAGCGCAAGGCAGTGTTGAATCTCTTGCGCATTTGAGCTTCAACAGCTGGGGTAACAGGGGGATTTGACTCATCGAGAGACCTTAACTCTTGTTGCCTTTTTCCACGCCACCTTGAAGTCATGTTCTGGACTGCTTTTAAAAGTGCAACAATAAGAAGTTCCCTGGCCTCCCTCAACACGCTATTGATTGATTCGACGCCATTTGTTGTCATGATTTGGTTCCGGTTTATTTCAAAATACGCCCTGGCCCATCTTTTCTTTGGGATCTTGTCAATGTAATTGCCAGCAGTTGGGTACCTTGCTTTCAAGTCGCCATACAACCTCTTGAATGACCGTTTGGTGTATGCATTTGCAAGGTCCTCAAAAAGTTTATCCAACCCCTTTTTGCACATCTTTGGAAAACGCTTCCTCAAATTACAAGTGATGTGATACCTACACAATCCATGATCCGCAGCCGAATAGTGCTTTCTTATCCCATTTCGAATGCTAATGTGTCTGTCCGAAATGAACACCAAGTCTCCGGAATCAGGAATTAACTTCCTTAAATGGCCAAAAAACCAAGAGTATGAGTCGTTGTTTTCAGAGTCCATATATAGGATATTGGTGAAAGTCACCATCTTGAGCCGTTGCAATGAGTAAAACACCCTTATAGGATGTCTTAAGAAAAGTTCCGTCAACGGCGATGACATGCCTCATTGCTTGAACTCCAGAAATACATGCATGAAATGCTATGAATACATACTTGAAAGCACCCCCCCCCCCTCATCAAGTTCTAGGTGGGTTGTTATAAGATCATTATTTGCTTTCTTCAACATGTGCAAGTATAATGTTAGCTTTTCGTAACTAGTCTCGGGCATCCCAAACATGGCTTCATTTGCGAACTTCCTACTCCACCAAGCCTTTGCATATGTGATTGGCATGCTCTTGTTTTTAATGAAAGTCATGATGTTTTTGGGCCTAATTAAATCATCCGTACCATCAAAATTCTCTAAAATTAAATCTGACACATATCTCGAAGTTGTTTGGCTGTGTGTTCGGCTACGGTCACCAACTGTACAAATATGTTTCTCGTTGTATTTTTTAATAGCGAATCGAGATGTGTTTTTTACGATGGATGCCATCATCATCCAAGAGCATTTGTCACTCTTGCATTTCAACACATACCTCTTCTTGTCGCTCTTCACAGTCTATGTTTCAAAATGTCCTTGTATGGAAACATCAGCCATCTTCTTCTTCAACTCTCTTTTGTCAACAAACTCAAGTCCGATGGCCAAATCCGACCCGTCTTCAAAGCCACCATCCAATGTCACGTCTACCTCATTACCAAAAGACATATCAAAAGAAGGATCATCCCTCCGAATAAAGCACTCGTCCTCATTTAACTCATCATTATCACCACCCATATAATCATCTTCATCCACTTGAGCAGTTGTTGGGCTCTTCACAAGAGTGGCATTAGACTCAACGAATTGAGGATTTTGATCACATCTCCCTGCATTTTTCTGAAAAACAATACCTTCATGATCACGCCCAGATTCTTGATCAGCAACAATCATACAATTGAAGAAGTCATCCTAGACGCAATCAATCAGGGGAACGAAGGGGTCAATTGCTGATTGCAATCCCAAGAGTTCTTCTTCTTCACGTTCAACTGGAACCATCTCAACATGCAAGGCTATAAAGTTTTGCTTTAATTCCAAAAGAAATACATGTAGTGTTTCACTTGAATCGATGGAAAAGGGTGGCATATTTTTTTCAAGCCGTTGAATTTAAAATGTAATTTTTGGCCTTTGATTTTTCATATCACAACCAAGCTTTTGAATAATGGCTTTCAAAAAGGCATCAAAGTCCAAATTAGCAACATCCCAAAACAACGAAGTTATATTCTTTTCGGATCCACTGTAAACATAATGCCCTTCGTGATCTGTGGTCCACTTTACACCATAAACAACATATAATATAACAGGATCTGTACCCATCTGCAATTGAAAAACATAAACAACATATAAACAACATAAAATATCACATTTAAGTGTATTCGAAATTCGTCAAAAGAACGTCGAATAGTCGAGACCAATCGAAATAACTTCAAATATTCGAAAACATCATAATCATATCCAAATATTCCCTAAATGTTCGTATGGATATCAAAATGTTTTCGCAGACTATATTCGAATAGGGTTTATCTCGGAGTAGGGTTTATTTCTATCTTAGATATGTAGGGTTTACCATAAGATATGTAGAATCATAACACAATTGGCTCAATTAGAGTTTTCCGTGAAAATTTACTCCTCCGTAACTCTTTAGTGTAAAGAAAAATTAAGCTTTGTAATCAAATTTGGGGTATCGGAAATTAGGGTTTACCGTAATCTCTTTCTGCTCTTTTTCCTCCTTCTACGCTACGCAATAGCTTCTAAACGCGTTCCTAAATCTTATCGTTTTGCTATACTGTCAATTACGTTGCCGATTTGCAGAGCAAATGTGTAGTGTGCGTCCAATTGAGGAGCTGGAGGGGAAAACAGAAATAGTTGAATTCGGGCCGGGTCAAAAAGGGGGGAAATCGTAAAACGACTATGGAGCGTAATTAGATTCTTTCGAAAATAACTTTCGAAGAATAGGGGTAATTTAGGAATTTCACATGGTATTTTTTGTGCTTTTAAGTGAGGGTAGATAGAGAGTAGTCTCATAATATCAAACCTTTTTTGGACATTTTTATAAGAGAAACGTTTTTTTAGGGCACTCTTATAAAGCGCCCACTTAACGGATACAAATAGACGGAAATTGTTAAAAAATGAGAGAAAATTCAAAGAATTTTAGAGAGATAATGGCAATGTTTGGTAAATGGCGGTTCACCCAACATTTGGCATCTTTGACCATAAACAATGGATTGGACTAGTCAAACTGCCAAATAAATTGTATAGATAATGGCTTTTGAAATTGACATTTAGAACCGAACAACCAAAAATTGAAATGCCAACCCTAGAAGCATTTCATTTAGCAATTCACCCCCTTTTCCGTTTCTTACCCTATTTTCGGTGTTGCGTCTCTCTGCGATCCTCACGGCACCAGAAGTTTTCATGACTTTCTCCCTGCAATTTCCTGATTAGTCGAGAGCTTGTCTGATTTTTTGTCAAATTATTTAAAAATACAAACACAAAAAGATCGTGTTTAATATCATTAATTATATTAAAAATATTATAAATTATCATTTTAAAAATTTAAACTAATCAAACTAAATTATAGCAGTGTGAGTTACCATTTTACACAAGTGGGCTCTAATAATTTACAGTCTATAAAAGGATATAAAGAAATAGAATAAGAACACATTTACTCATTGACTTCACACTGATTTATTAATTTAGAACGTTATAATACTTTATCTTTTATATACAATTTTGTTACTTCAATCTTTGAAAGAACGACATGTGTCAACATTTCAATACGTATTTTCATACTTCCAATATATTGATTTTATGATTTTATTTTATTGCTATACAATTTATGGTTTATATTCCGTATATTATTTATGATTTAAATTGAAGAATATAACATTTATATTTATCTATTATTATATGATATTTTAGTTAAATTATAGTTAACAATTGATATAAAAAATGTTACCAAAATATACTATGTTTACACTAACATTCTTTATGATTTTAACAATATTTAGTAAATTTAATTTTGGAAAAGAGATAATCGCTTTCATTAGAATACATTTTTCTAATTTTATACTTTTTCACAACATTTATAATAAAACTATCAATTAGTAAATGAGATTTCTTTCCTCAAAAACAGATACTTTCATAACCTCTAAAAAATTATATTTTTATGACATGCTTAAATGAATTTAGTTTTGATTTATTTATTTAAATATTGATATAAATATTGATATAAATATTGATTTATTCATTAAAATATTCATATTTTTGAATTCGTGATATGAAGAATCTCAATTTCTAATATGAAGAATCTCAATAACTATTAAATGTATATTTTTAATAGTTTATCTTATAGTAACGGCGAAGTCCATCCGAACCGTCCAATGAAGAATAAGAGGAGAGCAAAGCGCATGGCTCAAAGAGCGAACGGATTCAGTCGAATGAGTTGAACATAGTGAAACGAATCCTAAGAATGAGTTTCACTATTCGTTTTCAACGAATCGTTTCAAATGAGTTGTTCGTTGAACTCATTTAGTGAAACGAACAACGAATAGTTCAACTCATTTGGTCCAAAGAACGAGAGTCGGCTTCGCTCTAGCTACTTCGTACCTTTTTCGTTACACTCATTCGGAACGAACGGGCACGGAGAAAAATAAGTGTGGAGGAGAAGCAGCCGAGCTCATTCCCTTCGCTTCCTGGGTCCAAAGCAGTATTTCCTGGAGAAAGGATTTGGGGTAGGCTACTTTACTATCCATATCCATTTTTTTAGTCATATATGAATAGAAAGATAGATCCATCCATAAGTTTCTGGTGTGAATGATCTCAATCTTAGACAATCACATAGCATACTTTTTATAGTTATGAGAAATATATTTATGATACATACAAAGAGATTGATATGCCTCCAAGAAGAACAAGATTTTTGAGATTATGAGCAAATTTGTGTTGATAACGTGTTAAAAATGAGAGAAAAACTCAGAGAATTTTAGGGAGATAATATTTCAATTTCTTCTTCTCTTGGTACTTCTTCTTTTTCTTCTTAATAGTGTTGATGCCTCCCGATAGATATGACGACGACTTTTGTAATTGAAAAAGAGAAATTTTGTTGGTCGCGGTAGTAGTAGTAGATGGATGAGGCGGGCGAAGAAGACGACATTGATTTTGCAGCATTCAAATGTGATCCCAACTCTTCTAGCTTGGGTATGTTGGGAAAACTTGCTTTAGTTTAACTCCACTTTATGCTTGTAAGAGCACACATATAGTTATCCGGAAATGTGCAAATTGCAGAGTCAATAACAAATCATATTTCTTTTCTTGGAGTATTTATTCACTTTTGACTTTTTTGGTCAAAATTAGTAAACTTTGAGTCTTTTGTGCCAAATTAAACAAAAATGATATCAGATATTGATACAAAAATAGTTTTATTAGATTTATTATATACAATACTTTCAAAATAGTATTTTATCTAATTAATATACAATATACATTTTATTTAATTACATGTCTCGTTGAAAACGATTGACTAAAAAAGTCAAAACTGGACAAATATTCTAGGACAGAGGTAGTAATTATTTTGAATCATGGTTCATTAATTCATAATCATCATTTAAATCAGGATAATCAAATGAACATATCTATTCACAATTTCATTCTTATAGTTTATTCATTCAATACCATATTTTATTATTTCGTCAGAATAAGATTGTTATCATCATGTTTACACGGTCATCCATTTAATCGTCATAATCAATATTTAATCAGTGGCGTTTCATTATGGTTTATCCATTGTAACAATCATTCAATTCAAAATATCCATCAAAGTTTGATCATAATCAATATTCAACAATAGTCATCCTAATATTCATTTAACAAATAGCGGTCTAGCGTTGAGTGTTAACACCCTAGCTCACCGTCATGCATCACATAAGATTTTATTTGTTAAAAACATTAAATTTATTTCCATAAATCATATTTACATTGATCATAATTGATTGGTACCAAAAATAAGATTTTAGAGCTCAAAATTAACATTTTCAGAATTATTTTCGGATCAACAAGTTTGGGGGATCGATTCAGCACTTAAGATCGATCCACACTAGAAGAAAATACTCCCAGGTGATCGATCCTGTAGGGTGGATCGACCCACTCTACTGGTTTTTTTATCATTGTTCATCTTCTTCTTCGTTCGGCCAATTTTTCTCCAGCTCTATTTTTCGTCACCAGACTTCAATTAAACTATATAGAAATGTTCTCCAAGGTTCATAGATCATTTTAGAATCATTAAAACATATTTTTAACATCAAATTCAAGGTTTATGATTCTTGGTTCTTCAAACATGTCAAACACAAAACTCAACTAAATGACCGTTTATGAACGTAAAAACAACCTATATGAACATTCTAATCTTTAGATATATCTACGGGCTTACCTCGAAGGTAAATGAAGGTTTTGAATATTTTCCGGCGAAACTTCCGGCAAAGATTGTGGTTTGCTCCGGCGACTTCACACCAAATTGACAGCACAACTTCGTTCTCCACACTCACAGCTTTCTCTCCGAGTTTATTTGAAGGAGAATGGTGAAGGAATGAGGGAGTTAGCTTCTCCTTTTATAGGGAAGATGAAGAAGAAGGAAACAAAGTCTGAGTAGATGTTGCGTAGGAACTTCACGTTCTTCTTTCGGCGATAGTGCGACTTAAGGAGACTCAGCACGTTACTCTCTGATTGGGACTAATTTTTGGTCCAGTCGGGGTACACTTTTCGGTCCAACTTTCTCCGAATTGAAATCCGTTTGCACCGTTGCGATCAGACAGTCGAACTCTATCCAACGATATAATTTTTATATTCATTTGTTATACTTTTCCCGACACCACATTTTTGGGTGTTTGACCTTAACAGAGTCAAAATTGGTTTAATTGACCTTTCTCATAAAAGGTTCTCTCATTTAATTCATATAAATTATTCTCATGATTTATTTCAACAAATCAGTTCAATATTTACATTCTAAACAAATTCTTTATTTACTCTTGATTTGGGTCTGTACTCAGGTTCTCAATCAAGACCACACAAATAGTTCACATATTGAATTTATATCTATGAGACTTATCCAGATTTTGATATAAGATGTCAAAACAAATTTCTTATCGGCCCAAAGCCCAACAATAATTTATTTTAATCAAAACAAATTTGATTAATTGATTATTTATTCATTAATAATTCTAGGGTATATTTTGGGGCGTTACATTTCTTCCCCCCTTAAAAAGGAATTTCGTCCTCGAAATTCTTATAAGGTCAAACCTTCAACATTTCGTAGTGATCTCACTTAATCATGACCGTGTCATGTTCATTTGGTTAAACCATAATTACGTCATTATCCATACATATACGTTTTCTCAAACTGTCGATGTTATCAAACTTGTTCTTTCTTCAAAAGATTAATAATCTTTAATTCCACCAGGCACTCAGTGATTCTTCAATATCAACAACTAATATTCTTTCGTGGTGTATAGGGTTGTATACTTGACATACTTGCACAAAACTTCGTTCATTCTTAATTTCCAATTGTACAACGTCGGTTAATGATATTCTCCTTTTGATTGAAAGTCCTTGTTGTTTCAAGTTCGGGATAGATGTAGTGGAGCATTTGGAGGTTGTTTAATTCATACGTCATAGCGTAATCTTATAAGTCATCAAAACATCTTCACATTGTTCACAGTTCAGCAACGACTTGTAAGTAATATCTAATGGCTTTTATTAGTTTAGGATTTTCAGAATATGGGATTTGTCATCATTAATGAGGAGGTACTTTCGATCGGTTGTACAGTAGCTTGTCATTTATCGACCTTATACTGAAACATTTCTTCGTTCACTTCATGGTAGATCTCATTATCGTTAATGAGTCTTTGCATTAATTCGTATCCACATGTGATAACGTTAAAGTGGAGTTTCATATACGTCTTGTCGTATTCAACTTTCTTCATCGATTTTGGAATATATCCAGATACATTCTTGATAATGACGGGTTTGATGTAACACTATGGTTGATTTCATTTCGAGTGAAGAAGATAATATCTTCAGTACGTGATTCAATTCATGAATTCATAGAGTGAGGAATCTTTACTAATTCTTACACCAACATCGCATATAGGTTCAGAATCTTCACTTGAATGATTCAGCCTGTTCTTGTGACGTCATTTCTTCTCTGGTTGTCGCACATACATTTCCTTGCTAGGATTCTAACAATATCATTGATAATAATCCTCAGAGATAGCTTGATTGTATTGATCGTTTTGTAGTGCACAAAGAGAGGTTTAACATAATGTTTAAGTCAGGGTATTTTTACCATTGTGATCGAGTCACGTATTCCAAGGGTATAGTTTTCAAATATCGGTATCAAAAAGCATCTTGGGGATTACATTGTGAGTTAAGACAAATTTTTCATGGTTCAATATCTTGATACCAGTAATGGAATTCAATCTTTTTAAGATTGGTCAAGTGGGATGTTTCAAGAGTGTGATCAACACAATAAGTTTGAGTATTTCAAGGGTATGAATCAGAAGATACAAAGATAACGTTTGCGAAATATCGTTACTAATCGTAAGTTTTCATCCTTCAATGTTTCACTCTTTGGAAGTTACTCAAGGAGTCATTGTCTTAGGGAAATAGCCGTTTTGACTTTTCGTCTCAGATTTGAACGTATTCCAGCCCTTGAATCTAACTGTCCATGAGTCTCAATACGTCATATCATCAGCAGAGTGTAGTATTGGTGAGTACGTCATTATCAGTAGGTAAATCAAATCCATCTTTGCTGTACAAATTTCGACTAAGGATAACTACCCTTTTCTCAAAGATCAAATTTCTAGTCTATATATATAGCATGATTGTGATAAGGGTATCTCACATTCTCACATTATGGAAGGAACTTCTCAAGCTCTTTCTTATACCATAAGATTCGTTGGTCTACTTGGTAGTCATGCTCTTGGTAGCAATCCAAGGTTCATGGCTACAGCAGTCGATCTAGGACGGGAATTGGTAAGACGAAGAATTAGTCTTGCTTATGGAGGAGGCAACGTTGGCCTACAAGGAGCTGTTGCTTCAATAGTCTTTACCAATGGTGGTCTCGTTAGAGGTTTCATTCCTAGGTACATAGCAACACGACGGGTCTACGGACCTACATACGGCGTAGAGCACACAGTTTCCAGCAACTACTACAAATATTTTGAGATGAATCATGCCGTGGAAGCGTTCATCATTCTTCCCGGAGGAGTTGACACTATGGAAGGTTTGTTCACCTTGATCTCATGGGCTTCTGAAGGGTTACACAATAGACCCATTGGTCTTTTAAACATTGACGGTTATTTCAATAACTTTCTCAAATTCTTAGATGATGCGGTGAGGCAGAACTTCATGGCTTCTAGTCAGAGGAAACTTTTTATTTCTTCATTCTTTGTTGATGAGCTTTTAGACAAACTAGAGTTTGCTAAAGCGTTCCCGGGACCTGGGATTAGTTACGATGAGTTCGTGAATCCCGGAAGACTAGACTTGGAATTGCATTTATAACTTTCTACACGTAATCCAAGTTGTATTTTGTGTTTAAATAATACTATCCATAAACATCAATGGTTAGTCATATGCGAGCTACATTTGCTTCATTCTTCAGTCTTTCACTGTTGGCGTCATTTATTCACGTCAAACGAGTCAATCGATTTGTCTAGTCAGCATCCCTATGTTTCACTTAGTCAATTCAGACTACATCGACGTTTTTGACGATAAATAACTAAATCATTAGTCGCTTCATAGAAAAGCATCAGTTCATTCAACATGTTCGAGATGTCTATAGCTTTTAACAAATAGGTTCTTCGAACAAATCATCTATACGTAGTAAAGAGTAGCGATTCTTGATCGTCAGTTTGTCCATCCTTCTTAACAGGGATGTGATAGTATCTTGACCGTAAGTCAATCTTAGAGAATACAATGGATCCTCTAAGCTGATCAAATAAGTCATGACACGAAGTAAAGGATAACGAATTGTTCAACTGACAGTAGTTGATATAGAGTCTCATTGATTCTTCCTTATTCACGTTTGAACCGAACAGATACTCTCCGATAAAGGAAACACTTTGTCAGATGATTCCTTCTTAGGCAATCTTCATAGTTGAGTTTTTTTTTCAACGGAAACATATTCAATACAGAGTTACGAATATTGGTCCTCTCAAGGATCAAGATTGACAGAGTTTTCAATTTCTTGGAACGGTGAAATATAAGGAAGTTCATATCAGAGGGGTGACATACTTTCGGTACATTCCTTCAGCTTAGATGTTTCTTTTTGGGTATCGCACGAATAGACTTCACACTTAAGATGTTTTCGTATATATATTCGAGATGAACTTGGTCGGTTTAGAAATCAGCTTTGCTTTCACCTCTATAAGGTTACCATCATTGGTCTTCGGTTGAGGAATTATTCATCACAAGTTGACAACAGCAACGACGTTCAGTCAGTTAATGCATACTAAGGATAATGTCGATTTTCCTTGTATGGTACTTCAACGATGTTTTACAAAGAATTGTCGCTTAACGAACGATTTCAATTCACATTAAGTAATTGCATAATACGTCCTAATGAGTCAAATAATAGTATTAGATACTTTAGATAACAGAGTTTATTGATTCTAAACGTTCGTGTTTGAATCAGCGATTAGATCGCCTTGAGTTCACATGAGGATTTTTGACATCAGCTTCATAGATGTTTCTCAACATATATCAACACGAATCGTTCTTCAGGTTCATCTCACTTCCGTGCGACTTTTCTGGTACAAATCAACTTCATCATTCACGATGCGATGCGTACGTTGATAACGTATCAGAGGTTTATACATTTTTTTATTCTTTTGTTTCTTTACCGAATACGAAAATTCGACTAGAGTCTATGCTCGATATAATTTCAGTACTAACAATTGTTATCAAATGAGAATTTAACACAGTCAATATTTACTAAGTAAATTCTCATACCTTTCTTGGAGCAGAGGGATGCGAGAGTCGTGGATGTGATTGATAATATTTTTTTTACCCAAAATATATAATATATATTTTTAAATCAAACATTGATCCGAAGATCGTGTTTAAAACCATTTGCTCCGATACCAAATTGTAACACCCTAATCCGTCCAGGTCTGCAACCCCATTCGGACTAAAGTATTTAACTTGGTAATCGTAAAATTTAAAACTTTTCAAACACACTTTATTAATCCCAATAATATTTTTCATAACATATACAGTACGGAGTATTTAACAATATTGCGGAAGCGAATTTAATATTGACATATCATAAATTATTTCAAAACTTGTCACATCCATCCTGACAATCTCGCCCCATCTGCCGCCAGGATCACATTAATCTTTCTGTTTACCTGCGTGTAGCAAATAAAACACACTACACGCTCAGCGGTGAAGCTGAGTAAGCATATCTAAAACGTCGAACATCCACATAAATTGAATCTCAATTCATAATCAACCATTTGATATCATGCACACAGTATATGGTTCAAACATTCAAAATATTTTCAATTTTTATTCCAAGTCATTTGATATTCAATATATATCAATAATGCTCTTAAATTATTCTTAATCTAAGGCCACATCATTTTATATTCAGCTCTTAGCTATTCCTAGTCTAAGGCAGTAATTCTAACCAGGCCCTTAAACTATAAATAGTTTAATGCAGAACACAAGAATCGATAATCCACCCTATGAGTCATGTGGATTACATACCAACCGAACAATGATTTGTCGGGTGGGTGATATCCGGTTTGGATCCCGTACGTACGTTTTAACCTGAAATATGAATTGGTCAAGTAGGTATATCTTAGAGTTCTTCTAGATATCCTTAATAATCATCATCAATATACAAGTGGGTATATCTTAGAGTTGTTCTAGATATCCTTAACAATACGATTCATTAATTCATTATTTTCACTTTAACAATTCATGATCATCATTCAAAACGTTCATCATCATTAATTCATTATAATCAATAATCAAACAATCGTCATAATGCATAATAACACCCGAAGTTACTGTCATGCATCATATAATGCTTATATGTCACAAACATCATTTTTATTGTACAAAATCATATTTATATTGTGCATAATTAATTGGTATCAAAAATAGGATTTTAGAGCATATTTTCAGGAACATTTTCATCTCGAATTGAGGAAAATAATTTAAAATAATCAATTAATTTATAAAAATTGATGTATATAATTTTATATAATAATTCATAATAATTGATTTTTACAATTTCAATAATCAATTAATTCATTATAATCAATTTTTACAATTTAAATAATCAATAAATTCATTATAATCGATTTTTCCACTATAAATAATCGATTAATTAATAAAAAATCGATTTTTACAATTTAAATAATCCATTAATTCACAATAATCGATTTTTACAATTTAAATAATCCATTAATTCATAATAATCGATTTTTACAATTTAAACAACCAATTAATTCATAATAATCGATTTTTACAATTTAAATAATCAATTAATTCATAATAATCGATTTTTACAATTTAAATAATCCATTAATTCATAATAATCGATTTTTACAATTTAAATAATCAATTAATTCATAATAATCGATTTTTACAATTTAAATAATCAATTAATTCATAATAATCAATTTTTACAATTGAAATAATCAATTAATTCATAATAATCGATTTTTAGAATATAAATAATCGATTAAATGGTACTGACTTTGAACCACTGATCTGAATACAATTCTAATCGATTTTTAGTAAGTAAATAATCGATTTTCGGCCACTGTTCATCGTCTTCTACCTTCGGTCCATTTTTGGACATATCAATTTTAGTTACCAAACTTCAATTAAACTATATAGAAATGTTCTCCAAGGTTCATAGATCATTTTAGAATCATTAAAACATATTTTTAACATCAAATTCAAGGTTTATGATTCTTGGTTCTTCAAACATGTCAAACACAAAACTCAACTAAATGACCGTTTATGAACGTAAAAACAACCTATATGAACATTCTAATCTTTAGATATATCTACGGGCTTACCTCGAAGGTAAATGAAGGTTTTGAATATTTTCCGGCGAAACTTCCGTCAAAGATTGTGGTTTGCTCCGGCGACTTCACACGAAATTGACAGCACAACTTCGTTCTCCACACTCACAGCTTTCTCTCCGAGTTTATTTGAAGGAGAATGGTGAAGGAATGAGGGAGTTAGATTCTCCTTTTATAGGGAAGATGAAGAAGAAGGAAACAAAGTCTGAGTAGATGCTGCGTAGGAACTTCACGTTCTTCTTTCGGCGATAGTGCGACTTAAGGAGACTCAGCACGTTACTCTCTGATTGGGACTAATTTTTGGTCCAGTCGGGGTACACTTTTCGGTCCAACTTTCTCCGAATTGAAATCCGTTTGCACCGTTGCGATCAGACAGTCGAACTCTATCCAACGATATAATTTTTATATTCATTTGTTATACTTTTCCCGACACCACATTTTTGGGTGTTTGACCTTAACAGAGTCAAAATTGGTTTAATTGACCTTTCTCATAAAAGGTTCTCTCATTTAATTCATATAAATTATTCTCATAATTTGTTTCAACAAATCAGTTCAATATTTACATTCTAAACAAATTCTTTATTTACTCTTGATTTGGGTCTGTACTCAGGTTCTCAATCAAGACCACACAAATAGTTCACATATTGGATTTATCTCTATGAGACTTATCCAGATTTTGATATAAGATGTCAAAACAAATTTCTTATTGGCCCAAAGCCCAACAATAATTTATTTTAATCAAAACAAATTTGATTAATTGATTATTTATTCATTAATAATTCTAGGGTATATTTTGGGGCGTTACATTTTCCTTGTCCTGAAGAGCTGTCAGTTTTTCATTACCTATATTATAAGATGATTGAGCTTCTTTTGTAGCCTTGACGAAGTTCAACATTTTATGTTCTTGAACAGTGTGTTCAGTATAACCCAGACTAGTTTTGTTCTTAGGATTATTGAAAATCTCTTCCTGTTTCTCAAGAACTTCTGCTCCAGCAATCTTCATCCATTTTCGAATGTCTTTGAGTTGATTAACTTCAAATCTCAAATCTAATTTTTCTCTTTCCATTTCCCGAAGCTTGATCTTTGATTCTGTATGTTTTTGCTTGAGAGAATTGATATCAGAAATCAACCTATTCTTTTCTGCAATATTTCTTCTATTCATCATCAAGAGTTCAGTCCATTTCTCCTGTAGATCAGTCAGTTGTTTTGCAAGACTATCTTCATCCTCTAGTATGACTTGAGAGGTGAAAGCACAATTTTTCACCATCTTCCAGGTAATCTTCGGTTTCCTCATCACTCCAGGTGGCTGAGAAGGCATGTCACTTCTTTTTCTGGTTGTTTGCACATTCTGTCTGGATGTGTCCGAAGCCACCACACTCAAAGCATTGCGGTCCTTCTTTATGCTATTATCTGGTGCTAGAAGCTTGTACTCTCTGACCTTTGTCTCTTTGATAAATATTTTGTTAGCAAGATAATGTAAATGATCAGTATATGACTTGGTACCTTATGACCAAATAGTTCCACACCAATTTTAAAAAACTTTAATAATTTTTAGTGATCTCACAACAATTGAGTATACTCGATATTTTATCTATAGAAGCACATTTCTAATCCTTTTCATTGAAAACTCTTTGTTTCAAAGATGTCTTGTTTTTCAATCTCTTTAGGTGATCTAGTGTTATTTAACCATTGATAAAATTTGGGATTCCACCAATTTGGATGCAAATCATTTCATGATAGTAGACTAAAATAAGATTAAAGTAAGAGGAATATTTTTTTATAGAGGGAACACTATATATCTTAAAAATATATTAGTATTAAAATATAAAACATAAAATCATCATGAGAACATGTATGTTGTACTCCCTCTGTTTCCTTAAAGGCTTTCTATTTTGACTATCTGGTAAAATAAGGATGGCAAAATATGGGGAAGACTTTACCAATATACCCCCACTTGCATGTTAGGATTAAGGGCAAAGGAAAAAAAGAGAAAAGGAATCATTAATGAGAGTGGATTGTCATGAATAGTAAAAGCAATTAATGCTCTCCACCCATGTTCACATCTTTTACACAGCAAGTACAATTATGAGGGAGGGAAATTGCAATAATATGTTTGGGAAAATTTTAAAAATCCCTCCAAATATTTCAATGAAGCTCTAATTCTTCAAAGATAAATATCCTAACAAACCAACATTAAAGGAATATTCTTTTTCTTCGAAAAATGGCCATGCCTTAAATGCAATTCACTTCCTTCCATTAGCATTAATGGCAACACATGCATTTCCTACTTCCTCAACCACTGGAACATCTAATTCCACACCTCTTTCAGTTGTCAATGCTGATTCCGCAGATGTGTTATTGCCCCCACTCGTGGATGTTTCTTTTGAAGCTTTCAACACCCTTGAAACAAAAAACTCAATGTGTATATCTTGTGTGCAAGAAGAAATGAAAAGATGCACAAAATAATTAAAGCAATTCTACAAAAATTCAAGTACGGCAAACTTTAGCATGGGTCAATCAAGACATGCGCTAAGGACTTCAACATTCTAGATCGTTGGGTTTGAGTGCTATGGAGAGTTGCCAAATCTCAATTGGTAAGGGGTGAACCTGTGGATGTTTAATGCAGGTGGCATGGTACCGCCAAAAAAAAGATTCAATGTGGACTTATCAAAGATTTTTGGCTGCTGTAGGGCGTCCCAGGTTTGGAGATGATGGTGAAGTATCGTGAGATGAAAAAATAGGCATATTTCCATTCACATATGAGGAAGCTGCTAAAAGGACAAGCAAGAATAGGCTTGCGGGTACCATGGAAACCAAGCCAATACCAAAAATCACAAGAGATGTGATGAGAAATATGATTGTACACCAATTACTACTAGCAATAAGGGGAAAATGGCCATGGAGAAGTAAGCATGTACTCATACAACAGGATAATGCTAAACCACATGTTGATATTAATGACTTAGTCTTTGTTTGTGCTGCACAAGAAGGTGGTTGGGACATCCAGTTCCAATTTCAGCCCCTAAATAGTCCAAATTTAAATGTTCTTGACCTTGGGTTCTTTAGGGAAATAGATGTAATTCAAAATAAGAGTGCACCCAGGTCATTGGGGGAGTTGATCAATACTGTTACAACATCTTTTGACCAACTCACAGCATAGACCTTAAAAATGTCTTCTTAACATATCAGGGGGTCATGGGTGATTTCTTGAGGCACAAAGGAGGAAATGATTTTAAAACACCTCATATTGGGAAAGTAAGGCTGGCTAGGGAAGGAATTCTACCAGAGAATATAGGAGTCAGTATTGAAGTGTATGAAGATATTGTCCACTTCTCACATCTCAACATGTAAGAGAGAAAGTGTAGTTCTTTTGTGTATAATATTTTTGTTTATACATCTGGTGTACGAGTGCACAATATTTTTGTTTTTTGGTGCAAGTGTAGTCCAGATATATACATCTTGTAATTATGTAGTGCTAGATCTCATCTGTAAAACTGACAATGAATCATTACACAAGCTTCTTTGTTTTCATATTCTACTTTTATCACAAGAACACAATATATAGGGACAAACTTCCATAAAGAATATAGAAATAAAAAGACATTCTACTTCCATCACAGGCAGAGAAAGGGACCATCATATTTAGGGAGTCAGTGTTATGGACAAACTGCCTGAGGCAACATATATAGAAATAAAAAGGCATTCTACTTCCATCACAGGTAGAGAAAGGGACCATCATATTTAGGGAGTTAATGTTAGGGACAAACTGCCTTGGAGAACATAGAAATAAAAAGACATTTTACTTCTATCATAGGCAGAGAAAGGGACTATCATATTTAGGGAGTCAATGTTAGGGATAAACTGCGTCAAACAACATAGAACATAGAAAATAAACACATTCTACGTCCATCACAGGCAGAGAAAATGACTTTATTTCTTAGGGAGTCAATGCTTAGGGACAAACTACCACAAAGAACATAGATTAAAAAGACATTCTACTTCCATCATAGGCATAGATTATACACTTAGGCGGTGAGCAAGTATAGATTAAATGCCTAAAAAAACATGCACAAATACATTTCAAGTTCAATCAGAGACACACATACACCTTTACAGCATCACACACATGACACATTGAACACCGAAGGTCTTACCTAACACGTCACCGTAATTGAGTATTGTGAGCCTCCAAACCAATAGGGGTGGCATTACAACCTAACAACTCTCACAATATTTTTAAGATAATCTTTGGTTTGCATCATAAGTTTACCCAAAAACCGCATAGAAAATCAACATGCAAGCACTTATACACAAAGTATAAAGGACAGAGGATTGAAGGACTTCCTATTTGCTCAGCAAAGAAAATATCTATATCCAAGGTCATTTCCCGAATATCATTAGTGGTAAATGAGGACTCAACATCTGATGAACCTTCTTCTAGATCTGACCCCACTCAACTCCATCCGGCAGATGGTCACCCCAAGGTAATTTTTCTAGTAGTTCTATGACGGATCGGTGTCAGATGAATATGATGGAAGCACATCTACATTAAGCTTGAAGGAAGCATCAGAAAGTTTCTACCTGCCCAACAATGACTGGCATCTTCCAGTACGATGAGGGTGTTCCTCATCGATATTAGATAGTAAGCAAAATGAGGTCATGCTCGGATTTGGAGAAGAAGAGAGGTAAGTGAGGATAAGCGTGAGAGAAGAGAGAGAATCTCCAAGTGTATGGTTATACGAAAAGGTTGTCAGGTGGAACGTTGGAGAGGAGTAAATTAGGGTTGGGAGTATTTTAGGGATTATAAGTGGAAGTGGAAGTATTTTTATAGAAAACAAAACAATGAAAGAGGAATGATTTTTAGGAACTGAGGGAGTATTATATTATGGACATACTCTTCAATGTAAAACACTTTGAAG
This sequence comes from Cuscuta australis, assembly GCA_003260385.1. Lineage (NCBI taxonomy): Eukaryota > Viridiplantae > Streptophyta > Magnoliopsida > Solanales > Convolvulaceae > Cuscuta > Cuscuta australis. Next base: position 114,901 of record NQVE01000116.1, read on the forward strand.
GTAATCAATATACACATGCATATAAAAAGAACGATGCAAATGATTAAATGATATCACAGACTTTTAAGAAATACAAATTGCCTATAACTACAACTACGGAGTATAATATTTTACATTTACATGTTCGTTCATCAAGACCATTTCAATGGAGTTTGTTGTCCTCTCATCGCCAAATGCAGCCACCCATATAAATGCAGGTAATGTATACAGTTTTTTACTGTATTTAATTAGTACAATTTTTTTAACTTTTCATTGAGAACATAAAGTTCCTATTAGCTGACCCTTCAAATCAAAATATAGGGAAAAAATGAATACAAAACATGCCACCATTTGATTTAATTAGTACAGAGCATTGTTTTTTCATAAAGCACACACATGGTGCCGATTGGGTTTTTTGCAATATCGTTTACGCTTTTGATAAAACACATTCAAATTTAATCATAAAACTTTTTAAAAAAATTACTAAGTTGGTTTATAATAAAAGGAGGAGATAAGGGGAGAAGAAGGTTGGACTGAAAAAGAAAAAACAGAATACGTGTAGAACATAAGGAGGCGGGGGGAGGGGGGGGGGGGGGGGATAAGCCTTAGAAAAACATAAAACCGATGATCCAAACATTGTTTTTAGCTGATTGACCAATATAGTCATATATAGTCGATCAAGAGAGCCAGCAAAAAACATTTTTCTAAACATGGCCATAATCACTTAGCTTATTATGACTTATGAGGTATGTAGTGGATGGGTAACACATTTTGTCGTCTTTGAAATAAGGGACGACTAGGCAATATATAGACATTCAATTGGCGTATGAAGCACTTATTAAAAATGAACTGATTAACCACAAGAGTCACAATGGCAAGCCACCGGGGCAAAAGCACAAGTGCCACTAGGCTTGTTTGGGAGGTTGCATTTGAGGGCGTAACAACATGGAACATCGGAGCAAGTGCTCCGGTCTGTCGGCGACCGGCAACATGTGCACGTTTGGCATGTCCCAAATGGCGCAAGTCTCCTCCGCTCCCCATAGTCGTCGTCACCCCCCACTGCATGCCTCATCATCAACTCCATCGCCGGCGGGGTCACTAGCACTAGTGCTCCTTCTTCTCCCCCACATCCTGATCCTAATTTAATAAAAAGTGTAAAATTATTGTCCCAATAATTAATTAGACACATGAGGCCTGTTTGGGAATAGCTTTAGTGATTAGTGTTAACGTTTTGAAAAGACTATCTACGGGCAGCGTTTAACGTTAGCATTTTCAAAGTAATCTGCACCGTAAAAATTTTATCCAAAGCGCTAACGCTAATCTCTAACGCTATTCCCAAACAGGTCCATAATTCACATCACTTAGACACTTGCTAATACTCTTGGGACATGAAGGAGTGACACAGGAAATCAGGTGATACACAAAATCACAAAAAGTAAGATTTTAGGGTTTATATTGTTGTTAAAAAGTAAGTTTAAGTAACAATGAAAATCAACCACACAAATATAACCAAATAAGACATGAGATACAAATATAATATCATACGGATAAAAAATGGAAAATTATATAGAAATAATGAGACACATTAAAACTGTGCGTGTGTGTGAGAAACTGGTGCACACTTGAGGTATAATAACTTGGGTACCCCTATCAAACTCCTTCATTTTTTGTTTTTTCCTAAACACTTTCACTTTCTATTAAAAACCACTTTTACCATATTTTTTCTTATCATACCTATCACATCATACTTTTTGTACTAATAATCAATCCATCGCATCTTACTTTTTTACCCATCGCATCAAGGGTAAAATTGGAAAGTCAACAACAATTTACACTTCTTAATTATCCTAAGAATCAAAATATGAACCATTTTATAAAACGGAGAGAGTAAGATTAAGGTACAATGAAAGTGACCGACACAAATATAACCAAATAAGATACATAGTATGAGATAAAAATAATATCAAATGAATTAAAAAAAATGTAAAAAGTGACATAAATAGTGAGAAGATTCAATTGGGCACACTCATTTTATGGACTTTAATGTATAAACACAATGGATCAATTGGGCTCTTTGAAAAAATAAAGATCACTCGAAGTGTGAGAAGATTCACATTTCACATGTTACGTTTACACGCATGTTTTCTCTCTTTTAAAGAAATTCCAATCACAGGTTCACTATTATTTTCCTTCAATTTTGATAAAATATAATTAAATCGTAACTTTCGGAATAAATTAAATCTAATGAAGTGTCTTTCAAAAAAAAAAAACTAACTAATGAAGTGAGTGATGAAATCTCTCTTGATCTTCAACATTTCTGGGTCTCCAACCGTGTACATACGCGTACGGTGTGCCGTGTGCGTGCGGGTGCATTGCATCAAAATGAAGACACAGAAAGAGATATATAGTGTATGTGCTCATTCTATATATATGCGTAGTGTAAACGTAACAGCAAATATATACTCGCCTGCAAAAAGTACCAAAGGGAAGATGAAAAGCACCAACAAGGTAGACATCTCAGGTAGTTAAATTACTCCGTATAATTCATGGTCTTTATCCAATCTATATAAATGTTGACAAATATCTACAGTTATATAAACTATTCCATTTTGACTTTGATCCAAAATAAGAAAAAAATATTTTTGGTTGACTTTTTAATTTTGCCTCAGATGTGATGGGTAAACGTAAGATGTGATAGTTTGGTTATTAGTGAAGAGGTATGATGTGATAGATAAATTATGAAAAAGAACAGATAAAAGTGGTTTTTTAATAGAAAATGAAAGTATTTTAGGGAATTTGAAATAAATGAAAGAGGAAGAGTTTAATCGAACGGAGGGAGTAATGAACTAAATTTCATAATTCTTCGTATGTTAAAAGGAGTTTTCCATATTTAGTTATATCTATAATTAAATATTACCCTGGTGATCCTTTTTTATAAATTTTTTTCCACAAATGATACAAATGTTGTTTCACAATGATCATATATCTTTTTGCGATACACAATTTCAAAGGCCACTCATAATGCATTGTTTGTTAATTCCAGTAGCTTTCTACTACAATCATATTCTACAGATGTGGTCTTTCGTCAGAATTCTAGTTTAAAGTTATAGTTATTGTTTTTTTTGAAACAATAGTTATAGTTATTGTTGTTGTGTTGTCCATCAAACCGACATCTTAATTAGTCACTGGATCTAAATTTAATGCCAATTTACACTTCTAGCCCTTAAATTAATACCAACATGATAAATGGACAAAAAAAGACTATTTATGGAAAGTTACTCATCCATAAAAGAAGGATCACATAGATAATATTTGATAATAGAGAACTAATTATGAAAAATCTCATGTTATAAAGGACTAATTATGGAATTGACTCTTTATAATATATCATTGTTAAAATATAAAAATCTTTTTCTGAATCACAACAAGTAAAAACTTTACTTTTTGGTTCTAGGTCCAAGAAAGATGTTTATATTCTAACAATTCTACACTCATTGTTAGATAGAGCGATCAACTCGAAATTGATTTGCCTATTTTTTAAAAAATATTAGTCCCAAATACTCCCAATGCAGTAACACCCCTAATGACATTTACGTTTTTTCCATAATTAGTTTTTTATTCTAATATATTAGATTTGTAGTCTTCAATTTTAGAAACGATTCCCTATAGGTCATCAGACTTGAGCTCTATTTGGTATACGGAATTTAAATTATGAAATTGAAATTATGGACAATAATTCTAATTCTGCTGTTTGGTAGCATAAAAATATGTGGATTTGGAATTGGTAGTACCAAAAATAAGTTGAAATTGAAGAATTCGATTCCTTCCAAATCAATACCGTAGAATTTCAAATTTCAATTTAATTCCAATTCTGTCAATTCCGTGTACTAAACAGACGCTTAGTGTCATGTGTGGTTTCAATATAGAACTAATGAAAATATTACCTGATTGAGTTATTAATGTTTAAAAAATATAGAACAAGTGATTTTTTACAAAGTATTCGGTCATGAGTCATGTTTGCGGCCCCGTTTGGCATCAGCGTCAGAGATTAACGTTAGCATTTTGAAAAATCTATCTAACGGTATACGGAATTTAAATTATGAAATTGAAATTATGGACAATAATTCTAATTCTGCTGTTTGGTAGCATAAAAATATGTGGATTTGGAATTGGTAGTACCAAAAATAAGTTGAAATTGAAGAATTCGATTCCTTCCAAATCAATACCGTAGAATTTCAAATTTCAATTTAATTCCAATTCTGTCAATTCCGTGTACTAAACAGACGCTTAGTGTCATGTGTGGTTTCAATATAGAACTAATGAAAATATTACCTGATTGAGTTATTAATGTTTAAAAAATATAGAACAAGTGATTTTTTACAAAGTATTCGGTCATGAGTCATGTTTGCGGCCCCGTTTGGCATCAGCGTCAGAGATTAACGTTAGCATTTTGAAAAATCTATCTAACGGTAGCCTTTAGCGTTAGCGTTTTCAGAATTAATCTGCACCGTTAAAATTTTATCCAAAACGCTAACACTAATCAAAAACAATGTTACCAAACAAAGCCTACGTCATACCAGATTTCACATTAAGAGTTTGAGATCTTCTATGACATTTATTGTCAATGTTTGTCATTATTGTGTGTCTATAAAATACTTGGTGTATATCAGATACTCCCCCCGCCCCTAAATATTTGCCACATTTTTGTATTTCCGAGACAAAATATCAATTTTTTTAAATTCATTCTATTTATATATTGGTATAGAAATAAAAAATAAAATTTACGTATCAAAAAATTACATGAAAAGTTTTTCGAAATAAGAGGTGTCAAGAATATTTTATTTTATCAAATAACCAATGAAAACCCACAAATAAACAAAAGTTCTCCCGACTGCTGAATAAGCAAACGTTACAAATAATTTGGGACGAAGGGAGTATATATTTATAGTACTTTTGTTAGATCATACAGTTTATGCTCCCTAATTGGTTATCGAGGCCATTTTCTTGTTTTGGGGGCTAATAATTATGGTAATTACCATTTCGAGTTCATTTCAAGTATTTTTTGCGTGTACGTTTTTGTATAATATTTTTATTGTTTCCTTACCTTTCTTTCTTTTGGGTTTTTCCATTTTTAATTTGATTTCGAGCTATGGGAAAACTAATGCTGGAAAAGGAGATTTAACGCCTGATATGGAAAATGAAATGAAAGTTATAAAAATTAAAACCTTCTATATATATATATATACATACATACATACATACATATATACATACATATATATATATATATATATATATATATATATATATATATATATATATATATATATATATATATATATATATATATATATATATATATATATATATATATTCATCTCTAATTCTTCTTACGTCATCTTAAATTTTATCACAAAATATCAATTTTGTATATTTAGGATGCTCGGTATTGGTATCGATTTCGGTATTAATCAGGATGAATACATCCGTATCTAGTTTATACTCTAAACTGTAAAAAAATCATTTATTTTTGAAAAATCAAAAGTACATTTAAGTAATGAAATATAAAAAAGCAAAAAAATGCATAACTAAATGCATATGTAACCTAGTTTATACTCCCTCTGTCCCATGAAACATGTGATGTTTTGCTTTTTGAAGAGATTTAAGGGAGTGTACTTTAGTATTGAATTTCCAAAAATGTCTTTTAATGTGATGGGTAAAAGTATGATTTGATGGGTAGATTATTAGTAAAAAGGTACGATGTGATAGGTAGGGTATGAAAAAGTAATGGGTAAAAGTGAATTTTTAATAGAAATGAGAAGTGTTTTATGGGACGGATGAAGAAAGAAAGGAGAAAGGTTTTATGGGACGAATGGAGTATTTTACAAACTAAAGAATATGAATGCTAGCAAATTAGTATTTTAAATGTTTGCTAATGTTATTATATTTATGTACAAAGAATTAAAATCTGAATAAAAGTATAATTTACACATTCTAAAATTTGAACTAGATTTTCAAAATAAATTTATATTTAGTAAACAAAGATAAATATATTATTAATTTTATAACATATTTGTATATACGATAGGTTCGGAATTTTCAAGATGAAAAGTTGTCTCGTACTGTTCCAAAATAGCGTACCAACCATTGAATTCGGTATGGTTCGGTTCTTTGGTGGTATTTTTTTTGCTCGGTATTCTTGGTTTTTTTGATTAGTTTTGGGATGGTTCGGTACATCGACTACCTACTCATCCCCAAGACTAATTATTATTATTATTATTATTATTATTATATATATATATATATATATATATATATATATATATATATATATATATATATATAGACACACACACACATATAGATATATTATTACTACTACTACCGCTATTATTATTATTATTATTATCATTATCATTATAAGTATATTATAATAAATCACCCCCCCCCTTCGGATTATCTTTCCATATCACTTTTCTTGGTCAAAGTTGGTAAACTTTGACCTATACTGAAAAAAAAGAATATTTTGTTTTGATATAACAAAGAACACAAGGTTACATAGATATATAATAAATCCCACACACACACTTCGGTTCTTTAGTTCCTGTGAATTGCCGATTTCCACCATCCATCTTCATCGTCTTCTTCTTTTTTCTTTGAACGAGCTAGCGACCAAGAGGGAGAAGAGCAGTAGCGACACCGCAGAAGCTTCTGCGTTGGAGCTTCATCATCGTAACCTTGATTCGTATTTTTGATTATCAATTGATCATGCTGAGTCACGGTTCATATATATAATGTTTTAGAATTATTTTACAAGATAGTTCATCATTCCTATTTTTTATCAACTGATTACATGGTAAGGGTATGATCATTGAACTCGTTAGAATCCATTCTTGAATGATATGTTTGTGAATTTTATGTAGGAGGATGATTGGGGACTTGATTAATGTTTTTAGGTGTATTTTGATTTACTCTGGACATTATGAAGTTGAACTGGTGTCTTGAAATCTCGCTGGTGTTTGTCGGAGGAAAATTGAAGACGACCAAAACTGACCAGCCTCTTAGGCGATAGCCTTGTCAGATAGATGGAATATACCCAAGGAGTACATTACTACTAATTTTATGGACCCTAGTAGCATATTTCAAATAATCTGGGACCTCAGAGTTATTTCCTGATAATCGAGGGTACACAGAGCATATTTCAGATAATGTGGGACCTTGAAGTCATTACTAGAAAACCGAGGATACCATGGAGTAATATTATGTACAAAAAATTACTCCAGGGTACCCTCGATTTTCTGATAATGACTCCTAGGACCCACATTATCTGATATATACTCTTGAGTACGCTCAATTTTCTAGTAAGAACTCTCAGGTCCCTCATTATCCAAAATATACTCCAGGGTTCTTAAAATTTATGATATTAAACTTCGAGGGTACATTACGTCCATTTAGGCTTTAAGATTGAAAGTTCTTTTACTTTGAGAAACTGACCAGTCAACTGTAGTAGGGGTATTCTTGGGCGGTAGACCTATTCCAGAAGACGGTACTGAAAGACTCTATAATGCTCTAAACCCTCTCGGTACTCAACTACCGGTGGGCGGTACCTAGGTATCGTTACTCAGTAGGCGGCTACTGTGAAAGTCACCTTAGATAGTGTGTCAATTCAATTTTAAATCTCACAGTAATCTAAAATTGTTATGATTGATGCATGAAAATTATCAATTGTTCCGTGGTCCCGTGATTAGCTGAGGTAATGTGTGATCGTATATGAATACGCATGACTTGTGATATAATGATTATGAAGCTTGTTGGTGATGATATTGAACCGTGATTAAGGATTAGACCACCTAGTGTACCTATGCGGATTTAAATTGAATTGAATATCTAGAATCACTATCCCTTCCATAATTTTGTGCAGGTTGAGCCAGGGGTCTCTTGGAAACAACCTCCCTACTTCCGAGTAGGGGCAAGGTCTGCGTACACACACCCTCCCCAGACCCTACTGTAGTGAGATTCAACTAGGATGTTGTTGTTGTTGTATCTAAAATCACTAATAGGACTAAGATATGATAAAGGCTATGTGAGGCGTTAGTTCATACTCAATGGCCTAGAGCTTGATACGTACGTAAGGGAGTCCGCGACCTGTCTTAGTTTTTTCCCTTGTAGGGGCTTCAACCCACCCTTTGGAGACCTTCATTAGGTTTGAGCTTGGGCTCTTGGTATTTGCCGTTAGTGTGTCATTCCCTTAGTTGATTGGTTTACCCTTAGTCGTCTTAAGTTGAAGCTAGTGATAAATGATTATGCTAGGTTTATTCCTAATTAGTAATGTTGTTGCATGATATTATGAATTTCTTGCATGATGTTGTGTGAACATGTACGATTGCAGCATTGTTTTCTAACTTGATTCGAGCATTAGATATATATTTCCACATAGCTTTCGGCTGAGCTTTAGATATATTCTCGCTTAACTTGCATGATATAGTCTACTGCAAGCAGGTAGGATTCAGGGATTGGATGAGCAGCATGATGGTCGGTGATAATTGGTGAAGTGGGGGCCTGAAGCTTTTATTTAAATCTATATTCCTATTAAAGACATTTACTTACATTAGAAGTATGTTTTAAGATGTTGTTTGGAAAGGCTTCCATAAAATTTTGATTTATTACTCTAATTAGACTATGTTTTAGTTGGTGATGATTTTTTTTTATCAAAGCGGGTTTTATATATATTAGGTATGTGGATACTAAATCGTCTAGAAACATGGTTCGCTAACCCATGAGTATGGGTTATGTGGGTTGGGTGTTACATTTTTTTCTCAAAGCATATGGTTTAAAAAATGATTTTTGGCCTAAGAGCTAAACAAACTATTTTAAAAAGGGAGAAAAACCAAAATAGCACTCTTAGAGCCTTAAAATACTCTAAATAGCAGTGCTATATGTTTCGTACATGTGATTTCGATTTTGGTCTTTAATTAAACAACAAATATTCATTGCAGACTGCCAAAAAATATGACTGTTTTGGACAGTGTGGTTGTTCACTTGTAACTTTGTAGTGGGCAGTGTGGTTTTTTTATATGTGAGTATTTAATGTGGCATTGTAGAATGAATATATGTTGTTATATTTTACGGCAGTGTGTAAGTGTATTATTGTGTTCTTAATTGCATGTTGGAGTGTAATGTCCATTGATTTATGTGGCAGTGTTTTCATGTATAAATTCTACACTGTCAAATAGTGCATTCCTGTTTTCATGTATGAATTCCACACTGTCAAAAAAATGTATAACACTTTTTATGTATGAATTCCACACGGTATTTTCATGTATGAATTTCACAGTGCCAAAAAATGTATGACTGATTTCATGAATAATCTATTACACCAAAACACACTGGCCAAACATGGGTGTTAAATATGGAACACAATTTAATATGTACGAACTTGTTTAGGCATTATACATTGGCAAACTGCATTATACATTGGCAAACTTGAAAGATATTGACACTATAAATAGCTAAATTCGTATAAAAGATTAATGAGTGCTATATGCGTAATATTGAGTGACTTAGAGTTCTACGTAGGGTGATTTTTTTTTAAAAATGGGCATCCACAACTTTATGATGTCAAGAGTCTGGGAGGTAATCCTAATATGATATTATGTGCATATATGATAATTGTAATTTCCTATTAGTAGTTGGTTAATTTTGTAAAAGAATTCCTATTGGCAATAACGACGCTGACTGCCATTTTGAGGGGAGTGTGTCCCCATCCGACCTGAACAAGAATGGCACACTACAAGGGAAGACTTGCTTATATAGATATATAATACGTCCCACGCACGCATGCACACACACCTCTATTCTTTCGTTCATGTGAATAGCTGATTGCCACCATCCATCTTCATCGTCTTCTTCTTCATTCTTCAAACTAGCTAGCAAGCGGGAGGGAGAAGAGTAGCAGCGACACTGTAAAAGCTTCTATGCTAGAGCTTCATCATTGTAAGCTTGATTCGTATTTTTTATTATCAATTGATCAAGCTGAGTCAAGGTTCATATAAATAATGTTTTAGAATTAGCTTACAAGATAGTTCTTCATTCCTATTTGTTTTACCAGATCATTACATGGTAAGAGTATGATCATTGAACTCGTTGGAATCCATTCTTGAGTTATATGTTTGTGAATTTTATGTAGGAAGATGATTTAGGACTTGATTCCTGTTTATATGTGTATTTTGATTTACTCTAGACACTATGACATTGAACTTATGTCTAAAACTCTCGCCAGTGTTTGCCGAAGGAAGATTGAAGACGACTAAAACTGGCCAGCATGTCAGGCAGTAGCCTACTACCAGGCAACGGTAGTAGAGGTATTGTTGGGTTGTAGACCTATTCTGGAAAACGGTACCGAGCTACTAGAAAAGACCGAAAGGCTCTAAAATCCTCTACAACCTTCCGGTACTCAACTACTGGTGGGTGGTACCCAAGTGCCGTTAATCAGTAGGCGGCTACAATGAAAGTGACCTTAGATAGTGTGTCCATTAAAGTTTGAATCTCACGGCACTCTAAACTTGGTATGTTTGATGCATGATAATAATCAATGGATCCATGGTCCCCTGGTTGCTCGAGGTAATGTGTGATCGTATTTGAATACGCATGACTTATGATATGATGATTATGGAGCTTATTGGTGATGATACTGAATTGTGGTTAAGAAATAGACCACCTAGTGTACCTAGCTGGATTTGAATTGAATTGAATATCTAGAATCACTAATTGGACTAAGATAGGATAAAAGCCATGTGAGGCGTGAGTTCATACTCAATGGCATAGGGTTTGATACGTATGTAAGGGAGTCCGCGACTTATCTCAATATTTGCCTTAGTTGGGGCTTCAACACGCCCTTTGGAGACCTTTATTAGGTTTGAGCTTGGGCTCTTGGTATCTTCCATTCATGTGTCATTACCTTAGTTGATTGATTTAGCCTTAGTCGTCTTAGGTTGAAGTTAATGATAAATGGTTATGCTAGGTTGATTCTTTAATAATAATGTTGTTGCATGATATTATGAATTACTTGTATGATGTTGTGTGAGCGTGTATGATTGCAACATGTTCTTTAAGTGTGTTTGAGCATTAGATATATATTCCTACTAACCTTTCAGCTAAGAGTTATATATATTCTCACTCAACTTGCATGACATAGAGTACTGCACACAGGTAGAATTCATGGATTGGATGAGCAGCCCGATGATAACTGATAATTGGCAAAGTGGATACCTCAAAGCTATTTAACATTTTTGTTAAAATCATTCACTTACTTTAGAAGAATGTTCTAAGATGTTTTTTTTGCAAAGACTTCCACAATGTTTTGATTTATTACTCCGTTTAGACTGTTTTAATTGGTGAAGATTTTCTTTATCAAAGCGGGTTTTGTATATATTAGGTATGTGGATACCAAACCATCTGGAAACTTTTTTCACTAACCCATGGGTACGGGTTATGTGGGTTGGGTGTTACATTTTTGAGGTGAAAAGAATTGAAGAAAATGGTGAAAATGAAGTTTTGGGCAAAAAGAAGTCCAGGCCCCGGATTGGCCCCCGCCTAGACCTTTGGCCCACACCTGTCACATGCCTGGACCTATGAGGAATGCATATCGCAAATTCAATCATGGAAAATTAAGAATCAAGCTCAGGCCCCCGCCTAGACTTACGCACCTACTAACGAACAAGCTGAGAAGCCCAGGCCTCAGCCAGGCCCCCGCATGGACATCAGGAATCGCCTGGACCCCAGGATTAGGCATGCTGGTGGCCCGGGCTGATTTTGTCCTATAAAAGGGAGGTTTCACCCCTCCATTTTCCAATCAACTAATCCAGGTCTTCTAAGGCACGAACCTCCTCTCTAGCTCCCGTTCTCAGTTATATTTTAATATTTTAGTTTAGTTTTGTTACAGTTGTCCCAAAGTAGCCCCAACTTTGCTCTCGTTTGTAGTTTATTTTTACAACTTTTAATAACATGTTCTTTTATTTTATGTACAGTTAATATTTAGTATGGGTTAGGGCCTGGATTAGGGTCCTGGCTAAATTTGGGCGTATACTATTAAATTAATTATTTATGTCGAGAGAAAAATTAATTAAGTATTGGGAATTAGTTTTTGCCTTGTCTATGAGGATATATAAAATTAATTAAGACAAACTTTTTAGAACAGATTAATGGTACCTTGAGAGAGGATAAGTTAATGAAATATTTGTGATAGAAATATTATTATTCCAATTATTGATTAAATATGTGACAACAGTAGTTAACCCGGATGATGTCTTGGCCCGAAGTCTAGTCTTATACATGTACTATTTATTTTCTTTTGCTTGAAAGCGCCCAATAGTTTATTTTTATTTTCAAATCAAATCAAGACAACTTCTAGACTCGTCCAAGCCTTCGCATAGTTAGAAAAATTAGCTAATTCCCTTCGTCCACTCCTCAAAAGACACGACAATCGGAGAAAACTAACTCTTCATTGGGAAGGTTGACTTCCGTTAAAACTCAACTATCAAATGGCGTTGTTGCCAAAGAGTGGCACCTTTTTAGTTTAATTTTTTTGATTAGCTCGGGTGAAGACTGGTTAGGTCAATCTTCTCAGCTCTTTTACACAAGCCACCTATAGTAATCATTAAAAATGAATTTTTGAGATGATTACTATGATTCGCCTCCTATCTACCTACCACCCAACCACCCACCATCATTTTCCAAAAAGTCCAATTACCACCCCCAACTGTCCAATTACTATCCACATTACGATCTCTATTATGATGACTACTCGGTCAATAATGGACTTGATTATTATCTATACCACGAGGAACCACCATATGATTTTGCGTCTTGGAACTTTGGATATTCTCCATACCAAGACAACTGTGAGGATTATTATGAACCTCATGGTGATCAAGATTATTACGACCAACAAGGGTCAATGTACGATGACTAGCCAGATCCACGAATAGAAGAAATTATGTGGACTGAGGAAAGTATACGTAATCTTGACCTTGCAGTAGCGGTGGAGTGTTCAATATTTGAAGAACCCTATTGTTGTGATTAATCTCTAACTTGCAAAGAGCAAATCGAAGCAAAAAAAGATGCAATCCAGGGAAGAGAACGACTTCTCAAAATAGTCCAAGAAGAAAGTAAAAGCAATTGAAGTTTGAAAGCAAATTGGAGCAGATAGAAACGATGCTGGAAGACTTAAAGAAGGCTATGGAACAACAAACTCTCTAGATTCAATATCAACAACAAGAAGAGTGGGATAAAATAAATGTTCGTGAAGAGATGAAAAATTTGAGACGAAACCTGAAAAAGAATCATACCATGTCTCGATTCTTAAATGTCAACAGACTCCATCGCCACCGTATATTGAAAACAAGATAACACTTGTAGAAATGATTACACGAGGTATAGTGGTGATGCTTCCTGAAAGCCCTCCAAGTCAAGTCGTACAAGAGTTGGATCCCACCGAGGACCATGTGTCAGCACCGCCTTCACCAGATGCACTAGAAATGTTGGAGGAACCTGTCCTCTTAACATGTGTTGAAGACACATCTCCAGAAGAACTTGTTCTGGAGAAATCTTAGCCCACCACCGACCCCCTTGATTCCAAGGAATCTATAGACAAAGAACTACCCTGCTGAAGCCTTAGCCCACCACCATTACGTCTATAGAAACTATCACTGCTAAAGTCTAATCAAAAGATTTAGATGAAACTTTCTTTGACTCCCTACTTGACGGGTACAACCATTCTTACCCGAAGGAAAGTTATAATCAAATGAGTTGGGACAAACTTCTGATTAGCAACACCGAAGACTCGAGGGAAGGCCATGCTGTAATCATCGAGAAACGAACAAAAAGTCAAACCATTGAAGACTTTGAAGGTCATGTACTAGCAATTGAGGCTGTGGACTTACCGAGGAGACTCCTACCACCACCCATCCAAGACAAATCGCCTCTATTTTTCCTGTTGCTCATCCATTGGGACGCGGGAAGCCGCAACAAAACAAGGTGGGCCACGCCCATGATGGCAATGAGATGCCAGCCGTTTGTCGTGGCAGTCACGCCATGACCAGGCAGGAATGGCCCATCACGCCGATGGGTGAAGCCCCATAACATATAGCCTTAGCTTCTTTGCCCAACATAAAGGAGAAGTCGGTATCCCATAGAGCCATAAGCAGATTAATGAGATCAATTAATAAAATAAACAAATGAATAGAATCTACACCAATTCTCCGTGAATAGGAAAAACTGTGGACAAACTCTTTACTGCTTTGTGGGCTGACTGCTTAACGGGGATGAGTCTCGTGACTCTCCATTGTTTGGAATTTAGATACCTTGGGAAACCCAAAAAATTATATTTGTTTTTAAAAAAAGTACTGTCACATGCCCATGTTCTTTTTCTCCTACCGTCAAAACTTGCAGGATAGAGAGGATCAAAGGGGTAAGAGTGACCATTCATTACATTGTAACATTTAAATTAGACAAAAATAAAAACCCAATGGCAGTTTTTTCCAGCATCAACCCTAAAACTGCTGGCATAGCTTCTTTTTTTTCACATAGCACGACATTAATCTACTAAAGAAACACAAGCACAGATGCTAATAAAAGACTTACATTACCAGCACAATTTACACCTGGCACAGAAAAGATAAATGCACCCAAATAGGAGTTAAATGGATGAGTGCAGCAAGAAACTGAAAAAGACATGCCCGAATCATCTTACCCTACATGGTGGTGGTGCAAGGCCACCCGGGGAACAGCTTGGGTTGGGGGAGCGGCAGACGGCAGAAGTGCCAAGATTACCAGCAAACCTGTGATGCAATTGAAACTCGGGCACCCTCCTCCCTACCGAGAATGCAACGCCAGTAGATGACAATGCCAATGGTGAGGCTTCATTTGCACTACCAGTGCATTGCAGGGGCTCCAGAGTTTCAACCACATCACTCATTAAGGGCCTGGCTTTGGGATTTTGGCTCAAGCAGTAGTATGCCAAGCTGCAGGCTTTCTGTGCTGCCCGCACAGAGTACTGGTTCTCTAATATTGGGTCTATTATTTGCAGCATTTTTCGCTTGTCGTTTAGCTTTGGTCGAGCCCAGTCCACCAGGTTTTGCTCCCTGCTTGGTCTGGTCTTGTCCACAGATTTTCTCCCTGTCAATAACTCAAGAAGAACCACTCCAAAACTGTAAACATCGCTCCTTGCAGTAAGATGTCCTACATTCAAAGCCATATATGACCTTTTGAGACAACTACACACACTTGGAAGGGAACTAAACAGCAACCAATTGGTTCGTAATATTTAATGGAGGTGCAAATTTACAAGTATTTCAAGGACGTGCCAAAAGTGTGTAATGGGCCAAGAGGAATTCTAAATATGAAATCACACTTCTTAAACAACTAACACATAACATAAGGGAAAAACACAAGGAAATTTATATGAATACTTCTAATTAAGACTCATGTTGGGAATTCTAATAATTCTGAGATTGCAAAAAAGTGCAAGGAATTTTAAATAGAAAACTTAGAATTATGGACATGGGTAACTTTAAAGTTCAATTTTTTCATTAGGTTAATGGCACATGGTTTATTCTTTCCCATCACTATTTAGATATTTAGTTCAATTCATGGATCTGCTTTCAGTGTACAGAGATTAAAAAGGAATAAAAATGTTTCTGCAGAGAGTTAATGATTGAGGACATTACCATATAAGAAAATTAAGTTAGTTTCAATATTACTAGCAAGCAATTCTATAGTTCAGAATACTTAAACATAAATTAGATAATATGTGTCTGCACAAACTAAGGATTTGAAACAAGACTTTATGGATTAATTGATTACGTTACTAAAGAGTTAACAAAGTTTTTTTTTGAAGATTTGAATAAATCTATATTCAGATTTTACCCCAAGTCGCATATTAATCCGTTTTTTTAAGATCCACCCCTCAATTCCCAAACACACATGCACAGAAATTCTTTCACGTGGAGTTTGGATAAAGGGTACCAAAACATAGGCTGGTTGCAGAGCGTGATCAGTTGAGGGCGAAAATGATCACAATTTATGCATGATGAATCCAGTTGTATTCATCAACATATATAAAATACTAACATGAAAATATGCAGGATCTATCATCCAAGCAATTGCACTAAAACATTGAAAATACTAACATTAGGCTTATTGGTTGTTCAATTTGCAAAGATGTAGGATTAGTGAAGTTTCTATGACTAATGACAAAAGATAAGATGAACTAACTCAAAATATACTGCATGTTCATTTAACGAACATCTGTAAGTGGTGAATTCAAGCTATAAGGCTGTACCCGTCATCACATATTCAGGAGCTGCATATCCATATGTACCCATTACTCTAGTTGATACATGAGTCTCGTCACCTTGTGGCCCAGCTTTTGCAAGACCGAAATCAGAAAGTTTGGCAGTGTAATCCTGTAGTACAAAACCATGTGCATTATATTTATAAGTAGAAATGCACAACCACATGGAAAGTAATAGAAAAACCGTCTCCATGGTAAGTGCCAGCTTACAGAATCCAATAAAATATTTGATGTCTTGAAATCACGATATATAACAGGCCTTTCTGCATTATGTAGAAATGCCAGCCCCTTTGCAGCTCCAAGAGCAATCATCATTCTTGTTGACCAAGATAGTGGAACAGTTACCTCTGAATGCCTCAAGAAGTACCACATTAAGTTTAGTTATTATCAAAATAAACACTTCACTTAAGTAGAATAACTAGTTAAATCAAGACCAAAAGGCAAAACTCAAAATTCCTTGATCAAAATCCATAAGCTTCATGAGTATAGTAAGGTATCCGTACATTTGACGGAATTTCACCAATAAATATCTGCACATTACTTTTAGGAAAAAAGAAAAATACAAAGAAAAGAGAAAAGAGAATCCATACTTCGGAACAGATGGTTCTCAAGGCTTCCTCTGAACATGAACTCATAAACCAGCAATCGGTGATCGTCATCACAGCAATATCCAATCAGCTTGACTAAATTAGGATGTCTAAGTTGTCCTAGAAAGTTCACCTCAGTGAGCCATTCCCGGTGACCTTGAAGGCCCTCCTTGTTGAGGACTTTGACAGCTACAGGGAGAGACTTGAGTCCCACCCGGACATTCTCGTCAATATATCCTTTATAGACTGTTCCAAACCCACCCTCACCGAGAATGTAGTCGGAGCGGAAACTCTTGGTACTGGTCTCTAACTCAAATAGGGTGAAGGCAATGATATGGGTATATAGGACGGCATTCTTTCTAAAATCATCCAAGGTGCGTGGAGTCAAAGGGTCACTCAGATCCGATGTAGAACGGCTTTGGATGTGCTTCTTCTCAGCACCAACATTCCTGCTGGAAGCTGATAACCCCTGAAGCGGCTGCTGAACTGTACCCACTGATTGCGGGTTCAAGAAACAAATATTAAATATCAAATCATTTAAACCAAAAAAACACTAACTTGGACACCCCTGAATAATATCTCAATCAACGCATCATAATATGACACCGATAGTACTAAAAAACATTAAATTAGTTGTGACAATTGCCAATTATAAGTACTTGAAAATGACATATGCATTGTCACAATCCCAAGAAAATCCTACGGAATGTGGGTGGTCAACTAACATTCATCAATAGGGATGCAAGTAGAAAACAACAGGTGGGGGTGACTGGGTGTAATAGATCTGGATGATAGCAAAAGTAAATTATAGCCCTTGATGCCCATACTTTAATAGAGGATATCAAGAGAGCTTAAAATTTCGAATAAAATGGTACAGTTATAAGAACAGAAAGAATGAGAGGGAGGAAGAACCATGACGGTGAGCAGTGGAGACGACAGCGGATTCCTCTCTAGTACCACAATTACCCATAATATGTTGTGTTGTCTTCTTCTGTTACTGCTCTTCTAGGGTTTGGTCTCATTCTTCGGGTAAGGCCTCCTCCACTTCTCCGCCTTCCCTTTTATCAGCTCCACCACTCCGCACTCTGCACTGTCAGCCCACTGTCTCAGCTCTTATTGATGATGGTAGACTGGTACGACTTCTCACCATACATAGCATATGGCAAAGTGTACGGAATTGTTGGTTGTGTTTTCCATTTTGATTTAGGCTATCTTCCCCAAATCGCAAAATGTTATAGGTTGTTTTACATATTTAGTTTTTAAATATCAAATATTACTAATTTAGTCCTCAATTATTATATTCATTTCCACAAATGAGTCTTTGTTAACGTTTTTGTTAAGAACGTGGATAAAATTGTATATTCATACTTCTCTTTCTCTTCAATTTAAACTTCCTCTCTTCTCTCGTACTTTTTCCCAAACTCGTCGCTGAGTTTGAAGCTTTGAACCCAAAACCAAAATCATCACTCCTCTTTCAATTGTTTGTCTAACTGGTGGAACCCAAATTCGAAACCAATAAGCTTTATGGATGAGTTTTATCGGTTAGTCTCAAGAAATTGCAAAGAAATAAACATTAAAACTCATCCATGAAGGTTACTGATTTCGAATTTGGGTTACATCACTTAGACAAATAATTGAGAGAAGAGTGATGATTTTGGTTTTGGGTTCAAAGCTTCAAACTCGGCGACAAGTTTGGGAAAGGAGTGCGATGAGAGGGAGGAAGCTTAACTGAGGAGAGAAAAGAATGTGAATTTACAATTTTATCCATGTTATTAACGGAAATGTTAACAAAGGACCATTCGTGGAAATGAATATAATAATTGGGGACTAAATTAGTAATATTTGATATGTAGGGACAAAATATATAAATCGACCTATAACTGGGGACCTTTTATGGAATTTACTCTTGTTTTTTATAATTTCCATCTATGATGTGTTTGCACGTTTGACTAAAATGATTTTGAATTAAATATATTTAAAAAGTTAGTGTTTTGTTAACAAATAAAATTTACATATTATCACCGCCTCACATCTTCTTCTTTTTTGAGTCATCACATGTCAATTTTTTCATTTCCTTATTTGACAAATAAGTTTTATCTAAAAGACTAACTTAGGGTCATCTCTAGGCAAGTTTTGGCACATGTACCTACCCTTATATGTTCAAGAAGCATTAAAGCATATTTATATGCTAACCTCTTCATTTTCGGGAGTTACTTTCTTAAGCAAGAATAGAAGGGACAGACCGAGGGTACTGATGCCACCCCCATAATGACCGCGCTTCGTCCTACAAGTAGGTTTTTCCATTGAACCTGGGTACTAGCCAGGTTGGGTTTTCCTTATAGAACTTTTTTAGCACAAGGGCTTCAAGCCCATTCCTGCTGCCAACTTCTCATGCAACTTATTTGTTAACCCTTTGGTTAGCAGATCCGCCAGATTATCTTTTGACTTCACATACTTGGCTGTGATAATACCATTTGTGAGAAGTTGTGTAATGGTTTTGTGTCTACCAAAAATATGTCTAAACTTACCATTATAAATGTTACTTTTTGCACGTCCTAATGTTGATTGACAATCACAATAGATTCAAACTAATGGGAGCGGTTTGTCCCATCTTGGAATGTCCTCAAGGAAATGGCATAGTCATTGAGCTTCCTCATCTCATTGATCTAAAGCTATAAACTCAAATTCCATGGTGGACCTAGAAATCAACATTTGCTTTGAGGATTTCAAAGATACTGCTGCACTCACTAGCGTAAGGACATATTATCCACTTGTGGATTTAAAGTATTTAGTATCAGATATCTGATTTGCATTTGTTTATCCTTCTAACACCGATGGATATCTCGTATAACATCCTAATCCGTCCAGGTCTGCAGTCCCATTTGGACTAAAGTATTAACTTGGTATTCGTAAACATTCAAAACATTTCAAACATTTTTATTTATCATAAATAGTATTCATAACATAAACAATAATGATACACAAGGTTTAATAATGCGGAAGCGAATTAAAAGATATCACATGACAATCAAAAATAATTATTTTATGATTTTTGAAATTATAAAACAAATCGTCACATCCATCCCAACAATCTCGCCTCATCTGCCGTTAGGAACACGTCACTTCATTCTTTTTGTTTTCCCGCGTGTAACAAATAAAATATACTACACGCTCAGCGATGAAGCTGAGTAAAGATATCTAATGCATCGAACATTCATATAAATTGAATCTCAATTCATAATCAAATCATTTGATATCATACACATAATATTCATTTCAGGGATTCAACATTTATAATATCAACAATGATCTTAAAATATTATTAATCTAAGGCCAAATTCTTAAACTTTACCAAGTCTTCAAACAACTCTTTAGCTAATCTAGTTTAAGGTACATTTTTAAAAAAGATTTTCCAACTCTTAAACCAGTCTTAGCTTAAGGCACACAAGAAACCGAACAACGGACTACTCACCGTCGAGTTGGGTGGTAACCCCAAACGAGTAGGTACTCAAGTTTGGTTTGTGGATCCTGTACATACGTTTTAACCCTGGCCACCGGACGTCATACCCGCAAGGCCTAACTAAATTAGTCATATGGGTATATCTTAGAGTTCTTCTAAGTACCCTTTAAAATAAATATCAATCCAATCAAACTGGTCATATGGGTATATCTTAGAGTTCTTCTAGATAACCTTTAGCATTACACACCATCAATATACTGATTTTCAATCATAATTCAATCATTCATAATTATCATTTTAATCAAAATATTCATCAAATTTTGATCATAAACAACATTAATAATAATAATAATAATCATGACATTTGATAACAAATAGCGGCCTAGCTAGCGTTGAGTGATAACACTCTAGCTTACCGTCATGCATCAAACAAGGTTCTTGAATTTATCAAAACATCATATTTATTTCCAGAAATCATTTACATATTGGTTATAATTGATTGGTATCAAAAATAGGATTTAATATTTCAAAAATCAGGTTTCTGGAAAATTTTCAGATAAGATGGTACCCCTTACGGTACCTCGGTACCGGCTAACGGTACCTCGGTACCGGCTAACGGTACCTCGGTACCGTCTAGACGGTACGGGGTACCGTCTGGCATCAAGTACCATCAGAGAAGGGAGTTTTTCAAGATGGAGACGGTAGCTGGCCTACCGTTCCGAAAGCACAGCCTATCGTGCTGGCGGTACCATGATACCATTTCAGTGGTAGCTCGTTACCGTTCTGTACGTAGTTTTGAATAGTGTCATCTTCAACCTCGGGAAAATTTTTGAAAACTTCATTTTTAGTCACCAAACTTTAATTAAACTGTATATAATGTTCTCCAAAGTTCATAGATCATTTTGGCATCATTGGTTTGTAGTTTTAACAACAATTTCAACGTTTATGATTCTTGGTTCTTCAAGCATGTCAAACAAAAAACTCAACCAAATGTCTGTTTATGAATGTAGAAACGATATATACAAACATTCTAATCACTAGATATATATAAGGTCTTACCTCGGGCTTAAATGAAGGTTTTGAGAATTTTCTAGTGAAACTTCCGGCGAGGATTATGGCTAGCTCCGGTTACCTCTCACTAAATTGACAACACCACTGTGTTCTCCACACTTAGAGCAACAGTATAGAATGAAGAACAAAATGATTTTGTAAAGAAATGAGAGAGTGGTGTATCCTTATATAGAAGGGTGAAGGAAGAAGAAGCCATAAGACTTCCTATGCAAACGACGATACTCGATGGTGGAGTGGCAATTTGCTATCTTGAGGATATTTAATTGAAGTTCCTGGAATGGGACTAATTTGGTCTCAGTCGGGGTACACTTTTCGGTCCAACTTTCTCCGAATTAAGATCTGATTGAACTGATGTGGTCAAGTAGTCAAACTCTACATAACGATATAATTTTCATTTTTTATTCATAAACTTTATAAATAACTTATTTTCGGGTCCTCCTCAACAATTAATTAATTAACAATTAATTAATTCTGATAGGCTTATTTGCAGGGTGTTACATCTCGAGTAGCATAATCCATAGTCACGTGTATACCGTAGGTATCTCATCACACGCACAATAGCCTTCCAGTGCTCATCACTGGGATTGCTAGTGTATTAACTCAACTTACAGATGCCATAGGCTAAGTCTTGTTGAGTGCAGCTCATTAGATACATTAAACTACCAATAGCTCCCGCATACTACATTTGAGAGTTACTAGGACCTTGGTATTTAGCCAGGTGTGCATTGACGTCCAGCGACGTCTTCGCTACTCTGACGTCATCTTTGTTGAACTTGTCAAAGATTTTGTCAATATAATGGGATTGGCTCAGCACAAGAACGTCAGGTCTTCTCACAATTTTAATTCCAAAAATTACTTCTGACAGGCTCATGTCCTTCATGTCAAACTCCAAGTTCAACATATCTTTGGTAGATTTGACCATCTGGTCATTACTACCCACTATGAGTATGTCGTCTACATAAATACATAACATGACATACCCTTTGGATGTATCTTTTAAATAGACACACTTGTTTGCTTCATTAATTTTGAAGCCGGAGTTAGTCATTACTAGGTCAAATTTTTCATGCCATTGTTTTGGCGCTTGTTTGAGACCATATAATGACTTAATAAGTTTACCGACTTTCCTTTCCTGACCTAGAACTTTAAACCCCTTAGGGTTTTCCATGTAGATCTCTTCTTCGAAATCTCCGTTAAGAAAAGCTGTCTTCACATCCATTTGATGAACTTCTAAGTTTTGTAAAGAAGCGATCACAAGTATCATCCTAATAGAATTTATCTTAGACACGGGGGCATATGTGTCAAAGTAATCAAAGCCCTCACGTTGACTCTAACCCTTGATTACAAGTCTAGCTTTGTACTTATCAATGGAACCATCAGGTTTCATTTTTCTCCGAAAGATCCATTTAGAACCTAACGATTTACACCCGGATGTAAATTCACCAACTCCCAATTGTGATTCTGCAAAATAGAATCAATTTCACTTTTAATGGCCTCTTTCCATTGAGGGCCTTCAAACGAATTTACTGCTTCATGATAGGTTCGTGGTTCATTTTCTATGCAATAGACATACATGGCCATCTACGCAATATGAACTAAGTAATGCTTGTATGTGTTCTGTAGTGAATGTTTATGTGCGCATCAGCTATAAGCAACACAAGGGAAGTACAACCCGAGCTAATTAGGATAGTGTGAAATGAAGAATGGTAGTATATATGTTTAACATACTCTAAAAGAAGCTTGTAAGATATTTTCATATATAGGAAGAAGCACTTCAAAATGTTGAAGGCTGACAAACTCGCTATGAATCAGCTTTTGGCAAAAACATCACAAAATGTATAATACATAAGTGGGGTTCGAAGTTGTAAACAAAGGAAGTGATGAAATTTACCTTACAACTCTGAAACAGATATACTCCCTCCGTCTAAAAATATTTTTCCCGTGTTGACTTGGCACGCATATTAAAGAATAGTAAAAGTGCAAAATTTTCAAAAATGCATATACTATAAACTTTTAAATATCCTTTTATTATTAAAAAAGTACTAAAAAAGTAGATTTGTGATAAAATAGAAGGGTATTATTGATATTTATCCTTAAAAAGTACACTAAAAAGGGAATGTGAAAAATATTTTTCGGACGGACCAAAAAAGAAAGTGAGAAAAATATTTTCGGACGGAGGGAGTACTATTTAAGAGGCGCCTACAGAGCAATTCCATTCCACACAAAACCAGCGCGTATAGAGCAATAAACTTTGAGAACAATCGTAAATTGATTGTAGCGTATTAATTTAAAATGAAAAAAAAGGGTTTAACCGGTATAGTGAAAAGAAAATACACGAATTCAGGAGTATATAGGTTCTATATTTCTAAATAATAAAATTGATCCTATTTGTGTAAAGTATCTATGTTTTAGTCCTAACACGGAGAATTTTCCCCCTACTTTTTTATACTCTGATCATTTTCATATTTTAATATTTTTTTTGAAGACAAAATAAGTACTTTTTATAGGACGGAGAGAGTATAATTAAAATTATTGCTCTTTTCACCCTTAAAATCTTATCATGTATATTACTACAAGTCTCCGAAATTTTTTTTTTGCATATGTTTTTTTATTAACTCTTAGATAAAAAATAAAATAGATATTCCATTGTTAACTTTTGGATTCGTTTTTAACTATTTTAATTTTACTATTTATTTCTATACTTTTTATAATTACAATTATTTTAAAAGAGGTCTAATTTTCCATGTTTTTCGAAAGAGGACAATATTTTATTAACAAATAGAGTATTATATTTAATTACCTAACTAAGAATATTGATACTAATAATATTAAGTATAATTTAATAATATTTAACATTATATTCAATTCATTACTTAATTGTATATATAAAATAATAATAAAAATAAAACTAACAAATACTTCCTCCGTCACCCTGCTTGAAAAAACAAGGTTTTAATAATATATAATTTTGGTGTTATTTTCAAATTTTTAATTTTCTATCCAACACATCATATCCCACAATATTATAAAGTAAGAGTAAAACTAGAAAATAGCACAAAACTTAAATATTTATAAAGCCCGTTTTTATCAAATAGAAAATATTTTATGGGGTGGAGGGAGTAGTAAATTATATGCAACATTAAATAATGTAGCACAAATTAATCGTATCCTAAAAAATTACTTTGTATCTAATAATAAAAAAATATTAGCATTATTTTTCAACACCTAATTTAATCTAAAAATATCTATATAACCTGATTTTATTAGATCTGATCTCATTTTAATAAAAATAAGTTATAAGATGAAAAAGTAAGTTGAACAGAATAGACACTAAGAATTAAACCTTGTGACATTAATTTGTTGTATCAATGGTACCCAATTTCCATGTGAGCTAATCATTTTGTTTTTTGAAATATGTAGGCCTTAGTGTTATATATTTCATTTTTAAACATGGGCAAACAAAACAAATAAATTACAGAGCGTATGTTTATTTTCATGTGTGCATTTGTATCTTATTTTATTAAAATTTTGGTAGGTCGAGAACAACGAACAGAGTGTTGGATAAAATTAACCACTTATACAAAGAGTCGGGATCTACTTTCTAACTAAAAAGCTTAAACTGAGAGGTAGAGTTTCACCCTTCTGTGTATGCGTGCTACTGATATCCTATATTATATATGTAAAGTTGAGTGTATTGATTGTAGTGTTAACATGTGGCATGCCACATTTGCACCTATCAATGAGGTGGAGACTTTTCATTGGTCCATTTTGCTTTTTTTAAAGATCTTTTAATATATTAAATAAATATTATTTTTTTGTATTAAAAAACATTACTTTAATTTTATTTTGTATAAAACTTTTTCATTTTTTGTATAAAACTTTTTCATTACACACCACTTAGGGGGTGTTTGTTTTTTCTGCAGGAAAAGGTCTGCAGTCTGCGGACCACTACTGTAGACATCTGCAGGAGAAGTGGTGGACCGAAGGTCTGCAGTCTGCAAGAAGAAGACTGTTTGTTTTTTAATGTCTGTAGACTACTATATAAATTAATGATGGTAGTGTACGGTGGTGGTGTATGGACGATTGTGGTGGTGGTGGAGGGTGGTGGTGAAGGGTGGTGGTGGACGTTGACGGCGGTGGTGGTGGACGGTGGTGGCGGTGGCGGTGGAGGGTGGTGGTGGTGGTGGACGGTGGTGGATGGTGGTAGTGGTGGTCGGTGAAGAGAAGTAGAAGAAAAAAATGGAGAAGATGTTAGAAGACATAGGTTAATGTCTTCTCCAAGAAGATGTCAGGAAGACCTTTTTGAGTGAAATGTCTTCCAAAAAACAAACAATCTGCAGAGCTCAACATCTGCGCGCGTCTGCGCAGCGCAGACAAAAGAGGCCAAAAGTTCTTCTGGCCAAAAAACAAACACCCCCTTAGTTCACAATAATTTAAGAGATAATAACGTATGACAACACTAAGGAAAAGATGACTTATTATAGGTTTAATAAAATTCATAATTCAAAACCAACAACATTATTTATGCAAATATTAAAATAAAACTTAAAGTATATAGTAATGAAATCCAACAATTAACTTAGAATACTCTAACGGCGAAAGAACAATAAGGACTAAATTTTTTCAATCTTGACACTCCTCATCTTGTTGACGGAGTCATCTCCATCTCCAACGTTATACAATTCCTCTTGCATTCTTTTCATGGGAGTAAGATTGATCACATCATCTTCACGTTGTGTCAGATGACTATCTTGAGATTCCACAAAGTCCACAATTAAATTCAGTAAAAAAAATCAAAGAGATATACACCATAAATAGTTCGAAATTCAATTAATCACAATTGAATTTATAAAATAAAAGATGAGAAAAACTTGATCTTAAGTCTGCACACGAAATTTAATGATTTAAAAAAGAATTTAAAATTAATCTTATTTTATTTCTTGGATTCAATACCTTTACGCAAGACGATACGTTATCAACTGGAAGGACTTGTGTGTTTGTCTTCCCATCAGTTGAATACCCGATAGTCTTATCAGTCTGGTATAAATAAAGTATAAATACATTACCAAACATAAATATACCATCTTTCAAAAAGTGCCAGGCAATGAGCTTTAAGTTATTGTTTTAATTCCAAACCTGAGGAGAGAAAAATGAAGAGTGCAACTCCATAAATTTTGCAATGATCCGGTCATTAAAGCATATGTCATTCACATTGTAGGAAGGTTCAAAATCATTGAAGTTTGCGGTCTTGACTTCAACCTTAAAGATAAATGACTTTTCAAGCAGCATTTGTTTGAACACATCTAGTTGCTCACATCCTCCTGGCACACCCTTTATATACAGATAGGAACATTACTCGGGGGAAGCTATTCATTTTGACAGTAAGTGTCAAAGAAATTCACATCTCAAAGAAATTGACAGTTAATGGAATAAGTTTTTTATACATACCTCACAGAACTTCAGCATCTCGGAGCAGGACTTATGCAACAACAAACATCCAACGCTCTCAAATATCACAAAAGTCGCACTATCTGTTGCATCGTTCACTCTTGCCTTAATTCGATACCTGCATATATTCATTATATTAATTGGCACCATTAAGTGTTTTCATATGTTTTTATAATTTGTTAAAATTCTAATAATAAAAAGTATGGAGATAAGCACAGGAGATACTGGAGACGTTTTGTCTTACACACCACGTCTTAGTGTCTTTTGGTTTTAAGCAAGAGAGAAACGTTTTAGTTTAATTAGTTTTCAAGCAAATAAGCAGTATAAAAACTAATATGTTAACATGTTTTTAGGCACTGGAGAAAGTTTGACATCAACAGGCAGGATAAAAAGTAAACAGACTATAATCTTCAATATAATAAGTCCAGCTGGAAATTGAAATATACAAACCAAATACAGCAGCATTCTGTAGCTATCAAATTGAAACCATCCACTATGTGGTAAAACTCCGCATAGCTAGATCACTAACATACCCCTCTAAAAAACATCCGTATGAGGTGACATCGTTATGCCAACACCAAACTAAACCCAAGCAGGAAGTATTTTTTATGCAAAAGACAACTCGAAGAAGATACATGTCTTCACAATATGGCAAGAATCACACTCCTAATGAAATTGTATATAACTTGAAGATATGGCACAAAAAAAACCATAACGCAAATAACCTTAGTCCAATATGGCATGAAACACTAAACACTAAAAGTAATAAATCTACGACTACCCAATTACAATATTAAGGTTTAATTCAAACTGATTTCTACTTGATAAATAATTCCTGATTCTCAATTTAATGAATATGAATGATGAATTATGATTATATGAATGTATGACTAAAAATTTAATATTATATGAGTATATATATATATATAATATTAATATATATTTACATTAGTATATGAATATAAAATGTATAAAGATTGAACAGAGATAATAGGGATTAATAGAGAATTAGAGAGGAAATGAGGAATAAATTGAGAAATGAGAGATTGAGATTTGAGAGTTGAGTGTGAATTGTGAATGGTGTGATATTTTTAAAAAATTGAGTGTATATTTATAATACTCCCTCCGTCCCATGAAACATGGACTTTTGCTTTTTAGGAGGGATTTAAGGGGAGTGTATTTTGGTATTGAATTTTCAAAAATGTTCTTTGATGTGATGAGTAAAAGTATGATTTGATGGATAGAATATTAGTAAAAAGGTTTGATACGATAATTAGAGTATGAAAAAGTAAGGGGTAAAACTGACTTTTTTATAGAAATAAGAAGTGTTTTGTGGCACGGATAAAAAAAGAAAGGAGAAAGATTTCATGAGACGAAGGGAGTATATTAATAACCCCTCCCCCTAGCCCCTATCCCCAACCCCCCTCCCTTCCCTCAAGGGCATTCTAGCCGTTTGAGGGATCCCACCACTAATGGTTGCTTTTTTTTTTTTATGCAGGTATGCCAAAGCATTAAAGGGAAAAACATTAAATGGGTCCGGAACCGGTACTGGTACCGAAAAATTGGCACCGGAACCGATACCGTGTGTGGCGGTGCCGGTACAGGTTCCCCGGAACCGGAGCAGCGAGACGGTCGCCGGTGACGGTGGGGGTACCGGCAGTACCGTCACCTGTAACAGTACCCTACCGGTGCCGTGTCCAGCCCTACCCGTTAGCCCTTGTGTGGGTCAACATCCAGTCCGCCCTCCAGAATTAATTTGGATTGGCATCCTTTGTGAACGCTACCATATCCAAACCGTCCAATCTTCCATCGCTGATTTCATACTTCCCAGCTTCCCATCTTCTCAACAACCCGAATTCACATTTACGTACTGTCTACTCCTCCTCCTCCCCTTCTTAATTAATTGCTCCTCCTTCACCATAATTTAATTTCATTCAAACCCAGCCAGCCTCACTAGATTTCTGTTATTGATCCGAAAATTGCCCGTATATATACGCCGAGATTCTCGCAGTTCATCTGCTTATAATCCGATCGCGCGCTGTAATGGATCCAAAGCAGGACACCGTGCCGATGAATAGTCAAGTCGCTTCCGACGGCCCCGTCCCGAGTAAGACCGCCGCACGGCGGAGGAGGACGGCGTGCTTGGCTTTCGGAGCGGCGGCTGTCTTGGTGGCGTTAATCCTCGTCGTACTGGGCTTCACCGTCTTCAAACCCAAAAAGCCGACCACCACCGTGGAATCAGTTTCACTCAGCGATTTCAATTTCTCCATCGATTTACTGCCCCCGGCCGTCCACATCAACCTCACGCTCGACGCGCGCGTCGCCGTCCGGAACCCTAATCGCGTCGGGTTCAAGTACGACAACAGCTCCGTGCTGCTCAAGTACAGGGGCAAGGACGTGGGCGACGCGCCGATCCCCGCCGGGAAGATCGGCGCCCGGCAGACGATCCCGATGAATGTCACCATAACCGTCATGGCGGATCGGCTCCTCTCCAACGGGAAGCTGCTCTCGGACGTCACCGGCGGAACGGTCCCGCTCTCCACCTACACCAGAATCACCGGTACAGTTCGGATCCTGTTCAAAATTCATGTGAAATCAGTTAGCACTTGCGATTTGTCCATTGACGTCGGCAGTAGAAGTGTCGCGAAACAGAACTGTGAGTACAAGACTAAATTATAGATCGATCTGCCAGCAGCTTTGATTTGTTTCCTTGTGGACGACTGCGGATTTAGATTTACGTACATTCCAATACTTTTCAATTCATAGAGAATTAGAAGATGCATTATATACATGCCATGTAAAATACTCCCACTCTCCCAACTTTTTGAGCCTTATTTTGCACATCTTTAGAATAGGTAAAAGCTTTTTTTTGGCGGATGGACTATGGAGACACATACATTTTCAAAATATCTAATACGTATTTATTTAATTCATTTCTATATTAATTTGCTTGTGTAAAAATATTCATGCATTATTATATGACCTAAATTCCATGACAGGAGTACTCTATTTAAGGCCTATCTTTTCAAAAACTTTTTCTTGTTATTTAGATTCTGGTCTCTATACTCCATTTAAATTTATTAAGGATTAAGCTATGTGTACCGTACCCCAACATTAATATCCCAATTTGTACCCCGCAGGTTTGCACTAACATTTTGTGTTGGTGTAAAACTAATTTTTGTTAACGCACCAACATTTGTGTCCGTATAAATTTTTGTTAACGCACCAACACTTGTGTCAGTGTAAACCATCAAAATGTTTGTGCAAAACTATGGTGTACAAGTGGGGTACATTTTTTGGTGTAAGTGTAGCATGGTCCATTTATTAATTTAGTTTACAACAAACAGATCCTTACTTTGGAGTGCGGATCCTTTCTCCCGAAACCTACGTGTCGTTGAGTCCAAAGTCATATTATGAACTTTGTTATATTGAAATCATGAAGTATTAGGCCTTTTGCTAAAAGCAAAGATTACTGGTAGTCCATGAAAAATATATGAGAAGGTCTACATTCATAAGTAGACTGACAGATATCCTAGGGACGAGGCATCCAACACAAGAGAGAAAACATCAAAGATAAGGACTGTGAGAGAGTTCAAGATCAGTCCAAAGAAAGTTCAAGGTCGGGGGTTGAAGCTCCTCGATAAAGGTGAAGGTTAAGCTTGGTCGTCCTCAATCTCAACTCAAATACGCCACCAGGAAGACTTAGCCATATTACAAGAAGTTCGATAGCTTCATGTAAGTTATGTAAGTTGACCGGGTGTGTCGGGACAAACCAAACCATCGTTTGAGATATTTCTAAGTGCACATGGCGAGCACGCCAGAAGCTTGTCTTAGAGTACAAGACTCTTCTTGTAACGTCCGTCCCTGACTATTGAGGAGCAGGCCGATCTCAGTTTTTTTTTCATTTAATCTATTTCCAAGATTTTCTCTCTAACATTCTCTCTTTATGAACTCTCTAACTCCTTGACACTGTGGTTCAGACAATCCCTCATTGATGATTTCATTGAGAGCTCTCATGCATTGAGAGGCTGGGCACATCGAGCAACTCTTTGACTCGATTTAGATCAACATGGTGATATTACGACGAAAGAGAAAAGGTTTTGTAGTGGCTATAGGCACTGGCGCTGCACCCTCATTTTCCTTTAAAAACAAGGAAAATGTTATAGTTCAACCGGCGTCAACTTCTTTGATCCCTGACTAGAATAACTAGATGCGCGCCATCAACTCCTGGCGGTTGTGGTCTTGAACTAAGAATGATTCATTACCTTTACCGTGAAAAATGAGAATGATTGATTTTTACTTTGTCATGGGGTATTTTCCAAATAAGGTTGTGCATTTATGGTAGTGGTAGCCAAATTCTATTTATTTTAAAAAAGGCCACCACATTTTTTTTCATTTTTAAATATTTTTTTATTATTAATAGTACACAGACACGCACGCACAAACACATGTACACAAATGGGGTCGGTTTTGATAAGAATGAGTCTCAATGAAAGAAATATAAATAATGTGATGTATTGATCTAAAGCATCTCACGGCGTACATTATCAATTTAAAAAATAGCTCAACTTCTATGTTACTTCTATTAGGCAAGCATTAAGTACAATATTTTAAAATCGAGGGATTAAGAGTTGGAGGGGCTTTATTGTATAGAACATGATGCATATGGTAAGGTGAAGAGATTATCGAGTCGCTAAATCCCACATTTAATATCTTAACTGAATAAGAACAACAAATCGATGACCTACTACTCGTTAATACGTAGTATTTATGTAGTGCATATGCTCGTTAAGAGCATCACTGATAGGGAGGAAATTAAAGAATAGGGGAATATGATGATGTGTTCGGAGAAATGAGAGAAGATTGATTAAAGTGATGGAAGAAATAGAAGAGAGAGAAGATTATAGGGGAATATAATTTTTCTGTAGAAAGATACAATTTTATTGGTACATTGCATTCTAAAAAATTTACTTTTTTTCTACACCAATAGAAATATAACATGTAAAAATAGATATTAAAAAAAGTATATGAATGATTAGTGTGGTGGGAAAATTGAAGGGATAGTGAGGAGAATAGAGAGAAATGAATAGTGATGTTTTAATATGAAAAGTATCAGTGATCTAAGAAAGATATTTTAACTTCTTTAATGCTTCTTAAAAAGATATGGTAACTTCTTTCAGGGAAATGTGAACAAAAAAGTCTTGATTAGTGATAGTGCATCATGAATGGTGACATGTTGCATCCTGAAAGCATTGAAGTACCCAACTGTATGACTCCACTTTACTTTTCGCTACTAGTTCGGCCACGAGCATTACACATTGAAGTTGGTTGTCCACACTTCACCCCAGTGAATGAAGAAAAAAATAATACTTGTAAAAAATGAGGCTTTGAGAATTGGTTTATCATAGAATTAGAAAAGTACTAAGAGGTCTGAATTTGTTATCAAACTAATATGATTCTAAACATGATATCAATACTTGATACTCAATTAGATCTGCAATAAGTTTGCTGAGAGATGCAAAATCTAGTGAATAAAGCAACTACTGAAGTACATAAGAAGCCAATCCTATGGGTCCAAATTATATTGGTACAAGCATAAAAGAGGAGCATTAAGTAAAAAAATCCAACGATCTCATTTGGTTAAACATTAAAAAGTATATTCATATTGCCTATTAATAAAATATATAGCAAAATTTATATCTCAGTAGCATCATAGTTTTGTTTTGGAAATGCATTGTTATCTTCACTTAAGGTACACATGATAGTCAATAGCAAAATGAAAGCAATCCAATCAAAATTAAAAAAATATTAATAATAAAAATACAAAGTTAATGTGTTAGAAAAAGGAAGAGAGTGCACATAGATACCGGCTATCAAATCTTGAAGGAATTCTAATGTAATAAAAATGAAAACAACTAATCCGCAAAAAAATAATGCATTCATGGTCATGCAATCACTCTAACTCGTGGCTGCAAATAGCAATAACTAAATCAAAAAAATGCATTCCCCTGAGTACAAATATGCAATACCAAAGTGCAGACAATAATTTTAAGAAGATCGACATGCATGAAACTTGTGAAAACATGTTGCATCCTACAATTTTAGATCATTCGAGTGGTTCTGACTCAGGGACACTAAAGCTAATTTGGTCAGGACTCCATAATCAAATAGATCTGAATATATGAAATTTCTCACAAGACACGTACTAAAGCCCATCAGCTTAATGTTTCGCATTAAAGAATAACTACTAATCAATTGTCAAAGATAATAGATGCCTTCATGTTGAAAAATAAACCTCACCATGATTAGATTAATTGAACCATTCTAAAATTCCACGACATGAGTAAGAAAAAAACCATATTTTTGCATTTGAAAATTATTTCCTTCCTTTTACGGTATGACACATCTTTAAGTCACTCAAAACATATATTTGCAACATGCTAAGCTATGTTACAAATCACATATTTTTAATTACACTCAAATTTACTATGTATCCATTCATCAAGCCATAACATAAGCCAATAATTTCATATTCTTTCTTTATCTATTTGACGGATACCCTAGCGACGGGGTATGCAGTCCAAGGAAGAAGACCTCAAAGATCAAAATTGAGGACCCTATCTGGAACACGGGTTATCGGCCGAGTGGGGCTACAGGTGGTCGAGCGGTAGTGTTATTTAGGTAGAAAAAGTTATCTACAACCGAGCACCATTAGTGTTTGTACCTTCAGTAGTAAGCGGGCGACCCGGCATGTCGAGTTGACCCGGTTGTTGTTGATATTTCTTGATGCGGTTACATGGTCACGTGGCCTTCTTGCTAAAACGGCGAGACTTGGAAAACAAGGCTCTCTCTCTCTCTCCTATAAGTATCACCCCTCCGGCATTGTGGAAGGATATCGAAAAGTTGGGATTCAAACTTTGTTATCTCGCCAGCAATACACTTTCACTTTCCCATTCTAGTTTCTTTCTCTGGATCCTCTAAAATCTTCGGTGATTTCTTACCCTCGAATCCCTGTGATCCGACACTACTGATGTATCAAACATTCAATAAAACACCCAAATATATATTTATTATAAATGCATTTTGATTACTATTTAATGTACCAAATTTAACACCATATATAAAAGTTTCAGCATAAGAATTATGTGCACTAAGATACTTAGTCTACATATATGTTTGACATACCACATCTTCGTAAACTATTATTCTTGAGTAGATATATACAAACAAATGCAGTGACTTGCATAATTATACTAAGCAGATTCCCCATGATGCGTTGTGAAGTACCCTAAATGCATTGTCTCTCACTATCGTATACAAAATCTTATAATTAGTTTACACAAATTCAATCAGTCATTCACACATACGAACATAGAGCACTAATTATCCAAATTGCATAACATACACAATTCAAAACCTTAAAATAAAATAGCTCAACAAAAATAATTAAATTTTGGACCCATAATGCATTCATGATCAAATCTCACAAAAACAAAACTAGCACATAAAACTGAAACCCTGGCCCAAGAAACTATCCCAAGATATATATTGCCAAAATGGCACTTATAATTCAAAGAAAAATATCAAGCATGGCTAATTAATAATTGAAACCCCAAAAAAATGTTACCACAAAAGATTATGATTCAAAGAATAAGAATCAAACATACTTGATTAAGAATTCAATCCCCCGAAAGGAATTCACGAGTTTGAGAATATAAATTGAAAATACCTAATTGTGTTGTAAAATCCATCCGAGATGTCATTGTCAAATGGAAAGATGAAGGAGAAAGATGACTATATTGATGAACCGCGGTGCATGTAGTCATTGAACCTTCGATGCACAGATGGAAAAATGACAAGCACTAAGAGTGGAGAGCATGCACTAGTTTTACGAGAGGAGATCAAAGTCATTAAACTAATTAATAATGAGATATACGAAGTATGATTTAAGGAGTAAAAGCCCAAAGATACTCATATGCTTAGACAAATAAAGCCTCCAGATTGAGCCATATCTAACGATGATCAGACATTTTTATTTCTTTCATTAAATGTATACCCCATATGTTTTGAGATAGCCCCGAACTAAATATTGCATTCATCATATCTTTGTGAGTGTGATTTTTTTGTTCAGCCACACAGTTGGACTGAGGTGTGTATAATGAAGTTACTTAAAGTACAATTCTATGTTGGGCACATAACTCGGTGAATGGAGCCTCGTACTCCCCGCCCTTATCACTACTAATAGCTTTAACTTTGCAATTAAGTTGATTGTCAACTTCATTCTTGTATCGAATGAAAGTATCCAATGCCTCGTATTTAGTTCCGTGTAAATAAACATGGCGGTATTTTGTGCTATCACCAACGAACGTGATAACATATTTATTACCACCTCTTCAATGCGTTGTTTTGAAATCACACAGATCCATGTCAATCAGATCTAGTGGTTGAGTAGTTTGTACAATCTTTGAAATGAACTTCGTGTTGACTTTGCTTCGACACACGTAACACATTTGTACGACAAGTAGATGTCAAACATAGGGATACATTCAATATTAATTAATTTCCCAAGAGAAGCATAATTAACATGTCCTAGTCTACCATGCCACAAATTGAAAGACTCACACGCATAAGCAACATGAGTTTTAGTACTCCCTTCATCCCAATTTAAATCACCGGTTTTGGTTTTTGATGTTTGACTGAAATTATTATTATTCCAATTTACTACCTCTGTCCCTGAGTATTTGTCATGTTTTGACTTTTTTCAGTCAACCGTTTTCACCCTTTGATTTGTAATTAAATAAAATGTATATTGTATATTAATTAGATAAAATAATGTTTTGAAAATATTTATTTAATAAGTCTAATAAAATTAGTTTTGTCTCAATATTTAATTTCATTTTATTTAACTTGAGTCGGAAGTTTACTAATTTTGACCAAAAAAAGTCAAAAGTGGACAAATATTTAGGCACGGAGGGAGTATGTAAGAATTGGAGTAGAATTAAAGAATAAAATTTAATGGTAACTTAACTTTAGACAGATGGAGTAGCATTTTAGACTTAAAATTTTCATCAAAATCTCAACATGAAATGAGATGACATGACTATATTATTTTATCAAATAAGTAGGAAAAATAGGGAAACAAAGTGAATGAAGTTTGACAATGTTAAAAGTAAACATGCAACTTAATTTGGGACAGAGCGAGTAGTG
The DNA here is from genome assembly GCA_003260385.1 of Cuscuta australis. Classification (NCBI taxonomy): domain Eukaryota; kingdom Viridiplantae; phylum Streptophyta; class Magnoliopsida; order Solanales; family Convolvulaceae; genus Cuscuta; species Cuscuta australis. Next base: position 151,004 of record NQVE01000116.1, read on the forward strand.
TTTTCAACAACAGTAAGGACATTAAGTTTAAAACATCCATCACTAACATTGATCTTTCATATGATTATACCCTTTTTGCTTAAGATTAACTTGTCAGCCTCGAACACCATACTAAAGCCATGTTTGTCCAGCAGTGAGCCTCACATTAAATTTTTGCGCATGTCTGGCACAAATAGCACATCATTTAGCTTGAGCTGCTTATCAGATGTCATCTTGAGCTTCATTTTGCCCTTGCCTTGAATATCAAATTGGACGAAGTGTTCTACCCACACATTGTCGCCCAAAGTCTCTTTGAAGTCAGAGAGCTTCACCCTTCTTCAACTAAGAATTCCTGTGGAACTTCAAAGAACAATGGCCCATGATGCCATACTTGTAGCATTTCCCTACAAACTTAGTATTTGAGACAACTCATTTAGATTCGAGCTTCTTTTTTTCTTTGTTTTCCTTAGGGCCTTTGGAAGAACCCTCATTGGGTGGATGCTCCACAACATTGGCCTTAGCAACTCTTACTTTCTTCTCGCAAGCGACACCCTTTTCTTGGATCCAGAGACGAACAAGCAACGAACAAGAAACTATTCTAAGGTCATCCCTTTCAATTTGAGTTTGGAATGTCTCACTTACTCTCATTCTCTCAAAAGTGCATTTATTAAAAACGAGGATCAGTCCAACAAAAGGGGACCCTATAGTTGTGATATGTACAGTGAAGGTGGTGATTGTAGTGGCAGTTACACCTGGTCAAAAAAATGATGGCCGGAGTGGTCTGTCCAACAAAGCCACCTAATACAGTCAAAACATTCACCAGTAGAGTCTCGAAACAACTCATGTTTCCAATGTGAGCATTGAAATTGAAACCGTCAGTACCTACCATCGTGTAGGGATATGACTACTACCTTAAGATTGTTATAAAATGATTGTACAGATTATAATTAACAGGAAAGATGAATGACACGAGAAGATAATAAATAATTTTCCAAATTTATAACTTATTTAAAATATTATAGTAAAATCAAAAGTTAAAAATACTTCTCGGATCTTCAAAGGCCTTGCTTGGAAGTGAAGACTTTACGCACTAGATTGCAAGGACATTGCATGCTGAACTCAAGTATTGAACTGGGACATGGACACTGTGAGCAGCATTGAGATTTCTGGAACAACATCGAGGAAAATATGGCTAGAAATAGAATACCAGCGAGGACATTATGACCTTGACCAGAATGCAGTGAGGTCTCTAATGAATACAACCTGTAAAAATTTAAACATCGTGGAAGGGTATAGAAGTCACTGGAACTTCCCTTAAAGTAGTAGTCCATGTCTGGCGTACCAGACAATGTGGTCACTCTCCTCCCAGAAAAAATTACTATTGTGTGGGGTGGTTGTACAGATCAACCAGAAAAATTAGAAGGGATAGGCAGAAAATGCAGTCGAAAAAACCAAGAGCTCTCGTAAAGAATTACATAAGAAATGTTAATTCTTTCTTTTCCTCTCTTTTCTCACGTATGAACTCAAAAAATGAGAGGAGAGTAGCTCTACTTTAATAGACACATTAAGGTTTCATCTTGTAACCTTCAAGCTCTAATAATAGTCATTAGTGGGCAATAGTGGCGTGTTAATGAGAGATTATTAACATGTTTGTTACGCTACGCTTCATTTAAAAATTGTTCCAAATAATTGAATGCCAGTTAACCATGTAAAATTAGGCTAATTTTAAACATCACGTAAAAAATATTAATTTAAGATTAGATCAATAAAATTGCTAAAATTGCAATCACTATCATATTCTTCTAATAACGGGTTAATTCTGAGAATCAAATTCTCATTCACCCTTCTACCACTTTTGGCATATAATTTATCAAAATATTTATCTCACATAAGAGGACATGCGTCCATTAACGGTTTAAAACCTGTTAGGGGACTTATTGATAATTATGTCCGAAGTTGGTCTATTTAATGCCTATTTGATGCCAAAAAATTCTACTCCTTTGTTCTTCAAAACATTCTTCTTTCATTTTTTCTCTTCCACCAAAACACTTCCACTTTCTATTAAAAAACCACTTTTACCCCTACTTTTTCTTACCCCACCTATCGCATCATACTTTTTTTCTAATAATCTATCCAACATATCTTACTTTTACCCATCACATCAAGGACAAAATTGGAAATCACCTATAATTTAACACTTCTTTATTTTGGCACTTGATCAAAATGGAGAGTGTTTTTAAGAAGAGAGAGAGTAACAATTAGTGGGTGTGATGTAATATCAGTCATGGTCATATGAAGGAAGCTCATTCCATTTCTTAGTTTGCATTCTCATGCTACTTTGATTAGCTCATGGGAAGAACTATGCAGCTTTTCTTAGCGTTTTTCTAAAAAGTGTGGTCATATAGTAATTTAGAAAAATACCAAATCTGTAGTGCAACACCCAATTTCTACTTATATCAATAACTTTTTCAGGTTCCTAAACCTTATGAAACCATCGCTTGTCTAATCCTCTCACACACTCTCTTCCATATTCTTTTCTGAAGTATTAATTCTTCTTTTTTTTTACAAATTCTTTAAAAAGAACTCCATATGCTTCCACCCACAAATTTGTTTTATCTTATGCAACAAATCAGCTGCTTCAAGGGAATAGAGAAAGGAGCAGATATCCTCAACTTAACTCTTCATCTAATCTCATTGTGCAGTTTCCATTTTGGCAGTGAACCAGCAAATGACCAGCAATATCAGTCTTTTTTGTTTTTTTTTCCTTCAACACAGAGAGTAATAACTTAACACAAAAGTTACATTGTACAGATGCCTGCCCCCGGCAAACAGAAACACACTTAGCTTTCAGGTAAAAATTATAAAGGGGGGGGGGGGGGCGCTAAAATATCTAAACAAGTTAATGTTTTGTATGACTTACAAGGACAACGGACTCGATTTATTGGGGATATCACATACATCTTCACCATGTCAAGGCTGCAGTCTTCTTCTTGCACACAAGAAAGAAAGCATCAAAACTCAAGCTTCTTGCACAACCCCTTGTCGATGTTTATGACTTTTCTTGCAGTCTTCCTGGGGGCGCCAGGACAGCTCTCAGCAACTCCGGTTAAAAGAGGTACAGATGTGGGTGTCGTCTCACCATCAGAATCACAAAATGGAACTGAGATCCCAGCAAGAATATCTTCCCTATGCCTTGAAATAATAAGCTTCAACAGCATTCTGTATAACGTTTCGAGCATATCTTCCTCAGACATGGTATGAACATCAATATCATGATCCATAAACAAATCAAAATTGGAGAGTTCTTTAAACTTTAGCGTACGGGCAACGCTGGTTCGTGAATCTGCATCATTTTTTTTGCAAAGAGGAGCTAGAAGCAGGTGATCTGGCCCAGGAGCAAAAGGATCAAACACGTTGTCTCTGGGGGTGCGAGGACTCTGACTGTGTGGGGAAAGGTCTCCGTTCTGAGAGCCCAAGTTGAGAGCCCTTGGAATGCAAGAAGTTGAGGATTCAAAATCATCTGCATATTCCACAACTTTTTGCTTGGAATCAGGAGTTCCAGGGATAATGAGATCAGCAGGCTCCGTGGGCAAATTTAGACTTGTACGCTTACCCATGGTAAGATAACCATCAAGGTCTAAACTTTCAAGGGTAGAGCGTTGTGGCAGGTTTTGCCCGTTACTTGACAAACTGCAATCAACCTCACCATCCATAGTAATAACTCTCAGGAAATAAATAACTGCATTAGTCAATTAAGGAAACCCTAAGAACTGATAGTTTTGAAGATATGGTAATTAAGCAAGTCTTCTATGGAGTCATGAAGAACTTTATTGGAATGGAAATTTTTGCTTTCAAAAGAGGAAAAAATATCCCTTTAAAAAATTGATAACGTATGAGAATGCAACAACTAAGATGCCCCAAATAATCCGGCATTAGTCAGCACAAAAATGCTTCACTGAGACAAGAAGTATGAAGTATCCAGTTTCATTTCCCAAAATGGGAAAAACATACATAATTGCTAAGTGTAACACACCAATATCTGCATAATACAAAAGATGTCATCTTTCACATTTACCCTTCTAAATCCCTATCTCATTCCCAGCATCCCACATTCTTTCTTTCTTCCTCAATCTTTGTTTTATGTTGAAAAATGGATTACAAGGCATTGAAGCTAAGAAGATGTCAATGGCATCCTTGAGGATGTAACAAGTGTTCACCTACACATGAACCTAATCTTAAAGGGCCGTGTATTTGTAGTTGCTATGTCTATTATATACTTCCTCCGTCTCAAAACAAGGTTCTTCATTTGGTTTGGCACTTTGGCACAAAGTTTAAGGAAACTCAAATGGTGTAGTTGAAAGTGATGCCTAAAAGCTACAGAGTTTTCCAGAACTGGAAAGAGGAGATTTTTTTCGGAACGTCCCGAAAAAGAAATGAGGAGTCTTTTTTTTGGGACGAAGGGAGTATCAAATATGTGCCTACCTACCTAAACACACACACACACAATAAAATATGTGTTATATATACAATATATGTTGCGCATAAATGATTAATAATTTACTTTTTATTAACTCTATATGATGCAAACACATGATTTAAAATTAAGTGTTCACTTTCCTGTTCCAGAAATGTTAAGGAGATTTTCCCTTATAACTATTTGATATTAAAAATGTATTTTCCATTAAATTTTGGTACTTTTTTTCATTTCTGCATGTGTAATATAGTACACATATTTTTGGTTTTGTATCATTAAAATTATGAAATATTTGATTTAAAAGTATAATCTCGTATCTAAGCCTCAGGTCCAAAAATATAAACCATACTCCCTCTGTCTTATAAAAGTTTTCCAATTTCTGTTTTCATCCATCCCAATATAACTTTCCCCCATTTTCTCTTTCATTTCAGGAAAACTATATGTGGTACAAAAGACTTCGCTCTTTTCTAAACCAATTCTAACTCCCCCTTCGCTCTTTTCTAAACCAATTCTAACTCCCCCACTTTGCTAACGTCTAACATTTTTCTTTATGTATGTAAACTCAAAGTAAAAAAAATGTGAAAGAGGGAGCAATTAATTACGTAAAAGCATGCTTTCAAAATTCCATTATGTTTTGAATGTAAAGAATTTGATTCAAATCCAAATTCAAAATGCTTAAGTTTCCCAAACATGGAATTTAAGCCAAATCCGGATTTGAAATCAAAATCCATGTTCCCATACATACCATTAGGTAATAGTTAATACATTTAAAATCAATAACATAAAAAAATAATTACCACTTAATTTCAAAACCATGTAAGGCCTAAAACCATATTTTGCACATGCCTTTCTTAGCCATTGCTTTTTCAGGGCGGGTCCTAAAGGATGCAATTGAACAATTTGCTGATTGCAAGAGAGTAATTGCTAACTTAGAATCTCAAAATTTTGAAGATAAATTTTAAAGATCATGGTCATCATGTTAAGGATTTACTGTACCGATACACATTAACTAAAGATGCTAAAATGTGTGGTAAATTTCTCCTAAACTATGTTATAAGCAATTTGCAATGCAGATTGATGAATCATCCCGCTTGTAGTCTAATCTGGCTAGGTTGCTTATCTTTCATCACAAATTGTTAGACGATCGTTCTCCAACACTGTTTGATCTGATCATCTGCTACAAGTCTATAATCTTGAAAGTTTCAAATCAGCTTGGCACCCAAGAGAGAGCTAGATATAAATGGAATAGAGAGAGATCTGAAATGATAACGCTTTAACTATTTTCTCAACAGAGAAGAAATAACGGAAAGAAGAGAAGAAGGTGAGGGAATGGAAATGAGCTAGGGATTTGAAATGCTAAGATTGAAAAAGAAGAATTTGCCACAATCACAACCTCTAATCTAACCCGGATTAACATTTCACAGCATAATTTTGAGTTACGATCCTTGAAAAACGAGTAATTTTTTTAACATAAGTGCTTTAATCAAAGAGTTTGAAACGTTTGTACTCAGATCGATTACTGGAACAGAAAAACAGGACAAGAGAAATTAGAACGGCAAAGCTGCTGAAGCGTTCTCCAAGGTTCTATCACTAAAATAGGTTTAAAAGCAGAAATAGATCTCATCCAGGTAGAAACAGAAGCAGGAGAAAGTTTTAGCTGTTCACTTATACAGAGTGAGTCCGAGCTTCACTGAAGAACAAACAAATTAAAGGAAGAAAATTAAAGAAGCTACGAAGAAGAAAAGAGCGAGCATACCTTCAGACGAGATTAACAGGAATCGGAAAATGCCGCGGACGAGAAGCTCGCTCCGATCGAACGGAGGCGGCGGCAGACGGAGGAGGAGGGGAGGTGACCGGAGCTTGTCCTGGGAAGGGGAGATTGGAGGGAGAGGGAAAATGCGAGGGAGAGGGAATTCTTACCCGGCCCGGTTTGTACAATTTATACTCCGTGCCATTAGTGCCTCCCTCTAGAAATGGAATTTACCCTATTGTCCCCAGAACCCCCCTCGAGTTTATCAGTACAGTGAAACCCATGTTGTTTCCCTTGAATACTATCCACTCACTTTTAAATAGGAAAATGTGTAATTATGCCCTAAGCCAGTGAAAGCTTATCCACATACGTTACTTTTTGGGTGATTCTAAGTGTTCGAGATTAGGCACGGTACTTCAATTCTTTAAGTCAACCTCGGCACCATCAATTTTGTTTTTTATTTTAAATTGTCCCCACTTCTAAAAATAGCAAGTTGTAGGCATCCTATGCTAAGTATAAAGTCGAGCAAATACTAGGTACATGTTTTACCTTTTGCAATCAGTCTATAATTAACTAAATTTATTTTTTTGGTCACTGTTTGATAGTTTTAAAGAGACATCAAAGATAAGGCTCATCTTGTTTTTGAAGTTATAGTTACTCAATGTAACTTCTAACAGGGTGATACCCTTACCCCACAATGGGCTGGAGCCTTTGAGGCATTGGGATAATAATAACGTCACTTTGTGCCCGCTATTTTACTGACGGAGACCCTAGGAACAGGGCATTCAACCCAAGAAAGAGGACGTCAAAGACCAAGAACAGAGGGCCGCGAAGAAGTGATGAAGGGTCAAGAAAAAGGAAGGCCAATAAAATGCAGTAGGACAAGGTATGTAGGACACGTGAAGCTTGACCAGGTGTGTTCGTCTATAGAGAGGGGCTGAGTTGTGATGCTGGATAAGAATGATGAAGGTCGGATGTTCGTGAGCCAAAGACTTAGGCAAGTGTAAGTTGTCTAATTCAGGTTGTGCGGGCCATCCGGTGTGTAGGTTGGTCCAATCTTTGTTGACATATTTATGTACATGGAACCTACACGCCAAACGTCCTTTCTTAGAGGTCAAGTTACCTCTGGTGCATTTACAAGGAGGGCATCAATCACATTTGTATCCAAACTCATTTGAAAGATTTTCTCTCTCTAGAATTTTCTTATCTCTCAAACCCCCAGGTCGTAAGATCCTTCATTGATGCTCTCATTCAGATATTGAAAATCATCAATATGTCACTACAAGAAAACTCTGTCAATTTGCAACGGACAATTTCCGTGGCAGATTTTGAAATTTCGTGGCAGATTAGCAATCTGCGATAGAACTGCAACGAATATTTTCCGTCGCAGAAAAGTTGTGGCAGATTGAAAATCTGCGACGGAAATAAGATTCCGTGGCAGATCTGCCACGGACCTGCAACGGGTACCTTCATCTTTTGCACCCCAAACATCTGCGATGGAAGTATTGAAACCGTCGCAGATCTGCGACGGAAATAGCGATGGGGATGTCCGTCGCATACAACCTGATCACAGCACCATCATTTTCTGTTTTTTCTGTTTTTAGGCAGTAGCAGGGGCAACACATTCAAATTTCACACGCATAATTCTAAACAAAATTTCAATACGGAATAGATAATTCAAAACGAGATTAATTAAACCTTCACGTGCAAATGTAACATAATTCATAATCTTGTAAAAACACGAAATATTAAAGTGGTTGTTTCAAATGTCAAAGATGTCAACAAATCCCGGGCTGTCCCGCCCCTCTCATTCCATCGTCATCGCCTCGTGGAGGAAGATTACCACCATATAACTTCCTTATTTCCTCCTGAATCGTCAGCGACAAGTTTGAGGTTAGATTATCAAGTTGTTCATGCAGCCTTTGGTTTTGTTCTTTAAGTGCTGCCATCTCCGCCGTGCTGCTGCTACTAGTGCTGGAACGGCGAGGTTTGGAGGACGGATTGATCTTCTTCATTTCCCGTGCATAGTCACCAACTCCAGGAACACGGTTCTTTGCGTTATGGCCCTCGACTAGTGAGTACCATATTTCTTCGTCGGTGACTTTAAGTCCATTTTGTCTAGCCTCCTCGCGCAATTCGAAGAATTGTGCCTGCAACATATGATACTTAATAACACACAATAACAACGTAACTATAATAGCGTGTCAAGAACATCAATAACAATATGAAGAACATCAAACAACACAAGTCATGGTCAAATGACAACAACAACACCATCAACGCAACAACAAAAACAGTGTCATATGACAACAACAACAAAAACAATAATAACAACACAAGAACTTAACAACATTATCATGGATCGATAAGAAACGTAATATCTAGCTAGTGATGACAGCACCATCAACTCAACAACAAAAGTAGTGTCAACCCTACAACAACAACACCATCAACGCAACAACAAAAATAGTATCATATGTCAACAACAACACCATCAATGTAACAACAATAATAACAACACAATTAACAATAACATAAGCAGTAAGAATAACGTCAACCAAAACAATAAAATTACACAAGAAAGCGACTACATTATCACCCTTTAGAAGCTTAAATACAAAAACAACAATATTATGAGCATGAACCCAAACTATTTTGCAAATTGTGGAAAGTACCTGTAGCTCAGCATGTCCTGGATCCACCCAAGTCTTGCCATCGTGCTTCTTTGTCTTTGTGTGAATGATAACCTCATCCAACTGCACAGGCGCGCCTTTCTTCTTAGCCTTCAAGTTTCAATGAACATTTTCATTACATTTTAAATTTAGTGTCCACCGAATAACAAGTGCAAAGCTATTATTTTATAAAATATATCTTACCAATCGATTCATATTTTCAGAAAATGGAATTGAACCTCCGCAATAAGTCCCAAGAGCAGGACTGTTAGAATAAGAGACTAACGCTAGAGGGGGGGGGTGAATAGCGTTTGATCAAAAATTGCAGGAATAAAAAATGAATAAGCGAGAAGTAAAGAGAAGAGTAAGAGGCACACCGATTTTACCCTGGTTCACCACAACTTGTGGCTAATCCAGCCTCCCGAGAGACTCTCTCGAGCTACACTACTACCTCGTTAAGCTTAACGGTGCTTAACAAACCCATACAACTTGAGAATTCGAGTCACACGAACCTCAACGAACCTTCGAAGGAAACAACCCTTCCTTCAACCAACCAGAGAAATACCTTCTCTTGTCAAGTGTTTAAGAACACTAAAAACACTCAAGAACAATACTCTCTTTTAGAGTGGATAATGAGTAAACTAAGAATGCTCAAGAACACAACACAAGCTTCACAAAAATTGGCTCTCAAAAGCTATGAATAATTGAAGAACGATTTGCAATGAAAGAGTAGGAGTTGTGAAGTAATATTATTGTGTAAAACAGACCCAAACACCCCATTTTATAGTAGGAAATAGGCTCCATCGGATCAAAGTATTTAAGGGGTGATTGGCACAATTTGTGGGATTTGATGAAAATTGGATCGGTTGAAATTCACCCAGACAGCGCTGTCCTAGGCTTGGACATCGCTGTTCTAGGCTTGCGTTTTGAAAAATGGGAAGCAACGGTCATGCCAACAGCGATGTCTAAAATCCCTACATCGCTGTTTTGGCTGTTGACTTCCAAACAAGGAAAGTTTTAGCCTTAAATTCCTTCCAACGGTCAGGTCTCTACATCGATGTTCCATACTAGAACATCGCTGTTTAGGTCTGCCTTTGAAGATGGAAGTTTGGCCTGACAGCACTGTTTCTGGGTCAACATCGTTGTCCAAAAACTTTCTGCCAATGTACAATATCTTTGGCTTAGGTTGGACAGCGCTGTAGGGAAGCCTACATCGCTGTTCCAGAAGTTTCTGCAAATCCAACCTTGGCTTCAACAGCGATGTCTAATGTCCAACATCACTGTTGGAGGACTTAACGCCAAACCATGTTTATAGCTACCTAAGCCAGACAGCGTTGTTGGTTACCTCAACATCGCTGTTGGGCTGGTTTAGCCAGACCCATGGTTGGTTTAGTCACGCCGTTAGCCGATGTCAAAAATGTAAGTTCTCCAAAATAAAAACCAAGTATTGAAAATGTTTGTTTAATGCATTTTGCTAAGAAATCAAGTAAAACATTTTGAAAACCACGTCATTTAGTTGAAAACCACGGCTAGCCAAGTTTACGCCGTTTCGCATGGTTTTCACTAAACGACTAAAAGCGAAAGGTGGTTTTTGAAGCGTTTTTGTTGGAGAACTATTTAAATATGCCCAGAAGTAAAAACCATTCATAAAAAGTTGAAAACCATTTGGTTGGTTGGGACGCCAAAAACCAATGCCGAAAACCGAGAGCCGAACGCCAATTTCTAAAAACCGAACGCCGGATGGCTTGGTTTTTGGTTTGGGCGAACTCCAAGTGTTTTCAGGCAGGTTTAAGACTTAAGAAAATCATTTTGAATATGCAAAAAATATTTTGATGAAATGAGCCTAGAGAGCCATGTTTTGAATGTTTGTGCCGGTCTTGATCACATTAAAACCGACTCAATACAATTCTAAGTCTTCGTTCTTGATTCTTGGTTCTTGGTTCTCAGTTCATCATGCCATGTTCCTTCACCTTGGTTTTTCTCAGTTTAACCTTGTTATTGTCACGGCGGTTTGGCATTATCAAAACCTGTCATAAAACGAACACGGCTTAGTACGACATAGGCGTAAACCCGTGCTCCAACAATTTCCCCCTTTTTGATAATGGCAAACAAGACGGGGGTATGCATATTAAGGGATATTTGATTTTCAAAGAGTTGTAAAAAAGTTCCCCCTTAATTTGTGCTTAAAGGAAATTAGTCGGATTAAAAACAAACGGTCTCGTTTTTAGAGGCGTTCCCCCTTAGTATATGCATAGCCCTTTTCTTCCCCCTTTTGACATTAACAAAAAGATAAAAGATAACTTCTATTTATTGAAGATGGGAAATAACGGAGTACAACGGAAGCATTAAGAGACATGATAATTAAAATAAAAGAGATAGAAATTCTAGGGGCGGCCTAGTCTTCGTCTTCGGTTTCCTCGTCGTCGTCGTCAACGTCCATCTCATCACCGTCAATGGCATCGTCGAACTCATCCTCGTCCGGGGAGCTTGACGGGGCGTAGGAGCCATCCTCTTCGTCCTCGTCACCGTACACTTGCCCAAAGAACGTGCCATGGTACGGTGGGGGGACCGGGGACGTAGTTAACGCGTTGGAAGTATGCGTTCATGGCGTGCCCTTAGCGTTGAACAGCCTCGTCGAGCCGCTCAAGGTAGCCATCCATCCCGTCAACTTTGAAGTGAAGCCGGTTGAGGGAGTCGGCGATGGAGGCAAGGTTGGCCCTGGCCTGGGCTTCGGCTGGGCCAGCAGCAGAACGTCGCCGTTGCACGGCAGTGGCAGGTCCGGCGTTGTCCGACCGCTTCTTGAAGGTTTGGGTGCTGACTGCCCAAATCTTCGTGGCCTTTGTGAGAGGGCTAACGGTGGTGGTCACCTTGAACCGTTCAAGGATGTCCATCACCACGAACGGGTACGGGAGGAGGTGGTTGTGGTCGGTGGACGCGGTAATCGTCATGTTGATCATGACAAACTTTGCCCAATTGATTGGGGCCGAGTGCTTGATCGCATGGATGAGCTTGAGATCTTCACCGGACATGATGGTGTGGCCGTGCTTCCTGGGCTTGATGATCCAGGAGACGATGTAGAGAAGAAGACGGCCATCGGGGTTAGCGGAGTGGATGGTGGGGCGGCCCGAGGCATGGCGGATGAGCTCGGTGATGCCAAGCTCGTTGAGGATAAGGCCCTCGTTGTTGAGCACCCAGTCCTCTCCGCCATATAGGGAGACGTCGTCGCCTTGGTAGGGGAGGCCAGCGATGCGCCCAAGCTACTCAATTGACAGTTCTATCGGCGTGCTCGTGACAAGAGAATAGAGCACGTCGCCCTCACGCCGGAGGTTGGAGTAGAAGACTCGAATCAGCGCCGGGTTGATCTCCTTCCGAGCTTGGGAGACGAAGGTCCAAAGGCCGGCCTGATGAAGCTGCGCATCGAGGTCGTCGTAGCCCTGCAGCTCCGGGTAGCGCTCTGGGATGATCCATGGAGGAGCCACAACCCGTTTAGAGAAGAAAGTGAGGAAACGGGTGCGTTCTTCCTTGGAATCAAACCAAAGGTATGACCCGTCACCATAGTAGAGGCGTTCCTCGGTGGATGTCGTAGGCGCCCGGGATTTGGCCTTGGATTTGCCGGAAGCTCCTGCCCTGTTCTTATCTTTGCCCATGATGAAGAAATCTCAAGAGAAGAGAGTAGAAATGATGAAATAAGCAAGGATGTTGAAGAGAATTGTGTTTGTGTGTGTAAAAGTGAAGAGGGGAGGTCCCAATTTATAGAGAAAGAGGTCTCCAACGTCCAGATTTTCAAAAATATGGCTGTTGGATCAATTAATGCTGGTGCCAGCGGATATTTTTTTTAAAAAAATTTATCCAGAACAGCGATGTTTCAAAGGCTACATCGCTGTTGGGACAACGCTGTTGAGCCTCTGGACAGCGCTGTTATGCGTCTAGTTTTAAAAATCAGGTGTTAAATGGACAGCGATGTTGGGTTCCCTACAGCGATGTTCCAAATCATTCTGGAATTGTGTAAGGGGTTGAACCCATTAGAACAGCGCTGTTGAGTTTCTCTACATCGCTGTTTTACGATAGGAATTTTTTTTTTGTAAAAGTGGACATCGATGTTGAAAGAGGGACATCGCTGTTTAAAAAGTTTCTCGTTTTGGTTGAAAAACAAGGTGTTTTGGGGGACATCTATGTTTTAGGTTGGAAGAGCGATGTTCAAAAAGTTTCTGGAAAGTGAAGAGTAAGGGACTCCCTGGGACAACGCTGTTGGCGTGTTGTACAGCGCTGTTGGCACAAACTGGTTGACAGTGTTTCTCTCAACAGCGCTGTTTGGTCTCTTGGACAGCGCTGTTTGCATGGTTCCCCCTGATTTCATGAACGGGGTACCTGCAAAAAAAGAAAAAAGTTCTCCGACGCTCAAGTTAGTAAGCGTTTAACAAGTTTAGATGCATAACTTAGATCATCATGGAGTCAAGGATACCGAGTTCACTTCGAATGCGGAAGAACGACTCTTTCTCTAAAGGTTTTGTGAAAATGTCGGCTAATTGGTTTTGTGTTTCAACAAACTCAACTTTGACATCACCTTTGAGAACATGATCTCTAATTAAATGATGCCTAATGTCAATGTGTTTCGTCCTTGAGTGAAGAACGGGGTTCTTAGTCAAGCTTATGGCGCTAGTATTATCACAATGAAGAGGGACGTGATTGATACTAAGGCCAAAGTCCACGAGTTGTTGCTTCATCCAAAGAATTTGAGCACAACAACTACCGGCGGCTACATATTCCGGTTCGGTTGTGGATAACGCAACACTGACTTGCTTTTTACTAAACCATGAGACTAGAGAGCTACCAAGTAAGTGGCAAGTCCCACTCGTACTTTTACGGTCTAATTTGCAACCAGCAAAGTCCGAGTCGGAATAACCAACGAGATGACAAGAAGAGCCTTTTGGATACCACAGTCCAACGTTTACCGTGCCGGCAAGATATTTCATAATCCGTTTTACCTCCGTTAAGTGCGATTCCTTCGGACATGATTGATACCTTGTGCAAAGGCAAACGCTAAACATGATATCCGGCCTACTAGCAGTAAGATAAAGAAGGGATCCGATCATACCTCGATACTTTTTGACCTCTACTTCCTTACCTTTCTCGTCTTTGTCAAGATGATCAGACGTGCTCATCGGGGTCGCCATGGCTTTGGCGCTGTCCATTTCAAACCGTTTTAGGAGCTCCTTGCAGTATTTAGTATGGCAAATGAACGTTCCATCTTTTATTTGCTTAACTTGGAGTCCCAAAAAGAATGTGAGCTCGCCCATCATTGACATTTCAAATTCTCTAGTCATTAGCATTGAGAATTCCTTGCACAAAGACTCGTTAGTAGCACCGAATTTAATGTCGTCTACATAACTTGAACCAAAAGGATGTTATTGTTTTTACTCTTGATGAAAAGTGTGGTGTCTACCTTTCCCCTTTGGAAACCACTATCCAAAAGAAATTTATTCAAGTGTTCGTACCAAGCACGTGGTGCTTGTTTAAGACCGTAGAGAGCTTTCTTGAGTTTGAAGACGTGATCGGGAAACTCAAAGTCCTCAAACCCCGGGGGCTGGTAAACATACACTTCCTCTTGAATAAAACCATTGAGGAAGGCACTCTTAACATCCATTTTATAAAGTTTAAAATCCATAGACGAAGCAAAAGCAAAAAGTAAACGAATAGCTTCTAAACGTGCTACACGTGCATATGTTTCTTCAAAATCAATGCCTTCTTCTTGATTGTAGCCTTTAGCTACGAGCCTAGCTTTGTTTCTAGTGATTATTCTATTTTCATCAAGTTTGTTACGGAACACCCATTTCGTACCAATAATCGTGCGATCATCAGGCCTTGGAACCAATTCCCAAACGTCATTTCGTTTGAATTGGTTTAGCTCCTCTTGCATAGCCAAGGTCCAATGTTCATCGTTTATTGCTTCGGAAATGGTTGTAGGTTCAATTTGAGATACAAAAGCCATGTGTCCTACGGTGTCCCTAAGAGAGTTACGAGTACTTACCCCGCGGTTGATGCTGCCGATTACCTGATCAAGTGGATGGTTTCTGTGTGTTCTCCAGGCGATGGGAAGCTCGGTTTCCTCTTGTTCGCGGGCTTCCTCTTGTTCTTCTTCGTCCGCTTGGTCCTCATTTTCGACCATCACTTGAGGTGTTTCCTCAGGTTGTGGTTGCGGGTTGGTGTATAATGGCGTGTCTTCTTCATCGTCTTCAATGTGTACTCTCTCTAATGAATCTGCAAGATCATCACAAATAGCCTTTCTCGCCAAGCGAGGATTATCTTCGGAAAATACAATATGAGGGGACTCCTCAATAGTCAATGTACGTTTATTAAATACTCTATAGGCCTTGCTGCGAAGAGAATAACCAAGAAAAATCCCTCCGTCCGATTTGGCATCAAATTTTCCCAAGTTATCTTTGCCGTTATTATGAATAAAACATTTGCAACCAAAGACTCGAAGATGGGAAAGGCTTTGCTTTCTCCCTTTTTATAGTTCATAGGGCGTTTTCATGAGTATTGGTCGATTGACGGCTCGGTTTAACACGTAGCTCGCGGTACTCACGGCATCCGCCCAAAAATACTTAGGGATTTTTGCCTCATTGATCATAGTTCTAGCCATCTCTTCGAGACATCTATTTTTACGTTCCACCACTCCATTTTGTTGTGGTGTACGTGGGTCTGAGAAGTTATGATCAATGCCAAGTTCGTCACACAAATCTGAAAACAGATTTCGTTCAAACTCTCCCCCATGGTCGCTTCTTATGGCTACTATGGTTGTTTCTTTTTCATTTTGAAAACATGAAATGTTTCACTTTTATGAGTAAGAAACAAGGCCCATGTAAACGTAGAGTAGTCATCGACAATCACAAACACAAAGTAATTGCCACCAAAACTTTTCGTTCTAGAAGGACCAAAAAGATCCATGTGCAAAAGTTGAAGCGGTCTAGACGTTGAAACAACGTTCTTAGACTTAAACGAAGCCCGAACTTGCTTCCCTTTTGACATGCATCACATATGGCGTCTTTTTCAAACTTAAGTTTTGGAATGCCAATTACTAAGTCTTGTGAAACCAATTTGTTCAAAAGGTTCATGTTCATATGAGCTACCCTTCGGTGCCATAACCAAGTGTCTTCCTCTTTACTCATGAGGCACTTAGCAAAGTCGGAAGGAGATTTGTCTAAGTTAACCATATAAATGTTATCGATTCTATCACCACGTAGAATGACCTTATTGTCGCTAAGGCGTTCTACCGTGCATGATTTTGAATCGAAAGTCACACGATTTCCCTTGTCACATAATTGACTTATGCTCAAGAGGTTGTGTTTGAGACCTTTAACAAGCAAGACATTATCTATAGAGGAGTTTTCAGATTTACCTACTGAACCAACGCCGATAATTTTTCCCTTGCTATTGTCTCCAAAAAACTACGTTTCCTCCTTTAGTGGGTTTTGATTTGGAGAAACTTGGATGCATCCCCGGTCATGTGTTTGGAGCATCCACTATCAAGGTACCAAACTACACTTGATGCCTTCAAGCATACCTACGAAACACATCAATGAGTTTTAGGTACCCAATTTACGTTGGGTCCTCGGGTGTTAGGTGTGTAATGGTAGTGTGCTTGATTTTGTCATAGGTGCCTATGCCTAGTGTAACAAACGGGAGCAATATGGCATATCCTATTACAATAATGGAAAACTACATTGGGGTTGTACATGTGCATAGGTTCATAATAGTTAGAAGGTTTAATCATTTTGTTCCTATTTTGTGAAAATGGTGGTTTTTGGAAATTTTGAAATTGGCCTCTTCTAGGTGCTCTAGCATTATTTCTTATTTGAGAAAATTCATTTTTATGCACAAAATCATTTTTCTTAGGTTGTCTACTATGACCACTTTCATTCCTAGGGTTTAGTCTAAGTTGTCTAGTGTCCTTCGGTTGACTAGGTTTTCTATTATCTTCATTTTTAGATTTCTTATGTTGAACCTTAGATGATTGTCTAGGTGGTGGCTCAACATTATATTTAGCTTTATTTTTATCAAAACCTATTCCTTCCTTAGAAAAATGCATAGTGTCAAGAAGTAAATTTAAGTCTTTGTGAAGAGTATTAAATATCTTGACCGTGCTCTCAAGTTTAGCGACTTGCTCTTTTAAAGTTTTGCAAGACCCACATTCACTCGATGAGCTTTCTGGTTTGTCAGCGCTTCTTTTTCCAAAAATTTTGTTTTCTTGTTTAAGTATTTCATTTTCTTTTTCCAATTTTTCAAAATCGTTTTCAAGTAAAGAAAGTCGTTTCTTCAGGGATTTATTTGTTTTAGAAGCGCTAACAAATTGCTCATAAAGTTCATGTAGTGCTTCTTGCATTTCTTCAAAAGTGTAAGAGTTGGAAGAAATATTACATACCTCTTGGACGTCATCGCTTTGATCTTCGTGCGCCATGAGGCAGAGATTTACAGCTTCGTCCTCCTCTTGGTCGGTTGATTCGTCGCCGGAATCGCCACCCCAAGAGATGTAGGCCCTTTGCTTCTTGAAGCCAGGCTTATCCTTGCCGTGTTTGACCTTTGGACACCTTGGCTTGATGTGGCCAATCTCGCCACAGCCGTAGCACTTGGGAGGACCGTCGTGCTTTCTTCCCTTCCGCTAAAATTCCTTCTTCATGAACTTGTGGAACTTCTTGATGACGAGCCCGAATTCATTGTCGTCATCGCTTGAAGCCTCTTCCACCAGTTCCTTGGTGGCTTTGAGAGCTATCCCCTTTTTCTTTTGTTCATCCAAAGACGGGGTTAGAATAGTAGATTCATAGGTTTTAAGGTTACCTCTTAGCCCGTCGATGGTGACGTTGGAGACTCCAATGGATTCATAGATTGCATCGGCTTTTGACCTCCATTCGGGTGTGAGGCTTCGCAGGATTTTCCTCACGAGATCCTTGTTGGTGTAAGTCTTTTTAAGAGCATGAAGGTCGTTGATTATCTTTGAAAAACGGTCGAACATGTCATCAATTTTCTCACCTTCTTTCATCCAGAACATTTCGTACTCTTGGGTGAGAAAATCGATCTTGGCTTCGCGAACTTGATCGGTACCTTCGTACGTCACTTCAAGCTTGTCCCACATCTCCTTGGCGGTTGTGCAACAGGAGATCTTTCGGTAGTCATCGGGGTTGACCGCGCAATATAGTATATTGATGGCCTTTGCATAGTTTTCAATCTTCTTGATGTCCTCGGCATCAAATTCGTTTTCGGTCTTTGGGACCGTGGTTTCTCCCACTTTCTTCATAGGGATTTCCTCGCCATTTTTTATCACCAACCACAATTGGAAGATGGTGGAACGAATGTAGATTCTCATCCGTTCCTTCCAATAAGAGTAGTTGGTGCCATCAAAGAGTGGTGGCCTAGAAGTTGATTGACCTTCTCCAATTCCTGCATAGAGATTTCTAGAAGAAGAGCCCATGATCGCTATACTCTCAAACGGTTAAGTTTGGACGCGAGTTAGGCTCCAATACAAGTTCTTAGAATAAGAGACTACCGCTAGAGGGGGGGGTGAATAGCGTTTGATAAAAAATTGCAGGAATAAAAAATGAATAAGCGAGAAGTAAAGAGAAGAGTAAGAGGCACACCGATTTTACCCTGGTTCACCACAACTTGTGGCTAATCCAGCCTCCCGAGAGACTCTCTCGAGCTACACTACTACATCGTTAAGCTTAACGGTGCTTAACAAACCCGTACAACTTGAGAATTCGAGTCACACGAACCTCAACGAACCTTCGAAGGAAACAACCCTTCCTTCGACCAACAAGAGAAATACCTTCTCTTGTCAAGTGTTTAAGAACACTAAAAACAGTCAAGAACAATACTCTCTTTTAGAGTGGATAATGAGTAAACTAAGAATGCTCAAGAACACAATGTTGGGAAACGAGGCATGGATAACGCAGCGGAAAACAAAAATTTATAGTCCAAAACTCGATTCCACCCAAGAACAACTTACGTAAATTACTAGCTATAGTAAGAAATTTACCTTAACGGTGAAAACGGAGAACGGAGGAACGGTCGGGGATGGTTTTGAGGAGATTAACGTAGCGCCAAACGTATGAAGCCTCCAACGTATCCACACGAACTTGCTCCGGAGTCCAAGATTAAACTTGTGCTAGCAAGTTTAATATAGGATAGTAAAAACTATAATAATACTACTTTGGGAGTAATAAATATATAGTAAAATATTTATCTTATAAATATTTCTTTATAATATTTTGTGTATATTTCTAACACTTTAGAAAAATAACTTTGAACACAAAATAGGATTTTTCTTCTCTCTAAAATGGGATGGCCGAAAATTGTGGTGGTTTTTTTTTCCAAATCAAGACCTCATTTTATAATAAAGTATATTTAGGAAATTGCTAGGAAATTAATGTTAAGCATAAGTCCATGTATATGTCTTAACACCATGTGTAAATGTTTAATATCTTAGCTACCAAACAAAATAGAATCCCTACATCAAATAATAATCAAATATATCAATTTGACATTAAAATTACTTTATGTATAAAATCAAAATGGTCTTGGATTTTCCTCTTGAAATCTTCAGCCATCTCATATTAAAGTACATTATATTTTATTTTGACATCAATAATTATCATATAATTAAAATGATGAAAAAATAAAATAATATATATATAGGTATATAATTTCGACCCTACATATATATATAAAATAAAAAAATTTTTTGTCAAAATATAATTATCATATAATTAAAATGACACAAACAAAATATAATTTTAAAATACATATGTATTTTCGAAATACATATATATGTATAAAATTATATTATCACAACTATATATTTAATATTACTCCCACTAGTGTAGTATACTACTCCCTTACAAGTCCTAAGTGTGTGACCCTTTAGGTATCCATAACACTGGCAATGATATTAATAAAATTAATACCATAGATAATAAGCGGTATCTAGCAACACATTATTACCCCAGATTATGAAAAAGACGTTCATCTCATCAATACCTTCTACGACACAAGACGTTCTATAACTATTATCCTTCTGTTCTAAATGTCATGATTTAACACAAGGCATGGAATGTGTATCCTTATATAGTTAAATCAGCTGTTACTGAATCTCAAGTAGACTGGCAGGGATCAGATATTTATCAGTCTCTAGATAGCGACATATCTGGGCATGGCCATGCACTTTCCCAAGTCCTACTATTCAGTGGGCCCATTGACATTATACTTCTATATAGTAGAAGGGACAGATCCTGTATCTGTTATTCACATCTCTAAATATGCTTAACGGCATACCCAACGCATAACTGTACGTCTACCAGTATTTCAGATAGTATTAGTTATGAATCAAAGCATACGGCCCCACATATCAGAGAATGTAATAACTTCAAGTCTAAGGATAGTTATAGCAAGGTCGATTTGAGAATACTGATAAACACATTACTGTAGATCCATGCAGTATTCTCAAGATGGGTCAATCCAGTCATATATTATCGATATAATATGCACCTACGTACAGATTAAGATATCACAATACCTATAGTCTATGAGACGCAACTATCTCATCTCGTACGTACTAGTCTTGATACATTATGATGTTCGTATTATCATAAAGTGCGACTAGGGATATTTTAGACATAGCCTTCGTCAAGAAGTAACAGTCTCATAATCAGAACATCGTAGTCCTCATCTATGTTACTGAAGCGCTAAATCGTCTATGGACTGAAGCTATGTTATGTTACACGAGATATAAAACATACTTCAGAGCCTTTCATTCATGATAAAGTGTACAGTTACATAGGTATTTGATTGCCGCTAGGGCACCTAAATACAACAATCTCCCACTTGCCCTAAGGCCAATCAAGCATTTCTCGAATGCCCATGGACCATGTATGACTCTCGTGTTTAGGCTTTCCCAAAGCCTTCGTCAACGGATCCGCGATATTGTCGTCTGTACCTATCTTGCAAATCTCAACGTCCCCACGTGCAACGATTTCTCGTATGATGTGATAACGTCTAACGATGTGTTTGGTCTTCTGGTGAGACCAAGGTTCTTTCGCTTGTGCAATTGCCCCATTTTTTTCGCAAAACAACGGTATAGGGTTCTTGATGCTAGGAACCACTCCAAGCTCAGTAATAAAATTCTTGAGCCACACACCTTCCTTGGCTGCCTCGGCTGCAGCCATGTACTCTGCTTCTGTAGTGGAATCAGCGGTAGTATCTTGCTTGTAACTTTTCCAGGTAACAGCTCCGCCATTCAAACAAAACACATACCCTGCCTGCGACTTGAAGTCATCTCTATCAGTTTGGAAGCTGGCATCAGTATATCCAACAATATTGAGCTCTTCTTTTCCGCCATATACCAGGAAGGCATCCTTAGTCCTACGGAAGTATTTAAGGATGTTCTTCATAGCCGTCCAATGGCTTTCGCTAGGGTTGGACTGGTATCTACTTGTGACACTCAGAGCAAAGGCGACATCAGGTCTCGTACATACCATCGCATACATGATGGATCCAATGGCCGACGCATAAGGAACATTTCTCATGCGTTCTACTTCCTCCGGAGTGGAAGCACCCTGAGTCTTGGAAAGACTTGTGCCTTGGGCCATAGGCAAACTTCCTCGTTTCGACTCAGACATGCTAAATCTAGCGAGGACCTTGTCTATGTATGTACTTTGACTGAGACCTAACAGCTTCCGTGATCTATCCTTATAGATCGTTATGCCAAGTGCATAACTGGCATCTCCCAAGTCCTTCATAGAGAAACTCTTACTCAACCACGTTTTGACGGTGGTTAAAGTAGGAATATCGTTTCCTATGAGCAATATGTCATCAACATACAAAGCAAGGAAGACTACAGCACTCCCACTGACCTTCTTGTATACACAAGATTCATCCGAATTTCTTTCAAAGCCAAAGCCGATGACAGTTTCGTGAAAGCGGATGTTCCAACTCCGTGAGGCTTGCTTCAATCCGTAGATTGATCGCTGCAACTTGCATACCTTGGTAGATTCTTCACGAGCGCAAAACCCTTCTAGTTGTGTCATAAAGACATCCTCAAGGAGGTTTCCATTAAGGAAAGCCGTTTTGACGTCCATCTGCCCGATTTCGTAATCATGGTATGCTGCGATAGCAAGTAAGATCCGAATGGATTTAATCATGACAACTGGAGAAAAAGTTTCGTCATAGTCGTTACCATGTTTGACGATATCCTTTTGCTACCAATCGTTCCTTGAAGGTTTGCACCTTACCATCCATGTCAGTCTTCTTTTTGAAGACCCATTTGCACCCAATGAGTTTGATCCCTTCGGGTGCATCAACCAAAGTCCATACTTGGTTGGTGTACATGGAATCCATTTCGGACTGCATGGCTTGACGCCATTCCTCAGCCTCGGGACAACTGATTGCCTCGAGGTAGGTCTCCGGCTCATCCTGGTCGATAAGCATTACGTCACCCTCAAAGGTTAGGAGGAATCCATACCTTTCAGGTTGTGTGCGTAACCGGTTAGACCTACGGGGTTCTTGTGTATCTTGAGTATTTTGAGGTACAACAGTTTGTTCCTCTAGCTCATGTTCCAGAACCGGCGCGGTAGTTTCTTCGTCGTCTCGAATTTCTTCGAGCTCTATCTTTCTCCCGCTAGTTGCGATGGAGAGAAATTCCTTCTCGAGGAAGACACCATTGCGAGCAACGAATACCTTCTTATCGATAGGGTGATAGAATGAATACCCTCGAGTTTCCTTTGGGTATCCCACGAAGAAACACTTATCAGACTTAGCGTCAAGCTTGCCATTCGTCATAAGACGTTTGACATAAGCCTCACAGCCCCAAATCTTTAAGTGTGACATAACCGGGCATTTGCCCGTCCATAGCTGGTATGATGTTCCTTCAACCGCCTTGGTTGGAACTCGGTTAAGAGTATATATTGCAGTGCTCAGCGCATACCCCCAGAATGATTCTGGTAGAGTCGAATGACCCATCATAGAACGAACCATGTCAAGCAGGGTTCGATTCCTCCTTTTAGAGACACCATTCCATTGTGGAGTCCCAGGAGGTGTGAGTTGGGATAAAATCTCATGCTCTCTAAGATAGTCATCGAACTCACCACTTAAGTATTCTCCACCTCGATCGGATCGTAGTGTTGTAATACTTTTGCCAAGTTGTTTTTCAACTTCATTCCTGAATTCTTTGAACATTTCAAAGGATTCTGACTTGTGTTTCATGAGATACACATAGCCATATCTACTAAGGTCATCAGTAAAAGTGATGAAGTATGAATAACCACCTCGTGCAGTTGTATTGAAAGGCCCGCACACATCACTATGAATGAGTGCCAGAAGATCACCAGCTCTTTCACCGTGTCCGGTGAAAGGAGATTTGGTCATCTTACCCAATAAACAAGATTCGCATGTGTCATATGATTCAAGATCAAATGACTCCAGCATTCCCGACCGATGTAGCTTGGATATGCGTTTCTCGTTTATATGGCCTAACCTACAATGCCATAGGTATGTTTGGTTCAAACCGTTCGGTTTGTTCCTCTTGGCTGATATGTTATAGACATGCATGTCCAAGTCAAGGACATATAACCCATTGGTCATGTTGGCATTAGCATAGAAAACATTCTTTCTGTAAACGGAAAGGGACTTGTCTTTAATAGAAATGATGAAACCACTCTTATCAAGACATGAAACAGAAATAATGTTTCTGCTAATTGCAGGAACGTACAAGCAATCGTTTAATTCCAACATTAGACCACTAGGCAAGACTAAACTATAAGTTCCGATTGCCAAAGCTGCAACAGGTGCACCATTGCCGACTCGGAGTTCAATCTCGCCTCGAGCTAACCGTCTACTCTGCTTCAGTCCTTGCATGGTAGTACAGATATGAGACCCATATCCAGTATCTAGTACCCATGATGAAGATATAGACATGTTAACTTCTATAACATACACCTCAGAAGAAATGGCCGTACCTTCCTTCTTCTTGGTTGCGAGGTATGTCTTGCAGTTTCTTCTCCAGTGGCCTGCCTTACCACAGTGATGACATTTGCCCTTTGCAACTCCTCCTATAGGTTTTTGGGTTGCAGATGTAGTGGACTTCGATTTAGGCTTTCCGACCGTCCTAGCCTTAATCTTAATCCCCTTCTTGGCTTCCCCTTTCCGCCTTGGACCATAAGGACGGAACCACCCTTGCGCTTAGTAAGGTTCTCCTCTACAGTCTGGAGCATTTTAAGAAGCTCCGGAAGGGGTTTGTCAAGATCATGCATCATGTAGTTCATGACAAAACCCTTATACAGCTCAGGGAGCGACTGCAAGATCAGGTCCGTTGCCAGCTCCTTCTGCAAGGAGAACCCGAGTTTCTCCAGATTGGTTATGTAACCAATCGTTTTGAGAACGTGCGGACCGACCGGGTTCCCTGAAGAGAGCTTGCAACTAAAGAGAGTCTTACCCACGAGAAAACGTTCATGCCTGGATTGCCCCTGGTATAGCTGCCGCAAGGCCACGATCATCTCGTGGGCCTTCATGTCCTCGTGCTGTTTTTGTAGCTCGGTTACCATGGTAGCCAGCATGACACAGCTAACCTGGTTGTCATCCTTAACGTGTTTCTCGTAGGCATCTTTGACCGCTTTCGGGGCGTTAGCGGGAGGGGCAGGAGGAATGGGCTTTTTGAGCACATACTCTTTCTCATCCATGCGGAGAACAATGCAGAGATTGCGTTGCCAGTCAACAAAGTTTGTTTCGTTCAATTTATCTTTATCCAGAATGGAACGCAGGGCGAGGTTGTTTGTGTTATTGTTTGCCATCTACAGAATTTTGCAAAGATAGTTATTATCATGAATTAAGTATCTAATAGGCCTTTATTAAATACTCTCCCACTATTTCTAACAAGTCAACTACCCTCGGGTACGGAACCTATTGACTTGGGGTTTCTATTTGAAGAATACCCTAGCGGGCCAAGATCCATATTTTATTTAACTATAGTTGTGCTTTGCATCTTGCCCTACAGTTAAATTATTTAGGTAGGAATTCATTCCAATTGCAATCGTTATTACAACTCTTGGTTCGGTGGATTCTTTTAAATAAAATTCTTAATTGGGCCAGATCCATATTTCATTTAACTATAGTTGTGCTTTGCATCTTGCCCTACAGTTAAATTATTTCTAGTAGGAATAAATTCCAATTGTAACAATTTACAACTCTGGTTGGATGATCTGATTTTATTTATTGATCCTACCGCAGTGCCCTAAGTCTCTCATCCTTATGACCAAGACTTAGTTAAGACTAACCCGGGGCGAGTCAGTACCCTAGTTACGGGTTTCGCGCCTAACCAACGTAAACCGGGCGTCTCACTTGGGTGAGTCCGTTACCGATATAAATTGGGTTTGACGAGTGACGGGGCGTCGGGGTGGCACAGACTTAAAATTATGAGGGATTTATAACGCAGTCTTGCCTATGGCATACACCGCGCGTATGCACTAGCGAAAATCACATACATGCATACATTCAATCATACATCACATGCATAATAAGTAAACGTGAAATGATTGTGGCTCCTAAAGAAAAACAAACGATAGCGCCTTGATCAAGAGATCTCTATCTCCGGCCCATCACGTCTTCCTTAGGATTCTCTATCACGAACGGACTTTGTCTTCTTATCTTCTTATAATTTTCGAGAGAAAAGAATATTTGAGGTAAAGAAGAGAGTTACATCCAGAGTATAGAGATGAGGCACGACACGCAGGCCGTATTTAAAATTACAACAAATATAACTAAGCCACAATCATCCACCATGCAATAATACATACAAGCATCACATGCATCACATCATACATATTAAAGCATACACCGGGCGAACCGCGCTCGCCCTAGACCTAGTTTATTCTATTCTACGGAATAAACTATCAATAATAAATTAATTAAACTAGCAAGTAATTTAATTAAAAATCATAAAATACTTTAAATATCCAGAATGCTAGAAATTTGATTTTCTAAATTCCATAAAATAAAATATTTTATATTTACCGTATTTATATATATTTAAATTCGAAAAAGGGCTTTTATTTCGAATTAAATATATATATATATATATATATATATATATATATATATATATATATATATATATATATATATATATATATATATATATATATATATGTTTTCTAAATTAGCAAATAATTTTTGGAGACTCCCAGTAAACTTTATTAATCTGGAAATCCTAAAATTCCAGAATGAATAAAATTTAAAATTTTGAAAACCATTTTTGAAAGGTAGAAAACCGAAATTATATTGTGAAAATATATTTCGAAATTCCAAAAATATAAAAATTTATTTTCCAAGTCAAAAATAAGTTCCGGAACCAGAATATTATTTTTCTAGAATTTAAAATATTAATTTTGCAATTTAAAATAATTAACAATCGGACTAGTGAATAGTACCGATCCAATTACTTCAAAAATAAAAAATAAATACTTTTACGTGTTTAAAAATTATTAAAATTTTTATACAAGCTTAAAGTCTCTGGTCGCAACTTATTATGAATTAAAATTAATTTTTGATTGTCAAAAATAAGTTTTCCTATTTTCTATTCAATAAACGAATTTAAAAATAGAAAAATAGAAAATTAATTCCAAAAATCGATTTTAAAATTTCTGAGTTATATTGACATGTCAAATACTTCCCAGAAAATATAAAATCTAATTTTCATAAATATTAAGTATTTATGGCACAAATAACAAGTATTCTACACATAAACTACTTAATAAGAATAATATAAAAATACCCCAAACATTAATTCCGAAAATTACTGAACAAAATTATATTAGGTCTAGTATCTAAATATGGCCACCTAATTAAATTTTAATGGGATAAATGTTTGTCTCCAAAATTTATTGACTAATCTACAAAAACAATAACGGTAAAAACTACTAAACTAGGAACTTCGTAAGCCGGCTCCGATACCACTGTTGGGAAACGAGGCATGGATAACGCAGCGGAAAACAAAAATTTATAGTCCAAAACTCGATTCCACCCAAGAACAACTTACGTAAATTACTAGCTATAGTAAGAAATTTACCTTAACGGTGAAAACGGAGAACGGAGGAATGGTCGGGGATGGTTTTGAGGAGATTAACGTAGCGCCAAACGTATGAAGCCTCAAACGTATCCACACGAACTTGCTCCGGAGTCCAAGATTAAACTTGTGCTAGCAAGTTTAATATAGGATAGTAAAAACTATAATAATACTACTTTGGGAGTAATAAATATATAGTAAAATATTTATCTTATAAATATTTCTTTATAATATTTTGTGTATATTTCTAACACTTTAGAAAAATAACTTTGAACACAAAATAGGATTTTTCTTCTCTCTAAAATGGGATGGCCGAAAATTGTGGTGGTTTTTTTTTCCAAATCAAGACCTCATTTTATAATAAAGTATATTTAGGAAATTGCTAGGAAATTAATGTTAAGCATAAGTCCATGTATATGTCTTAACACCATGTGTAAATGTTTAATATCTTAGCTACCAAACAAAATAGAATCCCTACATCAAATAATAATCAAATATATCAATTTGACATTAAAATTACTTTATGTATAAAATCAAAATGGTCTTGGATTTTCCTCTTGAAATCTTCAGCCATCTCATATTAAAGTACATTATATTTTATTTTGACATCAATAATTATCATATAATTAAAATGATGAAAAAATAAAATAATATATATATAGGTATATAATTTCGACCCTACATATATATATAAAATAAAAAAATTTTTTGTCAAAATATAATTATCATATAATTAAAATGACACAAACAAAATATAATTTTAAAATACATATGTATTTTCGAAATACATATATATGTATAAAATTATATTATCACAACTATATATTTAATATTACTCCCACTAGTGTAGTATACTACTCCCTTACAAGTCCTAAGTGTGTGACCCTTTAGGTATCCATAACACTGGCAATGATATTAATAAAATTAATACCATAGATAATAAGCGGTATCTAGCAACACATTATTACCCCCAGATTATGAAAAAGACGTTCATCTCATCAATACCTTCTACGACACAAGACGTTCTATAACTATTATCCTTCTGTTCTAAATGTCATGATTTAACACAAGGCATGGAATGTGTATCCTTATATAGTTAAATCAGCTGTTACTGAATCTCAAGTAGACTGGCAGGGATCAGATATTTATCAGTCTCTAGATAGCGACATATCTGGGCATGGCCATGCACTTTCCCAAGTCCTACTATTCAGTGGGCCCATTGACATTATACTTCTATATAGTAGAAGGGACAGATCCTGTATCTGTTATTCACATCTCTAAATATGCTTAACGGCATACCCAACGCATAACTGTACGTCTACCAGTATTTCAGATAGTATTAGTTATGAATCAAAGCATACGGCCCCACATATCAGAGAATGTAATAACTTCAAGTCTAAGGATAGTTATAGCAAGGTCGATTTGAGAATACTGATAAACACATTACTGTAGATCCATGCAGTATTCTCAAGATGGGTCAATCCAGTCACATATTATCGATATAATATGCACCTACGTGCAGATTAAGATATCACAATACCTATAGTCTATGAGACGCAACTATCTCATCTCGTACGTACTAGTCTTGATACGTTATGATGTCGGTATTATCATAAAGTGCGACTAGGGATATTTTAGACATAGCCTTCGTCAAGAAGTAACCGTCTCATAATCAGAACATCGTAGTCCTCATCTATGTTACTGAAGCGCTAAATCGTCTATGGACTGAAGCTATGTTATGTTACACGAGATATAAAACATACTTCAGAGCCTTTCATTCATGATAAAGTGTACAGTTACATAGGTATTTGATTGCCGCTAGGGCACCTAAATACAACACACAACACAAGCTTCACAAAAAATGTCTCTCAAAAGCTATGAATAATTGAAGAATGATTTGCAATGAAAGAGTAGGAGTTGTGAAGTAATGTTATTGTGTAAAACAGACCCAAGCACCCCATTTTATAGTAGGAAAATAGGCTCCAACGGATCAAAGTATTTAAGGGGTGATTGGCACAATTTGTGGGATTTGATGAAAATTGGATATGTTGAAATTCACCCAGACAGCGCTGTCCTAGGCTTGGACATCGCTGTTCTAGGCTTGCGTTTTGAAAAATGGGAAACAACGGTCATGCCAACAACGATGTCTAAAATCCCTACATCGATGTTTTGGATGTTGACTTCCAAACAACAACAACAACAACAACCCAGTTGGATCCCACTACAGTAGGGTCTCGGGAGGGTGTGTGTACGCAGACCTTGCCCCTACTTGGAAGCAGGGAGGCTGTTTCCAAGAGAACCCCGGCTCAACCTGCACAAAAAATATGATAGGGTATACAGTATAGCATGGATAAAACACCAAGTACAATGAAAAGAAAGTTCTACAAGCATTAATAGAAGATTCCAATCAAACACAACACACTACAAAAAACCTCTATAACACCGAGTTCCTAACCAGCTACTCTAATCCTAGTTCTCCAAAGGTTCCTATCTAAAGCCATATCCTCAGTCAGGGTGAGAAGTCCTAAATCCTGTCTAATCACTTCCTCCCAATTCTTCTTAGGTCTACCCCTTCCCCTACTTCCCCCGAAAACCGTAATCCGCTCGCATCTCCGTACAGGGGCGTCAGCATCCCGCTGTCTCACATGACCAAACCATCTCAACCTCGCTTCCCGCAATTTATCTTCCACCGGCGCCATGCCTACCTGACGTCGGATAACTTCGTTCGAAATCCTATCCAACCTTGTCTTCCCACACATCCATCGTAACATCCGCATCTCCGCCGCATGCAGACGACGCACATGAGTCTTCTTAACCGCCCAACACTCTGCCCCATATAACATAGCAGGTCTTACTACGGATCGGTAGAACTTGCCTTTCATCCTGGGCGAAATCTTCGGGTCACACAATACCCCTGAAGCCAACCGCCATTTGGCCCAAGCCACTCCAACACGATGTCCAACATCCCCGTCTAACTCCCCATCAGCCTGGATTACCGAGCCAAGATATCGAAACCTGTCTACCTTAGGTACTAGGTGAGAGTCAATCCTAACTTCCACCTCTGATTCTGTTTCTCTACCGCTGAAACGACACTCCATGTATTCAGTCTTGTTCCTACTTATTCTGAACCCTTTAGTCTCGAGGGCAAGGCGCCATTGTTCCAACTTATCGTTTAGTCCCTCACGTGTTTTTTCCAAGCAAGGAAAGTTTTAGCCTTAAATTCCTTCCAACGGTCAAGTCTCTACATCGATGTTCCATACTAGAACATCGCTGTTTAGGTCTGCCTTTGAAGATGGAAGTTTGGCCTGACAGCGCTGTTTCTGGGTCAACATCGCTGTCCAAAAACTTTCTGCCAATGTACAATATCTTTGGCTTAGGTTGGACAGCGCTGTAGGGAAGTCTACATCGCTGTTCCAGAAGTTTCTGCAAATCCAACCTTGGCTTCAACAGCGATGTCTAATGTCCAACATCGCTATTGGAGGACTTAACGCCAAACCATGTTTATAGCTACCCAAGCCAGACAGCGCTGTTGGTTACCTCAACATCGCTGTTGGGCTGGTTTAGCCAGACCCATGGTTGGTTTAGTCATGCCGTTAGCCGATGTCAAAAATGTAAGTTCTCCAAAATAAAAACCAAGTATTGAAAATGTTTGTTTAATGCATTTTGCTAAGAAATCAAGTAAAACATTTTGAAAACCACGTCATTTAGTTGAAAACCACGGCTAGCCAAGTTTACGCCGTTTCGCATGGTTTTCACTAAACGACCAAAAACGAAAGGTGGTTTTTGAAGCGTTTTTGTTGGAGAACTATTTAAATATGCCCAGAAGTAAAAACCAGTCATAAAAAGTTGAAAACCATTTGGTTGGTTGGGACGCCAAAAACCAATGCCGAAAACCGAGAGCCGAACGCCGATTTCTGAAAACCGAACGCCGGATGGCTTGGTTTTTGGTTTGGGCGAACTCCGAGTGTTTTCAGGCAGGTTTAAGACTTAAGAAAATCATTTTGAATATTCAAAAAATATTTTGATGAAATGAGCCTAGAGAGCCATGTTTTGAATGTTTGTGCCGGTCTTGATCACATTAAAACCGACTCAATACGATTCTAAGTCTTCTTTCTTGATTCTTGGTTCTTGGTTCTCAGTTCATCATGCCATGTTCCTTCGCCTTGGTGTTGCTCAGTTTAACCTTGTAATTGTCACGGCGGTTTGACATTATCAAAACCTGTCATAAAACGAACACGGCTTAGTACGACATAGGCGTAAACCCGTGTTCCAACAAGGACCATCCTCTTTTCCCTTTCTTCTATTCTTCTTCTTTGTCTTACTCAACTCCAAAAACTCTGGATCCTCTTCCCAAACCTATAGTTGTATATTTCATAAATATTACTTGTATATAGCGATTTATACACATATGCTCCAAACATATGCTCCAAACTTATAATTTACCTTCTTCAACTGCTCAAGTGGCCGAGGGTCCATCTTCTTCTTTTTCAATCGAGTTGGGTTCCTTTGATTGTATGTATAACTCGCGTACCGTTCAGCAGCTTTCTTGAGAAAAGCTTTCCTCAGCATGCCCTCATCAATGGACGGATCCACTCAAGCATTTTTCTACGTTGACATCATAGAATAGTCAATAACTTAGATTGTATTCACACACACACACACACACACACATATATATATATGTATGTATGTATGTATGTATGTATATATGTGTGTGTGTGTGTATATATATATATTAATTTTCTTGTGATCGAAACAAGTTAAAGAGTAATTTTTTCAAAAAACCTTAAACTCTCGAAAGTAGAACTCCTTCGTCGTCTTTGAGACTTTGCCCCACGAAAAGCCAGTCGCGTCCGTCCTCTCGTAGAATGCTGGTGTGATGAGCGCAGCACCAGCTCTAGTGATTGTAACCCTACAAACATGTATAAGTGGTTAGCTTAAAATCGTTAGATTACTTACTTAAAACATGTAACCATACACGTAGATTACTTACTTCAAACATGTAACCCTACAAACATGTAACCATGATCTTCAAATGTAGTAGATTACTTCCTCGTCATCGGAATTGACATACACGAACTGACCATGATGACCGGGACCCTCGTGATATCCACCCTGTTGGTCCACATTATCATGGACCCCGTCCTCACCATCACGCGCCCCGCCACTGCGTCCCTCACCAAAGCAGTCCTCGAAGTCATGGTCATCGCCAACTCCATCCTCCTGATCCTCAATACTCTCCCCAACCCTAGATGTTATTAACACAATAACACAATAATACATGCATTAAAAACAACTATGAACAAGCTTAGAAATTAAGTTTTAGTTTCGTGATAAATGAAACATCACTTTAATTGATTATCCGTTGAAACTTCTACTACATTAATCTCTAAGAGGAGAGTTCCATACCTGACGTACAAGGGCCAGATGGCGTAGTACGTGGGGTGGAGGGGGACACCTGCGTGTCAGTGAATGGACTCGAGGTAATAGAGGGAGTGCCTGTGGATGTAGTGGCTGTGCTCGAACCCTGAAGAGAAGGGGGTCTCCATCTACCAATGACGGACCTCCTCAAACGTGCCAACACCTCAGAATCAGTCGACGTGGGGGGAAGGGGGTTCTCATTGTCGCCCATCTATACAAAAATAAAAATAATGTATACTTAGCTCATTAAACAAAATAAAGTTCACATAGCAAAACATATATCAATCATTAATAGTATAAGAAACATTTGGAAACACATTTACTCGTCATTCTAATTTCACTCGCTCTCTGTTGAGTCTTGTTCTTCTTCTATTGAGTCATCAGAGCTTAAAATTGGTTCTTCACCCTCATCTTCTGCGTTACTATCATCGTCAGCGAAATTCGCATCTCCCTCTCGTGATAGATTAATGTGTTCATCTTCTTGTGTCACTTCCATGATTGTGGTTCTCTCGGTCATCCCATTTGCTTGAAAAGGTTCCTGTTGCACCTTGTCTACTGATTCTAGTGTATTTCCTGATTCAATCCAATTACCTCTAGGGTGAACATGACACACTGCAATCCAATCACTCTTAGTCTTTTGCGTGCAAGGGTATTCCACATACACAACCTGGTTTGCTTGTGACCCAAAAATAAAAGGCTCATATCGGTTAAACTCTCCCTTCTTGAGCACCTCAAGTAAACCATACTTCTTGTATATTCGTGTCCCCCGATTCAACCTCGGATCAAACCATCGACATTTAAACAAAACACAACGTTTAAGTGGCAAAGCTGGATACTCAATTTCAAGTATCTCCTCTAATACCCCAAAGTACTCTCCATATTCGCCCGTAATAGATACCCCACTGTTGTACAGAAGCAGTAGGCGTTTACAAAGTATATTGGGTATGACTTGGCAAATGATAAGGGACCCTTGGCCACCTGAAGATGATGTGAAAATAGTCACCCACATATGTAATACCTCACATATATTATACAAAAAAATAAAAATAATAACTTTACGTGTTTCTGGAACCAATTTGCAAACGTCTCCTCTACACGTTTCAACAGGGATTCTTCACTAATCTGTGATGTCACTCTTTAATCTCATTTGCGCACAACCTTACATACACTTGTTAAATCTCTACAGGTGTATTACAAAACAATATTTGTATTTGATGCCAAGAAAATGTAAGTACTTATGTAATATAAGGATCAATCTCCGGACAATTAAAGAGTACGTAATGGTATGCAGCTTTTAGCTCCTCCGGAGTAAGTTGCCTTTTACGCATTTTCCCTTGTAACCATCCTGGTGATTGAAATATGTCAAAAATCTCTTGATTTGAAACATCAACACCTTCTCGTGATTCAGGGTCATTACGAGGCACATTTCTTGCTCGCGTGTAAACGTGTTCTTCAAAGTAATGAGAACAGAAGTAGGATGCCTCTCGGACTAAATACGCATTGGCTATGGAACCTTCTACGCGAGCCTTATTTTTCACCATTCTTTTAAGGCGATTGAGGTACCTAAAACCATATCAAAGGTTTAGAAACATATGCCCAATAAACTTTGCAACTAAAAATTAAATATTTTTGAAATTACCTCTCAAACGGATACATCCACCGGTATTGAACAGGCCCAGCAACTCGTGCCTCATAGGGTAAATGAATGGGGAGATGTTCCATACTATTAAAAAACCCAGGAGGAAAAATTGCTTCTAGCTTGCACAAAATGACTGGGATATCTGCTTCTAACATTTTAAGATCCTCCACAGAAAGAGTTTTGGATGTTAACCTCTTGAAATAGTTACTCAACTCCGTAATCACTTCCCAAACAACCTTTGGAAGTAATGCTCGGAATCCAATGGGCAACAACCTTTGCATGAAGACATGACACTCGTGACTTTTCATCCCAAACATCATTAGCTTTGTTGGGTCCACACATCTTCCCAAGTTTGAAACATAGCCATCTGGAAATTTTAACGTTTTCACCCAATCCAGAAATGCTTTACGCTGCGTCTTATCCAATGTGTAGTTAGCCTTAGGGTACTTTCCGGTTTGAGGATCACGCTCCAACTCTTTTCTTGAGCAAAACAATTTCATATCTTCTCTTGCCTTTGCATTGTCTTTTGTCTTGCCCTGTACATCCATTACAGTATTGAAAACATTTTCAAAGACATTCTTTTCAATATGCATAACATCGAGATTATGACGAATCATATTTGTCTCCCAATAAGGCAAATCCCAAAAAATACTCTTCTTCCTCCATCCGCAAGAAGTGTCCTTCACAATCTCTGAGTTAATGGCATCACCATTTTCGTCCACGATCCTCCGCATGCCCAAACCTACAATTTCACGTAGTGTCTCTTGACCATTTTTTCTAATGGGTGGCGCTCTCGTCTCAACTGTATTCTTGATGAACTTCTTCTTATTTTTTCTATAAGAATGATCCAGGGGAAGAAAACGTCAATGAGTGTCAAACCACGACTACTTTCCTCCATTGGGTAGTCGAAATGATTCAACTTGATCCATACAAATGGGGCACGCTAACTTCCCGGCCGTGCTCCACCCAGACATCATTGTGTATGCAGGGAGATCACCAATTGTCCACATGAGGGCAGCACTCATTTTGAAGTCTTGCTTGAGTGACACATCATAGGTCTCAACACCTTCACTCCAAAGGGTCTTTAGCTCTTCAATCAATGGCTGCAAGTAGACGTCAATCTTTTGCTTCGGATTAGACCCCCAGGAACAATTAAGGACAACAAAATATGTTCTTCTTTCATGCACATGTCAGGGGGAAGATTATAAGGAGTAATCATTACAGGCCAACATGAATATTGGGACCGTCACTGGCCAAAGGGTTGGAACCCGTCCGTGCATAGTCCTAGGCGCACGTTGTGCATTTCTGAAGCAAAAGAAGGATGGTTTACGTCAAATCTTTTCCATGCCTCAGAATCACAAGGGTGACACATTTTGTCTTGGTTTGTGTGTCGATGTGTGGCATGCCACCTCATTGCCCCCGCCGTACGTGTGGACATATACAAGCGTTTCAACCTGGGTGTAAGCGAAAAGTAGAACATCTGTCTGTGTGGAATCTTAGACGTCTCGTCTTTATAGCGTGGCTTATGACACACCTTGCACTCGGTAAGACTTTCATCGCCTTTCCAATATAACATGCATCCAAGAACATAACAATGAATCTTTTGGACCGGATGACCCAAACCTTCAATCATCTTTTTAGTTTCATAAAAGTCATTCACCATTGAGTTGTCCTCCGGAAGAATGTCTTTGATGTATTGACATATGGTGTCGTAACAACGCTCAGATAGATTATGCTCTAACTTAATATTCAACAAGTGCGCAACTGCAGACAACTTAGACATCTTAGAACTCCCCGGCCAAAGATCTGTATCAGCAGCTTTCAACATTTCGAAGAAGTGTTTGTCTGTCGAATTCGGCTCTTCTTCAAGAACAGAGTTTATCCTAGTCAGGCCGACTGCATCATAAATCATGTGTACAAACTGTTCTCTACCCGGGACATGTGATACATCTGAGGCATCAGCTTGACGAGGGACTTTACATCGTTGTGGAGGTACGTAGTCACCATGATTCTCCCCGTGACATACCCAATCAAAGTAATTGGGTGTGAATCCAAACCGCAAAATGTGCTCCAGCATAATCTTTGATGAGCAAAACTTGATGCTCTTACATTTCTTGCAAGGACATCGCATTTTCTTGTTATCCAACCTATCTACATTGGGACTTGACTCACAGTACTCTACAAACTCAACCACGTTGTCCACCCATTCTTGACTAACAACACCTTCTCTCTCATATTTCTTATACATCAACTCACGATTTTCAAATGGACTCATTCTAGAAACGCCTGGTAATTGAAAGGCAACAAACAACAATCATTTAGCCAAGAATATCAATGACATTTATACCAACAAACCATACCTACAATAAAGACGACAAACAAACGACAATTTGATTAAACCACAAACAACACTAATTTAACTATAGATATGAACATATTATACACTAAATTTCACAAAATTCAACTAAAGTTTACCTAAATTCACAATAAATGTCAAATTTACTAACACAATTTTAATTAAAATTTTAACCAAAAATTAATGCAATTTTTACCCAATTTCATGTCAATTTCATCTCATATACACACAATTTAAGTAAATTTCACCAAAATGCACTCAATTTCACACAAAGAAATTCAATTTCACCAAAAATTAAATTAAACACAAATACCTACGGCAAAGATGCAGAGGATGTCCGGCGGGGAAGAGAAACGGCTGGCCGGCGTGGACGACGGGTGGCGACGTTTGGTGGGCGGCGCAGGTGGAGCGGCTGGAGATGACGGCGCGGCTGGAGAAGACGGCGTGGCTGGCGGAGCTGGGCGGGACGGCGTGGCAGGAAGGCTGGCGTGGCTGGCGGAGGAGTGGAGGACAACTGACCGGGAGAGAGATGGGATAGGGTTGAAGTGAAAGACGAATGGCTGGGAAAATTTCAATATCGATTATCACTTCAGAAGCTGCGACGGATCGGCGACAGATATATACCTCCGTTGCAGATTATCGCGTCAAAAATTGACCAACTTAAATTTGCAACAGGCACAAATAATTCGTCACTAATTTGTGACGGAAAAATAGAGTCCGTCGTAGATTTTTTTTTTTCAAAGATTTCAAATCCGTCGCTGATTCATTGCAGATCTGCTACGGAAATGAGTCTGTAGTAAATTTCCGTTGCAGGCGAAACAAATTCTTGTAGTGTGTTCTCTTGCGCCATTAGAAAACTAAATAGGTAAAATAGTAATCCAAGCACTGAACACTGGAAGGCTATAGTCCTAATGATGAGATACCTTCGGTATACTAGAGATTATAGCCTATATTATGGCAGGTATCCACCCGTGCTAGAAGGGTACACTGATGCCAATTAGATTGCGGATAATAAGGATTCAAAATACAGAAGCGGATTATCTTTATGTTAGCCGGTAAAGCTATATCTTGAAAATCCTCAAAACTAACGTTAATAGCGAGATCCACCATGGAGTCTGAGTTTATAGCACTAGATAAGTGCGCGGAACATGCCGAATGGCTTAAGAAGTTTCTCGAGGATATTTCAAATTAGGAAAAACCGGTTCCTCCTATTTGTGTTTTTTGTGATTGCCAATCGGCAATAGGATGAGCTCGGAGCAATATGTACAATGGTAAGTCAAGGCACATTCTTCGTAGACACAAAACCATTAGATAACTTCTCAATACGGGTATTATATCAATTGACTATGTTGTTAGGATAGGTCAAAGGATAATTTAGCAGATCCACTAACCAAAGGATTAACACATGAACAACATGAGAAGTTAGTGGTAGAAATGGGTTTGAAAGCCCTACCTTGTGCTGGGAACGTCTCATGAAGGAAAACCAAACCTGCGTGGTACCTAGGTTCAATGGGACAACCTACTTGTGGGACGAAGCATGGTCACTATGGGGGCGAGCCGGATCACCGACTTAACACCCCTCTGTTCCTATTGAGATATAGTGACTCCCGAAAATGATGAGGTTAGCATGATGCTTTGATGATTCTTGAACTATTCATGGACAATGGGTCCAAGTGGAGTAATCGGGATACTCTTAGAAAAATCACATATATGAGAGTGAAGTGTGGTCGCTTCAACAGAAGGATTTCGGGCTAATCCCGTCTGGCACTCTCGCAGAACCAGATGCGTGTTCCACGACCATAACGGGCACACCCATGAGAACGGAATGATGGTTGGTTGAAAACTGTGTATTGTATATCATCGTGTACACAAACGGCAGTATAGTTCAAAGACATCAGGTTCTACTGAAGAACCAGTAAAGAAGGTATACTTTACAAGAAATAGGTTCAAAGGCACAAAATCTACCCACTTTTGCATTTTTCACCTTTAGAATTATTTTCCAAGCACATGAGTTAATTTTCATTCATGTGGTGGACTGTTAGAATTTCTGCTCTTAACGCGACAACTTTAGACGTAAATTCGGTGGGGTCCACAAAATTATTTTTCTAAAATAATTACGGAAAAATATTATTCTAAGTGAGACAAGTATTTCGGTATATTATGCGCCAGAATTGGTGCTCGGGTGAATGAGAAATTAATTCACAAAGTCGTTCATTTGGAAGGGGAAAACCCACGTATCCCACATCGGATTTGAAACCCTTCAACTTCCTCCATTTATATGCTAGTCTTTAATAACATTGTAAAAGCAATTTATGGAGAGAGAACCAAGGGAGCCCTCACGCACCACTGTCGCCGCCGTCCGTCCGGCTCGGCAAGACACACACGCGCGCAGGAACGCGTGTTGGCGTGTGAGTGCGCGCGACACGTCATGACGTGGCGAGGGCTTGGGCCGAACCCTTATCATTTTATGAGACCGAATCAAACACCTGTTTGCTTCATTAATATCGAAGTGACGAAGTAATTAGCATGCATGCATTTATGAAGAGTCATTTGAATCCTCGTAATATCCGTCCGTCCAGCCCGTCCCACTCCTATATAAGGATGACTTATGCTGCAGAGATGAACACACGAGAATTTGAATATACTCCAACACTCTCTCGTTACGATCAATTTTTCAGGCAAATATTTCTTCGTCATTCGTGTTTGTCGGTGCACGGTTCTACTACCCTAGACCTTGCACGTAGCGGTTTTTTCCTGGGAGGAGATTGACCATGTTGTTGCCAGTGCGGGAGGCGGGCGATACTACCTTAAGGAAACCTCCAACGACTCCGCTTTCCTTCCGTTTGTTTTTCTGATCACCGACGACTTCTTGTATTTTTTTATTTTTTTTTCTCATTATAAAATCTGAACGCGTTATAAGTTCGGATTATTTTTATTTCCCGCTGTATTAATATAACATGACATTTTTAATTTTGTAATGCTTGTAAAACAATCTGGGTGATTGTTGTGTAACCCTCACTCATGGGCAAGACGTGATCTTAATCATAAATATTTTCCATGCACAACCTTGCTGGAGTCATACCGAGAGAATAACTGTAATTTTACGTGGGCAAGCATCTAGGTATTATTTTTAAACAAGCAAGCAACTAAGTCTGGAAATCACTTCTGATGGAGAACGTAACTTGGTTTAGCATGTTGGCATATGTTCACGCACCACCAATGTGTAGAAAGACAAATGGGTTGTGGATGAGAGCGGCATGTTTGAAATTATTACCATAAACTTCAATTATTCAACAAATTTGAAATTATTACCATAAACTTGTAATACTTGAGATATTTATATGAAATTGCAAACATCACCTGAATCTTTGAAATCTGACATACTAATCAAATGTTATGGGGGGTAAAACTATTGTAAAATTTTATTTCTTTAATAAATATTTCGTGACGACAAAAGCTTGATGGTGCGGTGACGGAGGAAGTATTTACAAAAAGAAAATTATTGAACTTGCCCAAGATTTATACACCAAAGACAAACGTCGATAGTGTCTATGTTTGCCTTTTTGGTGTACAATTTAATGACGTGCCCTTAACATTATTCTCCATTATAAAATCTACGGAGTATTAATTTCGAATAATTGCAACGGGCGTTTAAATTATGGGTGTTGTAAACTGAATACTTTATTCATCATAGGTCGGGGTATTTATACAAACACAAGAGGTGGTAAAATCTAGATAAACAAGGAAATAAATATTTTAAATACTATGAGTAATATATCTGTCATATTTAACAGTGAGACTATACTCACACCTGAATGGCTTAATTTTTAGGAGTTGCAATAGTAGATTTTAAATTTGATATTATAATCATAAGTTAACCATATTTCTTAAGTACTGTTGATACAAAATAATTGTAATAATAATAATAATAATAATAATAATAATAATAATAATAATGAAAAACAATACCCATTACTCTCGCAAAATGTCCAAGACTAGATCTGGTAATGGGGTCAATTAGTTCAGTTCGGGTTCGAAACTTTTTTATTCAAGCCTCTTTTGGATATATGTTATAATTCATTCGGGGTGGTTCGGGTCGGTTCAGTTCAGTGTCGGGTTGAATTCGATTTGATTTTTTCGGGTTTCGGTTTGGTTTTTATTCGAGTTTATTTTGGTTGGGATTTATATCGATTTGGGTTTATATCGGCTCGGGTTTATACCCGTTCGAGTTTTATCGGTTCGGATTTATACCAGTTTCAGATGAGATCCATTGGTATTAGAGTTCTCAATTTTGCCTTGTGTGGAGCCTTCCCCCTGTGTGTATAGGGAGGTATATATACACGTGTTAACAATAATAAATTAGTATATTCATCAATGTGTGTTACGATGTCACTATAAATGACATATATTCCATATAAAAATAGACAACCACCTTTATTTAAGTAATAAAATACCGAATAAAAGATTTGTATATGAAACTAGTTGTACCTATAATTTAAATATGTTTTTTTAAAAAAGACATCAACCCATGAGATTTTTGGTTTGACTGGATTTGAGTTTAATTTGTTTTGAATTCGATCAATATTGGGTCTAATCATTTTTGGGTCTAATCGGTTTAGGATCTAATGGATTTCAAGTTTAATAGGTTCCGGCTTTAATCGAATTCGGGTTTAATCGGATTTGGATCTAAATACATTTGATTCAGTTTGGTTCGAATCATTTCAGGTATTTTGGTTTAATTCAATTTTTTATTTTTTGAATTATTTCAAGTTTGGTTTCGGATTATCCGGTTTGGGTTATCGAATTCGGGTATGTTTTGCCAAGTCTATCCAAGACTATTTGGGTGTTCTATAGTAGGTTGTCGGTGTTTGAGCACAATAGAAAGAAGAAAAAAAGTATGGATAAAATTCTGAGGTAACTAAAGTAAGATGATCATTTCATATTGAGCGAGTACAGAATGAATAACCTAAGATGTTACCACCCGCTTCAATTGAGAACAGTGTTTGTGCGGAATTTATGTAGTGCAGAAAAAAATAACATAAATCACACAGTTCTTTTTTAAAAGGTAAATTGAAAAAAATCTTCAGAATGCTCTAAAACAGAAAGTATGAGAAGAAAACTATGGACAAATATAATAATGATACTCCCTGATAAATTACCGTGAGAAAGGGAACCAGAACCATAATCACGTCCTCCCACAATCCCATTGCCAATTCTATATCGGTTTACCATTATGCTTTTATGGCTCCGGGTTTGTTTTTAGTACTGGTTTTGGTTCAGAACTGAAACTGGGACCGGAGCCCTTAATTCCTTTGTCACACAAAGAAATCATGATTGGTCAATGTAGAAATTTCAAAATTGGTTATATCTGTTCTGCAAAACACGGGTAATTCTACTTGTCCAACAAAAATGTGTTTGTCAAAAATTTCAGCTGCCTAGGAAGCGTTTCGTTCAACTTATTTTTTCTACTTATTACTTATTCTTATTATTATCAGATTAGATGAGACCAAACCACACCAAGTCAGAAACAACTTTAATTATAACAGCAATCAGATCAGATCATGCGAACGAAATGCAGCCTTAGACACTTCCCTTGCTAAATTGTGTTTCATGCAAGCCAATATATTACACATATAAAGAACATACATTATCCATAAAAGAATCACATCATCCATATTAAACTCCACTACTTTGTAACAAATGTTAAGTTTATCGTTTAGTTCATCAGTTATTTTAATTTACCATTAGTTTTATTTATGTCATTTCTGCAGTTTGTTTAGAAATAAATAAAAGTGGTAACAAAAAGGAAATGTTGGTACGTTTTTTGTCAAGATCGGTTGATGAAGAAAAGCACCTGTCAAAAAAAGAGATGTAGCCCAGAATGTTTACTTGCAGGCAAATTGGTTCAATCTGCATATATACTCTGAATGCCTTTCCACAATGAGGTTGATCAGAGGGTTTTCTACATCAGCCCCAACTTGGGATTCGTCCCTCTTAACAATAATCTTCTCATTTGGTGCCACAACCGTGACTTCTTCTTTTCGGGTTAAGAGCTCATTAGCTACAACCATATGCATTCCATACTTCCTAAGAGCCATATCAGCCTTCTCCAATAGGATATCTTTATCAGTTTCTAGCTGTCAATTAAGCAAAGACAGAAGGTCAAAAGAAATGAAAAGGCGGGTCACTGGGGCTTTTTTTATAGTTTATGTTACATAACACACTCCCTTTACTAACCCCCCAGTTTGACCAAAATCACACAGTTTTGAAAACAA
Source organism: Cuscuta australis (assembly GCA_003260385.1). Classification (NCBI taxonomy): domain Eukaryota; kingdom Viridiplantae; phylum Streptophyta; class Magnoliopsida; order Solanales; family Convolvulaceae; genus Cuscuta; species Cuscuta australis. The sequence goes on from NQVE01000116.1 coordinate 193,673, forward strand.
TGCATTGGGGTCATAGATTAACCAAAACTTTTAATTATTTGTCTAACATGTCTTAGTTAAAAAGGCATTAGAAAGCAACTTTGAGATCAAAGAAGTATAATTCTCAAGTACCCTAAAATTTTCTAGAAAGGGATTTTCTAATATTACAGCTTCCCATTTCAGTTAAATTTGAGGAATCTTTGATCAACTTACAGTACACACAAACTATACAAAAGTATTTACCCAAAAAGACTGGACAATAGGTTGTACTGACTACTGAGGATACTATCTTCTGGATGCCATTTACAAAGGTCAACTCTACTTATGATATGCAGTGCAAAGGACTCAACTGTGGAATATTCTTTCCCCAAACAAAATGATACGAGTATTTAATTGTGGAAGGCAATCTAGTTAAGAACAAACTTTAAATGGTTGGACATACATTTGATATTCCCCCAGTTGTCCATGAGCTGAGGCAGTTGGAATTAACTGGTCTTGATTGATGTAATTCCTACTGTTAGTTTAGTGTTCTAAACATCTAAATATGAAGTTAAATAAGAGTACTAATATTGACTATTTCAATCCAAAATATGAAAGTTCATCAGATTAGTTTTTTTTTTCTTTTCATATATCCAAATTATGCATTTTTTAGGTAAATTTAAACTACTACGGTAATTTTTATCTTTCATGTATCCAAGTACTTTTTTTAACAAGTACCATTTCAAAAGTTCATCTTATTGAAAAAATCAAAACTCAAAAAAATTAATGAGAGTTAACAGAATGGAATTCATTTAAAAACTTGCCTTAAATGAAATGCAAAAAGCCATAGGCGCCCACTCACTTCTGAGCACAGAAAGCATCTTCGGCACTTGAGCGAGCTGCATGTCCAATGGACCTGCTCCAGACTGGATCTTGTGAACAGTCTGTAAGATAGCAGCAAAAGAAAAAAAGGAATGACCTTAATGTGTAAGAGTCATTTTCTATAATATTTTATCCTTTAGGCAGGCGATGTCAAAATAAAAAAAAGCACATTAAGGTTCTCTAGCTTCTGACTATCTATGAAGTTTTGGATGTTAAATGCATCAAGGGCCTAATGGAACTAGCGTCTTTGTTTATTTGCAAGGATAATGTTGCGTGCATTTGACCCCACACACCAACAAAGTTGGGCTTATACTGGGTTTTTTTGTTGTATTAGTTTTTGAATGCAACTAAGGTTTTATGCATTATCTATGAATGAGTAATTTAAACTAAGGTGGAAAGCAACACAAAACACAATGCAAATCCATCTAGCCCCACAGATACTACAAAACTATTGCACTTAAGAACATAGTTGCCTTAATAGGAAAACATAGTTGATTTTGAGCTGGTGTTTAACGGAAGTAGAGTAAAGGACATATGTCATCTTTACCAAACGAAAAAAAAGGAAAGCCCTCTCATTATTGGAATTCAGTCAAATGACTTTCAAAGGGAATACATGTAGACTTTTCCAAACATGTATAATGGGACCAGATGGGTGTAAACTGTAAGCTAAAGAGACATTTTGCCCTGTCTTCAATTCTGAAAAGTTGAATCTGCACATTCTCATACCAAAATTAGTCAATTGTTGCATGTGTTTGACACTGTAAAGAATCAGTAGCTGATTCTGATTTCTGATATTAAGAATTAATCAACTACATAATTCTCCAGAATGAACAGCCTGAGAACAGAATCAGCCAAAACAAGAAATGAAGCCAAAATGATTCCTCAACAGTCATTTTAAAAGAATATGGAGTAACAAGTACCATGCTTTCCCAAGGAACATAAAAGTCAGAAACGGCAGCAGCAAGATAAAACATAGCACTTGGACCAATGCTTCTGAGCAACTCAGCAATCAGCTTCAACATCTGCTCTTAACACAAATAGTATTGTATAAATTTCAGATATTGAATATGCAATGACTAAAGTTAGCTTTCTTATATTATTACACAGAGTTCTTGAAAGTCATCTATTAACACAGATTTAATCTCTATAATTCTAATTCCTACCTGCAGATATTCAAAGATTGTTGTGAACGGGAGTTTGATCAGAGAGCCCCCAGCCACAGCCTGCAACAATGAATTTGTCTGCATTGAAACAAGATAATTCCGAGTTTAAAGCAGAAGGAGCTATAGCTACCACATGTTTCCTTACCGCCTGATGTTCAGTAATTGCTCTTCTCACCACCTCAGCACATTTATGATCCACTGGAAAACAGAACAAGAGCTGATATTATTTATTTTGAAATATACAGTCGATATTGTTTCTCGCAAAGGGTAATTTTGACTTTTGAGAATTTTGAATAACTTGTTTACTAAATATGGAAAGTAGAGAGCCAAATCTCGATGCTCCAAAGAGGATAAGTGGACAACTAAATCATGATGGAGGGAGTAAATAAAGATCAAACTATCAATATCCTTGAAATGATGGAGGGAGTAAATAAAGATCAAACTATCATACTCGTCACTATGCAGGGGAGTCTGTTAGTGCTATATGCCTATATCTACTGATGTAGATTAGTTATGGGATAAATTCTTCTAGACTTTGCAAACCTTGAAGGCTAGATGCATCATTATATTTTAAGCACTCAATCAATGCATTATCTGGAAGATCTCTACAGAATGGCTGGCAGGTTCCCCTGCATAGTGACGAGTATCCAGTATTTAGTGAGCAAATACTAATGAGGTTGATAGGTTATGGACAAAATCATAATAGGATGGATAAATAATGACTTGTAGCAGTAACACACACACCTTCGGTAGAGAAATATGACAGAATAACCAGACTTCAAAAAGTATCTGCAGCCTCATTTTATGTGTAAAAAATACAGAGTATTAGTAACTTTATCAAGAGTTTCTAGTGAAATGAAATGAATATGGGAAATGCAATATACTCAGTGGAAGCAGCTCCTCTGTGGCCTGAGCTGAAATTATCAATATATCGAACACACCTCCTCTCTAATGGTACACTAGTACCACCAGAAGTAACACACACTATCCTGCTTGCTTTGTCATCATTTCCTAAACACAAAGATCAGAACCCTAGTTATAATGGCTTCCAATTAAACCCCAAAACTTCTAGAAGTAAGCTCACCTGCAGCTAAATAATTCCTGTGAATAAATTCATTCAACTTTGCCTTGGTATCGGCAGCATCAAGAATTGGAGGAGCTGAGTCAAAGAATGCCCTGATTTGGAAATTTGGTGCTACACGATATTCTTCAGGATGGTTTACCTCAGCCATTTGAATTTTAATAGCAAAATTTCTTGTAAAAATCAGCGAAGCCTTAGTTAACTAGAATACATAGACAAGAGTCTTTCAGATATGTAAACTTGAAAGCGAAATGAATGCAATATGATCACAGGGAGTTATTTGCGGTCAGTAGAAGAACAATTGCTCCATCGACTTCATCTGTGCCAACACCATGAGTGATTCAAGGCTATTTAGCTGTAGCAGCTACGACTGAATTCTGAGCTTTTTTAGCTTAGTTGGATACTGTTTAATATGGCATTCATACATTTGCAAATAATATGGATCATATTTTTAAAATCACTGCTACTTATATGTTTTATACATACTGAAAACAGATATGTTTGTGATTTACATGTTTATTTTTTCAAAAATACAGCTAAGAGTATCGGCATAATGGCATATATATATTTTCAGAGCAAATGCAAGTTTGAAGCTCCCCCAACAGTAAAAACTACAAGTCCAATAGCCATCATATACCAATATGAGTTGCCAAATGTGTCTCTTGTCAAATTAATCGTAGTGAAATATAACTAAATCTTTGCACATTGACCATTGAAGATCATCATTCATCAATTCAGAAATTTCAGCCCAATACAACATTGAGCAAAGCCTGAAAGTCTGGTGAATAAGCTTACATCTAAGATTACATACAGCCGGGACTACAAGACATCTATCCTATGCTAGTAGATGTAAACTTATAAACTATGTTCTGTTTGGTGTTATTTCCCTTGGGTGCAGGCTTTTCATCATCCCTAATAAAGTGATGAAGAAAACTTACACTATGTTTGGTTCAAGGAATTTGGAAGGAAAAGAAAAGAAAACAACTATCTCTCAATTTCCTCACCAAAATGGGAGGAATTTGGTTTTCCCTTCACTTATTACATTTTGCCTTCTCTTTTTTTCCTTCCACTTTTCCTTTTTTTTCTCTCTAACCAAACAAGAAAAAGTGCTTTCCACTTCATTTTCTTTTCTTTCCCCTTTCAAATTCCTTTGAACCAAACATAGTGTTAGAGTATATGTAGGAATTTGTTGTGGGCTATCCCCCTGAGTATACAAAACTTCCTGTTGTAAACTGCAAGTAGGTTCATAAACCAAAGAAAAAATGAGGGCTTGACCTGGAGAACTTAATCTGCAACAAGAAGGATACTAAAAAATTCTGTAAATTCTAAACTTAAGCGAATGCATTTGGTTCGAGATAGGTTGAGTTGTAGGCAGGTTTCTGGTATGTAAAACAGTGTTTTTTTTGTTCTTTAGAGTATAGAAAAAAAAACTAATCAAACATTCAAATTTCCACATCATATCAACAATTAAACACTGAAATCTGAAATATGAAGAGAATAAATGTGAAACCTGAATCCCGAATTTACCGATCGACTGGTTTGGAGACAGCGGACGCGACAGGAGGGTGGGATGCGGGTGTCGGCGGTGTCACTGCGGCGGGGCAGAGCGCGGTGGGTTTCTCGTTGGTTAATCTCTAACTCCCCACTACGGTTTTGCTTAATTTTCTGTTACTCTAATCTTGCTTAAGGTCCCCTGTTTTATTTTTGGTTGGAAATGGCCAATTGCAGACGAATACGATGTTTTAGTATAGAATAGGTTTTGGTGTTGAGGTGTAGTTTTGGATATGGTTCTACTTTATGTTTAGAGTTTTCTCTAGTTTTGGATATGGTTCTACTTTATGTTTAGAGTTCTCTCAAATTAAATTTGCACTATATAGTACTAAAACATATGTTATTTTTTAATGTGATATTTAAATATTTTTATTCTTTAAATAGTATTTGAATAATATCTAGTGTGTAGAATAATGTTCAGTAATTGTGGACATTTACTTTGAATAATGTCCAGGTGGACATTTACTTGAACAATGACTAGTAAATAATAACCAATGCTACTACGTTGGGAAATCAAAATTAGTATATTTTAGTACTATTTAGATAAATTCTACCTTTTTCAATTCGTCAAAAAAGATAGATCAAAGCTCATAACACTGATTTTTTTAACTCATGATCTTAAAAAAGAAGGAAAGATTGAGAATTTCAGTGAAAATTATTCATTTACAAGATTGTTCCTCCCAAAAAATTAAAAAACTCGTATACAAGATTGGCATACACGGTTTCCGTGAGTCATGCTAAACTATGGAGAGAATTTTATGAACTTTACTTTTTTTTCCTAGTGAAGTTTTTATCCAACTAAGTTTATCTTTAAAGTGTTTTTAATGAGACAATACATTGATTTGAAATACGTTTTAAGGTTGCACTCTTTTCATGAAGTACACATTGTTAATTAAAAAATGAGCATTCAAGAAAATGTTATAAAATAAGTAAATTCTTCATGTTTTCAATTACGGAGGGTTCCCGTTGACATCGGTCGCGGTTGACTCTACGATGTCACTAGAGTTTTGGGGCATTTATCGTGCTCCGTTTGTAAAATTGATAATTTCTAGTTCCACTAGTAAATCCCTCACCCAAGTTAGCTCAACCTATCCCTACAACCTCTTCAATTTCTTCCCTTAATTTGACCTTAAAGTCAACAAAAAATTAGAGATGAAATTAAAAAGGTAGGGGAGAGGGGGTGGTGTTGGGTTAAGTCGAGGTTAGGGATTTACGCGGGGGAGGTGGGATATGTAAACTTATATAGTGTTCCTGTTTAAGACTTTGTCATTTTTTCACATCGTACTCTCTTTTTCACTTTTGATTACTGAATCATATGTATATATAAAAAGTGGAGCGGATTAAATGTGGTTGCGCTATGTGTCACGCCACATAAGCTAGGCTTTAAAGGTGTCATCTTTTCATTTGTCCACTTGGATACCACATGGTTACTTCTTAATTATTAATGTTAAATGCAAATAATTGTGAAGACATTTAAGCATTGAAAGGTCATGTTCACAAAAATAAAAAATAGTGTGTACACAATTTTATTTCTTTTTTACTTTCTAAATATAATGTTTTTAAAATATATATTATTATATATAATTTGCTTTTATATTATTAAAAATATTTATAAGATATATGTGATAGAAAATACAGAGTATATTTAATTTGAGGGAAGTTTAGAATCATTGTTTTTTATTTCAATATATGTATGTTATCATTTTAAAATACCAAGTAGGGATTAATTTAGTGCCTAATTGATTTTAAAATTATTAACTTAAGTTAACATGTTTATGATTTTATTCAATTCACAAATGTATTTATTTAGGTTTGTATATTTATCTTATTATATTTTTGATATATTGATAACTCATTTTCTGTGTAACTATTAATTCTATTTTGTGACTACTTCAAAATTAGTAAAATTCGTGTACAGGAATAGTTTGAAATTTGTAAAAGAAGTAATTTTTCATACTCTAACAAAAAAATTATATTTAAAAGTTATCAATAAAAAATATATATTTGGGTGAGTTAAAGTGTATAAAAGCATAATAAATATAGATGAGGTTGAAATGAGTTCAACCATTTAGTCAAGAAATATTAACAGATCTCTGAAATATGAAGTCTAGAGAGTCACGTTAAGTAGGTGAAAAGAATTTTTTTCATGTGTTCACACGTGTATAAAATATACTTACATGTTTTATATATTGATAGTAGCATAGCGAGTTAGCGACTTTAATACATATTCAAATTTATTTTTAATTTCATATTTTTTAAAAAATTAAATAAAAAATTTATATATAGTTTACGTAAGAATATACGAGTCCGTCTGAAACACAAATTTATTTTCAATTTCACATTTTTCTAAAAATGAAATATTAAATTCATTGATATATTTTTCGTGATAGGTTCTGTTCGTATCACGAACCATCATGGACTGCGTCCACCCCTATGAAGCACAGATTAATTTTAGATTTCATATTTTTTTTAAAATGACATATAAAATTTATAGATATATTTTACGTAAGAATATTACAATTTTATGTGTACATAAAATTTTTTTCATGTGTGCACGCGTGTATAAAATATACTTACATGTTTTATATATTGATAATGCAGCGTAGCATTGCGACTTTAGTATATATTCCAATTTATTTTTAATTTCACATTTTTTAAAAATGAAATATAAAATTTATAAATGTATTTCATGTAAGAATATACGAGCCCGTGCGAAGCACGGGGAAAACACTAGTATATGTTTAGGAGTTAGGACACATAGCTACTGAATTAGTTCTGAAATCAAATCCGATTCCAAAATTTTTTAATAATTAGTAAAATCAAAACAAAATTTAAATTAGAGCTAAATTTGAAATAGTATAACAACAAATCTAAAATAATTATACTTGCATATCGAATGAAGAACACATTAAATTAAAAATCCATTCATAACAAAGATTATTAAGTAAAAAAAATAACAAATAACAATTAACCATAGATTTAATATATTAAAACCTCACTCTTATAATCTAAATCTTGAAAATATAGTGTGTTTGATTTTCTCAACTAATAGAAGATACTGCATCAAATTCGAAAAAAAGAAAGAATATATACTCCAAGAATAAAGAATAAAGACCTTACTAGTTTACTCTAATAATAATAACAATAATAATAAGAATAATGATAATAATATTAATATTAATAACAATAATAATAATAAGACTAAAGAGTAAAGAATATAAAAAATTACCTGCGCCCGTTGGAGTCTTAAGAAACCCCCCTTAGGAGTAAAACATGTGTTGCATCCTCAAAGTAGGAGTTCAAACTTAAATTCTTCTAAATAGGAGTAATTAACTATTTTTATTTTACAATTGTTTAGCTGCCTGAAGAAGAAATGGAACACCTTCTTTAGTGGATTTACGTGCAGTGCTAACTCTCATGCATCCATGGATGCCAACATATGGCTAGCTAGTACTTCAATCCAAATTCTTTATGTTTGTTTTTTTTCGGGATTCTTTTTTATTATTATTGGTGGGGTAGATTTTTTTTGTTTTTTGGCATAGAGCTAACAATAGAGAGATTGTGTGTTTGTTTATTTTAGTTGTCTTCTTTCCATAATTAATGACTTCATGCATGCACATGTATCACCGAGTACAATTGAACTTTTGGCATTTTGCAGAGCCATATTTGTCACTGTGCATTGACATCTTCGATATTTTGTTTTCGAATGACCTAAAATTTTGTATTTTTGCATTTTACAATGTCATGTTTGTCATTGTATGTTGTCATTTTTAGCATTGTATTTTCGATTGACAGTGTATGAATTTTGTTTTCTCCATGATCTGAAATTATCTAATTTTGAACCAAAATGATCAAAATTTTACCGTGTCTTAATCTTTTGCTCAGAGAACGGTTTGGAATTTTTCAATTTTTTTAACCTTGATCTAATTTTCCAATCCGACTTGGACTTTGTACCCTTAGTCCCCAAATTAAAAAAATAAGATGAGTTCTATAACTAAAGAGCCTGATGCAGTGTGGGACGATCAGATCTCCAAAGCAAAGATTTAACCTATTGCTCCCAGTGTATGGCCGAGAAGTGGCAGTGACAAGTCAACAACTCTTATTTTGGGGATTTTATGTTTTGACTCCTATTTTGGATTTTTATCAATGTTTTACTCCTATTTAGCTCTTTAACCCTGGAGTCTTTCCTCCTTGGAAGACTGGAAAATGAACTTTTAAGAGAAGTCGATGCTCGACGGTCGGTAGTTTCACTAGATGATAGAAGACACAGGCAGAGATTGGGGAGCTGAATCGACGCAACTCACGCAAGCGGCAAATCCAGCAATTGGGGCTTCTTAATAACTATACATATAGTCCTCAAAAAAATATCTATCTATATAAAGATATATATAACATTAAAAATATTTGGGTCATATAAAACTTGTACTCGGTCCGGTCGGGTAGCCCATCTCCCATGGGCTCGCCCTATTCCTCCTTGACTTAAAATGTAAAAAGTCACTCTTTAAGAATGATGGGTAAGGATATGAGTCCCAATAGAGGTAGCAACATTGACTCTCTTGTGTCATTATGAAAATATTAACGTATATTTCGTATTACATTACAATCGAGTTAATAACACTAAAAGATGAAAAACGTATTTCATATAATTTGAATCTAAGAAAAATAGGGAGAAGATAAATTAGAGATATCATATCTATCTTCCAAAAACTAGAATATCCACTATCATTTAAAAAAAGTCATTTTTAACACCTTTCGTATACAAGAATAGTTTGAAATTTGTAAAAGAAGTAATTTTTCATACTCTAACAAAAAAATTATATTTAAAAGTTATCAATAAAAAATATATATTTGGGTGAGTTAAAGTGTATAAAAGCATAATAGATATAGATGAGGTTGAAATGAGTTCAACCATTTAGTCGAGAAATATTATTAGATCTCTGAAATATGAAGTCTAGTCACGTTAAGTAGATAAAAAGAATTTTATCATGTGTTCACACGTGTATAAAATATACTTACATGTTTTATATATTGATAGTAGCATAGCGAGTTAGCGACTTTAATACATATTCAAATTTATTTTTAATTTCATATTTTTTAAAAATGAAATATAAAATTTATATATATTTTACGTAAGAATATACGAGTCCGTGTGAAGCACAAATTTATTTTCAATTTCACATTTTTCTAAAAATGAAATATAAAATTCTTTGATATATTTTTCGTGATAGGTTCTGTTCGTATCACGAACCATCATGGACTGCGTCCACCCCTATGAAGCACAGATTAATTTTAGATTTCATATTTTTTTTAAAATGACATATAAAATTTATAGATATATTTTACGTAAGAATATTACAATTTTATGTGTACATAAAAAATTTTTCATGTGTGCACGCGTGTATAAAATATACTTACATGTTTTATATATTGATGATGCAGCGTAGCATTGCGACTTTAGTACATATTCCAATTTATTTTTAATTTCACATTTTAAAAAAATGAAATATAAAATTTATAAATGTATTTCATGTAAGAATATACGAGCCCGTGCGAAGCACGGAGAAAACACTAGTATATGTTTAGGAGTTAGGACACATAACTACTGAATTAGTTCTGAAATCAAATCCGATTCCAAAATTTTTTAATAATTAGTAAAATCAAAACAAAATTTAAATTAGAGCTAAATTTGAAATAGTATAACAACAAATCTAAAATAATTATACTTGCATATCGAATGAAGAACACATTAAATTAAAAATCCATTCATAACAAAGATTATTAAGTAAAAAAAAAAAACAAATAACAATTAACCATAGATTTAATATATTAAAACCTCACTCTTATAATCTAAATCTTGAAAATATAGTGTGTTTGATTTTCTCAACTAATAGAAGATACTGCATCAAATTCGAAAAAAGAAAGAATATATACTCCAAGAATAAAGAATAAAGACCTTACTAGTTTACTCTAATAATAATAGCAACAATAATAAGAATAATAATAATATTAATATTAATAACAATAATAATAATAAGACTAAAGAGTAAAGAATATAAAAAATTACGTGCGCCCGTTGGAGTCTTTCCTCCTTGGAAGACTGGAAAATGAACTTTGAAGAGAAGTCGACGCTCGATGGTCGGTAGTTTCACTGGATGATAGAAGACACAGGCAGAGATTAGGGAGCTGAATCGACGCAACTCACGCAAGCGGCAAATCCGACAATTGGGGCTTCTTAATAACTATACATATAGTCCTCAAAAAAATATCTATCTATATAAAGATATATATAACATTAAAAATATTTGGGTCATATAAAACTTGGACTCGGTCCGATCGGGTAGCGCATCTCCCACGGGCTCGCCCTATTCCTCCTTGACTTAAGTGGTAAGAAGTCACTCTTTAAGAATGATGGGTAAGGATATGAGTCCCAATAGAGGTAGCAACATTGACTCTCTTTGTCAATTGTTATTATGAAAATATAAACGTATATTTCATATTACACTACAATCAAGTTAATAACACTAAAAGATGAAAAAGTATTTCGTATAATTTGAATCTAAGAAAAATAGGGAGAAGATAAATTAGAGATATCATATCTATCTTCCAAAAACTCGAATATCCACTATCATTTTAAAAAAAAGTACTCAATTTTTAACACCTTTCAATTTTCTCTCATTCTTTTTTATTTTGTTTTAATTTTTTCAGGTTCTTCTAAAGAAAAATGCTAGGGGTACACCTTTTCTCGAATTCGTCTACACGGCTTTCAAAGCACCCGCAGATTGAACAACTGAATATCCGATTTAGATGTTATTTCGGATTTTCCAAACCTCCAGTGTATACGCTTCCTTCCGTTGGACGCAAACAAGCGCACCAGCTATATAGATAAAAATAGATAAAATCCCCCTAACTGATCATAGTTCAAAGCTCTAAGAGGGATAAAAACCGTGGTAGCCAAAGAGATATTCTAAATAAGAAAGGGAGGGGGATCCACAACGAAGGAAGGGATACTACTCATGCTTGCTTCAATCGGTTTCGTCGACTGCAATTGAAAGATTCGTTTCACATAGTGAAACTAAGGTACAGAGATTCCTCTTCGAGGTACGAAGTCACTAGAGAATTCGTTGAACTATGTTCAACTCATTCGAAGAGGTTTGGTGTACCCCATTTGTCCCTCACCCCTTCCATTACCACAAAAATGGGCAAGAGATGAAAAGAAATTAAATAAATAAAATTAGGATAAAAATGAGTGGTGGAGAAAGGAGTGAGGATAAATGGAGTACACCTTTTGGGTACGGTGTACCCCTAGCATTGCTCTCTTCTAAAACATCTGCACTTTGTTTTGAACATACAAAGGGGCTGTTTGTTTCAGCCTCTTAATGGTTCAGATGTCTGAATGGTTCAGCACTTAATGGTTTAGACTGTTTGTTTCAGCCTCTTAATGGTTCAGATGTCTGGATGGTTAAGAGATTTGCCTCTGAATGGTTAAGTATTATACAGAGTCTGAATGGTTAAGCTCTCTTATCTGAATTGATCAGACATTTGCCTCTAAATAGTTAAGCAATATACTAACTCTTAATGGTTCAGACCTCTTACTGGTTCAGCACTTAATGGTTCAGACCTCTTACTGGTTCAGCACTTACCTATTCAAAAGTTGCCAAACAGCCCCTAAGTAGGCTATGAGCCTGTTTGGGAACCGCGTTAGCTATTAGCGTTGAACGTTTTGAAAAGGCTATTTACGGGCAGCGTTTAGCGTTAGCGTTTTCAAAGTAATCTGCACCGTTAAATTTTTATCCAAAACGCTAACGCTTATCTCTAAAGTTATTCCCAACCAGGCTCATAGCCTACTTCCTTATTGCTCGGATGTGACGGGTCTGCTGAAGTCAGAACTTACCTTCCTAAAATGATCAAAATTACGGAATTTTGAAAACAACAATTCCTGGCCTGGATTTTCTGTTTAGCAACATTTTACGAAATTTTCCATAAAGTCGGAATATGATGCATTTGTTCATCGGAATTATAGATTTCTTATTTATGGATAATGCATTCTGTTTTTTTATAGTTTCCCTTTCCATTGTAATTCTGGATATCCATTCCAGATCCGTTCACGCCTAAGTATTCTCTGACGAAGTCACGAAGATCAGCTGCGCTCTTGATTACCAGGTGAAATTATTGCTCAAGGTCTTTATAATTACTGTTACTTTTGTGTTCAATTCTTAAATTCATTAGAACTAAAGTTTAATTGCTTTTACTTTGGAAAAATAGTTTTTTTAAACTTTCTTTTGTAAAGTTATTGCTTTTGTTCCTTGAGGACATAGTGCATGATTGAAAAGAATGGAGAATGAAGACATTGATAATCACATTGGGAGATTGTCTATTGTAGTCATCTGTAGTAGACTTCAGTTATTCGGAGTATAAACTATAAGACTTGTATATTGAGATTAATGTCTGATTCTTGGTGTTGATGTTGTTATATCATAATTATTGAGAGGGTAATTGTAACTTGCTAGTGATATGTATTACTCCCTTTGTGCCTACCATTTCCCTTTTTATCCCTCCTTAAACTATTGCTCATTTCCTTTTACACTGTTTGGTTCAAGGAATTTGAAAGAGAAAATGGCGTGGAAAACAAAGTTTCTTGTTTGGTTATTGAGAAAAGAAAAGAAAAATGGAAGGAAAAAAATATTACAAGGCATAATAAGTAAGAAGATGGAAAATCAAATTTTTTCAATTTTGGTAAGGAAAAGAAGAGAATGTTTTCTTTTTCTTTCCTTCCTAATTTCCTTGAATCAAACTTAGGGTTAGTGAAAGAAACATGAGTCATGTACAGCCACACAACTTTCGTTTTCTTAAACCCCTTCAAAGTGGGCTATGTAAGAGGGGGCACAATAATCTAACTTGTGAGTGAGTTAAGAAGTACGTATTAAGGAGATTAGTTCTCTTTTACTAGCAAGTCACAAAATACAAATTATGAGCAAACAAAAGATAAAGAAACACATAAATAGTAGAATGCTTTTTATGTGAAGATTGAGGTGGCCTAACCCACTAAATATGACCCTTTTGTCAAGAAATCAAAGGTGTATGTGAAAATATAAACAGAAAGAACAGAACAAGGTTAGTCATTAGGTCTAGGAGAGGTAATGATTGAGAAGTTCTTTGTTCATTCGTATAAGCTGCAGGAAAGGAGCTAGACTGCTCTACAATACAAAAGTTTAATGAAGTAGGCAGTACTATTTTTAGGCATATAGGCTGTCTATATAGTGGGAAAGGGATTCATCATTGATCTGAGCTTACTTTCTTACATCAATGTGCTTCTTTCATACCCTACACACACCTTACTTCTGGCGACACCATCCCACCACACGTGCTCCTCTAGTCTCTAATCCTTCAACTATAGTGCTTACCCTGGATGATGACAACATTGTGAAGTCATCCTGGCCTTTTGGGTTTGCCAGATCCATTACTGCTTAGAACTTGGGTTGGTCAGTGTAATTGTACCCAGATCATAGACCCGAACAATGTAAACACTGACCATGATGATATCCTATTTATATATCCATTAAGCATTTAACTTTAGTGTCAATGATAACCAAAGATAGGCTGATCTGTATCATTTTTATTACTTCATCTCCACATATGTGTGGAAATTCAGTTTTTGTAGCTGTTTCTTTCCTTCTGATACCTTTGTACATTTCCTTCAGCTATGTGAATGGCTATGAATTTAAGCAAGGGCATACGCTGGCTATTTAGCAAGTTATACTTGTAATGAATGAAAATGTTTTAAAAAGAGGAGAGAAGATTTTTAGATGTCAAACGGTCACAACTCTGCTATGAAATATCTGACATTTGGTTCTTCATTCGCGTCAACATCTTTAATTCACTATTTTTCCCTATCCTTATGCACACACACACACACACACACACACACACACACACACAGATATATATGGGTTTGACTCTAGTCACATGACATGTTTCGGTCAGATGACACTTTCAGTCAGATGACATGCTTCAGAATGAGCACTAGCTTGTTTGAGAATGAGCACTATGTTGTTTCAGAATGAACACTTTGCTAAGCAAACTGGGAATGAGTACTATGTTATTTTAGAATGAGTACTAAGTCTATAATGAGCAAATTTGTGAGAATGAATCCTACGTTGTTTGAGAATCAACATCATGTTATTGAAAATGAACCCTATGTTGTTAATTGCCTCACTTGGAATGAACACTATGTGGCTGTTTGGCAACTTCTGAATAGGTAAGTGCTGAATCTCTGAACCATTAAGTGCTGAACCAGTAAGAGGTTTGAACCATTAAGAGTACATTGTGATGAATAGTTGTGTGAGAATGAACCCTACGTTGGGTTACAATGAGCACTACATTGATCCAGAATGAACCATACGCTGTCATCTGACCGAAAGTGTCATCTGACTGGCAATCCCTATATATATGTATACATATATATATATATATATGTATGTATGTATATATGTATGTATATATATATGTATATATATGTGTGTGTGTGTGTGTGTGTTTATATATATGTGTGTGTGTGTGTGTGTGTGTGGAAATTCATTTTTTGTAGCTGTTTCTTCCCTTATGATACCTTTGCCACTTTTCCTTCAGCTATTTTAGTGGCTATGTATTTAAGCAAGGGCATACGCTGGCTATGTAGCAAGTTATAATTATAACGAATGAAAATGTTTTAAAAAGAGAAGTTGAGAAAAGATTTTTCGATATCAAACCGTCACAACTTCTCTGCTATCAAATATCTGAAATTTGGTTCTTCATTCACGTCAAAATCCTTAAATCACTACTTTTCCATATCCTTATGAGACATGATGAGACGTGTGTGTCATGAATATCCTTAATTCAGTATTTGCTGTATGCATCTGAATTAATCAATATATGAATTGCCAACAAGTATGGTTTTTAGAAACATGTGTTGCATTTATTTATTACATTGGTTTTGATGCCATTTGCATGTCTATATATGTTCCAGATGGATTCCAACTCAGAAGATACTCCTGGTCTTTCTTCTTCTTCCTGTTCGTTATGTCTAAAAATCTTGACATCTGACAATGACACCACTGACTTTGAAGCAGTAAATATGTGTAGTGATTGCAATTTCTTGGTCCTAGAAGACCTTGATTCCCCCATGAGAGACGTGTATCAGTGGAGATCATCTGGGTTTAGGAGAACAAGGTATAATAGCAGTGCCGAGTCCATTGAGAATCTTTTTCCACAACAGGTCTCATATGTGTTTAACTTCGCAAGGGAACACCAGGACAATATGTTGGAGCACGATGATCATTCTGTTGATGCAGATGGTGGCTCCAGATCATTGCAATGTACAAGCTCTAGCCCAACTCCCAGTGGATCTAGGAGGTTGAGGAGGGTGCTCTCTGATACTGAAAGTGATGGAATTGGACCTGGCATTGCCGAGAGCGAATCAAATCTGAGATTTGGTGGCCACTACAGGGTCGTGGATGGCGAAAATGAAAGTATTTCCTATGGATGGAGCTCTAATGCTTCTGATGACGGCAGTAGCTTACTTGGCATTGAAAATTCTGCATATGAAGGAAGTGATGTCCAAACTGATACAGACATTGACCCCATGCATGCCGGTATGTATCATTGGAACTCAGATGATCAAGAAGAGGATGCCAGCAGATGGGAAGAGGCTGGCAGTGAGGAAACCATATTTGGTGGTAGATCTCGGCAAAGGTCATTGAGTTTGACTGAGAGCACTTGGAGCAGACTAAACAACATTCTCTCTGCAGAATCTGAGGATATTGTGGATGGGCATGAGTTTGACGAATTGGTCGACCATCTCTCTGACGCCGATGGTTTCAGAAGGGGAGCACCACCTGCGGCAGCATCCGCTTTAAACAGCCTGCCGCGCGTGGTTATCAAGAATCATGAGCAGCTTGATGGCATGGTTTGTGCAATATGCAAGGACTCACTGTTTGTGGAGACTATTGTGAACCAACTGCCTTGTTCTCATCTCTATCACCCTTCTTGTATCATTCCATGGTTAAGCTCCAGGAACACCTGTCCCCTCTGCAGATATGAGCTTCCAACTGATGATCAAGAATACGAGGACAAGAAACATAGGAACCGTGAAATTCAGCAGAGTGACATGAATGGCGATGGTTCCTCAGATGTGGTTAATGCTGCTTCTGAAGCAATCAGTACGGGTGGTTCTCGCTCGGGAGGACCTCAGGGGAGATGGTATTCTATAGCTGCTGCTGCTGCTGCTGCGGCACCTGTTATAAGTGTTGTCGGCATTGCCCTTTTGTTGTGGTTGGGCAACCCATTGACAGAGCCCAGGAGGAAGTCAAGTGTCCTTGAAGTATTTTCTTCTCACAGACAGCCTTCAAATCACCGCGGCAGGAGAAGGTGGAATCTGATCTAACACCTTCAATCGCCTGATTTTTTACTCTGAAGTTGAACCCGGAAGCTGGCCTCCATTTTCAGCTTGAATTGTTGCCCCTTGGGGAAAAAAATATTCAGGTATACAATGTATTTGCGACATGTTTTGATATGTAATGTAATCATGTTAGTGACCAATTCCGAGTTTTTCTTCTCTTCTTTGGAGGTAGACTTGGCAAAACAGAACCGGAATCGATTATCCGAACCGAATTACTTGAAACCGAAACTGAAATTATCTGAAAAATGAAGATCCGATCTATAACCGAAAATACGAAATGATCCGAACCGAATGTAAATCGAACTAAATAATTTATATCCGATTTAAATCTGAAACCGATTAGATCTGAAACTGATTATATCTGAATCGAATAAATCCGAAACCGATTCGATCCGAAACCGGAAATATCCGAAACCGGTAAAACAAAAAACCAATTAGATCCAAAACCGATAATATCCGGAACCCATAAAATCCAAAGTTGTGTTTGCTTTTCAATAAGCATATATATTTTTAAATTTTTCTTTTAATTTTACCATTTGAACTAGTTTCATTACTTGCTCATTTCCTCATAAAATGAATTATCATTTTTAAAAAAAATTACTAAATCTCATGCCTTAAATTTATTATATTTGGGAATTGAACAAAAGTTATACATATAAAATATGAGATGATGAATACAATGAGGCAACTATTATGTTATTAAAAAAATTAAATGTAATAAAATATTTGATAAACAAGGTAAATTATCAATTGAAAGAAATTATGTCCGAATTTATTTTTTAGAAATCACTTTAAATATGACTAAAATATAGAGAAAAAAATATCAAAATAGGACTTTCATGTTTTTTTCCTGAAATAGGACTTTGCACTGTGGTAATGTGGTACTGTACATGTGCACATTACTATACTTTTTTGGTAATGTACATGACCATGTTTGGTAATATAACTCCTATTTCAGAAATAAAAATGAAAGTCCTATTTTGGTATATTTTCAATGTTTTAGTCCTACTTTGGTCTTTCTCCCTTTATTTTTTATCTTTGCATTTATAAACATAAAGATATATTGATAAATGTGATAAAACAAAAACAAAAGAAATTTTGATAATTAAATTTTAATTAGTAAATAATACATATCCAAATTATATTTGATCGAAATATAACCGAATAGAAACATATCCGAAAGCAAAATATATCTGAACCAAACTATATCTGAAACCAAAACATATTCGATCCAAATTATATTCAAACAAAAATCTATCCGAACCGATTTATTTCTGGACCGTATTTGAACCGACTTGAAACCAAACTAAAACTGAAAAATGTATAGAACCGAATCAAATCTGAAACAAAATTAAACCAACGGGATCCGAACCAAACTGATTATAACATATGTTAGAGACAGAAGAAGGAAGCGGGATTGAAGAAGGAAATTGAATTCCTTTGGAATTAGGTTTTGTATCTTTCCTAGTTTGTTTAATTCTTCTTTTAGTAGGAATAGAAATTTTCTTGTTTGCCTTACCCTCTTTCTATATAAAGAGAGTTAGATCTTTGTATTAACAAGCCAGTTCAATATATAGAAATATTTTCTCTTATTTTCTTCATGGTATCAGAGCAAGTTTTGAAATCTTGAGACCTCAACACGCTTTTTCCCCTGTCGGTGGGCTTTTGTGATTTTTTATTTTCTTTGAGACCTACCGGCGGGATTTTGTGATTTTTGATTTTCTTTGATTGTTTTCCCTCACTAAATAATATCATGAAACCTAGAAATTAAATTTCCGCGGATATTGTTCACGATCGCCCGAATATTTTATAACCTAAAAGCCTATCTACAGATATAATGAGCACTCCGTATAATCTCTGAACAAGGTGCTATTATATCAAATATGCCTTTTATAATTCTTTTTATAATTCCTCAATATAAAATGAGACAAAAAAGGAGACACAAAAAATTAGATTTATTTTATTTAAAATTCTTGGGATACATCGAATTGATTATTGATTGATTACAGGTTCAAATTCGGGTTTGGGTTTCGGATTTAAGTGTCCATTTGGGTTAGGTTCAAGTTTTAGTTTTAAAAGTCTGGTTGGGTTAGGGTACAGTATTCATACAATAATTACGGGATAATGCCGAAAATCAGAGTATGGGAGCAACATCAGAAAATGGATAAGCTAGGAAAACTCACCAAAGGGGCCGAAGTGGAGGTTTCTCGCAAGAATGTCCCTCACAGGTTCTGACTGATGTCGATGTTTGTCAAAGACGAACTCGAACTCAAAGTTTTCCATGGACTCTTGGTCACCAGCTTCTCGACCTCAAATGGGCCACCCCTAGCAGAGTTTTTTTGGTATCATATAACAGTTTGGCTATTGGGACCGGCGCTGGTATCCGACGAAAAGATGGGCGCTTGAAAGCCAAAAAGGAGGAATCCAACCGGATGGAAACGAAGACGAAGAAGGGCTTCTATTCATGATTTGAACCCTTCTTTTTGCTCGTAAAGAGCTTACTAGATCTTTGGGACAAGGAGGCGTATGAAGCCCATTCCCCCGTTCCCTTCGTCAACTTGAATAGGAAGATGAATTGTTCAAGGGAGGGGATAACTCCCGTCGAGCGATACCATGTATCTATAGGAGTTGGGGACCAGTTGACATAGCACGAGGTCGTGATGGTGGAAAGTGAAGAACCCTTTTGGGGAGTCCAGAGCGTAGCTATTTTGCTCGGCCTAAGGACTTGAATCATAGGTCCCACCATATCTGTAGCGTCTGCAAAGTCTTGATCTAACATCTGACAATGGCACAATACCATTATATTCCCCTCTAGATCAACTTGGGGGGGGGGGGGGGGTGGACAAACCAGAGTCAGGGGAGTCGTATCGCTTTTGCAACCAACGCTCTTAGTGGTTGCCAGGGTAATCTCTTGAAGAGGAGCCACGACCGACGATGAAGCGGGCTCTAGTGACGCGTTTGAATCAAAAATTTGTCCAGGATACGACGGTTCATTCACCCCTTGAGGGGTGAAATCAATGAGGGGTGCCGATAAACCTAGATCAGAAGACATATCGTTGAAAATCTAACCTGGAAATATAGAGGAGATCAAACCAGAGAGCAGATTTTTGATTAAAGGATGACAGGAGGAGGTAAAGAGACGTTGAGCGGCGGCATGGTGGATTTATCGTAGACAAAAGATAGGGAAAAATGACAAGTAATGATGGAATTGGTGAAGATCGTGCCTAACCACTCGATCAAGGAGATAAGACGGCTCTTGGGCAGTTACCCACGAAGAACATGCGCGCGAAGGGCACGTGTTAGGTCGGACAATGGAAGACTCATCATCCCTCGAATGGCCCATTCAAGGCATGTGGAGTGGGGGCATGTGATGGGCTATTAGGCTAACTCAGAAGCCCAGGCCAAAGATATCTCTATAATATGACTCTATCCCCTTTTGCCCTCAGATGATCTGGTGCGCCGAGTGGTTGCCCATCACAATTGGGCTGGGTTAATTCCGAATGGACTCAAAGCACCATCGCATGTGGGTACGTTGAATTAGCGGTTAGGGCGGGATTAGGTTACGACTTACGTGGCTCGAGAGAATCAATCATGATCTGCTTACCTTGTTTATCGCTTACAGTAAGTGTATCGTGTAATTACTATAAATAGGGGGAGAAACCATTAGAACCACCTAGCTAATCCTAGTCAATTCAATATCATAAGTTCTGTATTCTCAAGCTCTATATAGTCATTGCAATTCTTAATAATTCGATCATGCCCCAAAGTCATATCATTTCTTGGAATTCTTTTCCATCAATCAGCAAACCCGTATCAGCCACCCCCTTTCGTGGGCAACCCACCATCGCCGACCACCATTGTCGGCAGCCTCTCGATGTTATGCACCGCTATTGGAATCCCACCATCATTTGCCACTCACTATCACCAGTCACAGACCAATATCGACCCCCCCCCCACACCTATGGCCAATCCTACCTGTCACTAACTTCATTTTGTCACCTAGTTTACAAATTATATTCCGTCCGATACCTAATGGCTTTGTTAATCCGTTTATTATGTTGTTAATTCACCACAGTTCTATTCACATTGGGGAGTAATGTCATATTATGACATCGAGTACCTACAGTGCTCCGATTAAAAATTTGATAGTTCCCACTTCCCATCCTCTAACCCCCTCCCCACCCGCCCCGCCCAGCCCGACTCAAATGCAACTCCACACTTCCTACAATTCTACCACCTAAAATTTGTTGGATTTGGGGTCAATTTTTTGAGAAAATGAATATAATGTGAGAATATTCGATTGGGTGTGAGTTTAAATTAATAAACTGGTAATGCATCACTGTTTTATTAGGTATTCTTTTTAGTTTGAATTTAGAGCATTTTTAAGTTTAGGTTTGGTGTAATGACTAATGAGTTAGAGATGGTTTAAGTATGAGACATCTTATCTAATTATCTCTTTAGAGCTTTTAGCTATATGGGATAACCCAACACCCAATAACTAAGTTTGTTTTTACTATGACTACTGCAACAAAACAACAACAATAATTCTGTCTCAATATGCTCGTCCAATTGGACTTCTCACTCTTCAAGATGAGAGATGGCCTCTTTTTATCTCATGCTCCATATAAAGATTGGAGTACATTACAATGATTTTGGATTTTTTTTAGTTTTTGCATTATAACCACTTTCTTATCATAAGGCGAAATCTAGACAAATACATTGAGGCAGGAGTAACAAAGAAGGCTTTACAACTGCAATAACGACATTATCTCCTAATCTATCTGTACGAGGCTTGTAATTTATACAGATGTTTGTGAGCTGTGATGGGGAATGTAACGCCACTGACCAAGTCTGCTTCAGAAGTGGGAAGAACCCGTTGAATTTCCTGCTGTATCTGAACTTATTGATGACAACATTCCATCTAACTTCTTGCTAGAATTTGGTGTCTCAACTTCCTCATCCGGCATCATGCCAAGAATGGCCTCTAGTTCCCTGACCACTTCAAGCATTGGTAGCCTTTCTACCTGATTGTCATTGCTGCACCTTAGTGCCAATGCTACAAACCTCTCTGCACACTCTGAGGGGTAAGAACCCATTCTACTGTCCAGAATGGATAAGATTTTTCCAGATTGATGTGCCATGTTGACCTGAGATCAAAGTTTTTTGGAAATTGTTACCTTGAGTTCTTTTCTTTTCTGGTTTCAATGCTTTTCATGAAGATGGGAAACTTCTTGTAGCGTGTTTCAGAAGTGAGCAAAGCAAATGCAGAACTAAAAACAGTTAAGAAGAATAGCATGACATACCTCACGAACAATATTTTTACCATTGGATATCGGACGCATGCCTGTCAAGATCTCCAGAAATACCACCCCAAGGCTGTAAACATCACTTTTATCGGTCAACTTGTGAGTAAGGCAATATTCAGGATCAACGTAACCCTGCACGTCCAAACACAATCTCATGGGATTTAAACTTTAAAAAGAGTACAAGAATGCCTGTTTAATCTTGACAAAGAGAGGCGAAACGTACAGGTGTTCCCCTCACAATTGTGGATACGTAGTTGGGTAGCATCCCTTCATCATTTATGACAGGTGCAAGCCGTGACAGTCCGAAATCAGCAACTTTTGCTGTGAGTTTAGAGTCTAGGAGTATGTTACTGGCTTTGATATCTCTGTGGAATATTGGAGGGTGAGCTTCAGTGTGGAGGTAAAGAATACCCTTAGCTGCACCAAGCGCTATACGTAATCGTGCTCCAAACGTCAAACTTTGATTGCTTTTTTCTGTAAAATTGAAAGGAAAAAGAAGGTAAACAAACCCGTAGGAACTGACACCCCACTGGTAGCATTACGAGGGTTGTAATCACTAGCCTATGCCAAAAATGACAAAGGAGTATTCACTTTCTGAATGGAGATATAATGTTTATATGCATGCTATTGTACCAAGGTCACCCCTCGTGTATCTTTAATTTCCGATTTCAAATCATAACTTTAGGGAACATAAATAAATCGTCGTTACAAAACATTAACACAAAGCAGACTAGATCACAACATTTTACTGTTTCCATACCCGAAAGCCATTCTCGCAGTGTGCCATTGTGCATGAACTCATAAACTAGCATCTGCAAAGTGCAAACCCACCAACAAGAGACTGAGAATAATCTTGACTTATATATTATGTTACGTGTATTTTGTGCAGAAAACAATAAGGTTTGAGCCAAGATTGCTCTAAATCAGAGTGAGGAGCTATTTGGTTTGTTGTATCATGGGATGATTTGGAGGAACCACGAATAATTCCTCCCTATCCCATGATAATGATGACGGACACTTGATTAGGTCCTAATACACTATACTCAATTACTCACACAGTCATACCTAATCCAAAAAGTGGAACAATGCAAACAATTCTTTCACTTACAAACTGTAGCCAAACTCCCTAGTCTAGAGAGCAGGCTAGTTTGCGTTAAGCATTAATACTATATATAAAGAATCGGAATATTTAGGAGCCTTCCCCAACTCAGCATACCTGCTCCCCTTTTTCATCACAATATCCAACCAGTGAAACGAGGTTGCGGTGATGTAACCTTGACAATATTTCTATTTCTGTCAAAAATTCCTTTTGTCCTTGCAAGGACCCTTCTTTTGCTCTCTTGATAGCTACAACTGTTTTGTCAGCTAAATTTCCCTGGTAAACTATCCCATAACCACCTTCACCAACTTGAGTTGAGCTATCAAAATTACGAGTAGCCAATGCCATTTGTTTAAAGCTGAAGCTTTTAACACCATCAATTTTGATACAGAGCTTTGGGGCTACAAGAAGGCGCATTCAAAATTATTGGGAGTAGTCAACATATATATCAGACATAAGCAAAAGCAACTAGATCTGAAAGCTTACAGAAGTGCTTCCTTAATATGGCTCCTCGATATCTAGCATGCCTTCTTACAATTAAAATAGTAGCAATCGTAGTAATTGTTGCAGCAAAAATAGCAGCGGTAGCAATACAAGCTATAAGCACACTCTTTTTTGTAACCTTGCCTTCAGAAGCAAACTTGACTGCAGCAGTACATAGACAGATCAGTAAGATAAAAACATCAAATAAAGATGTGGTTAGAATGCATGAAGCTTCTACCAGTAAAACTATGAACAAGGCCGTAGCTAAGAGTGCTTACTATATGAATATGGGCCAAGAAGAGTGAAATTAAGAAGTTCATAAGGTCCAAAAAAGTTATTTCCAGGAAAATTCCAATCTCCAAAAATGTCACGGATACGAAGCACCTCACTTTCATTAAATGTGTGGTTGACACCGACCACAGGGAAAAGCTTTAAGTACATCCTGAGGCGAGGTCCTTCTTCCCAGCATTGTGAATCAATGGACAATTGATATGGTTCCAGATGTAGAGAACTAGTTACATAAAACTCAAAATGTTCAATATATGGACGGATGTAAGAAAAGCTAGGACTTTTCAGCCTATATCCAATTCTTATAGGTGAGGCACAGAAGCATGGGGTAGGTGATGCAGGGACATATTCATAGTAATTGTCAGTTGGACAAGCTTGAACTGGACATGCAACAGTCAAATTTTTCAAAGTATTTGGCTCTTCACTTTTTCCACTTCCATGTCCACAATATTGGTCAATGTTTCTGACGCTGGTGTTGCTGCAAATGGGATTCCCGCTAAGCCTGGAAATAAGTTGTCAAATTTACTTCTGGCACAAACAAATACTTAGATAATGTAAACCCCACACAATGTACGGTTTAGGGTTGCTATGTTTACTATAATTGGGCTAAGTCTATTAAGGTTGGGAGATAACACTAAACATACAACATTTATTATCTGCACATGTTTTGCTTGTTTTAGTTCTGACTTCTGATTAACTCAGGCTGTTAGATTTAATCGATTTAATCGGGTTTGTTCACATATAACCGAATTGTTAATGAGTCAATGTTTGGGTCAGTTAGTATGGTGTGTGTTTTACATATTTAAATAATTTTTTTAAAAATTGGGTAGTTTCTAAAAGCAGTTACGGATAGTTTCTAATAATAGTAATAGGTGAGTTGGTATGTAATAGGTGTGTTGGTTTGTAAAAGTTGTCTCAGTTTGTTCTCTATTTATATCCAGGAACACCAAGAATCCTGTACAAGTTAACAACAATAAAATACTCTGCTTTGCTTTTGTGTCTATCAATTGGTATCGGAGCAGTCTCAATTGCGATTAGGGGTTGTGCGATCTACACCAGAAGGGATTGGCCACATCGTAAAACAGAGCATTTCAACTTCTTCGACAATCGATCAAAAATCCTTGACGAGATTTCTTCCTCGCCTAGAAAAAGAACATTAAGTTGCTAGTTTTTTTGGGGGGCAGAAGTATTCCCCAACCAAAAGGGGCAGGAAAAACGAATCAGGGGGTAGCTTTTGTTTAGCGGCTTGGAAGACGGAAAAGCATGTACTTGTTTTCAGGTTGATGGTTGATTGCAGGTGGCCTACGACCCGGGAAGGAATCGAAGTCTAAGAATTTTGCAAAAATTGTAAAAAGAATGTCGTGCAATGGAAGACAACCCAAGCAGACAGATTGTGACTACAAGAGAGAATAGTTAACTATCTTTTAAGGTTCCAGTTCTAAATGCTACAAACTACACTATTCGGACCGTGAAGATCAAATCAATTTTTAACGTTAATGGGATTTTGGAGGTGATTGAACTAGGAACAGAAATTGATCCAAAGAAGAACAATATGGCGATAGAATATCTGTTTCAAGCTTTGCCGAAAGAGATCGTGTACCAAGTTGCTCAGTTGACCAAAGCTAAAGAAATTTGGGATGCTTTGAAGACTCGCTTTGTTGGTATTGACGGGGTTAAAGAGGCATGGTTAGAGACACTCAAATCAGATTTTGAGTCTCAAAAGATGAAGAACAATGAGTCACTTGATGATTTCGCTGGTAAAATTAGTCAACTTGCAACACAAGGAAACAACATAGGGTCTGCATTTCAAGACAAAAGATTGGTTCAAAAGCTTTTGGGTTCCGTACCTAAAACTTTCATACAGGTGCTGCGGTTGAACAGCTTGCCGACATTATTACAATGTCGTTTCAAGAAGCAGTTGGAAGATTGAAAGCATTTGAGGAACGCATAAAAAAACCAAGTGAGGAAGGAGAGATGCATGGTAAACTATTCACTAAAGGTGATGGAAAAGAGAAGGTTAAGGAGCACAAATGTGAGCATTGTGGTTATTGGAGCTCAAACTGAGAAGACTTTAGACATGGCCGAGGTAGAGGTTGGGGGTCCGGGAAAGGTCAG
The DNA here is from genome assembly GCA_003260385.1 of Cuscuta australis. Classification (NCBI taxonomy): domain Eukaryota; kingdom Viridiplantae; phylum Streptophyta; class Magnoliopsida; order Solanales; family Convolvulaceae; genus Cuscuta; species Cuscuta australis. The sequence continues at coordinate 220,032 of NQVE01000116.1, forward strand.
CATAGTGGTCGATTTCAGCGGGATAAGAGTCACATTAAGAGTTTCAAGTGCAACGAGCTTGGGCATTTTGTGCGCGAATGTCCGAAATGGATCAAAAGGAAGACATTACAAATTTAGTTCACATATAACCGAATCGGTAATGAGTCAATGTTTGGGTCAGCTAGTATGGTGTCGTTTAGTTTGTTTTACATAATTAATTTTTAAAAAAACCAGTTGAGTAGTTTCTAAAAGCAGTTATGGATAGTTTCTAGAAAAAATTGCACTAAATAGGACTAAAACATTAGTCATTTCTCAATGTAGGACTTAAACTTTTTTATTCCTTAAATAGGACTTAATAATGTCTAGTGAGAGGAATAATGTCCAGTGATGGCGGACATTTACTTGAATAATGACTAATAGATAATGACCAATGGTCCTACATTGGGAAATAAAAACATATGGTCCTATATTGAGGAAGTCGTTATGTTTTAGTCCTATTTATGTAAATTCTTTTAGTTTCTAATAATAATAACAATAGGTGTGTTGGTCTGTAATTGGTGTGTTAGTTTGTAGAAGTTGTGTCAGTTTGTTCTCTCTCTCTCTCTCTCTCTCTCTCTATATATATATATATATATATATATATATATATATATACACACACACACACACACATACAAAAAACACAAAGAATCTTGTACAAGTTTACAACAATAAAATACTCTATATTTGTTTTTGTATGCTCGCTTATCCATGTTTTAAAGTGGGAAAAGGAAGAAATGTACCTTAAAGTGACGTTAACCGGAGGATCAAGGTCTCCTAAAATGTTCAAAAGCAAATTATTCTGAAGATCACTAACTCCACAAAATATATGGGAAAAAAACATTAGCGAAGCATTCCTTCAAATTATACACTCAAGTATCAACATTTTAAAATCTTACATCCTGAGTCTAGATGTTGAAGTAAAGGACTTGTTTTTCCAAATATCCGTGGCAAATGAACCGTTCAAAAAGTTGTTGTCAAGTGACCTGGAAATAAGGAAAACCCCAACTTCAAAAACGTTTTATTGGTCGAACATTACAGGAGAAGTTTAAGTTACTATCAAACTCAGTTTTCTAAAAGTATGTAGACCCTCACAATCTTTGTAGAGAAGGAAGATTTGAGAAACCTTCGGGGATAGCTCCATTAAGATGATTGTTTGACAGAATACTGCAAAAGAAATTGGATGAAAAATATATCAGAAAATTAAAACAAAATTTTCTTTACTGTTTGACTTTTTTGGTCAAATGTGTCAAACTTTTCCCTTAATTTGTGGAAAAAGTATATTAAATCATAATATAAATTTGATATTATTGGATTCATTTTAAGTAGTTTTGATATGTAAAATTTTTATAACATTTCTTAATTTAATACTATATTTATTAATGGTCAAAGTGCGTAGTAGTTTGACAAACAGTAAAGAACTTTTTGGGACGGGGGAGTAATAAATATCCAACACTTAAAGAATAAAATAATTCCCCTGTATATAACTAATTTCTTGAAGTTGAGTTCTAGACTAGTCAATCTGTGAATTGCGAAATGTGAACCAAAGGTTGCTTACATATTTGTCATATTGTTGGAGAGCTTTTCTAATGGTATAGATCCTGATAGGTAATTCCAACTGAGATCTCTGTAAATTAATAAGGAAGCAGGACTAAATAACCAGAACCAATCACAGATGGAATCATAAAGAATCAAGCATAGAAGTTGAAGAAACCAATTGAGAAAAGTTGGAAAACAAGCATGATATCAAACTCACACATAGCTTAGGTTATGTATTCTGCTAAGGTCGGGGATGCTTCCTTGCAAACAGCAGTTCCTTAGACTCCTGCCAATTCCAATAAAAAATAAACAACGAGTCGTGAGATATTTTCTTTGGGCAAGTTACGCGGAGATTCTAAACAACTAAGAATCTAATCTTATATGGCGTATAAAAGATCATAAAATTGCTGCACCATATATATTTGTCTATTTTGTGTGCATGTAGACATAAAACACAACATGTATGTCATATATGTAAAACTAAAACATGATCAAATGCATATAAGCACACCAACAATTTAATAGACACAAAATTAAATACTCCCTCCGTCTCACCCCAAAAAGCACTCTTGCTTCTTCGGGGGATTAAGTTTAAATTTAAAAGTTAACGAAAGGTAGGGGTGGACGGGTTAAAATAAGAAAGAGAGTGTAAAAGTGATTGAAAAAGCAAGAGAGAGAGAGTGTGTGTGTGTAAAAGTGATTGAAAAAGTAAGAAAGAGAGTGTAAAAGTGATTAAAAAGATAAAAAAATAAATGAAAAGATAAATTAGTTGTTTCAAATTTGGTAAGACTGCCTTTTGGGTTCGTGGGACAACCAAAATGGCAAGAATGCCTTTTGGGGTGGGACAGAGGGAGTATGTTCAGCATATCTAGTTTCCAACATTGAAAGAAGAGTTATATTTTTTTACCTCGTACAAGAATCGGGACAATAGAAAGCTATAGAAGAATATCGGTCTTATAGTTTGAGGCCAAGAGTTGTGAAACAATACCAAGTCCACAAGAGGCCTAGAGGTCAATAGTTTTCTTATCTTGTGGCCCTGAGTACTTTATTATGATTTGGACCAAGCCTTTTGAAGAATAAAACAATTCAGAAAATGAAGAACCAGACAAGGCTGAGGAGCACTTACAACTTCACTAGTCCTGACATGTTTCCATATGAAGTTGGAATCTCAGAACCACTGAAATTATTATTATCGAGCTGACTGCAAAATGAAAAACCAAAACTTGATCATCTTGATAGTTAATAGTAGGGAAAAGTACCATACACCGGCGTAGAGGTCCCTATGCAATCTAAAAAGGTGCAAATTAGTCCTTTTTACTCAAAACTGAAGCAATTTAGTCCCTATACTATTCTTGTTTGTTCAATCGGGTCCTTCTCTTATCTTTTTTCCTTACCTACTACCCCAAACTGTTAAAACGATGACGTGTAATTTTATTTAGCTTACATGGAAAATATTGTTGTGACATGCTAGTTCATACATTATTTCTTTTACAATTTTATTTTACTGTGAACTTGCATTTGTTTATTTATTTTATGGAAAACTAGAAATTGCTTATTGTATGATGACTAATGTTGGTCCTTATACTCTTTACCTAACGAACAATTTAGTCACCGTACAATAAGCAATTTTATCCATACGATTTTCTATAAAATAAAACATATAAAAAATGCACATCGCACTTGGTAAATTTTTTTTGAAATGATTAAGTATGAATCAACATGGCACGTCAGAATTGCCTATGCCACCTATATTGTAATTACATGTCATCATTTTAACAATTCGGGGAAGCAGGTAATGAAAAAAGTAAACGAAAGGACCAAATTGAAAAAAAAATGAATAGTACATGGACTAAATTGCTTCAATTTTGAGTACATAGACTAATTCGCACATTTTAGATAGTACAACGATACTTTGTCCATTAATAGTATATTAGTATCTTGAAAATTACAAAACAAATAGTGCATGTCGTCTAAAGTAATTGTTATCAAATGGAGAGATGATTATAAGTGTTGTATTTGAAATGTAATGTTGTATTATTTCACTGGCTTCACTAATCACATACATATATATATACACGTTCTAATGCTTAATTGGGTTCTGCCAATTTAATTAGGGTAACAATCTATATTCTCAAACAATCCCTCTCAAGTTGGAGAACATATATTTGTTATGCCCAACTTCTGTTACAGAGCGTGGAGACTACTCGGAATGAGAAGGAGAGTCTCGAGGCTTGTAACCGTAAAGAGAGAGAAAAGAAATATAGAGGAAGAGAAATATTTTGGGAAAATATTCTTAGTTCATTACAATCCAAATACCAAATATATATAGGAGCCCACATCAGTGCTTACACGTAAGGAAGGGATATAAAAGGGAAGTTATGAAAGGACAAAACAGTTATAAGTAGCTAATAATTGGGGAAGTCTGCATCAACTTCCTGCAAAGATAATCAACCTTGTTCCAATTAGTGCTTTATTGCTTTTGGGAACAAATACCCAAATTGTTTCTGCCATACTATACTACTGGTGTTTCAGGTGCTTCCACCACCTTTTCTACCCCCAACACGTGGGAGGGATGTCATCAACATCAAGAAGACATTTACGAGAGGAAGGTGTAAAAAGATCACCACATTGTCCACCTCCATTGACTAGCGCCTCACTACAATGGAGAGTGTGTGGAAGTCACTCTTTGATCAATTCCAACACCCGGGCCAGGGGATTGATTTTTTATATATTTGTGATGCCTTGTTATGAAAGCGTTTTCTTTTTTTTTTTTTGGATATTTGGGTGTTTGTTTTAAGACTTTAGATTGGCGGGGATGTTTTTTCTCCCGCCAATGACTTTTCGTTGCCAACCTCTATGCCTCACTTCTTATTTTTCTCTATGTGTATGATTATCTTGTAATCCAATTCCACGTTTTTGCCTATCACGAAACACTTGTATCCATGGCTCAGGTAAGTTTCCTGTTTCCCTGCATTTTCAGTGATGAGTTGGCAGGAAGTTGTTTTAAGCGATTACTGTTTTCAATGTTGCAACATCTGTGTGAACTGTTTAACTCCCCCTTTTGCCCCTCAATTTAGTTAGCATTACTGACCACGCGGACATGGCCAATCCTCAAGTGTTAGGGAGGTGTTTGCTATTATAAATGACATGGGTAGTGTGATTAGTTGAATCTTAGCGCCTTGATGAGGATAATTGCATATATGTGTAAATTTTTCACGTACTTTCACATCTTTTATTCATTTGCTCCTCCTAACATTAGTAATTAAGTAAGACATAATTTTTGTTGAATTTATTTACTTTATGGCTTAACTTTGCTCACACTCAGCTCAGACATTATATGATGAAGGCATTTCGTTCCACGTGCCTCTCTTTTTTATCATTATGTGTCCTTGTGAGAACTGGCTGGTTTGGATTACCATTCAAGTAATTAAAATGAAAAGGTCCCATTTTGTATAATTATGTGTGTTGTGCAGAAGTTTGATCGGAAAGAGTGTGTGATTGGAAAGAACATATGGAATACCCTCACTTTGGTACTGGTTGAAAGATGATGGATTTGTTCTGGCTGTAAGAGTCACGCATCTTAGTTGAAGCAGTGTGTCGTGAGGAAAGGGCAGGAGAAGAGAAGAAGAGAGAAATTGTCTCTATGTGAGGTGAGAATTTCCTGGCTGTTGAGAAAATTCTCACGGCTTGAAGGACTGAAGGTTAGTAATTGTTGTTTACTTGTATCACTGTGACAGTGTTGTATGATTAATATTCTAGTGGAAAGTTTAATCTGAAAATATCGTATTTTCCCTTAGTGGAGAGGGGTTTCCAGGGAAATATTTCATGTGTTGTTTTTCATTTTTATTATTCTACACTTAGTTATTATTCTCTACAGTATTTCTTGTTTTTCGGTGATTTTCCCAAAAAAAAATACCCAAGTTCATACGAGGATAATCATTTAGTAAAGTAACAATATAACGAAAACCTAACTAGACACAACCGAGCAAGCACACCAAACTTCAATACTCCCTCCGTCCGGAAATAATCTTCCCGTTTCTCCTTTTTCTCCATCCGGAATTAATCTTTCCATTTCTAATTTTAACACCAAATGTTCCAAAAATACCCCTTCCATCAAATCTCACTCTCACTCTCTTCTTTCTTCTTCTTTCTCCCTCCTCTTTTTTCTCCATCGGCCCCAATGCCCCATCTCTCCTTTATCTTCTCCTCTCTCCCTCTCTTCTCTCTCATACTTCTTTTCTTCCTGGATCTACATCTTTTCTTCCCTAGTTCCCTTCCTCTTCTTCGATTTCTCCTCTTCCACACTCCTCTTCCTCTTTCTTCCCCTTTCTCCTTTCTTATCCATCTCCTCCTAGATCTGGCAGATCTATAGCTTTATCTTCTCCTCCTCCCTTTTCTCTTTCTTCCACGTGTGACGATGGCGGATGATGGTGACGATGAAGCCAGCACGGTGGTGTTGATGGTGGGCGCTGGCGGTGACTGTGATGAGGGGCGGTGGTGGGGCTGTCGACTGTGATGAGGGCGGCGGTGGGGCTGTCAATGGTGGTGTTCGGGCTGGCGGCCGTGAGTGCTTGCAAGGGTGGCGACGGTGTTAGGGCTGGCGGCGGTAAGTCCTCTGAAATTCTTCTCTTCCCTCTCTCCTAGATCTACGGTAGATCTGTAATAGATCTTGGGTGAGGGCTGATTGTGGTGGGGGCTGGGTGGCGGAGCTGACGGCGACGATGGAGCCAGTGATGATGAGGGCGGTGGTGGGTGCTAGCCCTGGCAGAGATCAGGGGAGGGGAGGGCAGGGTTGGGGTTGTAAAACAGGAAAGAATTAAAGGGTAAATTGGACATTTCTCCAAATGGGAAGATTAATCACGGACGGAGGGAGTAGTTCAATGTGAACTAGTTCAAAGGGGCATGTGCTTGTTTATTGACTCTGATAAGATCCGAATTACTAATAGCAGGCCACCTTAATTAAATTATTATGTGTGGTTTTAATTGAGTTTGTTACTGTTTTAATTAAATAATTATTCATTAAATAGAAAGGACTCAGATTATTAGGGGTCTTTAGCTTAGTTTGTTAGACCTTATCAGTTAGTTGTTTTGAACTTATCAGGTCAATTTGTTATTTTGATCTTATCAATTTGTTAGAGTTATTATAAATATCCCAGGTTCTCCATTGCTGAGATATCCAGAAAATAAATCATTATTCACATTGAGATTATCTTGGCTTATATTCCTCTTTCATCAGTGAGATACTTATTAAGAGAAGAAAGGAAGAGTTCTGTTTAGTCTTAATTTAGATCTTGAATTAATTCAATGGGATCGGCCCGGGGTGCTGGTTCAAATTCTACCATTGACCCAAACCAAGAGGGGTAAAAAACTTGACCCAATCTCACTCGCCCCAGCCACTTGCATTCTCAGGATCTTCGGGCTCAAAACCAATATTCTAGTGGAAAGTTTAATCCGATAAACTATAACTCAACATTTAAGAGGGCAACTAATTTTATTTTAAAAACTAAATTTTGAACATAAAATTAGGGAGACTTTAGAAGAAGGTTTGGGTAGATGACAGGACAATGGTACATGATCTAAGTACTAATGAGATGGATCTATTAGCCATGGTGGCATTAATATACTTTGTAATTATTAATATAAGGCAGTGTCAAATGATGAAAAAAGACTAGTTATTTTTTATACGGTTTGTTTGCACTTGAACCAATGACCAATTTAGTTGACAAAACAAGACAGGTAACCAATAACCTAAACTCCCAATAACTGAGATAGGAGTGCATGAACACTTAGATTCTATAGGTAGTTATGAAACTTGGGTTTTCCTTTATAGTGTATGATAGGGCCTTCCATATAGAATTTTCTAGGAAGCTCGTAACTGTCATTCGTTTGTGTAATAACATGACTAAGGGGCATTATCGTATTGAGCTCTTCATACATCTTTTTGAATCCATGAAGTACATTGTAACCAACTTCTCTCTCATTTCCACCTTGTAAAAGACCTAACACACCATGTACTCTGTATATAACCAAACAGAGGAACAAGATGCAGGCTTGAGCAAAGGAAACCAAAAGACGGAAAACAGGCCACGCCTGGACAAGGTATGGCTTAATAATAGACCCTGGCACATTGATGTTTGCCTAAACCAAAAAAAACCCTAAACGCAAAATTAAAAACCCTAAAAAACCTTAAACCCAACGCCTAAACCCTAAAAAACCCTAAACGCAAAATTAAAAACCATAAAAAACCCTAAACCCAACGCCTAAACCCTAAAAAACCCTAAACCCAACGCCTAAACCCTAAAAAACCCTAAACGCAAAATTAAAACCCCTAAAAAACCCTAAACCCTAAAAAACCCTAAATGCAAAATTAAAAACCCTAAAAAACCAGAAAAATCACATCACGCACCAGCACAGCATCGGACGCTAGAAGCGGGATGTGTGACTCACTCGTGAGGAAATCTGGACGATGGGAAGTTCGTGGTGAACTTGTTAGCGGCAAGCGCACCACCTGGGATGCTCAGTATGTGGAATAGTATGTGAAGTGGCATGACTTTGAAAGGAAGGAAATGGGGTTTCTAAAATAACAAAGTTTCTAAAAAAGCTTTAGAAATATTTGCACTAAATAGCACTAAAACGCAAGTCATTTTCCAATGTAAGACTTAAACTTTTTATTCCTTAAATAGCACTTAATAATGTCTAGAAGGAGGAATAATGTCCAGTGATGGTGAACATTTGCTTGAATAACGACTAATGGATAATGACTAAAAGTGCTCCATTGAGAAATAAAAGCATATGATGCTATTTAGGGAAAGTCATTATGTTTTGGTGTTATTTAGGTAAATTCCTCAAAGCTTTAATGTTCTGCGAACTGCTCTTATATGATGTTAACAAATGAAAAAAGGATTACACACGCATTCACACAAGCTCTGATGCTTAAATGCACTGGGTCCATAGAGCTAGGACAACACTCAATCACTCATTAGGGTTCAGTCTACACGTGCTTAATATATATCGCACGGAGTGCTAATCAAAGCACATTGCATGCAGTTGCAAGTGAAGAAGAAGACATTGTCAGTAGCCTGAAGAAGATTATAATATATTGCAAAAATGTTTTTGGAAGGTCAAGGATAAGGCGAATTTAATAACTGTATATGCTCTAAACCGTAACATAAATATGTAAAAACGCAGATGATAACTAATGTTTATTTTCAGAAATCCGTTCTTTTTTACCTAACAGGATCTGCAACATGAATAATCTAAACACATTGATTGATGAGAGCATTTGGCAGATTATGCCATGAGAAGCAAATTGCGAAGATTCTTTTTACTTGAAAGTTGAAATAAAAATACGCAACCAGTTGAGCTTTGAACAAATAGAAAATTCTTTGGAACTTATATTTGAGAGACTTACAGAATTCGCAACATGGGTAATTGTGATAACTCGGGTGGAAGATATCCTGAAAGGTTATTATTGTCCAAAAGCCTGTTATACAAAGATACAGAGAAATATCAAATTGAGATGCCGGCATGTGTGTTTAGCCATCTACAATATTTGTTCGTGAGGAAAAAAAGAGAACAAGCTGTATTAACTCACAAGTGAATAACAGTAGTTAAATTGGATAACTCGGGCGGGATTTGACCACTGAGGGAGTTATTGTTGAAGTGGCTGCAGATTTATAAGAGTTATCAGATAGATAACAAGGTGTTGCTTCTGAACTTTTTTTTCATCACAGAGTAACACTTTGTTGAGGTGCACTCACATATGCCCCATACTTTTCAAATGCGAAAAGGACTTTGGTATGACTCCAGATATCTGGTTCTGGTCTATCTGAAATCTATTTAGCATTGGGAGATAGCCAAGCTCATCGGGTAAAGGCCCAGATAACTTGTTTCCATTTAGAAGCCTGAAAAAAGTAGCATGGTTTTTGTGTCAACACAATAGATTTTTAAAACTGTAGTAAAAGAATTCACAAGCATCAAGCTCCACTTCTTCCTGAAAAGACAAGTTACATCCTTGTATTTCTTAGTATATGGTCTTACTGCTGGGCACTCCATATCAGCGAGTCTCGAAAGAAAAGCGTGAACAAAAAATAGAACTATACAAGTCTAGATACACATGTTTAAACTTACAATAGCTTCAAAGATTTGAGGTTTCCTATCTCCTTGGGTATACAATCAGTTAATTCGTTCCACATAAAATTTCTGCAGAAAATAGGACAAAAATTAAAATACAAGCAAACCAGATGGAAAAAAAACAACTTAAACTATATGGATCCATTGGAAAGGTGGATATAAGACTACACAACGTCTCTTAAACGAACTCACAGAATTTGAAGACGAGACAGCTGTCCAAGCTCGGGTGCTAATTTTCCAGAGAGATTCATATTCAATAGATGGCTGCAACATTAGAGATGAATATGATCAACAAAAGATAAAAAGAATAAGAAAATGGCACTGGAAACCACCTACATCTCCCTGATATGCAAATAGGGGCCGCCGTCTCTAAGAACACCAGAGCAAATAATTCCAGTCCAGTTTGAGGTGCAAGGATCGCCCGTCTCCCAATCATCAAGATTCTTCATGCCATCAATCAGACTGCTCTTCACTGCCCTCAAAGCTGAGACTGCCAACACATAAATTTTGGTAAATTTCTAGAAGTAACTCACTCTTTCAGATCCCAATAATCATTTTCTATGTTCCTGAACAAGAAGAGATTTGAATCCCTAACCTTCAGCGGGTTCAGTAACATGAGAAACTGAAAGCGTCAGGAAGCAAGAAAATGTAACAAGAAGAACAAATCCACAAGGCCTCACTCTGTACATCTTCAATCTCTAGCAATCATTACAACTCCGAGCTTCAATGGGGTTGGCTAATGGCAACTAAAGGAAGAGAGTTTCATCCATCCTTCCCAAAAGAAAAGTCTCCGCTTTAAAAGAAGGGTGGGAGTCGTACCGAGGACTTTCGCTCCGGTCAAACAAAGCACGATTGTACTCGGCATAGCCTTTAGACAGTTGAGCGCCAAAGTTGACATCCGTACTTCTTTTGAAAAGTAGTTTTTTTGGACGATGCTACATACTTCAAAATTTGTACCTCATTTGTACACCAAAAAAATGCACTAACAATTTGATGGTTTACACTGACACAAAATATTGATGTGTTACCAAAAGTTTACAATGACACAAAGTGTTAGTGCGTTAACAAAAATTAGCATTACACAATACAAAATGTTGATACATTCCTGCAGGATATAAAATGGGGTACAAATAGCATTATCCATTTCTTTTTATCCTTTCCCTCTAAACTTTTTAAAAACAAAAATGATAGAAGAGAGAAATAAAAAAGAAATGTATGGTGAATAATCTTGTGGTGTACAAATGGAATACATTTTTAGTGCACCTCTTTAATTCTTCTTTTAAAATATATCCAGATTCAGTTGAACTTTATAAGCTGTACCAATATCGCATAAACTTTTAAAATGCTGCACCAATAGTCCATTTGTGCTAGATTTGGAAGTGTATTAATCATACGTGTTGATTTATGAATTCACTCTTAAGGAATAATTGTGTACATGGATGTTTATATAGGTGAGGATCCCTACATGGACTAGGATTCACCAAATACGTAAACTAACATAAATAACAATTCTACTATAACTAGACTTCTTTCCATATATGTCTAACATCCCCCCTCAAGCTGAACGCCGTGAAACGAGAGGAAGCTTGGCAACCAATGCAATGTAGCGTGGCGAGGCAAGAGCTTTTGTGAGAAGGTCTGCCAGCTGCTCATTAGAAGGAACATAAGAGACTGTCATTTTCTCTGCAATTACTTGTTCTCGAACAAAGTGGCAATCCGTTCCGACATGTTTCATGCGCTTATGGAAGACTGGATTCTTAGTCAGACAGATGGTGGACTGGTTGTCGCATAGAAGATGTGGAGGAGGGAGCTTGATCTGTAAAATGTCAAACAAGTAGGTGAGCCACATCACTTCAGCTGCTGCGGCCGAGAGGGCTCTGTACTCGGCCTCGGTGGACGAGCGTGAGACACGACTTTGTTTCTCCGTACTCCAAGAAAGTAAATTAGAGCCAAGATATATCAAGTAACCTGTAATGGACCGTCCATCTGTCATATCGTTGGCCCAATCAGAATCAGAATATGCGTAGATGGTCTGTGGGCCTCGCCGGAAGACCAAACCATGATCAATGGTTCCTTTGACATATCGCAGGATGCGTGTCAAGGACTGAAAATCTTGCTCCGTAGGTTCATGCATCCTTTGACAAACATAATTCACAGCAAACTGAATGTCCGGACGCATGTTTGTCAAGTATTGAAGAGAGCCAACCAAACTCCGGAAAAAGGTGGGGTTGTCGAACGGACGGCTCACCCCCTCCTCAGGCTGCCGTACGGGTAGGGGCTAAAGGTCTTAGAGTAGTCCAAACCATATTCCTGTGTGTAGCCCTTGGCCACAAGACGGGCCTTGTACCTGGAAACAGAACCATCAGAGTTATGCTTAATTTTATAAATCCACTTACATCCAATAGGAACCCGATCTGAAGGTGCCGGAATAAGCTCCCATGTTTGCTGATCAATCAAGGCTTTATACTCATCATCCATAGCTTGACACCAATAACTGTTTTGGGAGGCATCCTTATAGGTAACAGGCTCTGTGGTGGGTGGGGAAGAGGTAGAGGAGGTGGAGTAGAGTTTAGGTTTGAAGATACCACTTCGTGCACGAGTGGTCATGGGGTGCCGGTTAGATAATGGTGGGGGAGATGGGATTGGTGATGATTCGGGACTTGTCATTGTGGGGGAGAGGCTGCCAAATTGGATAGGTGTGGGAGTGGAGTGGGGTTGGGTTGTGGGGCTGACTGTTTCGGGGTGGGGGGTTGTCCTCGGTGTGGGTTGAGGGGCGAGGCTGGGAGGGGATGGGTGGCGGGAACTGGGCGGGCTGGGTTGGTTTTGGGTGCTGGGCGGGATGGGTGGGTTACAGGCAGTGAGGGGGTTGGGGACTGGGTGGTTAGGGTTCGGGTTAAGTTTCGGGTTTGGGACAGTGGGTAGGACCGAGAGAGTGTTGGGCGGGTTGGGTGTTGTATCCTTGTGAGCATGGAGTGGAGTACACGGCGACTCAACCGGAAAGATGGGAAGAACACCAAGAAATGACGGAGGTGGGACAGAAGACCCTTTGTGTGTGGAGGCGTTGGAGTATGGAAACTGACTCTCGTGAAACTGGACATGACGAGAGATGTATACACGACCCGTGGAGAGATCAAAACAGCGATATCCTTTTGACAAGGAGTCGTACCCAAGGAAGACACAGGGTTTGGACCGTGGTTGAAATTTATTTGTGATTTCATGACGTAGACACGGATAAGCCAAACACCCAAAAACCCGGAGAAGATTGTAGTCTGGAGCTTTGTGAAACAGAGACTCATATGGGGATTTATGATTAAGAGACCTTTTTGGCATGCGGTTGATCAGAAAATTTGCAGTAGCCAACACCTCAACCCAAAATTTTGCTGGGAGATTGGCTGTGCAAAGAAGTGTGACAAGAGTTTCAACCAAGTGACGGTGCTTTCTTTCAGCGACACCATTTTGTTCAGGAGTGTAAGGACAAGATTTTTGATGAAGAACCCCCAAATTTTGTAAAAACAGACCAAACTTTTTATTGACATATTCCCTCCCATTATCTGTGCGAAACAGCTTAAGACGTGCATTGAACTGAGTTTGGACCATAGATTGGAAACTAAGAAAAGCATCAAATGCATCAGATTTATTTTTAAGAGGGTACAACCAGCAAAACTTGGTATAATCATCAATAAAATTAATATAAAAATGATAACCTCCAAAGGAGGGTACAGAAGTAGGTCCCCATACATCAGAGTGAACAAGCTCAAAAGGAGCAGAAGTTTTAGTTTCAGACACAGGGAAGGGGAGTTTATGAGACTTAGCAAGAGAACAAGAATTACAATGATCAAGATGCTGAAATTTAAAACCTAATTCAGACAATAACGACTTTGTGACTGAAGCTGAAGGATGACCAAGACGACAGTGCCATTGAAAGGGAGTGACTTTGACAGAGTTGACCACCAGATTAGAGGAAGATGCCGGTATGGAGTATAGACCACGCTCACAAGGGCCCTTGAAAAGAACTTGGTTGGTGAGATTGTCTCGAATCGTAAAATCCTTAGAGGTAAAAAGAAGAGAACAATTGTTATCTTTAGTAAATTGATGGACGGAAAGAAGATGGGAGTTAATGTGAGGGGAATGGAGAAGGTTGGTTAAGGTAAAAGTGTGGAGAGGGGTGGTGAGTATACCTGAGCCTGTATGGTCAATGGGATAGGTGTTACCTCCTGCAGTTGTGATGGAATTGGTGCCATGGTACGGAGTCAAAGTATGCAGCCGAGACAAATCAGGCGTGACATGGGTGTTTGCGCCAGTGTCCAGATGCCAGTTCGAACTAGATTCAGCAGATTTATTTGCATAAAACGCCTGCGGGGGACCAGCATAGGATTCGTCGTAGCGGTGCCAACAGTTCCAGACCGCATGGCCGGGCTTCCCACATAGTTGGCATGTGACAGACGCCCCTCGTCCGCCACCTCTGCCGCGCGGATCATCACGGATCAGCGGCTGCCGGCCACCCCTGCCGCCGGGGTTACCGCCGCGATACGGCCCTCCTCGACCTCGTGACGGCCCACGGCCACGGCCTCGTCCAGTGCCCCGTCCGGAATTGGTGTAAAGAGCATTATGGATGTCAACAGACGAGGTAGAGCCAGAGTCCCCCAGAGACAATCTCTTCTCAAAGGATAAGTTCAATTCTTCAGAGAGAAGCCACGAAGAGACTTGATTAAAATTGACTGTGGCAATATCGGTGCGAATGTTTTGCTTGAGAGAGGCGTAGTCGGCCGGTAGACTGCGAAGAACACAAAAAATAATATCTTGTTCAGAGATATCTTCATGTGCCAATTTGAGAGACGACACAATGGTGAGAACAGTATCCAAGTACGTTTGCATTGAATCAGTGCCCTTAGTAACACTGTGCAAGCGCTCCTTCAGTTGAAAAATATGAGTGCGTGAAAGAGAATTGTACCGTTGTTCGAGATGATTCCAGATTGCAGCAGAAGTGGGAAGAGCATGAATATGAGTTTGAACAGTGGGGGAAACAATCGCAAGGAGACAGGCCCGAATCTGAGCATCAACAATAAGCCATGATTCATACGCTGGATTTGGTTTCATAACCGGGGGTGCATCCTTGCTTGGTGCCGTAGCCTTCTCATCAAGAATAAGAGCCGGTGGTGATGGTTCAGATCCATCAACATAACTGAGTAAGCGATGAGCAAGAAGATTTGCACGAACAGTAGCAGACCAAGAGGGATAATTGGTGTCATCAAGCTTGACCGGAGTTAGGGATTGAAGATTTCGGACAAACAATTTGAGACCCGTAGGAAGATGATCCATATGATCAGGTGATAAGACAGCCATGACTGGTCACAGCAGAAGCTGGTGCGAGGGAGAAGCAGATCGGCAACGCCGATTTTTTTTTTTTTTTTTTTTGGTTAACGCAGCGACGGAGTAGGTCGAGACGGATCTCCGTGCTCCGATACCATGTTGATTTATGAATTCACTCTTAAGGAATAATTGTAGACATGGATGTTTATATAGGTGAGGATCCCTACATGGACTAGGATTCACCAAATACGTAAACTAACATAAATAACAATTCTACTATAACTAGACTTCTTTCCATATATGTCTAACAATATGTTCATCAATATATCTGTTGGAGCTTAATAAAGATGTCATATATCAATGAAAAAAGTAGATCGATGGATGACAAGCTTTATCAATGGATGCCCGAGCTTCGAACTTGAATAGTGACGACTAAATTGAGAATAATTTTCTAGGATTTAATGAGGTAGAAGATAATGTTTCAAAACGGCATATTGTAGAACTCACGTATGATATATGACTTTAGTAGAATCTATACTTGCACTGGATGAGCATGTCATTAACACTCCTAAATCTGGTGTAGAAGAACCATTGTTGTAATATTTTTAAAAGTTTAGGAGGCATTAATGCAATTTTAGTTTAGAGGGGGTGATGGTGTAAAATACCCAATTTAATTTACCATTGTGGTTTCTTTGTGTACCAATTAAGTCGGACAAAGTATTAAAAAGATACGAAGTCAAATGGGTTGTAGGTGGAACACATGTCACCCGGTTATTATATTTGACTTTGACACCCAATATAACTTTTCTTTCACAATCCCTTTTCTCACTCTAAGATGTTGTCCCCTTCTTGGGGAGTTTACACAAGTATTTATAGGGGACAAAAGGGATAATATTTTATTATTCTCTAGTCATCCCACTATCACTTCCACTATAGCCATCCTTGTGTCCGGTTGAACTTCCTCCCATTGGATATGCAGCATGGGAGTTGTCACATCATCCTCACTTGTGATGTCAAACCCAAGTGGGGCTAATATTGGTGACTTATCCACTGGTTAGTCACACGCTCTTGAGCGGTCGCAACAATATCGTCTACCTCGGAGGTTGTCCGGCCAGTCATCTGGGCTGTAAGCCATGCACTGGCTCGAAGGTTGTTAGACCAGGCTATCATGGGTTTACACCCATCAAGGAGTCCTCCACTTCCACCCTTATGGGGACCATCAAGGGTTGGAAGTTTTAAATTAAACCAGTTCTCTGTGAAATCCCGCCTGATCTAAGTTTTTTAGTTTTGAATTTTCCTTGCTCAATGGGCCGAGTGCTCTCTCAACTTATAGGGCCCATCCATAATCTTACCCGTTGAACCACCTAGAGCAGTGATACTTGCAGTGTCATCACCTCAATCGTCGTGTCGCTTCATCTCTCTAGATAATGATGGTTTCTCATTGTTGCCTCCGCCACATGTCTTGCGCTGGTAGGATCCTTAAGGTGGCATGTCCTCTATATAAGTAGTGGCTCCTCCTTCATTTTGTCACTTTACATCTTGAAGCTTTCAGAGAGCCAACTAAGCACATTTGAGTTGATCGATCCTTTAGTTCTTCAAGTAAGCCTTCTTTCTTTCTCTCTTAACTCATAGTTCTAACTACGTTAATCATGTCTAAGATCAAGGATAGCGAGAACGTCACTATAAACTCTTACACTTCTAGTTCCCAACCCTCTCGAAACAACTCAAAACAAGGCCCCCAGTTCCACTAGGGCACGGGTAGTGATTGTCACCCAATTGAGGGAGGAAGGCTATCTCTGGATAGACGACTACTCCATTGGAAACCTCCCTTTGTGTATGTCAAAGGAGCACATCCACAAGCTTCGCAATCTCCTACATGATGGCGACACTCTTTCTTACCAAAGATTTTAGGAGAGTATCATTCCTCTGAACTTGGAAAACACTTTAGGGAGTAAAACCTTCATTGTAACTCAAGCTCAACCAAGCTAAAACAAGTGATATCGAGATCATACTTTCTGAGAGTTTATCATTATACTTGTTTATGTTCTTATTTCTGCAGTTAGTGAGCTTAGGCCCCACTTCGTTCAACTTATTTTTTCCTATTCTTATTAAAATCAGATCAGATCGAATTAGATTAGATCAGATCAGATCCAATCAAGAATTATTATTATTATTATTATTATTATTATTATTATTATTATTATTATATTTATTGTTTTTGTTGTTCTTAAAAATGAAAAAAACTAATCTTTAGAAACAAGTTAAATAGAAAACTGAGAAAGTAATCCTTAATTATTAGATGTCGGAAAAATTATTTTTAAAATACATTGACAATGTCAATCTAATTCTAATTTTAAAATACATTTTTAGTGCTACCTGTAATTTGAGTTTCTAAAGTTTTGATCTTTTATAAGGATGAGATATTTTAATAAAAATATTATCTCTTCTATATATTGATTATCTAAATTTAATTACTTTTTAATGTATATATAAATTAAATATTTATTCTAATGTATATATGAAATAATTATTAAAATATTAAATTAATATTTTGTCAAAAAAATAATCATAAAATAAAAAATATTATTACATTTTAATATGAATGATTATTCTAATAAATGAATTAACTAATTTTGTTTTATTAAAAAATAATCATAAAATTAAAAAAATTGATTATATTATAATATGAATTATCATTACAATTTTCAAACGTTATTATAAAGTCAAATCAAATTATTGATTTATATTTTAAATCAAATCATAATTAACCAGACCAGACCAGACCAGATCAGATCCAATCAGATTAAAACTACAGAAAATCAGATCAAATCAGAAAAAATAAGTTGAACGGAACAGAGCCTCAATCTGGTTATCATTCTTATTCGAGAATATGAAACGTGTTTTACTCTTATCAAAGTAGATTTCTTATAAATTAAAGAAGCCTTCCAATATAAAAGTAGTCAAGATAGTCTTTTATATCAAGATTGAAACAAATCATTTTTTGGAAGATGCGAATGAGTCATGGTTAAATATCAAGGTAACTAGTGATCACCAAAGAAAAAAAAATGGGGTAGTAATCTATACTTAATTTAAAAAGAGGGGAAAGCTCCATTTCATTTTCCCGCCTAAATGGTCTTTACTCTAAAATGATAATTGCTAAACTTGAATAGGTAAGTGTTTAATGTCAATTCGCCATTAAAAGATAATTCATTTTTTTTATTTAACATGAACCATGTGTAATAAATTAAACACATGTGAAACGTAACTGATTAAGATGTAACGTGTGTAATAAAATAAAATATTGAAATGGTAAGTAACACAAAAAAGGTGTGTAATAAATTACAATATTGAAATGGTAAGAAACACCAAAAACATAATTTATATTTATAAATTAGGATGTAATTAAAAACACAAAAATGGTAAGTAACACCAAAAAAGATTTGTAATAAAATAAAATGTTGAAATGGTAAGTAACGCAAAAAACATAATTAATATTTACAAATTAAGATGTAATGTGTGTATAAAAATGTAATTAAGGTATATTAAATTTATGATACGGTGTTATCCATACTTTATTTAAAAAGACATGGAGTCAACATATGGTTTTCCCGCCCATGCGTTATTACATTAACAAATGGCAACTATTCACTTAAAATGGTAAGTTGCCGAAAATATAATAATGATTATTAAAAACTTGCGCTTGTGCTTAATTTTCCATGCATGATTACATTTACAAATGGCAATTGTTCACTTAAAATGGTAATTTTTATTATTAATCTAAAAAAATGGTTTAAAAGCTACAAATACAGTTTCTTTTTTATTACAAGGTATTAACCATAATAATTAAAGAAAGGTAAGTTAAAATGTCGGAAAGGTAAGTTAATTATTGTGAAGTGGAAATTAATATTAATATTACTTTTAACACACAATGCCCTTAAAAACGTGATATTATTAATCTAAAAAATAATTATTATTATTAATCTAAAAATATTAGTCTAAAAAAATGGTTTATAAGCTATAAATACAGTTCCTTTTTCATCACACGGTATTTTTCAATTCGTATGGAGTGTACTAATTGTACAATTTCGTACGTTATTTTAACCTCTTATTTTGTACACTCCATACAATTCCTTTCGTATATTAATTTTAACCTTTTTTTGGGTGTAGGGTTGTTCGGAATTTGTTCCTTTTTTATCACACGGTATTTTAATACCGTAAATAACTGTCATTTTTATACAGCCAATTGAAAATAATTACAAATGGTAAGTTATACAATTATACACCCAATTTCACAAAAAAAACTGGAAATAATTAAAAAAAGGAAATTTATACAATTATACACCCAATTTCACAAAAAAGATAATTCGAAATAATTCAAAAAGGTAAGTTATACTACTGAATGTGAGTAATATAAATTGGAAATAATTACAAAAGGTAAGTTATAATACTAAACGTGATTAATATGAATTGGAAATAATTAAAATTTCAATGACCTACACTCTCCCGAATTCTTAAATAGGATTCGAGCTTCTGGTGTACCGAATCATGAGTTAACTCTGAAGGTAGGCACGCCTATTATGTTGTTGAGAAAAATATTGACAATTCAATGTGTTTATGTAATGGTACACGGTTGATAGTACCCCGGTTGGCTAATCACTCAATACAAGAAAAAATATTATCAGGAAACCACATGGGTGAAGAAATCGTTATTCCAATATTATCATTAACACCGTCCGATACAAGAATTCCGTTCAAGTTTCAAAGAAGACAATTCCTTGTGGTTACTTTGTACTCAATGACGATTAACAAGAGCCAGAGACAATCTCTAAAACATGTTGGACTACTGTTACGGAAACATGTGTTTAGTCATGGACAACTCTATGTTGCAGTTTCAAGAGTAACTAATCGTAGTGGGTTGAAGATTCTGATATGCAATGAAGACAACATTTCCACAAATTGTACAAATAATATAGTCTATAAAGAAGTTTTTCGAAATTTGTAAATCAGTGATGTTTTTTTATCTTAAAATAACATAATCTCTATATTCTATTGCATCTCATTTTTATCATTGAAAAATGACTTGAATTTAATAATATAAAAATGACCCGTGCAACGCACGAGTGTGATAATAGTAAAAAGTTAAATAACACGGTACCGTGTTTCATTTTAACTTCATACCTATTTTAAATAAATAGGTAAGAATAAATAATAAATACACTGTAAGTACCTATGAAATAAATAAAATGATTTCCTTATTTCATTATGTGTTTACTAAAATAAAATTTTGAAATGTTAAGTAAAACTAAAAAAGTGTAATAAATTAAAATGTTGAAATGATAAGTAACAACAAAAAACACCAAAACTTTAATTTATATAAAATACACCAAAAATGTGTGTAATAAAATAAAATATTGAAATGGTAAGTAACATAAAAAACGTAATTAAAATATATTTACAAATTAAGATGCAATGTGTGTATAAAAACACAATTAAAGGTATATTAGATTTATGATACAACGTTATAAAAAATTAATTAACGCAGTATAGTGTTTCATTTTAACTTTATGCGTATTTTAAAAAAATGGTTTTAAATTGAATAATTACCTTATACACGATTTTTGTAAGAATGAATAATTAATAAGTTGTAAGTACCTATGAAATAAATAAAATCATTTCCTTATTTTATTACGTGCATAAAAAAATAAAATTTTGAAATGTTAAAATGGTAAATAACACCAAAAACATAATGTATATTTATAAATTAAGATGTAACATGTGTATAAAAACGGTAACTAAATGTTGAAAAAATCAGCCGCTATAGGGAATAGAATAAGAAAAAGAAATTCCTTATACACATGTAATTAAAAAAATCTGAAAAAGAAATTAGAATAAGAAAAAAACTTTTCATAGGATCAATTGCAAACACTTTTGCAACTGTATGTTGCAGTTTCAAGAGTAACAAATTGTAGTGGCTTGAAGATCCTGATATGCAACGAAGATAATATTCCCACAAATTGTACGAATAATATAGTTTATAAAGAAGTCTTTCGAAATTAGTAAAACAAAAAATTTGTGTATCTTAAAATAATAAAATCTCTATATTCTATTAGATATCATTTTCTATCATTAGAAAACAATCTTAAATTAGTAACGTAAATATGACCCGTGCAACGCACGAGTATGATACTAGTTAAATACAAAAAATAGATAGCTACTAATTGAATTTTTGAATAGACGAAATGATACGGGGAAAAATGTTACTAGTAGCAAAGAAAGGATATACTCCGTATTTATTTTTATTTCAAATTTAGATATGGATAAATCGAGTGACACTGACAAAATTTCGCATGCATCCTAATTTTGATTACAATTTTATTTTTTTCTCTCGATAACTTCGGTTTATTTATGCATTTTCATTAAGTAATTGATAAAATAAAGTATTCTTATCACCTTTATTTTGTATAACTTTTTATGTAGTTTTCTAATAAATAATTTTTATTTATTGATGTACCAATTTACAAATAAAATAATTTCATAAATCGCTAGTTTACCATGTAATTCCCATTTTATAATCAAAATAGGGGTGAGGGAAGTAATATTTTTGCTCACCCCTAAACAACATTCCCTAGTGCCCAGTCCAAGGAGGGTTAGATGTACGCTGCGTCGCTGCCTAATTTGAAGGTTTAAATAGAGAACACATATTTCCATTCCCATATAGGGCCAAAGATTCACTATTTTTAATTTAAATTTCACCCATGGTATACGAACTTTCATTATTATTTCACTTCGTTATATAAACTTTAATTCCTATCACAAAAATACATGAACTTTCAACATTCTTTCACCAGTGGTCCAATAGGCAGTTTCTAAATCACCTTCAGGTCATTTGGGATCAAATTATAATTTTATAAATTTAAATTTTATGATTTTAACCTCTTTTCTTTTTGTCTCTTGGTCCAATAGGCATGTATATATCAAACATCTATTTTTACTCTGAATCTCTATGGCTATGATAAGGGGAACAAAGAGAAAAAAAGGGCCAAAATCATAAAATTTAAATTTATAAAATTATAATTCGACCCCAAATGACCTGAAGGTGACTTAGAAACCGCCTATTGGACCACCGGTGAAAGAATATTGGAAGTTCGTGTACTTTTGTGATAGGAATTAAAGTTTATATATCAAAGTGAAATAATAATGAAAGTTCGTATACCATGGGTAAAATTTACCTAGTATTTTTTAGTTAATGCAACTTTCGACGCTCATCATGGGTCATCTGGAAACAATAACTCTATGTTTTAAACATAAGGGTGAGACTGCGTACATCCGACCCCCCCCCCCTCCTTACCCTGCAATAGGCGGGAGCCATTGAAGCACTGAGGTAATGTTGTTGTTGTAAAATATAGAACACATGACCCTTGATCACCGTTGAAAATTGCATTAAATAGTTGCTACTTCACTATTAAAAGAAGCGTCCAGAATTTAAAGAGTAATTTTGTTTTGTTTCATCATATCCCATAGCCAAAAATAATGAATCATTGACTCCATAGAGTAATAATATGAGAAATGATCGATGCATTTCGTTGTTAAATGTACTCTCGAAGTAGCTCTCCCCGAGCATTATTCGTGCCTCTTGAATATTCAATGCCATTCATAAACATCCAAAACATCATACTGTAATTGCCCTTGAGTCCCGGTGTTAAACTAAAAAACATTATCATGCACTCGAATCCTTTTACCATTTTACCATGAAGCTGGTAATGCGAAGCTAGTACAAACCAAACTTCTGCAACCTGATGCCTTTTTTCTCTTGTCCAAGCTTCTGCCATTGCTTCTGCTTCTGTAAAGAGGGAATTCTTGCAATATCCCTCCATGATGAGCTTAAGATTGTTCAAATAATTGGGACCGCGCCAATTGCCACATGCTTCCCACTTTGTCACCATCTTCATGGCCTCATTTAACATGCAATATCCCTCATTACTATTAGGAAGTATAATTAAATTAGGATACTTCTTTACTTTCCTACTAGGATTATTCTTTTCTTTCCTACTTGTACTTTGATTACTCTTGTATTCCCTATATATAGGGCCATATCTATCAATATTCAATAAGATAAGTTATTATCAAATTGTATCATGGTATCGGAGCTAAGGCTCTCAAAAACCTAGCCTCTCTTTTTTTCCGACCGCCGCCCACCATGGCAGCCCCGTCGGATCCTTTGGCGTCCTTACCCTCCGGAGTAAAACTTTTGCTTCGGAGTCTCCACAACTTAATCCCAGAAAAACTCACCGAAACAAATTATCCGGCATGGTCTCTCAATGTCCAGACAGCTCTTTCAGCTAATCTCCTCCTTGGATGGATTGATGGTCATGAAGCAGCCCCGGCGCCAACTATCTCCAAAAACGATAAAACCGTCCCTAATCCAGAGTATACCTCTTGGACCATCGTTGACACACAGATCCGCGCCTGCCTCCTAGCAGTCATCAGCCCCTCCGTTCACAAACATGCTCGCGGCTTCACCACATCTGCTGCCCTCTGGGATGCTTTGGCCGCACGGTACAACTCCGTGTCCACCGCTCATGTTTATCAGCTTCGGGACAAACTCCACACTCTTCGTAAAGGTACCAAAACTATGACACAATACCTTGATGATGTGGCAACTATTCTCTCGGATCTTGATGCCTTGAAAGAAGAGATCCCTGAACGTGATGTGGTGAATGCTGTTATTCGTGGTCTTCCCACCGAATACTCATCCTTTAAGAAAAACATTCGCATGAACAATACCAATATTTCGTTAAATCAGCTTTCTGGATGGCTGATCTCCGAAGAAATAAACCTGGAGATGGAGAATAAACTCAGCCTCACCGAGTCTACCATCACCGAACCTCGCACAGCACTTCTCGCTACGAACATTCGAGGTCGCGGTAGAGGAGGCTACCACGGTCGATCGTCACCTGGACGTGGATACAACAGCGGACGTGGAGAAAGGAACAACGGTCGACCGTCCCAGGGAAACGGTCGACCGTCATGGGATCTGCCAACCTGCCAAATCTGCGAGAAACGAGGTCACTCTGCGTCTGCGTGCTGGTATCGATTTGATGATTCTTATACTGCGAACTCCTCCTCCAGTTCTCCCCGTGCAATGCATGCATCTACGAGTAATCATTCTGGAAACTGGTATCTGGACACTGGTGCCAACACTCATGTCACGTCTGATTATTCTCAGCTACAATCTCCTCATCAATACACCGGTACTGATGCTATTACCGTAGGCAATGGTCAATCCCTACCCATCACACACTCTGGCTCAGGTTTTGTCCATACTCCTAATGGTAAATACCACCTTTCTACTCTTCATTATGTCCCTTCCCTTACCTCCAATCTATTGTCTGTCCATCGATTTACCAAAGATAACAACTGCAATCTTGTTTTCAATGCCAATGATTTCCAGATAGTGGACAATCCTACCAACCAGGTGTGGTACAAGGGCCTCTGTGAGCATGGGTTATACACACTTCCTTCCAAACTCCCAACCGTTGCGTATCAAGCTATCCAAGAGTCCACTTGGCATCGTAGACTCGGTCATCCAGCTCCTGCGATTGCCAAATCTATTTTGTCTTCCTTAGGTTTTCTGTTTTCAGAGCCTTTACATTGTGAATCATGTTATGTCTCTAAGTCCTGTCGTTTACCTTTTGAATTGTCTGAACATAAGGCCATAGCGCCCTTTCAATTAATACATTCTGATGTTTGGGGTCCCACCTCTGTTCCTTCCTGTAGCGGTTTTCGATTTTATATCGCTTTTGTTGATGATTTCAGCAAATTTACCTGGATTTATCCCCTAAAACATAAATCTGAAGCTTACTCTGTTTTTGTGAATTTTGAAAAAATGATTAAAACTCAGTTTAATTCTCACATCAAAATTTTTCGAAGTGATAATGGCAAAGAATTTGTAAATAACGCTTTTGGCCTTTTCCTTCAAACTTTAGGAGTCCTTCATCACACCTCTTGTCCCTACACTCCTCAGCAAAATGGGGTCGCTGAACGGAAACACCGTCATCTCATTGAAACGGTTGTTTCTCTTCTATACGACTCTGCTCTCCCGACTACCTTTTGGGTCGAAGCTCTTGCCACAACAAACTATCTTATCAACCGTATGCCCACCAAAACTCTCTCCAACAAATCTCCCTTTGAAACTCTTTATAACCGCCCTCCTACATATACTCACCTTCGTGCCTTTGGTTGCTTGGTCTATCCATGGCTCCGCCCTTACACTCACCACAAACTTCAACCACGCTCCACTCCTTGTGTCTTATTAGGATATCACCCCACCACTAAAGGGTATAAATGCTATGAACCTGTGTCTCAAAAAGTTTATGTATCTCGTCATGTTCGGTTCGTCGAGGATCAGTTTCCATATCCCAAATTGTCATCCCTCCCGTCACCCTCTCCTATAACCCTTATTTTTCCTCCAAGCCCAGGCTCACATGCTCTTGTCCCACTAATGGTCCAACCCCAGACCCGTCCCACCAGTCACGGACGACAGCCCGACACCCTCCCTCTGGACACGGCACAGACGGTCCAACCCCAGAACCGTACCATTACCACCCTTGATACTACCCCACCTACCACTGAGCCTAGCACTTACCGCCAAGCCTCTGGTAATAGTTTTTGGTGTCAGGCTATGGATGAGGAGTTTATTGCCTTGAATGAGCAACGTACATGGGACTTGGTTCCACCACCCAAGAACGGCACTCCGATTGGTTGCAAATGGGTGTATCGCATTAAATGGAATGCTGATGGATCTGTTTCAAGGTATAAGGCTCGTCTTGTCGCAAAAGGTTATCATCAGGAGTATGACATTGATTACAAGGAGACATTCAGTCCTGTGGTCAAGCAACAAACAGTGCGCCTGGTCCTCTCTTTAGCACTCAACCGTGATTGGCCTCTTCATCAACTAGATGTTAGCAATGCCTTTCTTCACGATACAGTGGTCAAGGAAATTTATATGGAGCAGCCCCCGGGGTACATAAATCCCACTCATCCTCACTATGTTTGCAAGCTCCGCAAATCACTATATGGTCTCAAACAGGCACCCCGTGCATGGTACACACGCCTCTCCTCTTTTTTGCAGGGCCTTGGATTCAAGTGCTGCATTCATGATACCAGCTTGTTCACCAGACACTGCTCTCGTGGGACTATTGTTGTCCTTGTCTATGTTGATGATATTGTTCTTACTGGCAGCTCTTCTACTCTCATCTCAGAAGTTACTCAGGCCATGCACCGTGACTTCAAGCTCAAAGAACTTGGACCTCTTCATTACTTCCTTGGCATTGAGGTTCAGCGCACGCAAGATTCTATACTTCTCCATCAATCCAAATATGCCCGTGATCTTCTACGCCGAGCTGGGATGTCCGACTGCCATCTGGCTATTACTCCTATGGCTACGAGACCTATCACTAAGCCTTCGTTGCCTTTCAAGGATATTTCTCATTTTCGGAGCATTGTTGGCGGTTTACATTACTTGGCTGTCACTCGTCTAGACATTCAGTATGCTGTTAATCGAGTGTCTCAGACTATGCACAACCCCTCTGAGCAGGACTATCATGCCTTGCAACGCGTTCTGCGCTATCTCAAAGGCACTTTGAATCATGGTCTTCTTTTTCGCAAGGGGGGATTCGACCTATCTGTCTACTCTGACTCTGACTGGGCCAATGATAAAGATGATCGCAAGTCTACCACGGGCTACATACTCCTACTTGGTCCTAATATCATCTCTTGGTGCACGAAAAAGCAGACTCGTGTTTCTAGATCATCCACTGAAGCTGAATATCGAGCTATGGCTGCAGGGGTTGCAGAAGCTATGTGGCTTCGATATATTACTGATGCACTGGGTATTCCTCCGTCCAAACCGAAGTTATACTGTGAAAATGAGTCGACTATCTGTGTCACCAAAAATCCGGTTCTTCATGATCGCATGAAGCATGTGGGCACAGACTGTCACTTTGTACGAGGTGAGGTTATGGCAGGCACTATGACTCCACATCATGTTTCCTCCTCAGAGCAGCTAGCAGACATTCTTACCAAACCGCTTCCGCCAGTTCCTTTTGAGTACTTATGTTCCAAGCTTCCCCTCGTCTCCGTTGATCAGCTTGCGGGGGGATATTAGGAAGTATAATTAAATTAGGATACTTCTTTCCTTTCCTACTAGGATTATTCTTTCCTTTCCTACTTGTACTTTGATTACTTTTGTATTCCCTATATATAGGGTCATATCTATCAATATTCAATAAGATAAGTTATTATCAAATTGTATCAATTACGAATCAAGTTGAACTGGACAACATGGTCACTAGATGAGAATCTGTAAATACTTTTCTTTCTCATCCATTCATAAACCTACAATAGGGACCAAAATATAAACACTATCAGAGAAGAATCTGTAAATACTTTTCTTTCTCATCCATTCATAAACCTACAATAGGGACCAAAATATAAACACTATCAGAATGCATTTTGAACCTTTCCATTGAATCAGAAACTCTGAATTTGATTAAAATTCATTCCATCAACTTTAATAACAGTACCAGAAAGTCAGTTTGACCATCACTTAACTGACTAGATTCAAACCTAAATATCAAGGTAACATGCAATAGAACATTACTCTTGTTTCATTTGGCACAAAATAAAGAGAATGATAATACATCAGTGCCCTGAATTCCCTGTACGGGAGGCTCACTAAAAACCTCGGAAACAAAATAAACCAAGATACCGATTTAAAAAAATTGAAATCGTGGTAGTATTCTGAAGTAAAGACAACTCTAACTACTCTAATAAATTAAACACTACAGAAAGCTTTATCTCTCTTGACAAAAACATGCAACAATATTAAAAAATTAAATATGTAATTCTGCTAACTTCAATTTTTGTAAATATAGGTACAAAATTAGTAAATATATTTTTTATGTATTTTTAAAATACGTAATGAACTACTACCTCTGTCCCAGAATATTTGTCCATTTTCATTTTTACACACCATCCAATACACTTCTTTAATCCATTTTATCTTGTAATTTGTATATTAAAAAATTATAGAAATTATATATTAATAATCTATATGTTAAGACTGTTGGATTTATTGAAGGAAGAACACTGCGATGCAGTGTTGAACGAAGAACTCGATAGAATAACGAATCCCGTACGAAACACTTTCAGATCAAAGTTATTTCGGGGTATACGAAATACTTCAATCGGATAAGACGTTAATTTAGAACAAGCACTCGAGAATCTGTCTATCAACCCATACCACGAGACTCTATTTTATAGAGTCGAAAATTCTTGTGATCGGACATGAACGTTCGCGTAGATGTACGCGTACGTTCGCGCAAGATGAAAAAGGTGCGAGTTTGAAACGAAATGTCTCATGCGGTTGAAGGCTTAATTTCGACGTTTATCCATTATGTACGAGTCCTTTTACCGTTTTGGACTCCGGTCACGAAAATCTTAAGGATTTTTTTAAAGAAACAACGTCCGAAATAAAAAATTTCCAAGCTGCCGCCCCTTGGACCCTGCTACCCGGGGGCTGCCGCCCCCGGACCCCTGCAGTGAATTTATAATATCGTTGAACGAGCGCGCACTCCGCGCCTCCTAACTCGTTCGACAACGTCTATTTAAATTCTTGTCCGATCAAAGTAAATCCAATTACACAAAATAAATTGATGACACTAAAATCACCAACAAAGACAAATCAAACAAGATCACACATGACTATGTTTAGGCTTACACATTGAGAGAATTTGATGAGTCAAAGTGATTAGATGATCAGTTCCAAAAGTCAAAACTGGACAAATACTACGGGACGGAAGGAGTATATAAAATAAGAAATGATGAGCAGAATTATGTCAGAAAAGAGGAGGGAATTACTTAACCATGTAAATAGCAAACAAATCCAGTTAAATGAAAAAATAAAGTATTTATTGAGATGGTAGTGACGAGGGACACGAGAACAGCAATGCTCATCAAGCATCTAACACGTGAGCACATGTTTGCCATTCAAATTTCAAAAGTTTCCATGATCCATTTGAAAATATATCTCAAACTTTTACTTAATTAATAATTATATCCACGTATTTTTAAAAAATAATAAACCTCTAATTTAATTTAATAAAATTCAAAACAGAAACTTTTTGGTTTGTTTTTGGTTATTTTTAATTTTGGGTTAATGGAAAACGATTTTTTTTAAATAATATCTAAAATAACTAAGTTTAAAGTGTATATTAAGTGATGTATAAATATCCCATTGTATTGAAGCAAAAAGATCTTTAGGTTTGAAAGCAAAAATCTCCTTGATAATTTGTGTCTTTTGAAAATAGAAATTGATTTGTTGCACTATTTCGTAATTTTATCCCCTGTTTTTGACAACTTTGAGTGTGTATTAGAAGTCTACTTTTAAACCTCAATTGTGATTATTTATAAATAAAATAGATATAAGCAATAAGAAAAAGTAAGTGTCATATCTCTTATTTTCAAATTAGTTTACCACCTCTTTTTTCATCAACTTAATTCCAACAGTCCATAAAATTACCAAAAAATATATAGATATATTCATTTTTTTTGCTATAAATAGTAAGTAAATACTCTGGAGTATATAACAAAAAGTCAAGAACAATCACTTTTGCATATTGGTTTGTTTTTAGAACCAGTTTTCCAAACGGGTAGTTGAACATTGTAAGTTTTTTAAATAGAAACCGATCGAGTCTAAAAATAATCCTATGTAACAAAGGTGGCAATATGGCCCTACAACAAATGCTGCATATAAGATATCTCAAACTATGTGATTATTAAGATATTTAATTTCTTTTAACACAATTATTAGGAGTCTTATATTTGGCTAAATTGCACCGTTAGTTTGTGAAAGCAGTGTATATATGCACGGTTAGTCTCTTTTTCCGGTGAGAATTCAAAATGCTGGTCACAGGATACGATATTAAAAGAAGCAAATACGGATCAAACTTGAACCCAGTGAGAAGCACATCAAGATAAATTACTTAGGGTCCGTTTGGTATAAGGAATTGATGGAATTGGAATTGTAATTCCATGGGATTCAATTCCATAGAATTGAATTCTGTCAATTTCAATTCATTTTTTGCACTATCAATTCCAAATCTACATAATATTTGTGCTACCAAACACTAGAATTGGAATTGAAGTCCTCAATTCCAATTCCATAGTTTGAATTCCATGTATCAAACGGGGCCTTAGTGTTAATAGATTCGGAAACATATGTCCCTTCATATCTCTATTGTTCTGTCTTTAAAACGGATAAAAAGTGAAACTTCTTCACTGCCATATCTGATGGTATTGTTTTAGTTCTAGTAGGAATAGAATTATAATTAGCTCTATATATATCTTAGCCAAACTTAGGTTATGATATGAGAAACATATGAGAGTTTATTGTAATTGGTTTTGAGTTGGTATGGGAGCTCAAATAATAAAAAAAGGGGACAAATCGCAGCAGGGTGTAGATCTGTTTTGAGTTGTCTATTTCCGTCTCGATCAGAATTGCAGTAGAGAACTGCAGGAGTGAAGGCGGTGTCGACTTCCAGATCGCCGCCTCCATCCTAGCCAAGGTCGCGGTACAAAGAGGTTGCCACAGCCCAGGTCCCGCCACTGCCTCCGCTACAGAGGTCTCGCCGCCGCTGGAGTCCACACACAGCCTGTCGCTGAAGGACACAGCAACAGCGGGCAGAGGGAGTATTCACTTTCTTTAATTATTACTATTTATTTGATAAAATAATATAATCATGTAACTTTCATTTCAATTACTTTTAATATGAAATTTTTATTTTTTTAATTCCATCCAACTTTCAAATAAATTAAATAAAAAATAAATTTAGTCAAACATCATAATCTGAAAGATACAGTATAAATTGGACGAAGAAGAAGAATTAGAATATGTGAGTCGACAGTGAATGAGCAATATTTTGCATCTTATTTCTATTTTCAAAGCAGCTGTGATGTGTCTTGAATTGGATAAGCCCACCGTATTTATAGTGGATGTTTATTGGCACGAAGTTCTCCTTGTACATAAGGATTAATATAGAAGGATTAATAGCGATAACTTAAAAATGCAGCAATTTACAAAAAAGAGTGTACTACCATGGAGTAAGAAAACAACTTGGGCAATAGAGAAATGGTAGCACCAACACTTCAAACAAATAGTCCCATAATTTCTCTTTATTTCTGCTCAATTTTGTCCAACCAATTCACCTTCGAGCAACTGAGCAAGCACGCAAGTTAGCTATATATATCTACATTAAAATAGTACACATGACAAACATCACTTTAAAGGTTATCATTAAAGCAGGAAGAAGATAAGGAATGAATTTAGCTAGAGAAATAAAGAAAATAATCTTAAAACAATAAATGAGTGAATTGCTTGGATTAAAATCTAGAAATCAAAATTTCTATAAATTAGGGACTTCAAGTTTTTACTTTCTTCTTTAGAGTGACACCTGGTTAAAACTCAAACCTTTTAAAAGAATAGTAAAGTATGAGAACAAATACTTAGTAATTATAAGTTCAATTCAAAAATATTAGATTTCATGATGTATGCAGGTATAATCCAATAAATCATTAAGAAGATAGGACTCATAGGAGAATAAAATTTATAGGTTAATCTGTCTTTTCTTTTATGAGTGTGGTTGGTCAAAACATTTTTTTCTTGAAGGGCAAAACATAGAAGGGAAACTCATACGAAATAAATACAAATGCAAAAAACAAAAGTGAAGAATCTAGAAAGGAGCTGAGTCTCAAGGAAAAGTTATGTCCAAATATAGGGGATAAGTGAATCAATAATTGATAAAGCCAACAAATGTATCAGACTTTTCTTTATCTATATTGATTAATGTTAAACAATTCAGATCTCAAACCCCATTAGTTACTTGAATATATGGGCAACTTAAGTCATTTTTTTCCTTTTTACCTTCATAGATTTTAGTTGTTCTCGTTGTGATTTCTCTGTAAAGTCAATGATCCTACTTTATCAATCAACATGAGTTGCTGAAAAAAACACTTTATATGCTAAACCATAAATAATGAGAAACAAAAAATTTGAATGAAATTTGACTTACCAAACATCTTTTGACATTAGATTCACAACTGGTTAGATTTGCACTGGTTCAACTCTAGGTGGTCACGATAGTCACTCCCTCTATTCTTTGCGACCTCTGCTCGCGGCTGCACCTTTGCTGCAAAAATAGTTTGAGTTAGTTTATTTTTATTCAAGAAGAGAATAGTTGGGTGGAGAAAAGTTCTTTGCACATATGCTCATTCTCATTATAAAAAGTAAAAGGTCGAGCACACATGTTGGTCCATACTCCATCTTCCAAACAAAACATCCTAATAGACCTCCATCAGGGACAAACTTAATCAAGCTAACGAATGCAAATGACAGCAGCCTGATGATTTAAAAAAACAACCTCAAATGTTTAGGCACACTCCAGAAGCTCAGTAGACTAAATGAAATGGCTACTATTTAGAATAATAAAGTTTTAATGCATATAGAAATGTAAGAAAATGATCATTGAAAGCATATTGATTTACATTACAAATAAAAAGATCAAAGAGATGTGAAGAGTGCACATTCCATGATACGACAACAAAATTACAATAATATTTTGACAACCAAACTCTTAATTATATTAGAAATTTCCAAAAAAACACAATAGCTAAAAACCACCATAGCTCAAATGAGGGTAATGAGTTTGCATAGTACTATAGAAGCAAAGCTTGACCTAAAATGAGATGTGCAGCTTATATTATCGGTAGATTGGATGACATCAAACTCCAAAATTGAATTTATAACACGTCCTTTATTAAAATAGAATACAAAACCATTTATATCTCTCTCAAATCCTTAAAGTTTCAATACCCTGAGCATGTAATAAGAAAATAAAAATCAATGAAATAATTGTATGTACAATAAAAAGTTTATAACATCAAATTGTAATAACTTCAAAAAACACATCTTTGAGCAAACAAACTGAAAATTACATCTTTAAACAAACCTGGATAATGAGTTATTGCATGGTGGATTTGTAAAGCTCTCTCTGGCAGGTGGGTTTTGAAATAGATGTTTAAATTCACATCTCCTTAATAATCAATGGTTAAACACAGAGTAAATCGATGAATGAAATCCACCTTCTCCCTAGTATGTGTTCCTTAATATCTTCATGTACACATGAATGTAGATAGAATCAGAAAGCAGACAGTCGAGGAGGAGAAACTGTTAACAGTGGGGCTATGGCTTGGAAATCCAGCCCCCAACCAAGGATTCAGAGAGCTGCGAGCGGAGGGAGTAATAGAGCATGAAAGAGGAATAAAAACAGCAACATTGAGGAATTGCGTTGTGAGATCCTCTACTTTATCCGACAAATCATGCAAGAGGTTATGCGTATGCCAATTGCTATCCCTGCTGAAGCAATTCCCGCCTAAAATACCATTCTATTTTTGTATATAGTAAGGCTCCATAATGAAATTTTGTATAGGATCAACTTTCACCATCTAGGAAATTAAAAGCCACATAAAAAACATAAAGTAAAAAATAAATAAAGTTTACACGGAAAGAACTCTAACACTAAAGAGTGATGTAAACTTCCAAATAGTGAAACAAAGTGGTTTACTCATAATCCAGTTAATCAGTATGGTTTACTTCTCCAATGATCGAGCCTGCTCCATCCACAGTTTCAATGAATCAAAAAGTAAATTGAATAATCCAAATTTCAATAACGATTTTCACTAATAAATATTAGAAAGGAAGTGAAAGAACATATCTATGGACAAATTAAGAAAATTGATTCACAATATTGAATAAAGAAGGGGAAAGGTTACTGGCTTAATAGAGCTTCCTCGGATTTTTAGACTTCAATGCAAGACTAATCTACTCTTTTGATGCACCTATCTTTTGATCAGATCTAGGGCAGAGAACAACACCAACATCTTCTCCATGTGAATTTCGGGAGTAATATGCACAGTCAGAGAATGAGATGCATGGATTAGATTCTTCCAATTCTTGTTCAAATTCATAAGCAAGTATAGAGAGAGAATAAGACGAAGATGAATTGACATCGATAAATATGGCTTACATGTAGAAGTTGAGATGCCCTTATTCCGTAATATTATTGAATTTGTGCCCCCATCATCGTCTTTAGATATTGTCTGAATTTGATTGTCAATTGTGTTGGTCGAAACCCTAGCCCATGGTTGTCAACATCCTTAGAAATTTTACTTCCTCTCTTTCTCTGTTGAATCCTTCGAGCGCTAGGAAATTGCCTAGGCTCAGCCAGCGCACTCAATGGGGAAGAAAAAAGATCTTTGGAATTTGACGGAGGAAAGAAGGCACTCAGCGTGAGATCGTGGGAGGTTGGGGTAAAAGTATCATCCTCCAACCGTTCCCGCATAATTTTTCCTAAATAGGAGGATGATCACCTTTCTTCACACCAGGGCAGATGTCTTCTCCTTTTAAAACAACAGGAATATCCACCTTCAATTTGGATCCATCCTCAGCCCACACAAAGACCAAATTCAATATCTTCCCAGTCTCTTTGTGTGTGTGAATCTTGATGGGAAGTACTCTCCCAGATTCTAGTAAACATGATGAGCCCGACCCGGCCCGGATCTGCAACAGAAATGTTGTGGAGAAAAAGAACGGGAGTTCGATGGAATCAATGATGGTCTTGATCTGCTTTCTCTCGGTTGTAAGAAGGCGTTTCCGGGAGACGGCGGCCGTCGTGGCGATTGATTTCGTGTCGTTAGGGTTTGTTAGGACGTAATTCTGCGAGAAGACTACGGCGGGGATCCGGCCCTGTGCTCGGTCCCTAGAGGAAACTCCGCTCCCTGTTGCCTCTCTTGGGATAGCGGTGAAATATGACCGTCGGCTCGCCGCCTCCATCGCGTTTCTTAAGCCATGCCCGGCTGCAGCCACCGAACGCCACCACTTTGAAGCTACCTTCGGATAGCTTTTCAAAACATTGCTTATGCAAACGGGGCCTATAATATATCATCAAAATCAACAGGAGAACATTTTTATGAAAGAGCCTCTCTAATTTTAATCACTTTTACTTCAAGATTGGTAGGTCAATGTCATTTTTAACATTACCTTCATATACATAGTATGTATGGAGTCAAACTAAGATTTCAAGTCTGAGATGAAGGGTGAATTTCATCATCTTTAATCAAGATCGACATGAATAGGTTTAGAGCAGACAAATTACTCAATCAGATTTTGGATAACTCATTTCAAGTTCATGTTACATTGAGTTTGGGTAAAATTTTATTTTGAGTTGAGAACTATATGTTTATATATGACTCAGTATCAGAGGCAGACCTACCTTGAGTCTCACGGGGTTCCAGGACCCCACGGAACTCCACATAAGATCCTATATATGTTAGGTACTCTGGTATTATTAGTATATATACATCTAAAAAACTAATATGACAATGATTGTCGATTCAGTGCATTAGATGCGCGGCTGAAACTTGAGATACTTTACAAAAACATTTTTATTAAGCTCAATTTTTTCTTGAAATACTTTACAAAAACATTTTTATTGTCATATATTTTTTCGGGCAGTATTTTTTTTGTATTATTACCTATTGCTACATTACCATTTCAATTTAACTGAATTCTCGGGATATTAAATAATTATTAATGTTTTTCCAATTTGACAATCAAACTATCTAAATACACGTGCTATTTAAATTTGTTTAGTTTAATTCTTTTATGAGTGCTTTCAAAATTTAGTGGAAATAAAAATTGAAATGAGAACCTCCAATCTACAAAAATCACCTTCATCCTCGTACTTTAGTACTCCGTAATAAACCACAAATACAATGTTGATCTCATTCCCTATTGTTACAAGAAAGCCTAAAAATATACTTCGTAGTATTAATTTAGTTTGAATGTAAAACATAAAACTTCAAACTTGCACTTTTTGCGGTTATTTACAATACTGTTGGTTTAGAATATATTCATGCATGCAAAGAGTTTACAATTTTTATTGCGTTTTTACTAGTATTTTTCCTTAAAAAACCTAAACAAATCTATTTTTTGTTTTATTCGTATTCATTTTACAATTTACTTTCATTTTTAAAGTGTGATATTGAAGAATTATGGATATGTCTAAATCTTTCGTTCTAATTCGAGGGTTTTGACAACAAAAAATTTATTATATCCAGTTACTAAATTTTATCAATAGAAAATTGTCAGATGTAAAAGTTATGACTTTGAAATCCATTTAAGAATCATATTTTGAATGTTCATTTAAATAGTAGATTTTTTATAGCGTGAGAAATGAGAATAGTCACGTAGTATAAATATATGTTCATAATTTAAGAAACGGGACCCATGTTTCCTGATTCTTGGATTCGCCTCTACTCAGTATCATCAGACGCAAATATATACCTAACGAGTTATGAGCATTATTTATAAAATATTTAAATTCATATCATATCCTATCATATATATCATATATCCTACTTGGTCCGTCCCTAAGTGTTTATCCACTTTTGACTTTTAGAACTGTTCATCTAAGCACTTTGAATCATCAAATTCTCTCAATGTGTAAGCCTAAAAATAGTCATGTGTGATCTTGTTTGATTCGTCTTAACATATAGATTATTAAAATATAGTTTTTATAATTTTTTAATATACAAGTTACAAGATAAAATTGATTAAAGAAGTGCATTGGATGATGTGCAAAAATGAAAGTGGACAAACACTCAGGGACGGAGGGAGTATATCTTTATATATAGAATATGACTAAAATTGCGTGTTAACTGTTAAATATATTCTATATTTATGTTAAATATATATCTGATATTAAATGCACAAATATTGTTTCCTATTGTAGAATCCTACCATGATTAGGATTAGGAAAAGGTTGTATATATAAACTCATGTACTCCCACTTTATTGTTTAAGGAAAATCATAATTCTTCATGGTATCGGAGCCATAATTTTTCAAAAACCCTAACCCTACTTCTCTCACTCTCTCTCTCTCTCGGCGTGCTCTCCTCCTCCAGCCGCACAGCCGCCGCCGCCTTTCTCTCTTGGCGGTCTGTCCTCGGCAGACACACAACCCCCACGTCGGCAAACCCCCACCTTTCTCCCTCGACATGGCTCCCTCTGACAAAAATACAGAAAATTCAACCTCCTCCTCCTCCAATCCCCCTCATCTGGCTTTCACCACCATCTCCAACGTCAAGCTTCATGTCCAGATCTAGCTGAGCTTCTCTCAGCCCAATTACAAAAAGTGGAGCTGACTTTTTCTTCTCCCGGTGCGTCGGTTTACACTCCATGGTTTTCTCTCGGGTTCTTCGTCTCCCTCCTCTGCCGATGATGATGAATGGTACCAGCTTGACGCCCTACTCCAAGGGTGGATTCTCTCTACTATTTCTGACGAAGTCTCAGATCTGGTCATCTCCACCACTTCCACTGCAGCTGAATTATGGCTATTCATGAACTTTTTCATGACAACGAGCATGCTCGGGCGATGCAACTCGAGCACCAGTTCCAAACCACTTTCAAGGGTACGATGACCATGGCCACGTATTGTCAAACCCTGCGGAACATTGCCGATTAGTTAGATGACGTCGACGCCCCGGTCTCTGAGTCTCAACTCGTTCTTGAAATGCTTCGGTGGCTACCCGAAGATCTCCAGGCTCAGACATCGTTCCTACAATTCTAACAACCGCTGCCCAACTTTCTTTAGACCCGATCCGCCCTCCTGCTTCTAGATCGGCAACGGAAAAGCATCGCGGACGACGCCAGGATGGCCCTCCTGGCTGGCCGAACCGGCGGCCCACCCTACGGCACCAGCAGCGGCGGCTTCGGGCAAGGTAATGGTGGTCGCGGACAGCGGGGGGCAACTATGGTCGTGGCGGAGGCAGCCGTGGACGTGGACGAGGAAGAAACTCTGGCTCGCAACGGCACCCGCATGACGGCTACATACCTTAGAACAACTCACCGCAACCCAACCCCGGCTTGGGTCTCCTCGGTCCGCGCCCACCTAACCCTACCCATCCCGATGCCCATGGCTACTACACCTACAACCCTAACCCTACCCCTTCACCCCAACCCTACGGCCAAACAACCTACTCAGCCCCAACCCTACCCCCTTACCTGACAGCCCCCCCCCATACCCATCACCCTACCCGCAAACTCCACCCCCCACCCCAGGCTCCCAAACTCACCCCCACAACCCTAGCACACGAATTTGATACCATGACCCTACGGGAACCCACATGGTACTTTGACACAGGAGCCACACACCACATCGCCTCTTATCCAGGTACTATTTCTCATGTCTCTTCTCAATCATTAAATTCTCCATTACATATTATTGTTGGCAATGGTTCTAAGGTAAGCACTACAGCGGTGGGTACCCACACCCTCCCCACCAACCCTCCCCTCTCCCTTAATTAATAACGTCCTTATCTCTCCACACATCATCCATAACCTTATTTCTGTTCGCCAGTTTACGCATGATAATAACTGCTCTATTGAATTTGATGCACATGGTTTTTCTGTGAAAGATCTTCGGATGGGAACCATGTTGCATCGGTCCAATAACTCCGGCCCACCCTACCCCTTGCTCCTGAGCCCCAAGCTCAGGCCCACAGTGCATACGTTGACATCCACACATGGCATCGGTGTCTTGGACACCCCAGCCCGGCGGTTCTTCGTGGTGTCTCCAGTGTCTCCAGTCATTTTACATTTTTTCCTAATAATAATTTATGTCATACTTGTCAGTTGGGAAAATATGTTCGTCTCCCATTTTCTTCTTCATGTCGTATTTCCTCTTTCCCTTTTGAATTATTACATACTGATTTATGGCAATCCTCTATCCCCAGTATTACTAGTTTCAAACACTACATGTTGTTACTAGATGACTTTTCACATTATCTTTGGGTGTTTGCTTTAAAACAAAAATCTGATGTTTTTACTCACCTCACCACTTTTATTAACTATGTCAAAAATCATTTTAACACAACAATTAAAAATGTTCAATGTGACAATGGCACTGAATATCGCAACTCCCTCATCCGTTCTGTTTTTAACTCCTTAGGCATTCTTTTTCATTTCTCGTGCCCACACACAAGCCAACAAAATGGTCGTGCCGAGCGGACTATCCGCACCATAAATAACACCATCCGAACACTTCTTTTCCAAGCCCACCTTCCCCCAGAATTCTGGGTTGAGGCACACCATATGACCGCCCACCTATTCAATCTCCTCCCGACCACTACCCTCAATAACCAAATTCCCCACACCATTCTCTTCCGCACCCCACCCGGCTACACCCAACTCCGAGTATTCGGTTGTTTATGCTATCCAAACATCTCCGCCACCGCCCCACATAAACTTGCCCACGCTCGGCACGGTGCATTTTTCTTGGCTACCCTTCCCACCAACGCGGTTACTGCTGCTTAGATCTTAACACTAACAAAATAATCGTCTCGCGTCATGTTACTTTTGATGAAAATGTTTTTCCCTACGAACATCACCCTTCCGCCAACGATTTTAACTTCTTTGACACCATGGAGGACGCCCCACCCCACCCCCATCCACCAGCTCCCTCCCCACACCCCACCCACGGCCCAAAACAACCCCCCATCTTCTCCCCGTCTTCGGCCCACCACAACCCCCTCCCCTTCCTTCTCTTCCCGCTCCCCGGCCCAAAACAGCCCCCCCCCCTTCCCTTCGGCCCAGCCCCAAGCCACATCCAGCCCACCCAACACCCTTCCCCACCAGCACAGCGGCACTGCCGCGTCGCCCAACTCCAGCCCGCAGCAAACCCAGCCCAGTTCTCATGGCCCAACCATTCCCACCCCTCCCCCACCTCCACCCATCACCACAAACCAACATCCCATGGTCACGCGTTCCAAAACTGACATAACCTGTCCCAAACATATTCTCAATATCAACACCACTGTACATATTTCCCCCCTGCCTCTCACCTACCGTAGTGCTCTCAAAGATCCCAATTCTCCATGGCCATTTGCAGGAAGTAGTCTACGCCTCTCAGCCATCAGGATTCCAGGATCCCCACAGGATGTATACAGGCTGAAGAAGGCTCTCTATGGCTTGAAACAGGCTCCTCGTTCGTGGTACCAACGGTTTGCTGGGTTCATCTCCACGCTGGGTTTTCAAGGATGTAAGTCAGACACCTCTCTCTTCATCTACTCTCATGGGACAGACACTCCCTACCTACTCCTTTATGTTGATGACATCGTCCTCACAGCTTCCTCTGACTCTCTCCTTAAGCACATGACTGAGCGACTTAAGGGGGAATTTGCTATGACTGACATAGGCGACCTTCATTTTTTCTTGGGTATCAATGTTCATCGGACAGCTCGTGGTCTCTTTTTACATCAGACACAGTTCATGCACGACATCCTAGAGCAAGCCGGCATGACCACTTGTCGTCCCATCTCCACTCTAGTCGATACGAAGGCCAAACTATCCGGCACACCAGGCTCACTGGCGGCCGACCCATCTCTCTATCGCTCCATAGTTGGAGCACTCCAGTATCTCACATTCACCAGGCCAGACATCTCCTACTCTGTTTAGCAGCTTTGTCTCCATCTACACGCCCCCCGAGATGCCCACGTCACGGCCATGAATCGTGTCCTACGCTATCTCCGTGGCACCTCCACTTACGGTATGACTCTATTTCCCTCTGGCACAGATTCTCTCCAGGCCTATTCTGATGCTGATTGGGCTGGGTGCCCTGATACTAGGCGATCCACATCAGGCTACTGTGTATTCCTTGGGGACAATCTCATCTCTTGGTCCTCCAAACGCCAGGCTACCATTTCCCGATCTAGTGCTGAAGCTGGATACCGAGCCGTTGCGAATGCCGTTACCGAAACCAGCTGGATCTGAAATCTTCTCCTAGAGGTACAACAGCCCCTACGACGCGCCACACTCATCTTCTGCGACAACGTCAGTGATGTTTACCTCTCCACCAATCCGGTCCAGCATCAGCGCACCAAGCATATTGAACTTGACATTCACTTTGTTCGTACAAGGTAGCCCTTGGCCAGATTAGAGTCCTTCATGTGCCATCCTCGTCACAGTATGCCGACATATTCACAAAAGGCCTCCCGTCCATATTATTTCAAGATTTTCGGACAAGCCTCGGGATTCGCCCACCTCCGACGCTGACATAGCCGGGAGCATGTTAAATATATTCTATATTTATGTTAAATATATATTCTATATTAAATGTACAAATATTGTTTCCTATTGTAGAATCCTACCATGATTAGGATTAGGAAAAGGTTGTATATATAAACCCATGTACTCCCACTTTATTGTTTAAGGAAAATCATAATTCTTCATTGTGATATGTGGCGCACTTATTGGACATTTTTTGACATGTCAGCACGTCATGTCATCAAATTATATTATTAAAACATTAGTTAAGAAAAAACCTTATTCTATGGAAACCAAATTTCGTATTTGTTACACACATGCAAACTTCTCAGCATAGTTGCGTTTACAAATTTTTATATCTTAATTCATTGTTGGAAAATATTTAAATTAAATAATATACTTTAAAATTGAAAAAAAGAACTCATTCAAAACAAATAAATTTATTCTAAGGAAGGATAGCTAGATTGGTAGGACTAAAAGAAATTATATGTGAATATTTGTTTTTACTTTGAATAAATACTGATTGGAGAGATTTTTCAACTTTGAAAAAAGAAAAATAAATATATAAAAGAAAGGGGATTTTTATGGGCATATTTATTTAATAGAGCAATAATCTTATTCCACATATATCAAAAAAATTCTAAGTCAAATAACAAGTATGTTCCATTTTAAAATTAGTATTTTTCATTTTTAAATTAGTATTTTATATTACTAACTTTGTAAAAATGTATAGATGCGTGCCACAAAATTACTATTTGCTATTAATAATTTTTTTAAAATGATTAAGACTTGGCTCCATTCTGTTCAACTTATTTTTCTGATCTGATCTGATTTTTTGTAGTTCTAATCTGATTGGATGTGATCTTATCTGATTCGATCTGATTAAATCTGATCTGATCTGACAAGATATGATTATAACTGACCTGATCTGGTCAGGTATTGGACCTGATCTGGTCTGGTCTGATATTATAATGTAATGATATTTTTTATTTTATGATTATTTTTTTATGAAATAAGAATATTGATTTAATATTTTAATAATTAGTTCATATATACATTAGAATAAATATTTTATTTATATTTACATTAAAAAATAATTAAATTTAGATAATCAATATAAAGAAGAGATAGTATTTTTTTAAATATCTCATCTTTATAAAATATCAACCTGTGCTTTGTACTACAAAACTTTATTTATGATTAAT
The DNA here is from genome assembly GCA_003260385.1 of Cuscuta australis. Classification (NCBI taxonomy): domain Eukaryota; kingdom Viridiplantae; phylum Streptophyta; class Magnoliopsida; order Solanales; family Convolvulaceae; genus Cuscuta; species Cuscuta australis. The sequence continues at coordinate 262,455 of NQVE01000116.1, forward strand.
ATAACAATATAGATATAATAGTTATTTCAGTTACACTAAAATATACTCCGTATATGAATATCAAGTGTTAATTTAATATAAGTCATGATCAAAGTTGATCAACTCGATATAGTAAAAGATCAAATCTTTAGAAATTCAAATTACAGGTAGCAATAAAAATGTATTTTAAAAGTAGAATTAGATTGACATATGACATATTCAATGTATTTTAAAAATAATTTTTCCGACGTCCAATAATTAAGGATTAGTTCCTTAGTTTTCTATTTAGCTTGTTTCTAAAATATATTCTTTTTCATTTTTAATAATAACAATAATAATAATAATAATAATAACTCTTAAGTGGATCTGATCTGATCTAGAAATTAATTATTAATTGGAGGTCCTAATCAAGATATTCATGGTATAATATTAATTGTTATAAGTGTAATTTATTCAATAAAATTCTTGGAAATAAAAATATGCCTATTGCTGACCGTCGACAACAATTTAACAAATATTAGTCAATAATAGAACTTTGTTATGTATAAAGTTTTTAGATAAAATATCTACAATATTTATTTTATGATGGTTATTAAAGATACAAAAGGAGAGAGGTTGTCATCGGCTATAACCTCGCATCATCGAACATGTCGAGAAAGAATGTAATGCATGTGATGTGAGAAGTGGTATTTTTATTATTCTGAATTAAATATTTAATTTTACAGTAATTTTTTCCCAAAAACTTATCTATATAGTGCTCCAAACAAGGAATAATTCTACACTTCATTGCGCTTTCAAGTGTATAGGAGACACAAGAGAATTGATCTATCTTCTATAACACATGTTTTTAATTTCTTTGAAGATGATAATACAACAATTATCTTTTTATATTAAATAATTATATGTATAAGATATTATAAACAATGTAAAAAAATACTACATAAATTAATATGGTGGACACACTCGAGGTTGAATTTCCATGTCCGAGGCTGAAATTTGTAACCTTTAGAGATCAAGAAAAGCTTAAAGATGTTGTTGAAGAAAATATTTATAAAGATACAATATGTATAATGCGAATAAAAATATGAAGTTTGCGTTTTGATACTTTTTCTATGCTTTACTTCTAGTAATTGCTTGTGAATAAATTATAAATTATCTTTGGTGTTATTATACCATAGTGCATTCAAAATCTCAACATTGTTTTGTTCCAGTAACAAAAACAAAACAAAATAAGAGGCGGATGCATTTTAATAAAAATGTAAAAGTATATAGAAGAATTCCAATTTAATTCGATCTTTCAAAAACAACATGTTTAACGGTAATGCATAACAATTCCAACTTTACTAAGGAGGCGTATTCAATTAAGATTTTATTAGACTTTTTATATGAATTTTTGTTTTTTAAAATTTGTATAATGCGGGATAAAATTTGACGTATGGAAAGAGTTTCCAGAATGTTTTGTGTACAACCACAGAGTGCATAAATGGTTCCGATGCAACAAAGACCATCAATGGCAGGCTACAATATGTGCTTACACAAACCAGAGAGTTATACTACTTGAGAATACTATTAACTTTCCAACGAGTACGTACAAGTTATAAGAGCTTGAGGAGAGTTAACAATGTTCTACATACTGCATTCGAGGAAGCATGTGAAGCATTGGTGTTATTAGCTGATGATAAAGAATTTATTGAATGTATAAAAAATGTTGCTAAGTTAAGATTTGATAGTATGCTAAGAATGTTGTATGTCCAAGTATCATGAGTCACCCACAAATTGTTTTGAAAAATTATAAGATTCCTGATCGATGGAATCTTATTTGATTCAATGAGATTGTACTGTAAAATTTATACATTAACCAAGAATATGAGATTTCAATTATCTACACTCTCTTGCATAAATAGGGACACACAAGCTTTTTCTGATTGGATAATATAAGTTTTAGATGAAAAACTTGGACAAGTAATCGATGCAACGGCTGGCGTTGAAATCCCACTGGAATTTTTTATTCTTGACACAAGTTATCACCTCAATAGTATATTGGACTTCACGTATCCAAATCTATTAGAAAACATGAAAAATTGGCCATTTTTTAAGGATAGTGCACTATTAACACCCACGCTTGAATTTGTTGAAAGGTAAACGAATTTGTCCTATCACTTATTTTTTAAGGTAAAAAGGAGTAGTTAAGTTCTGATTCTTCATGCAAAACTAATTTAGATATAGTCGTTACCGATAATTGGATAACGCTTGAGTTTTTTTAATAAAATCAAATGTTCAGAGATCCTAAGCACAAAATAGTTTTTTAAAAGGGGAACCGATTGTGTCATTGAAAACATTGACCAAATATTTGGATTGTGTAATGGTAGAAGATTAATCGTTGATAAGCCTAGAAAGAATATTATCACTGCAATTGCAGTTTCGAGAAACTAGTTGGGAAAAAGGTTTACATACCCTGAATGAATTTGGTACCAACTCATTAAGGACTACCCCTGAAATTTTAGAGAATACAATTCTCAAGTCTCATGTTTTGCTATAATTATTAACAAAAGTCGAGGTTAAATATTGTCTTTTGCTGTATTATTTTTAACCAATTCAGTATTTATTCATAGTTAGATTTATGTTACTGTTTCACGAGTGAAGACAAAGACACGATTAAAAATATTAGTTATAGATGACAATGGAAACTCTTACAACCATACCAAACATGTTGCGCACCCTAAAGTCTTTCAAAACATTTGGAATTAAAAAAGATTTTTTTGGGTACACTTTCAATTTCTCAAATATTATTTATTCTATTTTGTCATTGTTTTCCATTAATTTAAAATTGTGTTAGAAATATATTTACTTGATTCTGAAAAAAATTACATTGAAAAGAATCAAAATCGACAAAAATTTCGTTTGACCCCGTGCATCGTACGGGTCAAAATACTACTCCCTCCGTCTCAAAGTATTTGTCCACTTTCATTTTTATACACCATCCAATGCGCTTCTTTAATCTATTTTATCTTGTAATTTGTATATTAAAAAAATTATATATTAATAATCTATATGTTAAGACAAATCAAACAAGATCACATCTGACTATATTTAGGCTTACACATTGAGAAAATTTGATGAGTCAAAGTACTTTGATGAACAGTTCCAAAAGTTAAAAGTGGACAAAAACTGGGGACGGAAGGAGTAATATATCCTTTAATATAAAATTTGAGAGTTTATATCCTGAGAAACTGCCATTTGGCACTCTTACAAACTTGCCACGTGTCCAATTTTATGAGTAGCTTCACCAAATCACAATTACTCCGTAAATAAAAGTAAAGTGTTCACCAAATCACAATTACTCCGTAAATTGAGTCTCTTCTTCCCAGAAGGAAACTCTCCAGTCTAAAGGAAAGGTAATCTCTCATCAATTTAATTGAGATGCGAAATGCCAAAAGGAAATTGATTTCTCGACTAAATCGTGAAAATTCTTCGGGCTCCAATTGCGCCTGATTGTGTCTTCCTCATCGCGTGAAGGGTGAAGATCTCAGAACATTTGAGATTCAAAGGAAGACAATCTGCTACGGAAGAAAATAACCGGCTAAGGAAGAGTTTCTGTGATTCTTCCTATTTTCTACAATTCTGAGCCATATCCTTCCCATTAGAAGCAAAACAATCGTCTCCATTGAATCGTCGATCAGTTTTCAATTGGTAATCTTTATTTAATTTACTTTTCTCGAATTGTTAGAATTTATATTTGGTAAATCTTGGGCAGTCAGAAAAAGAATCTGCAAATCATGAACAGATTCATTTAATTTTTTTATATTCGTATGTTCATGTTAACCTATGCCAAATTTGCATTTTCCTAAATTTATATGAATTCTGTTCCCCTAAATTAGCATGCAATTCCATAATTTGGATGATTCATATCTCTCCAAGATTGAAAACTGTTCATTTATTTTAAATTGTTAGTTTATAAATATTCTTATTGGAACACATATTCCGTATTGGGATTTTAATAGCATTTGATCGGTACTTTCATTTCCTTTTTGCATGGTCAAAACTATTCATCCTTTGTAGAAGCTCAACCATACCAGTGAGTGTAAGGCTATATACATTGCCCATATTTAGTGATGAGAAGACTAGGAATTCAATTGAGATCGTCTTGATGTATGAACATGTAATTTGAAAACTCATTCTGCATCTTATAATACTTTCATATAAATAATCTATGCCCGTATTGGAAGTTTAAGTTAGGTTTTTTGTTGTGCATATAATGTAATTTTATATTGCGTAGGGGTTGCTTTTTTAATCATGTGTCGTGTACGTGTATGTTATGCCCTGTTATAATACTTTTATAAAAATAATCTATGCCTGTATTGGAAGTTTAAGTAAATTGGGTTTTTTGGTGTGCATATAATATAATTTTATATTGCGCAGGGGTTTCTGATCAAACCATGTCGCCTCAACCAAATAAGGTTTGGATTTATGCTTATCACATGATTTTATGCTTATTACCCGCGCTACTAGCATCTTTATAGTGTCTCAAGTAAGCATTAAGCTAGCTACTGACACATCCATAGTGTCTCGAAAAATTTAGGTCCTACTTTTGATGACAAACCTCACCAAAAAGATGTTTTATGCTAAGATTAAAGTATATTAGTATATTGCATGAGTTTAGTATGATGTTGGTCTAATCATATCGCCTCATTACAGCAATATCTTTTATTCATTTGCAGTGGTGTTGAGCGCATCAAAAATTCAAAAGTGAACATGAAATTACATAGTAATCTCATTACCCGCTACTGACACCTCTATGGCGTTTCAAGTATACATTAAACTACTTCTGGAGTTTAACAGGTAAGTAAAAAACTCATTTTACATCGTATAATACTTTATATGTATATGCTATGCCCATATTGGAAGTTTAATTAAGTTGGTTTTTTTGTTGTGCCTATGACGTAATTTTATATTGAAGTAGGATCGCTTTTTTTAATCATGTGTATCCTGTACGTATATGTTATGCCCAGTGTGTCTTGCAAGAGTTGTTTCTTCAAATTGGGTTTCATATAAAAATGTAAAACATGAGTGGTCAAAACAAATAATTTAACATATGTCAGGTTTTATAAATAAAACTGGAAAAACACTTTTCAAGTGTGTCAATTAAGTAATTAACCATTTTTACAATTGGGAGTTTATGATCCCAACCTTTCTCAGGGCTTTGGGTTATTTTAATATTCAATGACAAGTTATCTGCCATATGTCGTGCCACAAATATAATTAAAAATCAGGCATTATTTTATCATAGTAGACTAATATCAATCTAATTTCGTATAACTCAAAGTATAATGCAGATGTGCATGATACTTTATATTATCTACTCCATCCAATTTTGATCCCAAGGTGTATTTAAAAAAAGAACTGATGTCCCACTCCTATAAGCTTTGATTAAAATCTTACTTTAAAACAAGTATCGAAATTAGACTAGAGTACTTTAAACATTGGATAGTGCTACTTTTGTCATATGTGAAGACATTGGAACTTCCTGGCTCCTGCTGCATAAATCATGTTAAGAGGTGATGAAATACTGTGTGGGTTCCATGGGAAATTAACCTAGAGATAATCATTAACTTATACGTTTGGCTCTGGACTGTGCATCTATGTAGGACTATTATTTTTTTTCCTCTTCTCTTTGATAGGAATGTTTAACCAACTGAAATGTTGGATGAATCTTATACAAAATTTCTTTATCAGTTAATGAGAAGACAAAAAAACAGAGATTTGGATTACACTATTTTATCATAATAGACTAATATCATTCTAATTTCGTATAACTCAAAGTATACTGCACATGTGCATGATACTTTATATTATCTACTCCATCCAATTTTGATCCCAAGGTGTATTTAAAAAAAGAACTAATGTCCCACTCCTATAAGCTTTGATTAAAATCTTACTTTAAAACAAGTATCGAATTTAGACTAGAGTAATTTAAACATTGGATAGTGCTACTTTTGTCATATATGAAGACATTGGAACTTCCTGCTGCATAAATCATGTTAAGAGGTGATAAAATACTGTGTGGGTTCCATGCGAAATTAACCTAGAGATAATCATTAACTTATACGTTTGGCTCTGGACTGTGCATCTATGTAGGAGTATTATTTTTCTTCCTTTTCTCTTTGATAGGAATGTTCAACCAACTGAAATGTTGAATGAATCTTATACAAAATTTCTTTATCATATAATGAGAAGACAAAAAAGCAGAGATTTGGATTACACTCCTTTTGGGTTCTTACATCTAAATTCTAACCTTTAGTTTTTGTGGTTTCCTTAAAGGATGATGCCTCTATGCAATTGGTCACAAAGATCCAACTAAAGTCTCGCTTTATTTTCCTAAGGAATCCTGATTTTTCAATTTGGGGTTCTTATTTAGTTTTCTTAGGTTATTAATATAGACAATAGAGTTTAAATTTTCACAGAACCTTCTTTCGTGCCGATGAAAAATTGTGGGCAGCAAATGCACTATGAATATCGCAACATCAAGCCTTCACGTGTTAGCTTTCAACCTTCAAACTTGAAATGAGAAAGACCACAAAACCATCTGGTGGCCCATCCAAGAAAGGAAGGTAGCAATAGAGATATCATTGGCACATACAAGTGGTACGTAACATGACTATTCAACTACTTTTTATGACATAAAGTATTTTCAAAATTTTAGCCTAAGAGTTTTGAAAACGTTATTTACACATGGGGTTGTTAAAATGAAATGAACTGAAAAGAGGGGTATATAGGCTATTAATAACTCTTAATAGATGAATTATCAAATCAATTTATTGATAAATAGATAAATATATGAATATTGTAGTTTTATGCAAAGAACTTTTTGACAACATAGTAATTTTTACATGTATCACTTTGAGATGGGCTTAAAGATGACTCAGGTTGTTCTTAGTCTAATGTCTTTGATCATGAAACAAAAAAAAATATTGGCCGCTCTACCATTACTTTCTTTGGTTTGAACAACACTAATGAGGTAATAGTGTTTGTTTGTTTTAGATACAAGTGGGTTTTAATATGTATTTCATTGAATCCTTTAATATAAAATTTGAGAGTTTGAGGTGTAGAAATTTGACATGTGGCAATTTAAGAGTATTCTAATATAATTACACGTAAGGTTACACGCGTCCTCTTCTGAAACAAAAACGCATAAACCTTCCCACAGTCCGATTCTTCCCCTCTCTATGCGCGTGCGCTGATTTCTTCCGGCCTAATCTCCTTCACCAAAAATCCACTGATTCTTCGCGATAATCTTCGCCAAAGGAAAGGAAATCTGCACCCACAGCGAAGGATAGTCAAAATCCGCCGATTCTTCGCGGATTCTTCACATCAATTTTGAGATCTACAACGTCAAGATCCGCTTATTCTTCGGCGTCATTTCTAGAATCAGGTTTGTTTCCAATATACAATTAGTAATTTCATGGATTCCGATTCTCTATTCTAATTTCCTTGATTGCGATTGGAACGACGTGAAGGGGATTTCCCTGGCTGAAAGTGACGACCATGGCTAACTTCGGCTGAGCTTGGTCCGCAAGTGCGAATGACATTCATATAAGCCAAGCTTAAATTGAAGGTTTATTCCACCTTTTTTCCAATTAAAGTAATGGGGCAGCTTCTCGGAAGATTAATATGTAAAAAAAGATTTGCTAAAAAACCATTCCATATATTCAAAATTTGGAACCTTAGGCTCATGAATGAGTTTCTACTATATAAAGCTCTTAGTATAGGTTAATTTAGGCCATTGCACTTAAACTTTTCACAAATTGAGTTCATAATACTTTCTTAGATTGGATTTCATCCTTATAATAATATTTTTGTTTGAGATGCATTACCTCTCTTCCTAGATTTGTTTTATGTTGTATGAGTTTCATTTTCTTTTAGACTGATGACTTTGGCCAGAAAATAAAAATAGGTCGTTTACGACAAAGTTCCTAGATCAATAAGATTTGATAAACCTCATGAGTGATATAATTTCCTTCTTCAAATGATGTCTTTGTTGTTTCTGCAAATTGAGAATGAAAAACCAAGAGGGTAATCTTACATAAGCAATGTTAAGACACTTCTTCACTCAATTCATCATCTTTGGATGTGTTGTCACCCCTACTTTGGTACTCAGATTTTGTACGTTTGTGAGCCTGAGTACCCATCAATTTATTCCTGAACTAATCATAGACGAAATTTGAGAAAGTCTTTTAATTGGGTACTCAAATTTGATCTCTGCCTATTATTCTACTCAATTACTATGGCTTTTTATTATACTCTAAATTTATTGGTTGTGATCAAACTAATGGTAAGGAAATTTGATTTTTTCCAGTGGAATTTGGATTATAAATGAGGTAAGATGCTGATATGAAGAAGAGGAAGGAGTTGTTTGTCTTTTTATACATCTGCTTAAAACTATGGGCTTTGACTTTTGGAATAATGCCCAAGATTATGTTCAATTTATGTGATTTCATACTTTATGACATGGAAACTAAGACTAACCCAAACAATTGACATATTACTTTCTATTACATTATTTCAGAGGATGGAATGGTACATGGATATTCTGACTTCAATTATATTTGCAAGTTAGATAAAATTATTATCATGGAGGGTCAAGTGGAAAGTTCTCAACTGAGCAGTGTAGGGAGTGATCAAAGTAATAGTAAGTACCTTTATTTTTTGGTAGTGGCTTTTGGATTATAAATGCATTTGAATATTGATATAGAGAAGATGTGGTTGTGTGGTCTTTTAAATAATAAATGCAATTAACTTTCTCTTCTAAAGAAACTCTCAGATCCACTCTTATGGACTTGGTGTGAGGAGTTCTCATTACCATGAAAAATTTAAGAAAATACAACAATATATTTTCGTTCACGTATATGGATGGAAATATTGATGCATCTCACGACAACGGTCGAGCAGCAATTTACACTTAGCGGGCACAATCATCATCACATACCATCTTTAATGTAACAAGATGGTGAAAGACCACAGTTTAGTCAATTCAATATTTATGATACACAGAATGAGATATCAAACAGATTAATTTTAGGTATCTCGAACACTTTATTAAATGCACCCTTTTAATATACTACCTCCGTCCCAGAGTATTTGTCCACTTTCATTTTTACACACCATCCAATACACTTCTTTAATCCATTTTATCTTGTAATTTGTATATTAAAAAATTATAGAAATTATATATTAATAATCTATATGTTAAGACAAATCAAACAAGCTCACACATGACTATATTTAGGCTTACATATTGAGAGAATTTGATGAGTCAAAGTGCTTAGATTAACAGTTTCAAAAGTCAAAAGTGGACGAATATAGCGGGACGGAGGGAGTAGGTATGTATTATTTACATGTGCTTGACAATATAATACTCATGAAACATTATTAATAGACTAACAAAAATAAATTGTTCTATTTGTTTCATACAGTATGGAGAATAATTTTTTTGACTATTGATAGAACTGTAGTCGATGATTTGAAAAATATGATAGATGAGCATAATGTTTTAACACATATTTTTAGAAGAATTAGAGACCATGGATTATGAACCTACTTCTAATGTATCATTGACACTGTTGAAAGTAGAACTAGAGACTCAAGAAATTATAATATCTCCACAGTACATGAAGTTGTTGCTCTAATTGTTAGAGATGCTGATTCATGTAATGAAGAAAGAGACATCATCTAAATGTAATATCTCCACAGTACATGAAGTTGTTGCTCAAGAAATTATAATATCTCCACAATACACACACTGCTTTCATACCTCTACAATAATCTTTTGTTGTTTTCTTTTGTGGAGGATGAATATCAAGAAAATATGCCTATAAGGGAATCATTTGCCTATAAGGGAATCATTTTTGTGTAGAAATCACCCTAAATAGGACAAAAACATAGAGAAAAGTACAAAAATAGGACTTTCATATTTTTTTTCTCGAAATAAGACTTTGCACTGTGGTAATGTGACTTTGCCCTGTTGTAATGTAGCAGTGTACATGTGCAAATTACTATATTTTTTGGTAATGTATATGACCATGTATGGTAATGTAAGTCCTATTTCGGAATTAAAAATATGGAAGTCATATTTTGGTATATTTTTAATGTTTTTGTCCTACTTTGGTCTTTCTCCATTTTTTGTGTGAAAAAAATGTAAAGCGCCAAAGAGTATCAATGAGAGAATTTGTTGTATTTCAAATACAAGAAAGAGAAAATGATGGTGGTGTTGTGTCGCTTGCACAAAGATTGTATTTATAATTTTTTGTTGATGCACACATGATGGTTGAATTATAAAGAATCCATTGCGTGAGGCTAAACCATGGTTAAGTTAGGAAGCAATTATGAGTGGCTTACATGAAGCTGTACTGTGATCAAAGATGATACTGGATCGGTAGTCATTGGGCAACAAATTATCCTATCATCTACAATCATTCGAGGAATGAGATACATGTTTAACAACTAACAAGATGTAATGGTTATTTGTTGAAGATTTGGTTATCCAGATTTATTTATAGAAATCACCCTAAATAGGACTAAAACATAGAGAAAAGTACCAAAATAGGATTTTTATGTTTTTTCCCCGAAATAAGACTTTGCACTGTGGTAATGTGGCAGTGTCAATGTGCACATTACTATACTTTTTTGGTAATGTATATGACCATGTTTGGTAATGTAAGTCCTATTTCAAGAATAAAAACATGGAAGTCTTATTTTGGTACATTTTCAATGTTTTAGTCCTAATTTGGTCTTTCTCCCATTTATTTATTACTATAACATGTAATCTTTAATGGCTAGAGAAACATATATGACAATAACGAACTGTGAACGTGAATACACACCTGACATTGAATCTAGAATAATAAAATTGAAATTGAATCATTTGGAGAACATAAAATAAAACTTATATTTGGTGAAGTAATTAGAGGTAATTTTAGAATTAAAAAAAATCGAGTACACTTTCAATACCTCAAATACAATTTAATATTACTTTGTCATTATTGTCCATTAATTAAAAATCATGTTAGAAATATATTTACTAGAATCTAAAAAATATATAACGTTGAAAAAAACGTTGAATTGACAAAAATTGGGTTCGGTCCCGTGCGTGGCACGGCCGCACGGGTCAAAATACTAGTATATATCCTTATGTAAAAGAGGGTTCTTTAGTTATGGTGAAGACATGTGGCATATGACATGGCACATTTTTTATCCACTTGGCATAATGTCATTACTTTATTGGTCCACATGGCATTTATTGGTCCACATGGAATTAAAAAACTATTCATGATTATTGTATTTAATTACAATGAATTTGTATATATAAAACTCTTCATCTTCTTATTGTTATGTGAATATGACTTTCATTATTTTAAAATATATTTTAATGTCTTATTACTTAATTACTTTCTTCAAAGGTTATATATATATAAACTTTATTAAATTTTTAAAAGACAACACTCTGTATGAATTTTTACACCATTTTCCCTTTTTATTCCATTTTAAAAATATAGATTAAGACGAAATATAATACATTTACATCATTATTAAAATTATGATTTTTATTTCAAAACAATGTCATAAGAAATAGTTAAAAAATTCCATTTCTTATTTATTTATTTATTGTATCTACTATTAAAAGTATTATATTTAGTACTTAAAACATATGAAGTATATATATGTATATGCGCACATTTAGTATTTCACCCTTTTTTTCTTTTTATTACCTTTAAAAAAATAAGGAAAAATTGATATAAAATACTCCCAGAAATTTGAAATTTTACAATAATACTCCCAAATTTAATAAAAGACTCTGATGCTCCCAATTAAACTATAAGTTTACATTACTACTCCTATTATGCCTAATCAGCTTTTCTTATGCTTACATGTAAGTAATTATGCTTAGTTGACATCTTAGTTGTTTTTTTTGTTTTAATAAGAGGAAAAAGTTATATAAATACTCATAGAAATTCAAAATTTTACATTAATACTCCCAAAATCAAATAAAGACTCCAGTTCTTCCAAAAGTATATTCTCGTTGCATGTTACTATATTAATTGAGCTTAATTGGCATCTTAGTTTTTTTTATATTTTAATAAAAAATACCTCTTTCGTCCAAAAATTATCTTCTCATTCACTATTAAGAGTATTAATAAGATCAAATTTTATTTACTTTGCTTACCTATTTTAATTAGATATTTGATAAAATAATATAATTATATCATTACTAGTTTTATAGATCTTATGGTGTAGTTTTTAGATATAAAATTTTATTTTTTTGATTTCACACCACTTTTATTTAACATTGTAACACGTAAAAGAAAGATATTTTTAGAGTACTGGAGTCTTTATTTAGTTTTGAGAGTATTATTGTAAAATTTTGAATTTCAAGGAGAATTTATATAATTTTTTCTCTTATTAAAACAAAAAAAACAACTAAGATGTCAACTAAGCATAATTACTTACATATAAGCATAAGAAAAGCTGATTAGGCATAGTGGGCGTAGTAATGTAAACTTATAGTTTAATTACGAGCACCAGATTCTTTTATTAAATTTGGGAGTATTATTGTAAAATTTCAAATTTCTGGGAGTATTTATATCAATTTTTCCTATAAACTATTATATATAAATTTTAGAGCATGAGAATTATTGTTAAAATACATTTTTTTCAAAAAAATACTCCCTCCGTCCCTAAATATTCACAACATTTGCTTTTTCAGCAGTGTCGGAAACTTTTGTTTATTCCGACGTTTTCATTGATTATTTGATAAAATAAAATATTCTTGACACCTCTTATTTCGAAGAACTTTTCATGTAGTTTTTTTATATGTAAATTTTATTTTTTATTTCTTTAGCAATATGTAAATAAAATGAATTGAAAAAACTTGATATTTTGCCTCGGAAATACAAATGTGGCAAATAATTTGGGACGGAGGGAGTATATCTTATCTAATACTCCAAAACTTATAATGCATATCCAAATTTCTAAAAAAAACTTATAATGCATGCCATATTATTATTAAAAAATTAAAATATATACAATTAAATTTTAATTCATATAATGTTTGTATAATAGTTGAACTTTTAACAGATATACAAAATGTTAATATAATTCTTAAATAGTCATACATATATCTGTGTTCACTATTTTATTTGTTATTTTTTCTTGGAGTTCATTTTTTTAGAAAATAGTAGAATAAAATGTATTTTATGTTTTTTATTTTCATACATGCATAGTGTTTCATACACAAAAATGGCAGAGTAAAACAAAAAATTCAAACTTTTCCTTAAAAATTTAAAATACATTTTCCTATCAAAATTATAAATTTAGTTAGTCCAAGTGTAAAATAATAAGAGTCATAGAGGAAATTAATGAATGCATCCTTCCACGATATCTCCAAAAAATAAAATATCTAACAAAGTTATTTACAAAGAATTAATGTATTATCTTCATATGTACATGCGTGTAAAATATTTATGTATTCTATCAATAGACATTGTGATTGAACAACTTTAATACTCCGTAGTAATTAACTTATTTATTTAATGGAACTCTTTGAAAAGCCATATACCTACAGACACTCCGTGGGTAGTTGGAGGAGATTTTAACATTATTTGCAGCCTTGATGAACATAGGGGACCTGTCTTGCCTAGCTTTAAAGGAATGGAAGAATTCTCCTCTTGCATTGCTTCTTGTGATCTCAATAACATTCAACCGCAGGGTGGAATTTTTACGTGGCATGGAAAAACATCACTAGGCAAGGTTTGGAGGAGACTGGATAGGGCTCTTGTGAACACTTTTGCCATGAACTTCTTTGACGACATCTCTCTTCGCCACCTCAGCAGGAGTGGCTCGGATCACAAACCAATCCTTCTAAAAAGTGTTATGAGCTCCTACAAAGGGCCCAAAATGTTCAGATTTCTTAACTTCTGGGTATCTCATGAAACCTTCATTCCCATGGCCGGTTAAAATGCATTGGGAAAAATCCAGTAACGTGAACGGCGGTATGGCAGGCTTTGCCGAGAAACTGAAGAGTCTCAAAACAGTTATTAAGGAGTGGAATGTTTTAACATTTGGAGATATCTTCGAAAATGTTAAAATAGCTGAACAAGAGGCACTTGTTAAGCAATTATCTTTTGATGATAACCCAACTGATGAGAACCGTACTGCTGGCTGCTGCTAACTTGGCGTCAGCCAAATTGCTTATTGCTTGCAAGAGGGAGGCTAGTTACTGGTATCAAAAGTCTAACATCCAATGGATGAAGGAAGGAGATTCCAAAACAAAGTTTTTCCACTTGGTGGTCAAGGGTAAGAGAGCTAAACTCAAGATCACAGCTATAAAAGATGAGGAGGGAGGTAACCACATAGAGGATAACAAAATGGCCTCCTTGGCTGTTGAGCATTTCACCAAGCTTTTTGAGGAAATCCCTTGTAAATTAAAGCTCCAGAGGAAACTCTGAGATTCATCCCATGCACAATTACTGCCGAGGACAATTTATCTTTAAAGATGCTTCCTTCTATGGAAGAAGTGAAACTAGCAGTGTGGTCTCTGAACAAAAATGCTGCTCCAGGCCCTGATGGTTTCAACGGTTTTTTCTTCAGGTCCTATTGGGATATTATTAAGCTTGACCTCCTTAAGGCTTGTCAAGAGTTCTTCATTGGAGTTAAGGTTCCAGTTGCTTATGCTAGCACCATTATCACCTTAATTCCCTAGATAAACAGCCCCATCAAATGGAAAGATTATAGGCCAATTTCCTTATCAACTTTCATGAGTAAGATTAACTCCAGTATTCTGGCCACGAGGCTTAGCACAGTTATCAACAAAGTCATAGGGCCTGAGCAAGCCAGATTTCAGCACGGGAAATCAGTTGATGATCAGATTCTTTTGGCTCAAGAGATGGCTCACCATCTTGATCGTAAGGTAGAAGGTGGTAACATCATAATTAAGATTGATATGGCTAATGCTTTCGATAGAATGAGCTGGACATTCTTGGAGGCTGTTTTGAGAAAAATGGGTTTTGATGAGGATGTCTCAAACCTTCTTCTTTCCAACCTCAAGGCTACTAAAATGTCCATCTTATTCAATGGAGCACCTAAAGGGTTCTTCAACATGAAAAGGGGTGTTAAACAAGGTGATCCACTCTCTCCGATTCTTTTCATTATTGGCAGCGAGGCTTTAAGCAAATCCATCATCCACTCTATACAAAGCCAATATATCAAGCCGTTTAACCACGGGAGAGGCCCTATCATTACCCATCTCAGCTACGCAGATGACTTGGTGGTTTTCCTAAATGCCAAACCCCGTAACCTCCTGCGTTTTATGTCTATCCTCAAAGATTATAGCGCTGTCTCTGGCCAGGACATAAACTGGAATAAATCAAGATTCTTTATGGGCTCCAAGGCTTCTCTTTCCCATAGAGAAATAGCAAAACAGGCCCTTAACATGCAGGAGGGTAAACTCCCCTTTACATATCTTGGAGGTAATATCACTAAAGGCAAACTGCGTAAGGAGGACTGCCAACCTATCGTCAACCATTTTGATAAGCTTCTGAATGCTTGGTACTCCAAGGTACTCAACCCGATGGGAAGACTCATACTCATCAAACACGTCCTTTCTTCTATCCCTCTTCACCATATGGCTATAAGCGAGCTTCCAAAATCAGTGATTCACTTCCTCCACGCCAAAATGAGCAATTTTCTGTGGGGATTCAGGGATGGAAAGCCTAAACGACACTGGAGAAGCTGGGACAAGATTTGCAGGCCGGTTCAAGAGGGTGGACTGGGGGTTCGGGATCTCAATGAAATCCAGCAAGCTTTGTCCCTCAAACTCCTTTGGAAATTCACAAATATAGACAACCTCTGGTCCTCATACATGAAGGCTAAATACATCAACAATAGAGCTAATATCAAGGCTAATCTTCCCGACTCACCCAACTGGAAAAGGATATGCAAGGCATACACATACCTGGATGAGAAGGTAAGAGACTATTTCTTAAACTCCAGTTTCTGCATGAAGGACAGCTACAACCTGGTTCGGAGCTCATCTCCTACTCTCTTCTCAGCTAGATACACATGGAACAAGCTTCTACCTGGAAAGATTTGTTTGTTTCAATGGAAAATACTTAATGGTTGCATCCCTTTTCCAGAATTCCTTCGCAAAATGAACTTCAATATTCCTTCGAGGTGCATTTCTTGCATGCATGACAATGACACGCTGAACCATAGTCTTCTACAATGTGAAAAAATCAGGCCTATTTGGAAATGGTATGCACACCACACAGAAGGACCAAGGTTGAGAGAAGGGACAACGCTAAGACAATATCTTCTCCAATGGTGGGTCTCCGGCCGGCCTCCTCGAAGCACAATTTGAAAGGGATTCTTCGAGCTTGCATACCAGGTTTTATTCTTTGGGCAATTTGGAAATCCTATTCTGCCCACATGTATGGTGGAGAAGCGATCAATTTTATGCAAATCCGTAGAAGCATTGTGTTCATGACTCAAAATTGGGCAAACATGCACTCAAGAAGACCTTGGATGATGAAAGCTAATGGACTTGAGGACATTGGACTCAGTGCTTGCTAGAACAGAGGGGGCAACGTGCACTATTCTTATACATTTTTTTTCTCCTACTTTTATGTATTGTTGGCTTTGGTTTTGTCCTCTCCGAACGTGTTCTTCACCCGCTTTCAATAAAATTTGGTAAGGGTGCCTGGACCTTACCCCACCGATCTTGGTGGTTCCTTTTCGGGTTTTATATATATATATATATATATATATATATATATATATATATATATATATATATATATATATATATATATATATATATATATATATATATATATATATATATATATATATATATATATATATATATATATATATATATATATTATATATATATATATATATATATATATATATATATATATATATATATATATATAGACACACACACACACACACATATATATAATACTAATAATATCAGAGTACCTAAAATATATACGATCCTACGTGGAGGTCCGTGGGGTCCCGGGACCCCGTGGGACTCAACGTGGGGAGGACCACTTATGGAAAAGAACCAAATAAATAGGGACCATTGTTAGGATATTAATTCAATATTTCCAAAGGTTTGTGAGAGGAAAGATTCTAGAGAATTCTATAAGTTGGTGGAGATGTATAGAATTCTCTGGAATATTATATTCTGGAATTTTTTAGAGAAGTGTAAAAGTCTCTAGAAATATGTAAAATAGTCTAAAAGTTTCTAGAATATTCTAGAGCTTTCTAGAGAAGTGTGGAAGTCTCTAGAAGTTTGTGGAAGAATGTAATGTTCTCTAGAATTTTCTAGAACTATGTGGAGTCCTCTAGATCTTCTAAAACATTATGGAAACATGTGAAGACTTTCTAAAAGATTATAGAGTTAAAGAGATCTGTGGAACATTCTAGAGAAGCCTAGCTTGGTGAGGAGTATAAATAGGGGTGTGGATGCCTCATTTGGCAAGAAATGTGGAGGAAGAAGAGAGTGAAGAACCAAGAAGGCTTCTTGTGCTTGTGAGTGAGGCGTTCCTAATACAAAGAGTGAAGTGTGCTACCCGTGTAATTGTAATCTCTCTTATCATTTTCTCTATATAATACAAAGTCATTTTCTAAAGTAGTGTCTTTGTATTATTGAGTGTGTGTGTACAAGTGTTTGGTTGTGTGAATCTAGAAAAAAGGTTGAGACTCGCATCAATTCCCCAACAACCACACATTTTAGTTTTGATAAATACAGACTTACGAACTAAGGGAAACTACATATTATTAAGGACTATTTATAGAAATTACTCATTACTTCAATTTTAAAAAGTATACTCCATAGTTTACTAAATTTATACTTTAAATAATTAATTTTTTTGCTTTTTGAGATATTGTTAATTTGTTATTGAATACTCATTTATTGTTTTACGTATTTTGCTCAATTTAAGTGCAAAAAAATTTAAAAAAATGTAAATGTTAAACTTTTTCAATTTGGTAAGTCTCTAAATCTCTTTACTATTATTTTTAACATACCAAAATTGTTTACAACATTTTGAAGAACGATAAAAATACCATTTCTTTTACAATTCCTTATTTACAAACTAGTAGAAAATTAAAAAGTAAATAATAATAAACCGTTCAAAAGTATACCAAAAGTTCTATGAAACAAGGTGCGACAAGAATATTTTATTTTATCAAATTCTTAACCAGAATGAGTAAACAAACAAAAATTATCGAGATACTGAAATTTTGTAATATTTGTTTTCAAATAGTATAACTTAATTTGGAGATGGTAAATTAGAAATTTCATGTTATTTGTAGAAAAACTAGGAGCATTGTCCTCAAACCTTTTATTAGTGTAGTGCCCCCTCGAGCACTAGGCCCTGGCTCCGCCACTAGGCACGCTATACGGGTCAGGTTGGGCTCAGACTTTAAAACCTTTTATAATATAGCATCTCGACCCGAAACATGGCCGGCCCAGATTGTATTTCTTTTTATCCAACTGCTAACTTCTTCACATTTTAAGGATGGAGGATTTTTGAGTAGTATGAAATATAAAGAGTTTATATAAGGATTGGGGTTGCCTTTGACAAAGGTTTTCAACCAAGGAATATATTTAGAGAAATAAAGAGTAAATTCCATAATTGATCCTTTATAACATGAGAGTTTCCTTATTTAGTCCGTTATTATCAAATATTACTCCCGTAGTCCTTTTTTAGGGGTATCTTTCCACAAATGGTCCTTTTGTTGATCTTCTACCGTGTTGATGTTAAGTTAAAGGCTAAAAGTATAATTTGACATCAACATTATGTCTAATGACGCGTTCTGATATTGGTTAAGTGGATAACACAAAAATAATGACTACTATTGTGGACTAAGATTCTGACAAAAGATCACATTTGTAGACTATCGTTGTTGTAAAAAGCAACTATAATTCACAAACAACGCAAACGGAACAGCCTTTGGAATTGTGTATGACAAAAAAGATATATTATCATTGTAAAATTACACTTTTAGCCTTCAAATTAACACCAACATGATAGAAGATCAAAAAAGGATTAATTGTGGAAAGGGATCCATAAAAGAAGGATCACTGGGATAATATTTGATAATAGAGGATTAAATATGGAAACCCCATGTATAAAAGACCAATTATAGAATTTACTCGAGAAATAAATGAACGTCATCTAGTCATTCCTTGCACCATGAAATTTGAGTGATGATATGCATGGGGTTGTAAAAAAGAAGTGTCTTTGATTTAGGGGGAGAGAGAAGTGACCATATACATTTACTACTTTATTATAACTCTCTTGCACTAAAAAAATAACTATATAACATAAGTACTCGAGTAGTGTTTCCTACTTCTCCTAACCCCCGGTAAAACCCCTACCCGGGCCCTACTCTGACCGACCCCCCCCCCCCCCACCCCACCCCCTCCTTAATTGGACCATCCAATTTAGTTGGCGACCCTCTTAAGAACTGTTTTTCAAGAATAAGTTAATAAACACCAAGACACAAAAAATACTATTTTGAGATTAAAAAAACACTATTTTAGGTTTCTGTATCATCACGTGTCCTCATTTACTAGACCCGCCAACGCTTCTCTTTGGTAGGGGACAAATTTTATCATTCAAGCTAGAGAACAAATCCTTGCAACACCCAAGGTGCCCTGCTGCACTCATGCCTCTTGAATATTTAATCATATGCACAAACATCTCAAACATGTAACAGTATTGCCCTTTGAGACCCGGCCTTAAATCAAAATATCTTCTCATCCACTCCAATCCTCCAACCAATTTACCATGTTCCTGGTAATGACAAGCAAGTATCAACCAAATCCCTCCAACCCAACACTTTTTCTCTCTTGTCCAAGCCTCAGCCAATGCCTCTGCTTCCATAAACAAAGACTTTTTACAATATCCCTCAATGATCAACATAGAGATGTTTAAACCATCGAGACTAGTGAAGTTGCCACATGTTTCCCACTCTTTCGCCATCTTCGTCGCCTCATTTAACTCCCCAGACTCCACCAGGGACTTTATAATATTCTCATAATTTATATTTATTGCTAGGGTTGAGTTCTCCGGATGAACCAGTAAAATGACTCTGAATTTGTATTTCACATTGATTGGAACAAATTCTAAGAATGTTCTGCCCGGAGCATTTTTAAGTGATCTGGTGCACATTGATCCACTGCAGCATAAAGAGAAAAATGATCCACGTTGTTCTAGGTATTGGAGAAACGACCTCTGAACCGCTAGAGAAGTAACCCCATAACCCTGCAAGTGAAAGTAGTGATATGCTCTAAACAAATCACCCACTCTAAGGTATTCGTTGCAAAGTAAACGTGAAAGTTTGTCGACGCCGGGCTTCCTCTTAAAGTCCCAGACACTGATTCTATAAGATGCCTTTCGTAATGTACCATTTTTGATGTACTCGCTAATGATTGTGTGCGGAATGCTAATATCATCCGCACAGTGCCAATTACCAAGTAAATCCCACTCCTTGAGAAACTTCACAGCTTCATCTAACTCGCCAAGCTTCACAAGTGACTACTTTATCACATTCTCATAATCACTATTTATCAAATTGTGGCTTCGTCTATGATTCTTCTTTTGTAATATCATCTTCGCCTTTTTAAGAGCATCGGTGGCCTTATCTACAAAGAATTCTCTTTCATAAAACTCAGCTACCACGGCATAAGTACACCAGTCCATGACAATGTGGGGTTGAGTCTCCATTTCTTTCAACACTCTCTCCATCCCATCCAAATCATATTTTAACCCAAATGAACTAATGC
This sequence comes from Cuscuta australis, assembly GCA_003260385.1. Classification (NCBI taxonomy): domain Eukaryota; kingdom Viridiplantae; phylum Streptophyta; class Magnoliopsida; order Solanales; family Convolvulaceae; genus Cuscuta; species Cuscuta australis. The sequence continues at coordinate 283,291 of NQVE01000116.1, forward strand.
AGATTCTGTAACTATCATTATCAGGTGAAACCTTGCTGTTCTTCTTCAGCTCGGCTAACACCCCAAGGACCTTATCAGTTTGGAGACTTTTGGCGTAAAGATGCATGATTTCATTAAAAGGGCGAGGCGATAACACAAAACCCAGCTCTTTCATCTTCTGAAAATGATATAAAGCCTTATCTGTCCTGTGTTCACGCACATAACAATGAAGGAGTTCTCCATATGTCTTGTCATTTCTTGCTTGTTCTGGCAAGTTCCTGACATAGCGCTCCGCGGCAGAACATCCATGAACTCTACTAATCAAGTTGATCTGAAGAGCATGCTCCCTGGCTGAGAATTTATAAATACGTTTCTTCCTCATCCATTCAAAAACCTACATCAGGTACAATATTAAAGCAGCAAAAGTAAAATGTTATAAGAATGACAGAATGCATCTCAAAGTTTTCTATTGAATCAGAAACTGCAATTTTGATTAAAACCCCTCCTCTCTACTTTGAAAACCATACCATAGTAATGATAGAGAAACCCTTAACTGACGCTAGATTCTATTTTTCAAATCCTTTTTAAAAAAATTAGGTTTCTCAGCTTGGGAGAGACCAAGCCTCTAGATCACACCACAAGAACCTTAATATCCTAAAATATGATTTGTTTTTTTTGCATTTCCTTACATATCTTTAATCAATTCACATTGTCAATTTTATACTTTGTATTCAGCCAACATTTCTCTTGAGGGATTACTTGGTGTGAGACTGAATTTTAGGATATACAACACTTTTTGATACACTAGATTCAAACCTGAATGTCAAAGGTTAACATGCACTTTAAAGTGTTAGTCTTGTTTCATTTGGCACAACATAAAAAGAATGACAATAATCCATTGCCATGAATTCCAGAAACAAAAGAAGTCAATTTTCCAATAAATTACACACTACAGAAAGGTTTACTTCTCTTGCGTTATTAATACAGAAGAATATATGACAATTTTACATTTGGACAAAACATTCGATCTTTGACACAAGTATGCTAATTTTATTCTTTCTCCTTCCCAGAAGGATATTGACACTTTTGACTTCACGTGATTTAAGAAAAGTGTTTAAAAGTTAAAAATGCATGTTTAGAATTTGATTAGAAGATAGGGAGGTGCCATGAGCCCCGTATTCATTACCGGCAGCAATGACTTTCTAAGACCAAGCAAAACAATTCAGATTTGAAACTGTAGTCAGATTCGGAAGTAAAGACGATTCAAACAACTTTCCAATAAATTAAACACTACAGAATGGTTCACTTCTCTTGGCGTTATTAATACAGAAGAATATGTGACAATTTTACATTTGGATAAAACATTCGATCTTTGACATAAGAATGCTAATTTTATTCTTTCTCCTTCCCAAATAAACAGTTGACACTTTTGACTTCACACGATTTAAGAAAAGTGTTAAAAATTTAAAAATATATGGTTAGAATTTGATTAGAAGAGAGGAAAGTACTGTTAGCCACATATTCATTACCGACAGCAATGACTTTCACAGTCCACTCAATGATCAACCATCTTTAAATCTTCTATTCTAACAACGCAGCACAGATTACAGAAAGGGGAAGAAGAATATGTGTCTGATTTTGGTTCAATCTGGATTCAATCCGGTGGGTTTGCATTGCATCTGCTTCAAAAAAGCTGCTTCAGAATCTGTCACTTTCATCCTGGGTGAGGTATAAAACTGAAGATAAGTGTTCTTACAAATTCTATTAAGCTTTCAACACAGCTGGATGCTTTGTCTGTATTAAGAAGTAGCATATGAATGCCTACAATTTGATTATCATCCCTGAAGGTCTTGGGTTTTGTGGGGTGTGGATTCAGACTTTTCGTAGGCCACATTAGATCATGTCTTGCAAAGCTTGAAAAAAGGAAAAGGTTTATTCAACGCTCTTTTTCATCAGAAGAATACCGTGTTGACAGACCCCCTTCTCACCTACCCAATAGCTGAGTTTAAGAGTCCAGATGATTTGGCAATGCAAAAGAGGTCCAGAAGATATGCTGTAGGGTTAAAGGGGTGAATTATTCTAACATCGCTGTCATACCATCGTTGGAGAAGACACATTCACTCCTGAACTAGAACAACGATATCAACAGTTCTTGAAAATGTCTGAATGCAACTTTGATGAATCACAAGGTCCTGTTGTTAGGCTACACAGCCACAAGGGCTGTTAATATTCTTCTCAGGCCAATGAATTAGAAAGATTGTGTAGCAATCCACACAGCGGCAGACCAATGTTGGGAACAACAGAATCCCGGAACCCCACATACATTTATGTAATTCCGTGCACGTAGGAATATATGTGTTCAGCATTTTTACATATGGAGAATATTGACAGTGCCGCTTAATGAAACAAAGATGCTAACGCTCCCTAGATGTTAGCGTATATGTGGAATGGCAAGTCTGGGTTCAAGTCTATTCTACAACATTGTTTTTTTTTGCTTTGCTTGTAAATAACTTCTTTGGGGAAATTAGTGAAGCCCACACGGCAAATGCAACATTCTTTCTTCAAATTCTTTTTGTTAAGTTAATAATCCAAGTATTCAAATTATATCTTGCTCCCTTAAAAATTCTCAATGTATTCTCTTCCTTCTATTTTGTTTTATCAAGTTAAAGACTTGGTATTTATTTAATTATTTTAGAAAATTATCAGCTACTATTTGTAATATGTGAATTCGCGATGAATAAGTTTGGGATTTGTAACTAAAAAGGTTAATTTTTTTTATTAATTCGTGTAATAATGTCTAGATTAAATGCAATTATTAATTTTTAAGTTATTTAAATTTTAAAGTTTGGATGCACATTTCTTTTAAAGAATCTCTAGATCCAAGCATCACATCCTACTGCAAAGCTTTCAAGGTACCATATGATCTACTTGCCAACATCTGCTCTCCCATCTCTAATCACAAGTTGGTCAAAAAACTTATCTCTGGTCTCAAAAATGAGTACGATGGAGTCACCAGGCTCCATCAACAAACTGTACCCTTACACAATTTCTATGAAGCTCGTTCCAAACCCATTCTGAGGGGACACGTAAGGCAAATCAAACACCCCCTGTTGCTGCCCTTCATACTTTCTATCAAATGATTAACCACTGACAATAAGATATCTGTTGAATTTGATCCCTTCGGTTTTCTTGTGAAGGACCTGAATACACAGATACTTAACATCAGATGTGATAGCACCGGACCACTCTATCCGCTCAGCTGCCACTGTCTCAAGTCCTTTCTCAATCTACCTTTGCAAATATTTCCGAAGATCTCTGCATCGTCTAGGACACCGGGGATTGGATTTACTTTGTTATCTTAAACAAAACAATAACATTAGTTGTAGGACATTAAAGCCCTTTGCTTCTTTATGTCAAAGACCCCCTGTTGCTGTCCTTCATACTCTCTGTCAGACGATTGACCACGAACAGTAATATACCAATTGAATTTGATCCCTTTGGTTCTTCTGAAGGACCTCCATACACGGCTACCTATCATCAGAAGTGATAGCATCAGACCACTCTATCTGCTCACCTCTCTGCCACCGTCTCAAGTCCTAATTGATTCTACCTTTGCAGCTATTTCCCAAGATCTCTAGCATTGTTGTCTAGGACACCCGGGATTGGATTTACTTCATTTTCTTAAACAAATCAATATTAAATCGAGTGGGTGAAGCAAAAAAGAGCTACATGTAGCACAACACAGATCTGGTGGAGGAGTTTGGGTGGAAAGAAAATTGCAGTCTTATGGGAAGGCCACTGACATGTGGGTGCAGACTGCTAGCTGCATGAGGGAGGCCATCAAGGAAGTGTTGGGTGTAAGCTGGTTGTGGGAGTAGGCATGAAGGTGCCTGGTGGTGGAAGGATATGGTTCGAAGTAAGGTGGAAGCCAAGAAGGTGGTGAATCCGAGGTATATGGATTGTTGTAATGAGGATGAAAGAGCGGCTCTACAGGCAGAATATAAACTTACCCATAAGTTATGCTAGAAGTTACTAGGATAAATAATGCAGCTTTGGAATGCTTTATAAAGACATAAAGGCACAGGGCGGTGATAAGAAACTTTTTCGGCTAGCTAAGGCACGTGAGAGGAAGGCACGAGATCTAGACCACATTGTAATCTCCTACAATTTCATAATCAAGGCTCTGTTCTTTTCGGTTGGAAAAACAAAATTGGATATTGGAAGAAACTGGAAAGAATTCAAAAAAAAAATAAATGGAGTTGACAAAAGTAGAAGAAACTCAAACAAGTTGGAAGAAAATAGAAGGTGTTGAAAAAACTAGAAAGAGTTGAAAGAAATTGGAAAAAGTTAGAAAATTTATGAAAGAGTTTAAAAAAATAAAAAAATGTTAAAATGATTATTTTATTTTATAAATGTCATATTTTATTTTATTTTATGGCATTATGTTTTATCCCAAATCGTATTTGTAATTTTTTATGAATGATACCCTTTCTTTATTTTTCAAAATCAATATCAATCATATAATTTTTTTTCCGGTTGTATGCCATTAATCCATGTAACAAAAATAAGAAGACAAATGAAGCAATACTTTTTATTAATTTTAGTTGAAGGAAAAACTGGACTTAAATAATATAATGACATCTCGATCAAACAAATAATAGTGCCAATTCATTCGTGTAAAAACTTTCAATATTTCATTTTTCACATGTCTCAAAAATATTAAATCAATTTTTTTTACTTTTTTTTTATCTTTTTTTGTTTTATAAAAGTCAAATAGAGAACTTTTATGCAATAGAGATAGTTTTTAATATAAATCTGTCAGATGCACATTTAAAAAATAAACAATATTAATTTTCCAAAATTATTTCTTCGCATATTAAATTAATGTATGGACATTTATTTTTTTGCATATGCTTAGAACATGCACATTTATAATGCTTAAGGAAAGAAAATAGAGTGCACAATTATTTTGGTTAAAATTTTGAAACATTGACTAGAACAAATTTCAAAGAAACATAGTTAACCAAAATTTCAAAATCAAATGAATTTATAAATTAATCAATTTAAGATATTACTCCGTATAAATTTACATGACTCTAAAATGGTAACTAAAATTTATATCAACGAAACAATTGGCATTAACTCGATTTTTTTTATTGAGATAATAATAATATTATATGAAAATAAACCTAATTAATTTCTTTAAGTCAGTGTTGAGAGAAGTTAGAAGAAACAAAAAGTTGAAAAAACTGAAAAGACTTACACAAAATATTGGAAGATAAGAGTTGGCTCTAGAAGAACAAATACTCAGTAGTTTTTATCATGTTACAAAGTAATGATAACGACAGTGATAATGATATAGAGAGAGAGGGAATAACACCCTTCAAATTTCTTCATGTCTAAAAATTCTTATAAGGAGTTTTTTTTTTTAAAATTAAAAAAAAATAATAGCAATATCAATAGTTCTAAGGTACCTTTAGAGCTTGAGAGATATGGCCACGCTTACGAAGCGTGCGCAAGGTCGCCAGCAGGAACCTCCTTCCGAAATTGAACCCAGTCGTCTAGCGTGTTCTTGACATCCAATAGATGGTGCGTAATAGACCTCGACCAGATATTTGTATGGTAATAGCGATCCCATCCCCATCGCCCTGCCGCCGACTGGAAAGGTAGCCCTATGCCCAAACTTTTGAGTCCAACGTAACCCATCGTTATCATCGATTTTGATCTACAACTGTCTCTGGGGACTAGCGTACTTACCATCGGTTTTAGCGTACTTATCTTTTGGTAACGGATTTATGTGTACCCGTACCCATCCAGTTTTGCACCAACATTTTTTGTGTTGGTGTAAAACTAATTTTTTTTAAATGCATTGACATTTGTGTCCGTGTGAATTTTTATTAACGCACCAACACTTATGTCGGTGTAAACCATCAAAATGTTTGTGCAAACCTGTGATGTACAAATGAGGTATATTTGTTGGTGTAAGTGTAACATGGTCATTTGGTAACACATCCTTATCATCACGTGATGCACGGGAATCAATATCAATATCAATATTAATATCATTATCGGTCCAAAAGGTGGAATCGCCCACCCCAGGCGCCCCCACCCCCTTGCCCGACAAGAATGGTGGAGGATGTAAATCATGGTGACTCAGTCGACCAAGAACGCTAGACCCGTGCCCACCGCGCACAAGTAGCCTCTTCACCCTTTATGGGATTTTTGGATATCTCCCACACTGCCGCTTGCGGGATTCGATCCCTGGTCATCGGTCCAAGATTTCACGCTCTTGACCAACTGAGCTACCCATGCGGGCATATTAATATCATTATCATTACTATATTTAAAAGTATGGGAAATTTTTCCCGCCCAAACGCACCTACATTGTGAACCGCCTATTAGCGCCAGAAACTTGATCAACGGCTATTATTCATCCTTGGAACGTTTCCATGTTTTATTGTGCTTAATAATTAATAATGCTTACATGTGTAATGATTAATAATAATTGTGCATGTGACGTATTATATTATGGAATTTTTATAATATATCGTGTTTAATAATATTAAAATAGAAGGCTCGCATGTTTAATAATTTATACTCCCTCCGTCCACCTAAGATCTTTTCATTGCGCGTTATAATATTATGAATTACTGTATGAGTTAAGTTTCATATTGTGCAAAAGCCATGGCTTCGTTCTATGACTATTGGGTTTGAAAATTCAAGAGTTCGTTATGGAAATGTGTTACTGAATAGGGGGCTATTATTTTTTTGACAGTATGGAATAATCAACTTCTAACTACACTTTTTAAAAATGTCATATGACCATGTTTGCCTAGTGTGTTTTGGTCAAATGGGATTTATATCTAAAAATCTCAATGTAATAAATTATTCATTGAGTTTCCATTGGAAGTGAATACAAAAAATCACCAATACGGCTAGAACATGAATAACTTTAATAAACAAAGTATGAAGAGTCAGCTCAAAGATTTTTTGGCAGTGTGGAATGCTTATGATCTAGGTGTACCTTTTAGCGATGTGTTATGTCCTGTGTTATGGCCAGTGTGCTATGTTGCACATTTCTACATAATGTTGTATTGTATGCTGCTTACAAAGTCTTAAAATTTACAACATAATACATTCCATTATCCATTTCTTTTCAGTACCACATAAATGAAAATCAACAAAGACCAAAAAAAGTCAAGCCCATGTTTGGTCAGTGTCTTTTGGTGTAGTTGATTATTAATGAAATCGGTCATATATTTTTTTGGATAGTGTGAAAATTCATACATGAAAACAGTCATACACACTTTTGACAGTGTGGAATTCATACACGAAAATAGTGTGAAATTTATACATAAATAGAACTATACACTTTTTGAAGGTAAAGAATTTAGACATGAAAATACTGCTACATAAGTCAATGGACATTGCACTCTAACATGAAATTAAGGAACACAATAATACACTTACACACTATCGTAAGACATAACAACATATATCCATTGTACACTGCCACATTAAATACTGACATATAAAAAAACTATGCCCACTACATAATTACAAGTGCACAACCACACTACCCAAAACAATCATATTTATTGGCGGTGCGTTATGAACATTTACTATTTAATTAAAAGACAAAATTGGAATCACATGTATGAAACATATAGCACTGCTATTTAGAGTATTTTAATGTTCTAAGAGTGCTATTTTGGTTTTCCTCCCATAGAAAAATAGAAAATGTCCAAACGTGCATTACAAAATTTGGATCTACTATGTTAATCTGAAATTGAAATGCACAAAAAGATTTAGGCTCAAGAAATGCGCTATTACACTTTTGTTGTTGTAAAATTCACATCAATACTCATAAATTTGGTTGATTATACAATAATTTCTACTCCCTCCGTCCTAAAACTAGCTTCCCGTTTGTGTTTACGAAATTTGACTCATTTTATTTTCAATTCAATTTATTTGATTGTAGGTGTAAAACTAAAAAATAAAATCATATATTTAAAAACTACATCAAAAATTCTACATAATAAGAGGTGACAAGACTATAGACTATATTATTTTATCAAATAACTAACGAAAATAGATAAAGAAAGTGATTTAAGTTTGGCTACATGAATAGTAACTGAGAAGATAGTTTTAGGACGGAAAGAGTATTGCACTTGAGGCGTGTTTGATGAGTTTTGGCAATATGATATGACATAGATTTTCAAATTTGGGAGAAATGATGAATTTCGAAATCAGAAATGATTTTTTTTTTGAGAGATTTTAAATCATAATTCAATCACTAGCGGATCCACCCATTAACTAGTCAATTTTATTTATTTTTACAATATAATACGTAGTGTATTAATTTAAAAAATTTGAGAAAATTTAAGTGTGCCTCTAGTATAAAAGTGTTTTCCCCTGGTAAAAACATATTAAATCCAAAAGAAAAGTAGATTACTTAAATTGAATATAAAGTAATTAAATTGAAGATAAAGGTAAAGGATATATAGTATTATATTTATATTACATATGATATGCTAAAGGTAAAGAATAGTATTATATTAGATTTCTATTTTTGAAATATTATGTTATGTTTGTAGAATTTGGGAATGTAATTGCTTGCCTTTCTCATTGATACATGTAACATGGTCTCAATATATAATATACATCAATTACGATTACCAAATCTATCCATGGAAATTAAACTCGATAATACAAGAAAATATAATAATTACAAACTAAATATTGTTGTAAACTCAGTCCACGATGAAAAGTTTAAATTTATGCGTCCAAGTCCAAGGCTTCAATTTGTTTCCACGATCCGAAACTGTAGAAGAGGAAGAAAGCCTGAAAGATTAGGGTTTGCAAAAACTATCATGCTAATAATGTGTTGTAAACTTAGTACATGATGAAAAGTTTTAATTCAGGCTATATAAATATAGTTCTCAAATGGTTTATTAAACATAGAGATTTAGCACACAACATTAATTTTTATGTTAAGAGGGTTTGTAGTGAATGATCGAAACACTAAACAAAATATAATTATTGTCTCGGGGTCACGGGGTGGGCATGCTCCATGTTGCTACCAAAACCTATCATGGGTCTTGATTATTATATTAAAGCGGTACGATATCTGTTGAACAATGTACTATTATGAATATATATTTGCAATGTTCTTTTCCTATTGTCTTTAAGGTTTTGATAATGACAAAAAGGAGACAAAATATCACCATCATATTGTGTATCAGAATCAAAGCTACAACAAGTTCATATCCGTCCGTGAAGAAGGGACTTGAGCATCGGTGGGATGATCGAGACCGAAGATGTTGTTTCCTTTGCTAGGTAGTCTTTTAGGTATCAGAATGTGTGTTAAATAGTATGGCATCTCAAAGGTTCATTCTTTGATAATCCTACCTCCAAAACACCTTTTAGATCAGCCTTTTTATGGAGAAGTTGATCTTTTAACCGAATAACCTTTGGTATATTCGAATAAGTCATGATTTCATCTGGGAACTTAAAAGGCACTATTTTATTTGAATAAATTGACCCTTATTCGAATAAGGACAATGTTTTTCAATCGACTTAGGCTCCGTTCCGTTCAATTTATTTTTTTTGATCTGATCTGATTCTAATAAGTTCTGATCTGATCTGATTGGATCTGATCTGATCTGATTGGATCTGATCTGATTAATTATGATTTAATTTAAAATTTCAAATCAATAATTTAATTTGACTTTATAATTACGTTTGAAAATTGTAATGATAATTCATATTATAATATGATCAATATTTTTTACTTAGTGATTATTTTTTAATAAAATAAAAATAGTTAATTCATATATTAGAATAATCATTCATATTATAATGTAATAATATTTTTATTTTATGATTATTTTTTTGTAAAATTAGAATTATACATTAGAATAAATATTTAATTTAGATATACATTAAAAAGTAATAAATTTAGATAATCAATATATAGAAGATATAGTATTTTTATTAAAATATCTCATCCTTATAAAAGATCAAAAGTTTAGAAACTCAAATTACAAGTAGCAATAAAAATATATTTTAAAAGTAGAATTAGATTGACATTGTTAATGTATTTTAAAACTAATTTTTCCGACGTCTAATAATTAAGGATTACTTTTCAGTTTTCTATTTAACATATTTCTAAAGTTTATTCTTTTTCATTTTTAAGAACAATAATAATAATAATAGTAATAATAATAATAATAATAATAATAATTTTTGATGGGATCTAATTTTAATAAGTCCTGATTGGATCTGATCTGATTGGATTTGATCTGATTGGATTTTATCTGATTCGATCTGATCTGATCTGATCTGATTCAATCTGATCTGATCTAGTCTGATATGATCTGATCTGATTTTAATAAGAATAAGAAAAAATAGGTTGAACGGAACGGGGCCTTATTCAAATGAATGAAGACCTTATTCAAATAAACTGGCATTTTCAACTTCCAAACGATTAGTTTTTTTGAAAGTTTTTCATCCGTTTCCAATCCCTAACTTTTATAAACTCTCTGGTCTTGTTATATCATAAGAAGAACACCAAGAACACTGTGAATAGACCTGTGGAAATAAGGATCCGGGCCGGGCTTGATATAAATTATGAGCCCATTTACATAGGCGGGCCTGGCCGGCCCGGATTTGATGGGCTAAATTCTATACCCATATCCACCCATCTTTGCGGGCCGGACTACCCACCGGGCTGCCTGGCTCGGCTAAAACATCAAGAAAAATTTTTTTTGTACAAAAACTTTTAAAAAAATATTGAACTTTTTTTAATGTTTAAAATAAAATAACTAGTCACCACATTTATATAGAAAGCATAATAGAGATATTGTTGCATAATTAATAAATCCATCATACTGATTCATTAAAAGAGTATTGATTTTTGTTTAAAAGAGGTGAATGAATTAAACTATTATACATGAATTAAAGAAAATTATAAAATTTATATTAGCTAGGTAATTAATAATAAAGTAAATATATTTGATGAATATGGGCGGGCCTGTTGGCCCAGATGGACTAAAAGTAACTTCCAGATCCGCCCATATACAATTCGGGCTTGGGCCAGCCCGCCCATTTGGGTATTAAAGGTTGTCCATATCCGCCCTTTTTAAAGGGCGGGCTGGGCGGGCCGAACGGGCCGACCCTTGTTTGAACAGGTCTAACTGTGAAAAACACATCTTTTGAATATCCAAATAGATTTTACTCAATCCCCTTCTAATATCCAAGCAAGACAATTATTTTGATTGCTAAATCCTTTCTTGCTTGAGTTTTTCTTTATTGCTTGAGGCTTTGAGAGATTTTGCAAAATTCTATAAGACTTCATTGTATTTGTGGCAATCTACTCTGTGTTGGAAGAATTATTCCGCTATGATTTGTTTTCTTACTTTTTGTAAAAAATTTGTATTCTTGCACCAAGTGGTAGAAGTTCTAACGGTTTGTGAAATCAAACGTTATTAGGTGGAAGAAATCCCAAGTCTTGTGGGCAACAGAATGGCGGAGGCCATGGATGTGGTACCACGCGAGATTCTCCTATTGTTCGTCAGATTTGTGGGAAATCACAGTGCTGGAATTGCTACAATGAAGAGTTCTCTAGGCCATCTCATTCCACTTCAGACACTCAGGCTTTATATACTGCATATCTTACTCAAGTCTGGTCAAAATAGGCACCTTGAATCTGGTGCAACTACTCATGTCACTTCTAATTTCTCAAGGTTACATAATCCTGCTCCTTATTACGACCCAAACACTGTCTCCACTACTGGAGGTCAATCTCTTCCTATATCGCGTGTTGGCTCTGGTCAATTACATTCTTCCACAGGTACCTTCACCATATCAAACCTCCTTCATGTTCCTAACTTAAATACTCACCTTATGTTTGTTTCCCAATTTACCACAGATAATAACTGCTCTCTTCTTTTCTCCTCAAAGGGTTTCATGATCCTTGACAACCAGACCAATCAGGTGATATATAAAGACCCATGTGAGCAGGGTTTGTACACTCTTCCTATTCATGTGCCTCCTTCGGTGTCTCCGACCTCTTCTGTGGCTCCACTGGTAGTCAATGCTTTGAAGATAACGTCTCACCAGTGGCACTGTAGGCTTGGTCATCCTTTGTCCTAAGTTACAAAACTATTGTTTTCTAAACTTAGTGTTCCTTTAGCTTCTGATGTAACCCAATGTGACTCTTGTTTTATGTCTAAGTCTCATAAATTACCTTTCTCATTATCTTTCTCATTAGTTCACTCTAATGTTTGGGGTCCTACTTCTGTTCCTTTGTTTGGTGGTTATCATTTTTATATTAATTTTGTAGATGAATTTACAATGTATTGCTGAGTTTACCCTCTTAAACACAAATATGAAGCCTTAAGTGCATTTCAAAGTTTCCATACCATTATCAAAAATCAGTTTAACATAGAAATTAAAAAAATTCACACGATAATGCATGCAAGTGAGGCAAGACGTGCCAACACGAGCTATGTGTGGGATCCTTGAGATGATGAGATCAAGAAGTTGAAAGAAGAGCTGGAAGACATTAGAGATTCCCAAGCACATGAACTATTGTCCATTAGAGAAGAGATGGCTCGACTATATGGAGGAGTTTTACCATGTGGAAATGGAGATGGCGGTGGAGATGGAGGAGGGTCGGGGTTTGCATGGGCTTGTTAAATATTTTATCAGAATTGAAGATAATTATATTAAACTTAAGTTTGATGGATATGTACAGGGAGTTAGGTTTGATTGTTAAGTTGAATTTTTATATATATTATATTAAACTTAAGTTTGATGGTTAAGTAGATTTTTTATAAATATTTGTTAAAGTTTAATTATAGCTTGGTGATTTGAATATTCTCGGTTGTTTGCTACTCTTCATTTGGTGTATTTGTTGGTTGTTTGATGTTGTGAAGCTGAGATAGAGCATGTCGTTGTATTTGTTGTTGTGTGAAATTGAAAAAATAGCAGGTTGCTGTAGAATTTCTATCAAATCAGAGACAAATTTGGCGACAGAATAGCCTTTTCATTGCTATATGGTCAGATTTTCCAATTGGTTGTGATTTCCGCCGTTGAAACCTGACGACAGAGTTTTTCAGTTGTTGAACCCGTTGCCCGATTCTGTTGCTCTTTCCGTCGTTGCTTAGCGATAAATTGCAAAAAAAATCATCGTCATACATAATACTAATGAAAAAATAACGAAGGAAATGTTACCGTCGTTATTTTCGTCGTTAACGCCCATTACCTACGGAATTTAGCCTTTAGCGACATAATATTTTTATCGCTATTTCAACAATTTTTGTAGTGAAAGGGGTGGATCTGAAGAAAAAAGAGGAAGAGAAGAAGAAAAAACTGCTGAAGGAGAAGAATATGAAAAGAAGAAGAAGAGAGATAAAACTAATACTGTGGGAGTGGGGCATGGGGTGGAGGTTCTTAGAAGAATAAGTGAAAAATGGCGGTAAGAGGATCTTATATAAAAAGATGAAGGGAAGGGAAAGTAGAAATAATAAAACTGGGTCAAAATCACAAAATTTGAAATTGAGCTAAGTGACCTAGTGATGACTTGAAGACCGCCTAATGGACCACCAGTGAAAGAATATTGAAATTTCATATATTTTTGTGATAGGAATTGAAATTTATATACTAAAGTGGAATAACACTGAAAGTTCGTATACCATCGATGAAATTTACCCAGAAAGGAAAGGAAAAATGATCCATACACCTAAAAGGGTAAGAGAATGGAAAGTGAAGCTGATAGTCCGTTCTGTAGAATTTTTTTTGCTTACTATTTATTCTTATTAAAATCAAATTAGATTAGATAAGACATAATCAGATTAAATTAGATTCAATGAGATCAGATTTACTCAAATCTAATCAGATCAGATTAGGTCTAATTACATCAGATCAAATCTAATTAGATTAGACCAGATCCAGTCAGATTAAATCTAATCAGATTAGACCATATTGTATCCAATGATATTAAATCAAGACGTACTATAAAAAATAATATTAATATTTTTTCAAGGATTAAATAATAAATCACATTACTTTATTTAGAGCTACATACACCTAAATCCTATTTAATATTATAATTTTAAATATTATTATTATTATTTCAATTACAAACCATTATTACTAATAGTTGCTTAGTTTCTAGACCTTAACAAGTTGCACTTTTCATACTTTAAAAGAGCTGTCCCATTATACTTGGTTATAAAAGAATTATACAAACTTACGGGTTCAAGCAAAGGGCAGAGTGCTAAGAAACCTAGCAAGAAGAAAAAATCAAAAGGAGATGAAACATTGAAACCTCCAGTGGTGCAGCAGAAGTGAGTGAAGAAGAGTTTGATGAGGCTCAGGCTTCTTCCTCTACCTCTAAAACCTCACCACCTCATGGGAATGGAATTACGGGAGATGTTACAGTTGGGGAAGATGTCCCTAACAGCCCCCAACTGCTCGAGGATATGCCTGAACCAGATTCAGCTAAACCCAAGTCTGTTACCTTCGCTGACCTCTTCAAAGGTAATAGAGATCCTGAGCAAGGTATGATTCTCAAGCAATATGAGGTGGGTGAGGGTGTTCTTAATATTCCTGATGAGATGATTAAGCCTATCGAAGATATATGGGGGTATTGTCTCGTGTGGTGCTTTACTGGTAGATTTCCTGGGTTGAAAGCTGTGGATTCCATTGTACAAAGTTGGAATGTTCCGTGTAGAATTATCCCCCACTGCAAGGGCTGGGTTGTTCTTAAGTTCGAGAATGACAAAGATAGATATGAATTGCTAAGAAAAGACATTAGCAAAGCTTACGGGAAGGAGTTTAGGCTCAAAATACCTAGCCATGGGTTCGTGTTTGATTTCGCAGAGTTTACCACCCTCCCTGTTTGGGTGCAGCTCCATAATGTCCCTAAGCAGATGTGGTCTGATGGATGTATCGGTATGCTGGCCTCTAAAGTTGGGAAACCACTTAGAACAAACTTAGTCACTAAACAGCTGGGCAAAGTGGGTTTCTGTAGAGCACTTGTGGGTTTCTCCAAGGAACCAGTTACAAAGTTCAAGGTGGCATGTATGGGTAAGAAATATACCCAGGTGGTCGAATTCGAGGAAGAACCAAAGTATTTCTTTCATTGCAAGACTTGGAACCATGGTCCATTCTCTTGCAGGAGTTTGGAATTAAAGAAACTCAAAGAGCAAATTGATCTCAATAAGGCTGGAGCTCATACTGTGAAGGATACTGTGTTACAGGCCGAGGGGGTGCAAAACACTGACAAGCCTAATGAATGGGTTACTAAAGGGAGACAGAAGAAGGGCTTTACTGAACCACTTGATGGACACATTACATCTCCTTCCTATACTACTAAGGATAATGCTCCTAGGGGTGGAAAAGGTGTTTTGACCCTAGTTCCTAACACCTTGGGCAAGAAACCTGGTACTGCTGATGGGGTTGGGAGGAAGAAGAGTGATGTTGGAGAAGCATTGGTTGGGAAGAAAGCTGGGCACAAAAAAGGTAGAAAGGGTTCAGACCCTCCTCCTTGATGAATATTCTTTGCTGGAACATCAGAGGGCTTAATAGGTTCTCTAAACAAAACTTTTTGTGTAAATATTTTTGGGAACTTGGTGTCCATTTTGCATGCATCCTTGAGACTAAGCTTTCAGGAACCAAGTTGGAACTTTTTGTCAACTCCAAACTCTCAGGTTGGAAGTATTCCACCAATTTTGATACTATAACTGGGGGTAGGATGGTTGTTTTGTGGAATCCACTTCTTTTTTATTGTGCTGTACTGGATGTAGGAGATCAATATATCCATTGTGATGTCAAGTGCCTTACGTCTCAGAAAGCCTTTTCCATTACCTTTGTTTATGGACTTTATACTGTCATTAGCAGAAGAGAGCTTTGGAAGAAACTATCCTCTATTGCTGATTCCTTAGCCAAACCTTGGGGTATTATGGGTGATTACAATAGTGTCCTGGCTGCCAATGAAAGGATCAACTGCTTGAGCCTCAATGCCTATTATATGACTGATTTGCTGCACTTCAGAGCCTCAAATAACCTTTAAGATGCCCCTTCTAAAGGGAACTATTTCACTTGGCATAGTGGGAAGAAACTCGCCAAACTTGATAGGGTCCTCATTAACTAGAGATGGGGGGATATTGGACTGGAACCTGTTGCTGATTTTATGGACTTTAACTTCCATTCAGACCACTGCCCAATTATGCTTCAGAGTGGTGGCCCTGTTCTTAGAAAAGCCAAGGCCTTTAAGTTCTTTAACATGTGGGTGAAGCATCAAGAGTTTCCAAACCTGGTTGAGCAAGCATGGCAACCTTGTGTTCTTAGATCCAAACAATTCATAATTTGCTCTAAACTTAAGTCCTTGAAGCAACTTTTAAAGGCCCTGAACAGGAATGCCTATGCTCATATTTCCAGCAGGGCATCTGCGGCCAAAGAAGAGTATGGACTCCTTATGAAAGACTTTGTGGCTGATCCAAACAACTAGGAACTGGAGGAATTGATCAAGGCCAAAAGGAAGATTGCTAATTTCCTTCTTGAAGCAGAATTGGATTTCTTTAAGGAAAAAGCTAAGTGTGACTATCTCGTTAAGGCTGAAAAGAGCACTAGCTATTTCCACTCCTTGGTGAAGAAAAATAGAAGGAAAAATGTTGTTCCCTTTATTATCAAGGAGGATGGTTCCAGGACTACCTCATCAGGTGAAGTAGCACAGTGCTTCCTTGACTTTTATACTGAACTCTTTGGCTCTTCCCCTCCAGTGGAACCTCTTGATCCTCTCATCATTTCCAATGGACCTCGGGTTGAGTGAGTATGATAACCTCCTGGCACCGGTCTCTATGGATGAAGTGAAGTATGTGGTGTTCTCTTTTGGAAGTAATAAAGCACCTGGACCTGATGGGTATACGGCTGCTTTCTTCAAGGACCAATGGGCTACTGTGGGGCACGATGTCTTTGAGGCTATTTATGAGTTCTTTAACACAGGTAGGCTCCTTAAACAACTGAATCATGCCATAGTAGTGCTTATCCCTAAGACTACACATGATCCAACTGTTAGGGACTTCAGGCCTATCTCCTGCCTCAATGTGCTCTACAAAATCATAACCCAGATTCTGGCTAGAAGGATGGCTCCCTTACTTCTAGATCTTATTGACAAGGCTCAAGGGGCCTTTGTTGAAGGAAGATCCCTTATTGACAATGTTTTACTTGCCCAGCATCTCGTTAGAGACTATGCCATCAAGAGGTAAACCCGTAGTTGTATGATCAAGTTGGACATCTCCAAAGCTTATGATACTGTATCTTGGAACTTCTTACAGGTAGTTATGCGTGGACTTGGCTTTCCTCTCAAATTTGTTGGCCTCATCATGGAATGCATCACTTCAGCTTCATCCTCTATCTCTATTAATGGGAACACACATGGGTTCTTTAAGAGCAGGCGTGGCCTTCGGCAGGGTGACCCTATGGCTCCCACTCTGTTCATTTTCTGCATTGAGTACCTGTCGAGGTTGCTCAACACCAAAACCAAGGAAGGATCCTTTAATTTCCATAAGAATTGCTCAGAGTTGGGTATATCCCTAGAGGTGATTTCTCTTCTGTTAAGGTTATGATGGATGCCCTAGATCATTTCTCCAAGGTGTCTGGACTATGCCTCAACCCAACCAAATCTAATATTTTTGTTGCTGGAAAGTATAGGGATGCTAGTCAGGATATCCTCCAATTGGCTAACTTCCCTAGAGGTGAACTTCCTGTCAGGTATCTCGGGCTGCCCTTATCCTCCCATCGTATTTAAGGATCTGATTATGCACCACTCTTCATGAAAATTGACATGTTCCTTGGGAAATGGATCGAGTACCTTAAAAATTTCTTATGCTGGCAAACTGGAGCTGATTAGAGCAGTGATTCAGGGGGTGGAATCATTTTGGCTCCAAGCCTTCCCAGTTCAGAAGACTGTGCTTAACCGTATTACTACTATATGCAGAGACTTCCTGTGGGGCAGCAAGTTTGCTAAATTGGCATGGGCTGACATTTGTAAACCCAAAAATGAAGGGGGTTTGGGCTTGAGGGATGCTGAAACCTGGAATAATGCTCTTATGTGTAAAACCTTATAGAACATTGCTGCAAAAAAGGATTCACTTTGGGTGATTTGGGTTCACACTGTTTATCTGCGCAATGAATGTGTGTGGGTGTGGCAGCCCAGGAAGAGACACTCTATCTTCTTTAAAAGGCTTGCCTATGTGCGAGAGCTTTTGGTACAAAAGCTTGGTGACCATAATTCCTCCTTGGAAGTGGCTATGCAACAGTTTTGTATTGGCGATAATCTCTGTCCAGGTAAGGTTTATGATTTTCTTAGGGACAAGTCCAATCCCAAGCCTTGGATGGCTTTCATATGGCATTTTCTAATTCCTCCTAAGTGCTCCTTTACGATGTGGCTGGTGCTTAGGGGGAGACTTCCTACCAAGACCAATTTGGAATTCCTTGGTCTTCCTATGGAGTGTGAGCTTTGTGGAGATGGAGTCGAGGACATTAGCCACCTCTTCTTTGGATGCTGTGTGTCAAAGCAAATCTGGGGAGCCATTAGGCACTGGCTTCGGATTGATGCCCAACTGACAACCTTAGAAAGAGCCATCAGGTGGTTGAGGACGGCTAGACGAGGAGATCCTATCCTGAAGAAGGCACGGAGGATAGGGTTGGCATGCACCATATTCCTCATTTGGAAACAGCGTAATGCCTTCCATTTTGAACGCAAGCCTCTTAATATAGATGGTGTGATTTGTAATATCAAAACTATGGCTTATTGTGTTTTAAGCCGTGTGTGGCCAAATGATCATCTTACTTTTTAGTTTGGGTTAGCCTGCGTGCCTTGGTTTTGGGGTTGGTTTTCCCCTTTTATGTATGAGCTACCCTCGAGGGTGTCCCGTTGAGGTGCTTGATGTAGTGGAAGGGTTGCTCCCATTCCTAGTTCGGGTATGCCCGTTCTATTTGTATATTCCTATTCTCTTTCTATTTACATTTTCCACAAAAAAAAGAATTATACAAAACTTTGTTTTTAATATCATAAATACTTTTATACTAAAAAAGATTCATTCTTAAACTTAAAAATATTATGACCAAATTGGTAGAGCTGAAAAGAATATTAGAATTTAAGATTTTTTGTAATGTGTAATTTGTAACTTGTAATATATTATTATGTAATATGTATAAAAAGTGCATTATTTTTTTTAGAAAAACATCCATATTTTATAATATTTGATTTTTTAACACTGAGTAATAATACACTATCTTTAGTATATTAAGAAAAATTGATTATTGAGTTTTTACAGATATTAAAATAGCAATGATATTGAAAAAATAATTAATATTTAAAAGAAAATATTTGAAAATGTTAAATATAGCAGATATATTTCTAATTCTATACAGAATATCTTGTTTCCGCATGTGATGAATGAATTACAGATTTTACGACAGGTTAAACTCTATTTTTTTAGCCTCTCCTGTTTTTTGCCGTTCTCCGTGGTGCATCGCAGAAAAAAACTCATCGCCGTCCTCCGCTGCCCTTTTTTCGTTCCACGCCACCAGAGCAGCGGCTTCGATTCTCCATCTCCGCCATCACCGGCTTCGATTCTCCATAACCGGTCTCCATCCCCATATTCTCTTTTCAGAAATTTCAGATTCCCACAGATCAGGTATCTCAAATTATCAGATTTAATCTTTTAAACTTATAGTTCTTAGTTCTACATGATTTCTGTTCGTGTACAGATAATTGCTGTTTGCTATATGAATTAGGATTTTTTTATATCAAATACATAATTGGAGATGAATTTTTTTTGATATCACATACAGTACAATCGGCCTGGACCATAATACAATCTAAAGATTTTTAATTTTCCATTTTGCAATTTTTTTTATTCTGTAAAATTGAATGGTCCAGTTAAATATGCCACCTATGTATGCTATATGAAATCTAAAATTGTAATCTATGAACTTTGAAATATGAATCGTAATCCCTGTTGTTTATCCAATCTAATTGTTCTTTAGTAAGTAAAATTGAAACCCATTATCCCGATTTATTTTTGCTTCGGTCTGTATATATTTATGTTTGAAATCCATGATTGTTTATCTATCTATGCTTCGGTCTATAAAGGTTTTTTGGTTTCTTAATAAGATGTCAACAAACAAATGTTGTACTGGTTCAGATCGCAACTAAGATCCCTTAATATTAGTTAATGTTTGTGTAGTAAGTGTGTTGCATTTGCCTTAAGTAAATTAATGGGCCACTTGTTTGTTGTTTGCATAGGATCTGATCCACTATGAATGACTTGATGCTAATAAAATAATAATAATAATAATAATGCTATTGAACAAAATTTTGATCTCGTGTACCTCAAGCTACACATTTTTTTTCCTGGACTAAAGGGAAATTTGTAATTTTACCAATTTCTAGAAGTGAATTGGTCTAATGATATTTTAATTGTTTATGAGACATAAAAGTTTTTCGATTGTGAATATGTTAAAAGTTTTCTTTTTCACTCTCGAAATTTACTATAGAAAATCAACTTGAAAGTCATTTTTTTGAACCATTAGTTCTTGCAAACTAGAACCTGAAGTTCTCCAAGAATGTATTTTTTTATATGCTCTAACTTGTCTTAATACACTTTTTCTTGGTAGTTAAAATGTCAAACCTTTCAAAACTTGATTTTCTCGAACTCGACATATCCGGGAAAAACTTTCTCACATGGACCTTAGATGCCAAAATTCACCTTACGACAAAGAATCTAGGAGACAATTTCTGAAGGAAATGAAGCTTCTGTTCAAGATAAGGCAAAGGCCATGATATTCCTCCGTCATCACCTCCACGAAGACCTAAAAAAGGAGTATCTCACCATTTAAGATCCCCTCGAATTGTGGAATAGCATTCAAGAGCGCTTTAATCACCAGAAGTTGATCTTACTGCCAAAGGCTCGTTATGAATGGCTCCATCTAAGACTACAAGGTTATAAATCAGTCTCTGAGTATAATTCTGCACTTTTCAGCATCACCTCCGTCCTGAAGTTATGAGGAGAACCAATCACTGATAAAGAGATGCTTGAAAAGACTTTTTCTACGTTCCATACATCTAATATTAATCTGTCGGAGCAATACAGAGAACGTAAATTCACTAAGTACTGTGATTTGATATCATGTCTGTTGGTAGCAGAACAAAACAAAGAGCTACTCGTGAGAAATAATCAAGCACGACCAGTTGGTGCGAGCCCATTCCCTGAAGTGAATGTGGCAACTACTCAGAGTGGACGTGGGAGAGGAAGAGGCCGCGGCCCCAGCAGAGGTCGTGGTCGTGGACGAAGCAATACATGGCATCGAGATTCTTATAATCCTAAGCATGGAAAGGGTAAACTGAAGCAGAATGATGGGGGACGACCCTCGATGGGTAAAGCTAAAGGAGGCCAAGAAAGTACCTGTTTCAAGTTTGGCATGACCAACCACTGGTCTCGAACATGTCGCACCCCTAAACATCTCGTGGAGGCATATCAATGAATGGTGAAAGAGAATGAAAAGGGAAAACACGTTGAGACAAATCTCGTTGACACCACCACTATGCTCACAAATACTCATCTAGATGCATCTGATTTCATTGAGGACCATTAAACCTTTGAGGACTATTAAACCATACTGCGTAGTTTTTTTTTCCTTTCTTTCCCTATCTTTACGACTATGTTCTAGACAATGTGTTGCATTCATTTGGATTTTTTGTTTTGAACTTGTTTGATGTTTTTCCTATACTCTCTATTATGCCTATTATTCTTATTCAAAGCTTCATGAGGTGATTTATTAAATGAATGAATAATAATCATTATTTTATTTCTTGAAGAAATATGAACACAAGCTCCAGTAGATCTCTTATTGGTGATGAATGTTTGGTGGATAGTGGTAGCACCAACACAATCCTAAAACATAAGGAATATTTCTCTGAATTATTTCCAATCAAAATACTTGTTGGTACTATCTCGGGTGCTAGTGACCTAATTGAAGGCTCCGGAAGAGCATGCATCATATTACCCTCGGGTACCAAATTAATCATAAATGATGCATTATACTCCAGTAAATCTAGAAGAAATTTACTTAGTTTCAAAGATATAAGATAAAATGGCTACCATCTCAAAACCACATCCGAAAATAGTAGAGAATACCTACAAATTATTTCCAATGAGGACACTTTAGAAAAGCTAGAAGCTTTATCCTTTGGATTATATTGCACTACTATTAATCTTATTGAGTCATATATGGTAAGTAACCAAAAGTTACTAGATAGAGACACTTTTACCATATGGCATGACCGACTAGGTCACCCTGGCAGTACCATGATGAGACGCATAATAAAAAATGCGAATGGGCATCCGCTTAAAAATATTAAAATCTTACTGCCGCAAGATTTATCATGTGCAACATGCTCTCTGGGAAAATTCATAACACGGCCCTCCCAAATAAAATTGATACATGAAAATCCTTCCTTTTTGGAAAGAATCCAAGGGGACATCTGTGGGCCCATACATCCTTCATGACTTCATGTGGACCTTTCTGCTATTTTTTAGTGTTGATTGATGCTTCCTCACAATGGTCACATGTGAGTCTTCTAGCTACTAGAAATGTAGCGTTTGTACGACTTTTAGCCCAAATCCTACAATTAAGAGCGCATTTCCCAGAAAATCAAATTAAAAATATTTGCATGGATAATGCAGGAGAATTCACATCCCAAGCTTTTGATGATTATTGCATGTCAATTGGGATAAATGTTGAACATCCAGTAGCTCATGTTCATACACAAAATGGTCTAGCTGAATCATTAATTAAAAGATTACAATTAATTGCTAGACCTCTTCTGATGAGAAGTAAATTGCCATCTTCGGCATAGGGGCACACTATTTTACATGCTGCTGCACTGATCAGACTAAGACCAACTGCTGATCAAGAATACTCCCCACTTCAACTGGTCTCTGGAAGAGAACCAAATTTGTCCCATTTAAAAATATTTGGTTGCGCAGTTTATGTCCCAATACCGCCACCACAGTGTACCAAAATGGGACCCCAGAAAAGACTGGGCATTTATATTGGTTTTAACTCCACGTCTATCATTAAATATTTAGAACCATTGACAGGAGATATGTTTACAACACGGTATGCTAACTGTCAATTTAATGAGACAGTATTCCCAGTCTTAGGGAGAGATAAGAATGAAGAAAGGCTGGTAACACAGGAAGTAATATGGAATGCATCATCACTATCGATACTCGTTCCTTCGTACGTCACCTCAAGTTTATCCCACATCTCCTTGGCGGTTGAGTAGCAGGAGATCTTACGGTAGTCATCAGGATTTACGGCACAATAAAGCATGTTTATTGCCTTTGCATAATTCTCGACCTTTTTGATGTCCTCGGCATCAAACTCGTCTTCGGTCTTGGGGATCAACTTATCTCCGACTTTCTTCATCGGCACCTCTTCCCCGTTTTTGATAACCAACCATAATTGGAAGTTCGTGGAACGAATATAGATTCTCATTCGTTCTTTCCAATATGAATAATTGGTTCCATCAAAAAGAGGTGGCCGCGTGGTTGATTGCCCTTCACCTATTCCTGCATACAAATTTCTAGAAGAAGAACTCATGATCGCTTTACTCTCAAACGGTTAAGTTTGGACGCGAGTTAGGCTCTGATACCAATTGTTAGAATAAGTGACCAACGCTAGAGGGGGGGTGAATAGCGTTTGATCGTAGAAATCGCAGGAATAAAAAATTAAGAACGTGAAAAGTAAAGAGCGTAGAAAGCGTAAAGGGAGCACACCAAGATTTATACTGGTTCACCACAATGTGTGGCTAATCCAGTCTCCTAAGAGACTCTCTCGAGCTACACTACTTCCGTTAAGCTTACGGGTGTTTAACAAACCGTTATAATCTGAGAACTCGAGTCCCACGAGCCTCAACAACACTTGCTCGGAGATACCGCACTCCAAGACTTCAACCCAAAGGAAAATACCTTTCCTTTGTATAATCAAGGGAAACAAGCTTCCCTAAACGTGTTTAAAACACTAACACTCAAGAACAAGATTCTCTTTAAGAGTAGATGTTGAGTAAACTATATACGATCAAGAACAACTCAAACTTCACAAATTGGCTCTAGAAAGCTATGGAAAATAATGTTGTTTGAATGCAATGATAATATGAATAATGTGAAGTGAATTGATGTTTAAAGCAGACCCAAACACCCCTTTTTATAGTGCCAAAGTAGGCTCCAACGGATCAAAACATTTAAGGGGTGATTGGCTTGATTTATGTGATTGATTAAAAATGGATCTGCTGGATATTGGCTTCCCATCGATGTTTGGACTTACCCATCGCTGTAAGCCAATTTTCCTTCAGTTTTGAAGCCAACGGTCACCTACCCATTGATGGGTAAATGCTTCCCATCGCTGGGTGAGAGGTTGACTTTCAAACAAGGAAAGAATCAGCCTTAAATGACTTTCAACGGTCATGCCTTCCCATGGCTGGGTAATATCCTCCCATCGCTGGGAAGTCACTTACCCATGGATGGGTAATATCTCCCATCGCTGGGTAAGGGCATTTTGCCTTGTGATAATGTTGGACCAAGGTCTGAACAGCGATGGGTAGAGCTTCCCATCGCTGTTTGGCATGGTTTTGGAATTCAATTGGGATGAAGGCTGCTTACCTATCGCTGGGTAATTTCTCCCATCACTGGGTGGAATGATTCTGGAATCCCGGGATCACTTACCCATGGATGGGTGATATCTACCATCGCTGGGTAGATGGCTAGCCCAGAACCATGGCCTAGCTGACCGGCGCTAAAACCCGACCGAAAATGCAAAGTTCTCCAAAGTAAAAACTAAGTATTTAAAACACTTATTTAATGTATTGTGATGTCAAAACAAGCTTTGTAAGTTGAAAACCACGTCGTTAAGGTAAAAACCATGGTTGACCAAGTCAACGCCGTACACGGGTGGTTTTTACCAAAAGACAAGACTGAAAGGTGGTTTTCATGATGTTTTGATTGGAGAACCATTTAAATGCATTCAAAAACAATTCTCACACAAAAAGACTCGAAAACCACTTCATTTAAGTAAAAACCGCGGCTAGCCAAGTTTATGCTGTTTCGCATGGTTTTTATCAAACGACAAAAAACGAAAGGTGGTTTTTGAAGTGTTTTTTATGGAAAACTATTTAAATGTACCCAGAAGTAAAAACCAATCATAAAAAGTTGAAAACCACTTGGTTGGTTCGGACGCCAAAAACCAACGCCAATAACCGAATTCCTAACGCTGGTTTCTGAAAAACCGAACGCCGGTTTCCGAAAGCCGAACCCCGTATGGCTTGGTTTTTGGTTTGGGCGAGCACCAAGTGTTTTTAATATGTTTAAGCATGTTTGAAAATAATTTTGATGATATGTAAAATGCAATAAAAATGTTTTAGCCTAAAGAGCCAAAGTGCAAAGCTTGGGTCGGTCTTGATCACATTGTGACCGACTCAATGACGCTAAAGACTACGGTCTTCGTTCTTGGTCTCTTTTAGCTCTTGTTCTCTTGCTTTATTCTTATATTTATTTCTCGCCTTGTATATTCAACAACTTGTCTCGTTCATGGCAGTTTGGCATTATCAAAACCTGTCATAAAAACGAACACGGCTTTAGTACGAAAACGTGATAAACCCTTGTTTCAACAATTCCCCCCTTTTTGATAATGGAAAACGAGATGGGGTTATGCATATTAAAAAATGTTCCCCCTTAATAAATGCATATTTTTTTCAACAAAGTTTTTGTGTTGAATAAGAGTTAGTTTTAGAAAAAGTTCCCCCTCAATCTATGGGCTTGTGGGCGCAGATTGTTCGTCCAGCTTATCCCAAGTTCTATGTCAAATCTAATCTAGACAATTGGGTCAAAGATCAAAAGAAAAAGGCTCCGGCAGGCGACCTCAAGAGGATTCTGCTCACACTCCGCAATCATGGGCGCTTCTACCAAGCTCTAAAGACTAAAGGTACTTACTTTATCTTCTGCACTTTTCAGTTTCATTATCCATGCTGCTATATCTTTTAAGTTTCAACCAGTTTGCACCCTCAGAAATATAATAATATTAAGTCAACCCTCATTCCGTTTATCTTCTTATTTCGTGCAAAAACTAAAAGCTCCAGTCAGCCCAAATCTATTTCCTACTTAATCCAACACCATCTTCACCAGCACGCATTCATCCCTCCAAATTTGAAATAATTCACCTAATGCGAAACACAACAAAAAAATCATGGTATTTTTAATTTCACAAGAAACAATCCAGAAATTGACAAAAAACAATGTTTAATAAAAAAATTCAAGCTTGATTCTAACCATAATTATGGGTTGCCTGAAATTGATATTATCAATTAGTTGTTGCTCTCTCCTCTCCAAATCCATGTCATACTTGTTTGAAAACAATCTTTTATTATAACTGGAAAATTACTCAAAACCAATTACAATAAAGTCTCATATGTTTCTCATATCATAACCCAAGCCTGGCTAAGATATATATAGAGCTAATTAAGCCTACAACCCATAATTCTATTCCTACTAGAATAAGAACATCTTGGGTTGGTACTCCTAATCCAACTAGGTAATTAGCCTTCATTCACCCCCCTAATTTTCGAGTTGGATTTTGGGAGATGTTCAACTTCAAGTAACATTCTCATCCCCTTGAACTTGATTCGAGCAAGCGCCTTTGTTAGAATTTCAGCCCTTTGTTCTTTCCCAGTCACGTGTTCCATAAAAACCTCATTGCGTTCCACACATTCCCGAATATAATGGTAACGAGGGTTTATGTGTTTACTTCGACTATGGAACACATGATTCTTTACTAATGCTATCGCGGATGTATTATCAATCCGTAACACTACCACTTGCAAATCTGAGCAGGTGATCTCACTTAGCAACATACGTAGCCACACTGCTTTACAACTGGCTGAAGTTGCTGCCATGTACTCGGCTTCACATGACAAGAGTGCTACATTTGCTTAGCGGATGCCATATGAAATCGTCTTGGAGATTGCATGTACTTACTTACAACCCCAACCGAGTAAGCCAAGTCAGGTCGGGTTCGTAAGAGGTACCTTTGATAACCGCGTATTTGGGTTCATCAGCACATAGGTTGGATTGCAGTCTATCATTCCAGCATCCTTTAGAATCTTCTTCGTATATGCCTCCTGCTTGATTTGTATCTCTTTCGATGTCTGCAATACTTCTATCCCGAGGTAATACGTAAGCTTTCCCAAATCTGACATTTCAAATTTCTCTCCCTTAGCTTGCTTGAACTTGGATATGATCATCAGGTTAGAACCGGTTACTACCAAATCATCGACAATTCGACATACACACCAACTATTAACAAGTCAGTTTTGATAACCCTTCGGTAGACCGCTTGCTCTTTAACACACCTTTGAAACTTCATGTCACGTGGAATACCATCAAGCTTGGTATTTCATGCTCGTGGGGCCTGTCTCAGCCCGTAAAGAGCCTTTGATAGTTTGTAATCCATGTTTGGTTTCTTAATAAACCCATCCGGCTGGCTTACAAAGACTTCCTCTTTTAAATCTCCATGTAAGAGTGCTGAGTGCTGACTTTGCATCAAGATGATGCAACTCCCAACCCTTTGAAGCAGCAAGAGAGATAAGTAGTCGAACCGTCTCTAGTCGGGCAACCGGGGCAAATACCTCGTCAAAGTCAACTCCAGGTTGTTGCACATAGCCTTTTGCCACGAGTCTTGCCTTGTACTTGTTTATCGACTCGTCAGCATTCCTTTTAATTTTATAAACCCATTTTAGCCCGCTAGGTTTCACGCCATCTGGAAGTTTGGTTAGGGTCCAAGTTTTATTCCTTTCTATAGACTCAAGCTCTTCTTTCATTGCTTTCATCCTTTCGGACTGGATTTAGCTTCGAGAAAATGGGTTGGTTCAACTTCTTCCTGTAAATTTAAAACATAGTCATTTTATTTAGCCAGTGGTTGCTTTTGCCGGGTGGACCTCCTGATATGTGTCTCTAGCAAGCTTTCGGTTTCATCTGGGAGCAATTTGAAACTGATTCTTTAATGGGTTCAGCGGATGAAGTGTTTATAAGATTATTGGGCCCATTCATGTCTCTCGGCCCAAGTTGAACTCCATTCTCTTCTGCGTCGGGCTGGTCCACATTTACTAGCCCATTTCCAGTTTCAATTGCTCTACTCCATTGTACCCAAAACATACCTGGGTCTCGATCATCTTCGGTGTTAGCCTTGGCCCAGTTCCATTTTTCCTTCTCGTCAAATACCACATCTCGGGACACAGTGTTCGAGTATGAGGGTCAAATAACCGTTATGCCTTGGTACCTGGTTCCGGCCCCAAATGCACTAACCTTCTTGATCGATCATCCATCTTTTTCTTCCCGACCCCATCAACTTTTGCATAGGCCACACATCCAAACACCTTTAAGTGGCTGACATTCGGTGTTTGACCATGATAACCTTCATACGGTGTCTTTCCTGATAACGCTTTTGTGGGAATCCAATTCAAAATATAGGTTGCATATCGAACTGCTTCTCCCCACAAATAGTTAGGAACACCCTTTGCCTTAAGTAAGCTTCGTGTCATTTCGAGTAGGGTACGATTCCGCCTTTCCACCACACCATTCTGTTGTGGTGTGTATGGAGCGGTTAAGTGCCTAGCCATTCCACTTTCTTCACTCAATGAGTTGAATTCACGTGAGGTGAATTCCCCACCCCTGTCTGTTCGAAAAGTCTTTATCTTGGCACATGTCTCATTCTCTACCAACTCCTTAAATACCGGGAAGGACCTCAGAGGAGTCAAAGCCTCTCCTTTTTCCCTCAGTAGGTAAGACCACATAAACCGTGAGTGGTCATCTATCAAGACAAATATGTACCTGTTCCCAACAAGCGTTGAAGGTGTAATTGGCCCACACGAGTCTCCATGGACGAGCTCTAGAACTCTACTTGCTTGGTATTGTGTCGATTGTGGGAAGGGCCTCCTAGCGTGTTTCCCAACTAAACATGACTCGTACAGTTGGTTTACATGCTCAAGACGAGGTAACCCGATGGCTAACTCCTTTTGTGCCATCATCTTCAAGGTTTGGAAATTGACATGCCGTAACCTTGCGTGCCATAACCAACTGTCTTCTACAATTCGGCTGTGTAGGCAAATCAGCTTCCCCACTTTCAACTTTGTTTTGTACAACCTGTTTGAGGATCTCTGGACTTTCATAAGTAGCCTCTTGTTTGTGTCGTATAGCAGTAAATTATCTCCTTTCATATACACTTCACATCCAATTTCAGTTGCTTGTCCAAGACTTATTATATTTGCTCTCAAGCTCGGTATATAATAAATGTCAGTCAAGAGTTTTTGCTCACCCTTGTTCCCTTCAAGCAAAATAGATCCTTTTCCACATATCTCAACACATGAGTTATCTCCAAATCTTACCCTACCACCAACTCGTTTTGTTGATTTCAGAAAAATAAGAGAGATTTCCAGTCATATGGTTGCTAGCACCATTGTCTAGGTACCATATGTCCCCTTCAGTCGGGTACTGATTCGGTATCACCTTATCTTCATTCAAGAACACAGTTTCTTGAATGCTTCTCACCATGAAGAGTTGCTGGTCGTTTTCATTCGCCTCGGTCAGATGTACCTCGCCTTGTTTTATCTTGCGTTGCGGGCAACTTGAGGCAACTGGCAAAGTGCCCATATTGATCACACCTGAAGCATTGTACTTTGGTGCGATCCTTGCCTTTTCCCTTCGGTTTTCCAGACTTCTCACCTCCTTCTTGCTGCTCGCGCGAATTTTGTTGGTCACATGCTTGGGTTCTACGTCCCTGATTTGATCCACCGTCCACGTCCACGACCACGGCCCGGTTTTCCCTGATCTCGACCCCTTGAGTTGGACTCAACCTTGTGGAACATGAGTTTGCTTTGATCGACCTGTGGTTCCTCATCTCGAACCCGATCTTCATAAGCCTTCAACCATCCCACCACATCTTCAAGTCCCAGGGTTTTGAGATCCAAAACTTGTTCAATTGAGGCGACTATGTGGATAAACCGTCTTGGCAAGCTTGCAAGAAACTTCTTGACAAGTTTCTTTTCATCAATAGTATCTCCAAGTGCTGCAGCCTTTGACGCGATTCCGGCTATTTTACTCGCGTGCTAATCAATGGCACACGAGTCCTTCATCTTTAGATTGTCAAATTCTGCCATTAGAGTCTGCAACTGTGCTTCTCTCACTCGGTCTGCACCCAAGTGTCGAGCCTTGATTGCATTCCATATTTCTTTAGGAGTCTTCATTGAACCAACCTGCAAGATCAAATCTTCAGGGATTGATTCGAAGAGCAATGCTATCGCAACATTGTTGTTCTTGGCGTCCTCTACACTTGGTTCGATGGCTTCCCATACTGAGTGGACTCTAAGCACTCATGCGAATAGCCCAGACAGAGTAGTTTGTTGTCGTCAAAATAGGACACATGAAGGATGTGCTCATTCCTTCCTTTGTCGTTGTTTCCGGCTGCTCCTTCTCTCCCATGGCTTTCCCCTTTTTTGCAACCCTAGTCTCGATTGAAAATCAGGGATTACCCAAATAGCGGCGGTCTTCAGCAGCAGATTAAAAGAAGTGGAGATCCTTCGCAGTCTCCAAGTGGCGGCTGACTGCACGCGGATAATGGACGGACCCTCTGCCCGTTGTTGCTGTGTCCTTCAGCGACAGGCTGTGTGTGGACTCCAGCGGCGGCGAGACCTCTGTAGCGGAGGCAGTGGCGGGACCTGGGCTGTGGCGACCTCTTTGTACCGCGACCTTGGCTAGGATGGAGGCGGCGATCTGGAAGTCGACACGGCCTTCACTCATGCAGTTCTCTACTGGAATTCTGATCGAGACGGAAATAGACAACTCAAAACAGATCTACACCCTGCTGCGATCTGTCCCCTTTTTTTTATTATTTGAGCTCCGATACCAATTGTTGGAAAACAATCTTTTATTATAACTGGAAAATTACTCAAAACCAATTACAATAAACTCTCATATGTTTCTCATATCATAACCCAAGCTTGGCTAAGAATCTAAGATATATATAGAGCTAATTATAATTCTACTCCTACTAGAACTAGAACAATACCATCAGATATGGCAGTGAAGAAGTTTCACTTTTTTCCGTTTTAAAGACAGAACAATAGAGATATGAAGGGACATATGTTTCTGAATCTATTAACACTAAGTAATTTATCTTGATGTGCTTCTCACTGGGTTCAAGTTTGATCCCTATTTGCTTCTTTTAATATCGTATCCTGTGACCAGCATTTTGAATTCTCACCAGAAAAAGAGACTAACCGTGCATATATACACTAATTTCACAAACTAACGGTGCAATTTAGCCAAATATAAGACTCCTAATAATTGTGTTAAAAGAAATTAAATATCTTAATAATCACATAGTTTGAGATATCTTATATGCAACATTTGTTGTAGGGTCATATTGCCACCTTTGTTACATAGGATTATTTTTAGACTCGATTGGTTTCTATTTAAAAAACTTACAATGTTCAACTACCCGTGTGGAAAACTGGTTCTAAAAACAAACCAATATGCAAAAGTGATCTTGACTTTTTGAGTTTTTGTTATATACTGCAGAGTATTTACTTACTATTTATAGCATAAAAAATGAATATATCTATATATTTTTTGGTAATTTTATGGACTTTTGGAATCAAGATGATGAAAAAAGAGGTGGTAAACTAATTTGAAAATAACAGATATGACACTTACTTTTTCTTAATGCTTATATCTATTTTATTTATAAATAATCACAATTGAGGTTTAAAAGTAGACTACTAATACACACTCAAAGTTGTCAAAAACAGGGGATAAAATTACGAAATGGTGCAACAAATCAATTTCTATTTTCAAAATACACAAAGTATCAAGGAGATTTTTGCTTTCAAACCTAAAGATCTTTTTTCTTCAATACAATGGGATATTTATAAATCACTTAATATACACTTTAAACTTAGTTATTTTAGAAATTATTTTAAAAACATTGTTTTCCATTAACCCGAAATTAAAATTAACCACAAACAAACCAAAAAGTTTTTGTTTTGAATTTTATTAAATTAAATTAGTGGTTTATTATTTTTTAAAAATACGTGGATATAATTATTAATTAAGTAAAAGTTTGAGATATATTTTCAAAGGATCATGGAAACTTTTGAAATATGGTCAAGTAATTCTCTCTTTTCTGACATATTTCTGCTCATCATTTCTTATTTTATATAGTTCATTACGTATTTTAAAAATACATAAAAATTATATTTACTAATTTTGTACCTATATTTACAAAAATTGAAGTTAGCAGAATTACATATTTAATTTTTTAATATTGTTGCATGTTTTTGTCAAGAGAGATAAAGCTTTCTGTAGTGTTTAATTTATTAGAGTAGTTAGAGTTGTCTTTACTTCAGAATACGACCACGATTTCAATTTTTTTAAATCGGTATCTTGGTTTATTTTGTTTCCGAGGTTTTTAGTGAGTCTCCCGTACAGGGAATTCAGGGCACTGATGTATTATCATTTTCTTTATTTTGTGCCAAATGAAACAAGAGTAATGTTCTATTGCATGTTACCTTTGATATTTAGGTTTGAATCTGGTGTCAGTTAAGTGATGGTCAAACTGACTTTCTGGTACTGTTATTAAAGTTGATGGAATGAATTTTAATCAAATTCATAGTTTCTGATTCAATAAAAAGGTTCAAAATGCATTCTGATAGTGTTTATATTTTGGTCCCTATTGTAGGTTTATGAATGGATGAGAAAGAAAAGTATTTACAGATTCTCATCTAGTGACCATGTTGTCCAGTTCAACTTGATTCGTAATGTTCGAGGATGTTATGCTGCTGAGCGCTATGTCAGGAACTTGCCAAAACCAGCTAGAAATGGCAAGACATATGCAAAACTCCTTTATTGTTATGTGCGTGAAAATGGAGGTGACATAGGGAGAAGTCCTTTATTGCATCTTCAGAAGATGAAAGAGTTGGATTTTGCATTGTCGCCTCGCCCGTTCAATGAAATCATGCGCATTTGTGCCCGAGACCCTGAGGTTGCCCTTGAGGTGTTGGCCGAGCTGAAAAAGAGCAACATTTCACCTGATAATGATAGCTATAGAATCTGCATTAGTTCATTTGGGAAAAAACATGATCTGGATAGGATGGAGAGAATGCTGAGAGAAATGGAAACTCAACCCCACATTGTCATGGATTGGTGTACTTATGCCGTGGTAGCCAAGTTCTATGAAAGAGAATGTCTTGTAGATAAGGCCACCGGTGCTCTTGAAAAGGCGAGGGTGATATTACAAAAGAAGGATACTAGAAGAAAAGGCCCCAATTATCTGCTAGCAACTGATTATGAGAATGTGATAAGCACACTGGTGAAGCTTGATGAGTTAGATGAGGCTATAAAGTTCTTCAGGGAGTGGGAAGTACTTGGTTATTGGTGGAAAGTGGAGGATACTAGCATTCCTTATACAATTATTGAGGAGTACATCAAAATTGGTAAATTACGAGAGGCGTTTTATAATATCGAGGCATGGTCTAGAAAAGGGAAGATTGGTGTCGTTATTCTTTCACGCTTACTTTGTAAAGAATACCTTAAAGCAGGTAATGTGATTCAAGCATTTAACTGCTTTCGGGGAACTCACCATGCTTTTGAAGTTCACCCAACTGTTGCAATGTTGTTTTTCGAATACCTTGAAGAAGAATGTGGATTAGTTAAACCTGCTGCGGTGCAACACGAGAAGTCGACTCAAGCCTTAATAAATTTGGATTGCAAAAGTATTACCAAGCCACTAGTTGAGTTAAATGAGGCCATGAAGATGGTGACAGAGTGGGAAGCATGTGGCAATTGGCGCGGTCCCAATTATTTGAACAATCTTAAGCTCATCATGGAGGGATATTGCAAGAATTCCCTCTTTACAGAAGCAGAAGCAATGGCAGAAGCTTGGGCAAGAGAAAAAAGGCATC
The DNA here is from genome assembly GCA_003260385.1 of Cuscuta australis. Lineage (NCBI taxonomy): Eukaryota > Viridiplantae > Streptophyta > Magnoliopsida > Solanales > Convolvulaceae > Cuscuta > Cuscuta australis. The sequence goes on from NQVE01000116.1 coordinate 317,357, forward strand.
AGGCATCAGGTTGCAGAAGTTTGGTTTGTACTAGCTTCGCATTACCAGCTTCATGGTAAAATGGTAAAAGGATTCAAGTGCATGAGAAGGTTTTTTAGTTTAACACCGGGACTCAAGGGCAATTACAGTATGATGTTTTGGATGTTTATGAATGGCATTGAATATTCAAGAGGCACGAATAATGCTCGGGGAGAGCTACTTCGAGAGTACAGTTAACAACAAAATGCATCCATCATTTCTCATATTATTACTCTATGGAGTCAATGATTCATTATTTTTGGCTATGGGATATGATGAAACAAAACAAAATTACTCTTTAAATTCTGGACGCTTCTTTTAATAGTGAAGTAGCAACTAATTAATGCAATTTTCAACGGTGATCAAGGGTCATGTGTTCTATATTTTACAACATTACCTTAGTGCTTCAATGGCTCCCGCCTATTGCAAGGTAAGGAGGGGGGGGGGGGGGCTCGGATGTACGCAGTCTCACCCTTATGTTTAAAACATAGAGCGACTGTTTCCAGATGACTCATGATGAGCGTTGAAAGTTGCATTGACTAAAAAATAGAAGGTAAATTTCACCTATGGTATATGAACATTTATAATTATTTCACTTCGATATATAAACTTTAATTCTTATCACAAAAGTACACGAACTTTCAACATTCTTTCACTGGTGGTCCAATAGACGGTTTTTAAGTCACTTTCAGGTCATTTGGGGTCAAATTATAATTTTATAAATTTAAATTTTATGATTTTGGCCCTTTTTCTTTTTTTCTTGGTTCTCCACCCTTTTCTCCATCTTCTTTAAGACCTCCCACCCTCCCCCCTCCATAGGAAACTGCTAGATATGTGCCATTACTAAATTCAGTAAATTGATATTGTAAAATGGAGGGGGAGGGTGGGGGATCTTGAAGAATATGAAGAAAATGGTGGAGAACCAAGAGACAAAAAGAAAAAGAAAACCTCCTAAATAGGACTAAAACATACGGAGTATATTATATTCTCAAAATATGAGTTCAAATTTAAACTCCTCTAAATACGAGTAATTAATTAAATTTTGTTTTGATATACTCTTTCTTACTAACCACACCACATCCTAGCCCTATGCGGTTGAAAAAGTCACTCGGCCCTTCCCAATCTCATCCTTCTACGATCTCCTTCATTTTAATCTTAGTTGCTGACGTTGTCAACTTAGGGAGGGTGTATTCAATCAGGATTTTGATGGATTTTTTTGGATTTTAAAAGTTAACAATTGAGATTTTAAAAAATCATTTAAAATCTAGGTGTATTCGATTCAGATTTTAAAAAATCTTTCTAAATTTAATGGTATTAAAAAATTTATAGATTATGGAGGATTCTTATAAAACATTGATTTTGACATCTTGTTGACTTGGACTATAAATAAAAATCCATATTAGAAATCTGAGGTAAAACCTATAGATTTGCAAAGTCCTCGATCTTTTCTCTTTAGGTTCTTCATCTTCTCCCACCGGTTCATCTTTTCCGATTGATCTAGGGCTTCACTCCTCGTCTTTTTCGATCCATTCACTTGTCACTCCGATAATAAGGTAAGGTTTCTCAATCTTCAAGAAATTATGAAGTTATGTGAATTGTTTGGGCATATGATTCAGAGCAGATTTGTGTTTGTTTTCTTAACAAATAAATTATAATGAAGTTATAATCTCAAATATTCGAGATCTATGGTCATAAGGTAAAAAATCTAGCATAATCTCAATCCCCTCTCCACTGCTACCATCTTCTCTATGCGGTAATGATTCCACCGCACTCTCCATCATCTCCTTTTCTCTCATACACACAATCTTCTTCCATCCCTCTCCATCATTTCTATTTTTCATCACTCGGATGCCTCCGTCCCCTTAGGTAAGTTTGAATTCAATTTGATATTTAATTTGACATAAGTAGTTAAATTCAATTCTAAATCTAAAAATTTACGTTTTCGGAAATTATTTTGTAAAATTGGTACTAATTCTTTTATCCTTGAGTTTGAAACTTTTAATCAATTTTATATTCAATTTCACATAGGTTGTGACATTTGGTTTTAAATCTAATTTTACTTCTTAGAAAATTATTTTGTAAAACAAATATTGAAACTATATGATTATTGTGTTGGCGAATAGAGTTTCTTGATGTTTAACTTTTTTGAGATTATGCATTAACATATGTGTTATATGTAAAATTATACATTGGCATATCTGTCATTATACATCGCCAAATGTGCCACTATATATTGTCATATTTAGCATTATCTCTTGGTTTAGCATTATGCATTTGCATGTATGATTTTATACAATGACATGATTGTCATTATGCGGCTATGTGTGGCATTAAATGTAGTCTTGCTTGACACTGTATAGACATTTTCTGTGGTAATTTACTGAGTTTCTATTTATTGCTTAAGAATTTTGACATATTTCTACAAAGTACTAATCAAGTCTCATAGATTTATTGATTAAGAATTCTGGCATTAAATGTGGTCTTGTTTGACATTTTATGGGTTTGAGGCAACACTTAAAAGTTATGTTTATCAAGTTTTTTTCTATTCCTAAGAATGTCAAATCATCAAATCAGAATATTTGAGTTGTGAATTAAGATGCACATATAAATATTCAAGAGCAAGGTAGAAATAACCATATTTGTTTATGGTACTGAGCTTTGAGTGTGATTTTGTTGTCGTCTCTTGACGATGTAGTTAAAAGAATCATTTGTTGACAATATTTTAACTTTGGGTAAAAAAAAATTAGCCGGCTTAGTAGTTACCTGTTATTTTGATAAAATAAATAAATATAATGTCCTATTTTATTTTCTGACTCGAAAACATAAACTATTTGTAAAGCCAACCTTTTAATTCAAAAAATAGGTATTTGGGTTGATCTCGTAAAAAGGTGACTAATAGCATAAAGTTTGTTAAGTTTAAACTTTGGTGTAAAAAGTTATGAGCAAAATAGATGTTATAATTCAATAAATAAATATAAATATTTTATAATATAATAATAAAAAATAATCAGTTTCCTAATCTATTCTATTTCCTACCCATAACTAAATGCTAATGGCCTAATGCCCAGCCCCCCCCCCCCCCCCCCCTTAAGTGTGCAAATATGCAAGAAAAGAAAAGAACAATGGAAAGGAGAAGAGAGCTTGAGAAGAGAGAATTGAGAACAAAAATTAATTAATTACTTCTATTTAGAGGAGTTTAAGTTTTAGCTCCTATTTGAGAATATTACATAACTTTTACTCTTAGTTTGGTCTTTCTCCCAAAAAAGAAAAGAGGTCAAAATCATAAAATTTAAATTTATAAAATTATAATTTGACCCCAAATGACCTGCTGATGACTTAGAAACCGCCTATTGGACCACTGGTGAAAGAATATTGAAAGTTTGTGACTTTTGTGATAGGAATTAAAGCTTATATACCGAAGTGAAATAATGATAAAAGTTATACCATGGATGAAATTTACCCAAAAAATTGTGAATCTTTGGCCCCATATGGAAATGGAAATATGTGTTCTCTATTTAAACCTTCAAATTAGGCAGCGTACATCTAACCCTCCTCAGACTGGGCACAAGGGAATGTTGTTTAGGGGTGAGCAAAAATATTACTTCCCTCGCCCCTATTTTGATTATAAAATGGGAATTACATGGTAAAATCTAATGATTTATAAAATTATTTTATTTATAAATTGGTTCATCAATAAATAAAAATTATTTATTAGAAAACTACATAAAAAGTTATACAAAATAAGAGGTGATAAGAATACTTTATTTTATCAATTACTCAATGAAAATACATAAATAAACCAAAGTTATCGAGAAGATAAAAAATAAAATTGTAATCAAAATTAAGATACCGGTGAAATTTTTGTCACTGTCACTCGATTTATCCCTATCTAATTTTGAAATAAAAATAAATACAGAGTATATCCTTTCTTTACTACTAGTAACTTTTTTCCCCTTATCTCGTCTATTCAAAAACTCAATTAGTAGTTATCTACTTTTTGTATTTAACTACTATCACACTCGTGCGCTGCACGGGTTATATTTACGTTACTAAATTAAGATTATTTTCTAATGATAGAAAATGATATCTAATAGAATATAAAGATTTTGTTATTTTAAGGTACACAAGTTTTTTGCTTTACTAATTTCGAAAGACTTCTTTGTAAATTACATTATTCGTACCATTTGTGTGCACATTATCTTCGTTGCATCTCGGAATCTTCAAGCCAGTACAATTCGTTACTCTTGAAACTGCAACATACAGTTGCAAAAGTGTTTGCAATTGATCCTATTTATACTATGAAAAGTTTTTTCCTTATTCTAATTTCTTTTTTAGATTTTTTTAATTACATGTGTATAAGGAATTTGTTTTTCTTATTCTATTCCTTATAGCGGCTAATTTTTTTCAACATATAGTTGCCGTTTTTATACACATGTTACATCTTAATTTATAAATATACATTACGTTTTTTGTGTTATTTACCATTAAAACATTTTAATTTATTACACACTTTTTTGGTTTTACTTACCATTTCAAAATTTTACTCCCTCCGTCCCCTGTATTTGTCCACTTTCATTTTTGCACACCATCCAATGCACTTCTTTAATCCATTTTATTTTGTAACTTGTATATTAAAAAATTATAAAAATTACATATTAATAATCTATATGTTAAGACAAATCAAACAAGATCACACATGAATATATTTAAGCTTATACATTGAGAGAATTTGATGAGTCAAAGTGCTTAGATAAACAGTTTCAAAAGTCAAATATGGACAAATATAGGGGGACGGAGGGAGTATTTTATTACACACGTAATAAAATAAGAAAATGATTTTATTTATTTCATAGTTACTTACAACGTATTAATTATTCATTCTTACCAAAATCGTGTATAAGGTAGTTATTCAATTTAAAATCAATTTTTTAAAATATGCACGAAATTAAAATGAAACATTGTACTGTGTTAATTAATTTTTTATAACGCTGTATCATAAATTTAATATACCTTTAATTAAGTTTTTATACACATATTGCCTCTTAATTTGTAAATATATATTAATTACGTACGTTTTTTTTATGTTACTTATCATTTCAACATTTTATTTTATTACACTCCTTTTTTGTATTACTTACCATTTATGTGTTTTTTTAATCTTAATTTATAAATATCAATTACGTTTTTGGTATTTTTTGTTGTTACTTATCATTTAAACATTTTAATTTATTACACTTTTTTAGTTTTATTTACCATTTCAAAATTTTATTTTATCCATACTTTATTTAAAAAGCCATGGATTCTCAATTTGGTTTTCCCGCCCATTTGGTGTTCCAACAAAAATGGTAATTCTTCACTTCATATGGTAATTACTCAATTAAAATGGTGTTACACGGGTCATTAATGGAATTACCATAATTGAGTAATTACTCAATTAAAATGATAAGTAATTTAAACTAATAATAAAATATCCAAACATAATTACACTTATTGTTAATAAATCAATGCTTTTTTAACCAGTTTATACAAATGGTAATAATTGTATTTAATTATATTTACTAATATATATGTAATAATATCTAATAACTTATTTCATTTTAAAATGGTAAATATACACATTTATTTTAAATGGTTAAATTAATATAAACATGTATTTTGCAATGTTAAATAAAAAAACTTAAGTACGTATATCACAAAAGGTAATTAAAAATCTAATTACCATAATAAAGTAGGGCTAATAAAATAGATATATTATTTTGGTATTATGTTAATTTATACAAATGGTAATTGTATTTAATTATATTCACGGTACAATAAACTTACATAATAACATAATAATAATCTAACGTCATTACTTTAAATTGGAAATAATTAAAAAAGAAAGTTAAACAATTTTATTACTTACTCGATTATAGCATAATCGAGACATTAAAAATGCATGTTCAGTATTAATATAGTTCCTTTTTAAATAATAATAGAATAATTATTAAAAACTTACCAAACGTGATTATAAAGAAAGAATATAATAATAATATAATAATACTAACGTGGTTAATTTAAATTGGGAATAATTAAAAGTGAAAGTTCAACAATTCATACTTTATTTAAAAAGCCATGGATTCTCAATTTGGTTTTCCCGCCCATTTGGTGTTCCAACAAAAATGATAATTCTTCACTTCATATGGTAATTACTCAATTAAAATGGAGTTACACGGGTCATTAATGGAATTACCATAATTTAGTAATTACTCAATTAAAATGATAAGTAATTTAAAGTAATAATAAAATATTCAAACATAATTACACTTATTGTTAATAAATCAATGCTTTTTTAACAAGTTTATACAAATGGTAATAATTGTATTTAATTATATTTACTAATATATATGTACTAATATCTAATAACTTATTTCATTTTAAAAAGAAAAATATACACATTTATTTTAAACGGTTAAATTAATATAAACATGTATTTTGTTAATAAAGTATTCACACACGCCATGTTAAATAAAAAATTAAGTACGTATATCACAAAAGGTAATTAAAAATCTAATTACCATAATAAAGTAAGGCTAATAAAATAGGTATATTATTTTGGTATTATGTTAATTTATACAAATAGTAATTGTATTTAATTATATTCACGGTACAATAAACTTACATAATAACATAATAATAATAATACTAACGTCATTACTTTAAATTGGAAATAATTAAGAAGGAAAGTTAAACAATTTTATTACTCACTCGATTATAGCATAATCGAGACATTACAAATGCATGTTCAGTATAAATATAGTTCCTTTTTAAATAATAATAAAATAATTATTAAAAACTTACCAAACGTGATTATAAAGAAAGAATATAATAATAATATAATAATACTAACGTGGTTAATTTAAATTGGGAATAATTAAAAATGAAAGTTCAACAATTTTAATAATGGCAAAAAACATTAATGGAAAAAAAATATCATTTGTGAAATTGGGAATTACCATAATTGGAATTTGTTAATACCGTGTGATTTACCGTGTACTACCATTAATGGAAAAAATATCTCACTATCTAATCTAAAAAATCACACCATTTAAGAAATTATTATGTTAAGAATAATTATTTTACTCTTACCAAATTTCATACAATAACATATACGATAAATACGCTATACCGGGCTAAGGAAGTAAGATTAATTAACGAGTGGTTTAATGCAATTCAGTATTTCAATTATAAACAAATGATCTAATCCTTTATATATAATATTTGGGAGTTAAACTCCTAGAATTGCTAATGACATTTATTGGCTAATCCTTCCTTTTATTATAAAACTTGAGACTCTGGCTTACATGATATTGGCATGTCACGAGCTAATATGACATTTTCAATAAATCATCTGTTGTCTATTTATTACTTTAATGAGTTGGTAATTTTAATCAACATACGAAGTACTGATTTGACATTATTTTATTTTATTTTTTTATTGATTAAACATAGTGACTAAATTATTTGTGTTTTTAGTTTCATGTAGTTAATCTTAAGAATTAGTAACTCTATTGTTTTTAACACACAGTTTTTTTTTCGAATGATATGTTTGACCAATGAAATTTTTTGTCAAACATATTTTTTATTTTGAGATTAAAGTCTAATTTTTAATATTTCAATTCATTATATATATATATATATATATATATATATATATATATATATATATATATATATATATATATATATATATATATATATATATATATATATATATATAATATATATATATATATATATATATATATATATATATATATATATATATATATATATATATATATATTATATATATATATATATATATATATATATATATATATATATATATATATATATATATATATATATATATATATATATATATATATATATATATATATATATATATATATATATATATATATATATATATATATATATATATATATATATATAAATTATTCAAGCATTTGACTGCAAAGCGAACTGAGACTCTTAATGAATAAAGTTTTTAGAGTTATTTAAACATACCAATTTATTTACCATATATACGTATGGGGGGTAAAGAACACTTTTTATTTTTGGATTTAGAATTACTCCTTTCATCCTCTTAAGATCTTCTCATTTTGACTTTTTGTAGTTTTTAAGGAAAGTTGAAAAAATGTAAAAGTTTACTATAATACCTTTAATGAAAATAGGTGGAGTGTATTAAATGAGGTAGGTGAGGTGTAATAAATAAAGTAAGTGGGAATAGTTGTTGTATATATTTTAATTGTTAAAAAAGGTAATGAGAAGATCTATGGTGGACAAATAAAAAGGATTAATGAGAAGATCTATGAGGGACGGAGGGAGTATATTTTTGCATAAAAAGTGATTTAGATTCATCCATTTTTATGAAATAATTAATTATACACCTACTTCTCCGAATGAATTTTATTAATTTTATATTTAGGTTAGTGGTCTTATGCTAAACAAAAAGAATGGGTTTGGTTGCTACATATCTTGAAAAAACGACCATGTTAAAACTCCTCATTGTATAAGTAGACTTAATCTTCTCATTATTTAACTTTTAACGCTCTCCAATATAATAGTTTGATCATTAATATCAAGATTTATACTTATCGTATCTTATGAAAATTCATATTTCAAAACAACGTTTTAAAAAAGATTATTGATATTGCATTTATAGATAAACAAAAATTGTTTTTTCATATATCGAGGCCAATCTTTATCTTTATATATTAAAATTAAGAGTTAAACTCATAGAATTACAATAAGTGGTGAGTCTACATGGCAGCATTTTAACAAATCATCCGCCACCTATACGGATTACGAAGTGTCACTATAATTATTTGGGAAAAACAACTAACTAAAATAAGATTAGAATATGGAGAAAGTGCGAAAATATGAGTTTCAAATTTTTTTATCTCCAAAATATTAACTAAAATACCAATATTTTATTATATAGTGCTAAAAACATTATGAAATGGTAATATACAGTGCCACAACGTCACTGTGTAAACTTTATTTAGGAAATAAAAATATTGAACTCTTATTCTGGGCATAAGATTTATGTCTTACTTCTATTTGAGTGATTTTTTTTAGTTTTGTTTAGGAAATATATACAGAGTAATATATATGGAGTAGTAACTACCAAAAGTTTCCTTCTACACTTATATTACTTTATATATCTTTTTTTATTTTACAAAATCATCATCTTTCCTTCAACTTCTCGGGAACCTCTTTGCATACCTTTCTTTTTTTCTTCTATAGTGTAGATAGGTGAAATTGTGAAACTATTGTGTAATTGATGATGTCATACTTCATTTGGTAAGTTTAAGGGAGGGCATCATTAGTAATATATTTAAAAAGGAAATTGATAGCATTATTTTTTGGTGAATTATATTATTTTTCATATTCTTTGCGGAGCTTACGAGAACATATTTCCAATTTTGTTGATTGGAACTCCAAAATTTATTATTCAAAAATGCTAGGGGTACACCAATTTTTGTACCCCATTTGTACCCCCCTCCATCTCCACTAGGGCGGGGTCGGGAAAACCGAAAACCGAACCGAAATCGATCGAAACGAGCTAGAAAAAAAACCGAACCGAAAAAACCGAAACCGAATCTAAAAAAACCGAACCGAACCGTTATTGTTTGGTTCCGTTTTGGTTTTTACTTTGAAAAACCGAACCGAATCGAAGAAACCGAACTTATTTATATGCTTCTTTTTTATTTATATGAGTATATGTGATATGTATAAAAATCATATAAACTAAAATGCAAATATATTACTAGTCGATTAAAGTTTTTTCTTAACTATTAATTAAACATTTTAACCATATTATAAACTTTAAAAAATCTAAGAATATAAACACCAATAACTAATCCTAATATAGAATTATATAACATTAAAAATTAATATGAGTAGTTAACATATTTACATAAAAAAACAAGTTTGATGTTATAATGTAAATAATTTATTATATAAAAAAACATAAATTCCCTATAGTTGATTTTACATACAATATCTTTAGGATTATTTAGAATCTCCTAGATATTTGTTAGGCACTTGACATATATTTTGTATGTAAAATTGAACCGAATAGAACACTAACCTTCCATTCGGCTTTTTTTTTGTAAAAATCAAGCAAAAAAACCAAACCCAAACGTACGTATTGTTATTTCTTCGTCGAGTTAGTATTTATACAATTTTTAATGTTTATAAGTATTTACTTTTATAAACCAAAATAAAAACCGCTTAAAACCAAACCGAATAACCAACGGTTTACATATTTTTTATGCAAAACCGAACTGAACCGAACCGAACCGCCAACTTATATTCCGTTTTGTCTTTGGTTTTAGGTAAAAACCGAACCGCCAAAACCAAACCCACCCCTAATCTCTACCACACAAAAGCAAGAAAAGAAAAAAAATTAAAATTATAAAAGGAAATCTATGGCTATGATTGTTGGTGTACAAATGAGGTACTAAACATGAAGAGATTCCTTTTTTCTATATAACAAGGTTAAAGTATACAAAATTTGCCCAAGAAAAGTCAAATGAAAATATTAAATCCGAATGGAGACTAATAAGATCGAGACTAAGTTACAATAGAAATCACCCTAAATAGGACTAAAACATAGATAAAAGTACCAAAATAGGACTTTCATGTTTTTTTCCCCAAAATAGGACTTTGCACTGTGGTAATGTGACTTTGCCCTGTGGTAATGTGACAGTGTACATGTGCAAATTACTATACGTTTTTGGTAATGTATATGACCATGTATGGTAATGTAAGTACTATTTCGGGAATAAAAACATGTAAATCCTATTTTAGTATATTTTCAATGTTTCCCCAAGTTACAAATAACAACCACATCAAAGAGATATATAATTTCATATTTATAATTATTTGTATTTTGATAAAACATTTTATATATTGACGAGAATACTATCAAGGGCTTGAATGATTTTGCATTATAAAAGTGAAAAAGAAAAGCTTGCATATGATCTTATGAGACACTTATCTACGATGAATGAATATCAGCACAATATATACGATGAGATAATAGAAGTTCTGACACCTGAAAGAGGAGATTTTTTTATGTATAATTACACTGGAACTGAAAAAAAATTTTTTTTATGGAAATCACTGTTTATTTCTCTAATGTCAAATGATAAGATTATCTTGAATGTCACATCCAGTTGTATTGCAGCATTAATTTTTCATGGGGGAAGGACATGGGTGAATGACATTACACTTGAGATTCTCAATCTCTTTGTGCGATTGCATAATGTGTGCCATCAAACAAGAGAGTCCGAAAGCAGAATTAATCCAACAAGTAAATCTAATAATATGAGATGGAGCATGTATGATGAATATATTTATTTTTAAGGTGCTGGATCACAAAATGAGAGATGTAATGAATTTCTCTAATAAAAACTCTAGAAATGAACCATTTGGAGGGAAAATAGTTGAATTCGGAGGGGGAAAAGTAGGACTCAAAGAAAAAATAATTGTACTCAAAGGTGATTTTTGGCAAACTCTTCATGTTTTACCCAAAACTTCAAGAGAGAAAATTGTGAGTTCTATCATCTATTGTTTAAAATTATGGTCGTATTTTAAAATTTATATGTTAGCGAAGAATACGATATTACATTCTTCTACATCCTCTATCCCAGATAGGGACACACAAATTATTTCTAATTGGATAATTAAAGTTAGAGATGAAAAACTTAGACAAGTGATTGATAAAACAACTCACCTTAAAATTCAGCATAAATTATTAATTCTAGACAAAAGTTATTTTACGAAAAGTATAGTGGACTTCACTTATCCTAATTGAACCTATTGGAGAGTATGAAAATTTATTCATTTTTTAGGATATGGCACTACTGGACCATGCTTGAGGTTGTAGAAATGGTAAATTAATTTGTCATATCCCTCATTCCCTAATATGAAATGGTGTGCCTGAGTTTTGGTTCTTCATGTCAGGCTGATTCAGATGTAATTATTGATGACAATTAAGGACCTGTTTGAGAATAACGTTAGAGATTAGCGTTAGCGATTTGAATAAAATTTTAACGATGCAGATTACATTGAAAACGCTAACGCTAAACGCTGCCCGTAGATAGCCTTTTCAAAACGCTAACCCTAATCGCTAACACTGTTCCCAAACAGACCCTAAAATAACAATTAAATTTTAAATGAAATCAAATGTTCGGGAATCCAAAACTACAAAATAATCTTAAAAATGGGTTAACAATTTTGATATTGAGAAACATTGACCAAATATATGGATTATGTAATGGTACACGATTAATCCTTGAAGAGCCATGAAAGAATATTGTTGGTCTATTGTGGTTTTGAGAAATCGAATCAGCAAAAAAGTTTACATACTCCAAATGAAATTGATACCATCTAATCTAAGACTACTCTTGAAGTTATTTATAAGGCAAATCTCAATAGTCTTATATTTTGCAATGACTATCAACAAAAGTCAAAGTCAAACATTGTCATTTCTTGCATTATTTTTAACCAAGTTGGTATTCACTCATTGCCAGCTTTATATAATGGTTCCATGAGTGAAGACAAAAACGCAACTAAAAATATTGGTTCTAGATGACAATGATACCCTTGCAACTATATCAAAAAAATTATATACCCTATAGTCTTTCAAAAAGTTTGGTATTAAAAAAAACTTGGTTGAATATACATTCAATTCCTCAAATATTGTTTATTCTACTTTGGAATTTTTGTATATAGTATTAAAAATCATAGGGTAATATATTTTCTTTATTCTGAGAAAAAATATTGCATTAAAAAAATTTTAGAACCAATAAAATTTTGTTCGACCCCGTGCGTTGCACGGGTAAAAATACTAGTTAATCTAAATAATAATTACTAATTGAACATGACTGAAGCATTTAAAAATATATCAACCAAAAAAGAAATTATAAGAGGAAAAGGTAATAAAATATTACATTATAGTATGCAAACATATAACTACATACTCTTACCATTAATAAATCAATCCTTTTTTGAGCAGTTTATACAAATGGTAATTGTATTTAATTATATTTAGGAAATGCTATTAAATAATAAACAATACTACATAAATGGTAAAACCCATAGACACATGTTTTTACTTTAAAGCAATAATATGAAATAATATCTAATAAATTGTTACATTTAAAAATGGTAATATATACATGTATTTTGAACGGTAAAGTTAATATAAACATATGTTTTGGTAATAAAGTATTTACACACTCCATGTTAATAAAAAGTAAGTTCGTATATAAAAAAGGTAATTAAAAATCTAATTACCATAATAAAGAAAGGCTAATAAAATAGATATATTATTATGTTATTATGTTAATAAAAACATGTATTAAATTTCCATTTATTGTAATAAAATATAGTTAAATACGTATAGAGTAAAGTACATACTTAATACGTATACAAAAATGCTAATTAAAAAAATATTAAAGGTAATGATTTGGAAAATTAATTGAACGAAATAAATTATTATGTTATTATGTTAATTAAAACATGATTGTTGAAATTGTAATAAAAAATAGGAAAATACATTTAGAGTATTGTACATATTTAACACGTATATAAAAATGGTAATAAAAAAATTTGAACGTTAATGCAACGAAATAAATTAAAGTATAAGTATCTGCTTGAAAAGGTAAGTGTTCATAAAAAGAAAAATAAATAAAAATGTATGCAATGACGATAGTAACCCGGTTGGCTAATCACTCAATACAAGAAAAAATATTATCAGGAAACCACATGGGTGAAGAAGTCGTTATTCCAAGACTATCATTAACACTGTCCAATACAAGAGTTCTTTTCAAGTTTCAAAGAAAACAATTTCATGTGGTTACTTCGTACACATTTACTTAACAAGAGTCCGGGCAATCTCTGATATAATGAAGACAATATTCCCACAAATTATACAAATAATGTAGTATATAAAGAAGTCTTTTGAAATTTGTAAAACAGTGATGTTTTATACCTTAAAATAATATAATCTCTGATCAATATTCTATTGCATCTCATTTTTTATCATTGAAAAATGATCTGAATTTAATTACGTAAAAATGACCCGTGCAACGCACGGATGTGATACTAGCTAAACATGTAATGAAATAAGGAAATCATTTTATTTATTTCATAGGCACTTACAGTGTATTTATTATTGATTCTTATGAAAATCGTATATAAAGAAATTATTTTATTTAAAATATGTATAAAGTTAAAATGAAACACGGTACCGTGCTATTTAACTTTTTATAACACCGTATCATAAATTTAATATTCCTTAATTACATTTTTATACACACATTACATCTTAATTTGTAAATATTAATTATGTATTTTGTGTTACATACCAATTCAACATTTTATTTTATTACACATCTTTTTTGGTGTTACTTACACAGAAACTGTGTTTTTAATTACATATTAATTTATAAATATAAATTATGTTTTTGGTGTTTCTTATCATTTCAATATTCTAATTTATTACACACCTCTTGTTAAATATATATTGTATATATAATATATTTTATATATATTTGGTAGTTTCCCTTGTATAGAAGGATTGCATTTATATCCTACCATAAGAGCATCTCCAACCCATAGTGTATATGGTAAAATTTACACTATATGCAATATACTATTCATTTTTTGATACTCCAATGGATAGTGTAAACTAAAGATTAAAAAACACTATAGTGGAAAAAGCAATTCCCAACTTGTATATATACAAGATGGTGCAAACCAAATGCTAAAATAATTATTTCAATATTTAGTTTTAAAAGATATTAAAAATATTATTAATAGATTGGTTACATTATGCACATCATAAATGTGATTATAATTAAACCAAAAATTAAACATATAAATAACTCAAAATAATAAAATATTATAAAAATGTATTATATAGAAGATATGGTTGGAGTGAGTATAAAAAAGTGAATGTGTAAAACACTATTGATAGTGTAAACTAAATTTTACACTATCATTTTTTCCACTATGGGTTGGAGATGCTCTAATTAGGAGACTTGTATCTTGTATATATTCGAGGCTTGACCTCCGAGATCAATAGAGAAAATCATTATTCTTCATGGTATCAGAGCCTCTTACCGTGGCCTAAAACCTAGAAACTATCTCTCTCTCTCGTGCGCCGTCTCTCTCAGCCGCACTCCCCAAACCCTAACGCCGCAGCCCTCTGCTCGGCGTTCTCCCCCCCTCTCAACCGGCGACTGCCGTACCCAGCAGCGACGCACACCAGCAGCATCTCCAGCGGCGCAGCACCTCCGACAAGTCTCCTTCCCCGACTTCAACACCTCACTTGGCTTTCACGACCATCTCGAACGTGAAACTTCACGTTCCGATCCTCTTAAGCTTTACGGAGCCGAACTACAAAAAATGGAGCCACCTTTTTCTCTTGTTGGTTCGGCGCTTCTCCCTCGGTGACTTTCTCACCGGAAAGTCGGCTCCCTCCAACGACGACGACACTGATTGGTACCAACTCGATGCTCTTATCCAGGGTTGGATCCTCTCAACGATCAACGACGAGGTCTCCGACCTAGTCCTCTCCTATATTTTGGATTATATTAACATTTCTAAAAAAGAGTGAACTTTTTATGACTTTTAAAAGATAAACTAGACTTCATACCCGTGCGATGCACGACCAAAATTTTACTACGTACTAAATTTTTCAATATTTATGGAATATATATTAAGAATATCTTTAGTGAAGAGATGGTGGAAACCTTAGTGTAATGATATTACTCCTTCCGTCCTAAAACTTTCTTCCCGTTGCGCAAAACGAAGAAAAATCCCAAGTTTTTTCAATCTATTTTATTTAAATATTGGTATAGAAATAAAAAAATAAAACATACATATTTAAAAACTACATCAAAAGTTCAACAAAACAAGTGGTGACAAGAATATTTTATTTTATCATATAGGCCATGAAAAAACACAAATAAATATAAATTCCCGTGAAGTTGGAATAGTGCTCTAGGAAGAAAGTTTTAGGACGGAGGGAGTATAAATGAACTGGGACTTTCGTAAAAAGGAAAGTACACGCTCACCGACTCATGAAAAGTGTGAAAAGGCCTATATTTTTCATCTCGATCTTAAGACCACAGAAGAACAACTTTTTTTTACATATAGGGCAAATCTTATGTGATTCTTGAGTTGATATAATAATACTAACAACAACATTATTATAAAAATTTTATCTTTTAATTAGGTCAAATAAGATTCATTTAAATAAGACTAGATCTAATTAGATTAGATATAATGAAAACATAGCATGTCCAATCATATCAGATTCAATGAGATCAAATTGAATTTAAAAGAATCAAATCTAATCAGATCTGATTTAATCATATCAGATCGGACTAAATATTTTAAAAATTATATCAGATTTAGTAAGTTTATGGCTTTGTTCTTTTCAATTGTTCCGATCTGAATTGAATTTTTTTAGGTTTATCTGATCTGAATGAATCTGATCTAATTTGAATGATCTTAACTGATCTTGTCTAAATGAATTTAATTTGAATTCAAATTCAAATTATTATTATTCGAATTCACGTAACAACAACAACAACAACAACAGTAGCAACAGCAACAGCGGCAGCGGCAGCAGCAGTTTCTTCTAATCTAATCTGATCCTAATGGATTCAATCTGATTTCATTAAGAAGTAATACGAAGCAAAAACAAGTTGAAGAGAACGAGGCGTATATCAATGAAATAGAGCCTTAAGAGTGTCCCATTCATCTAGTTTGTTCTGATGTGATTTTTTAAAATTCTAATCGAATATTATTTGATCTGATTGGATCTGATTAGGTATGATATCATTAGAATTTTGGTTCAAATTAAACTTAAATTGATTAGCATAATTTCACAACTTTTAAATATTATAATGATCATTTATTCTATAATACAATCAATAACTTTTATTTTATGATTATTATAATCAATCAATATATACATTAGAATAAAAAAATCCTTAACAACAACTAAGAATTGAAAAATTTTAATTATTTACTTTCAAATATTCAATACAAGGAAGAGAGAGTATTAATATAAAAATATGAATATCATACTACAAATAATTATTCTCCATTTTTTCTACATCTTACATAATACTCCTTTCGTCCTAGTGTATTCATTCAATTTGACTTTTTCAAATTAAACTTGACAAATTTTAATACAATAATAAATTAAAGTTATTGCTTATTAATACAATAAATTAAAATGTTAAAAGTTTTAAACAAGATAAAACAAATGAAGTGGTTTTTATACTAAAATATATTACCGTTTTTATTCAATTGAGGTGTAACATTGTTGACTGTGACTTAAAAAAGTCAAACTTGACAAATATACTGAGACGAAGATAGTAATATATTACATGTCACCAGAAAAGAGGTGCAACACGAGAGCTTCCTAAGGGGTCACTCATCCTTGTCTACTCTCGCCCAAGCACGTTTAACTTCAGTGTTGTGACAGGATCCAGTGCATTGCATGTCACAATTATTCAATAAAAAAATATTGCATTCTACAATTTACCCACATCACAAAAAAATCTAACAGAGTCATAATCTCTTAAAAGAAAAGAACACACTTGATCTTTTCTAGGTAGGGCGGTAGGGGTGAGCAGGTACCAAACTGATCCCAAAATTTCCCGAAAAAGCCGAGATTATTGAAACGAAAAATACCAAATCAATAAATTACTAAAAAAGAAGCGTACCCCATCGAACCGAATGGTCGGTCAGGTAGTTGAGAATGGTACGAGGTAACTTCTCATACTGAAAACCTCGAACTGAATATACATACAAATATGTTATAAAGATAATAATGTTTTTATATTTCTTCTTTAAAAAATAAATTAATTTTGAAAAGTTGGTTCAAGTATAGATGAGTTATATATAATCTTTAATTTAAATAATCATTTATTTGAACTTTAACTTTTTTGTAGACGAATATAAAAAAATTAACAAACATTTGAAATACTATTTTATTGTCATTGTTCTCTTTTGTTGTGAAATACGGAGTACGAAATATAAATTAAATTAAGTTTTATAAGCATTTCTTGCATTTAATTATTCATTTTTCAATTATTTATCTTTCTCTATTTGAACGTACTTTCAATTTTTTTCAAATAAAAAATTTTGTACATTTCAAAAGTGTAAACTGAGTATGTATATATATTTATCACAATATTTATCGGAATTGAAACTGGACCATCTCGAACCATACTGAATCGATACTTCGAGATTAGATTCAGTACGATGTAAAATACCATAGTTAACCAAAATATTTGGTGGGGTATGGGTAGGAACCAAATACCCTACCCTACACGCCCACCCATAATTCCAGTATTTCCAGCTTCAACTTGTTAGGTGGCAACGTAGTAATCTGAATCCTAATCCGTGACCATTTCTTGTTCAGTTAATGAACTCCCCCGAAAGGAATAGTTTTGTTTTGCAGCCAAGAGAGATAATCGTGATTACTCTGTATATAAAGTTCCCTGAAAGACTAGAATGATTTACACGCCTTCAATTCAACGCTCAGTTCAGCCCTTTCTTTTTCTTCCCCTTTAAGGTCCTAATTCTCAATTTCCAAGGATTGAAGCTTCTCTTCTGAATCGATTTCAAAGTAGTCAGCTCAAAAGGTCCAGGAAACATATCTACCCGACTTCCCGTCATATCATTTAAGACCCTAACTCCGTGTTTGATCTCAAGTAGGGTGACTCTAAATGCGTATTAAAGATTCGATTTTTGGGGTTGCTTTCTGAGATTTAACAGCTTTTTTTTATCCTGACTGCGGAATTTAAATTAGGCTTGTTTGTTTGTGGAATACCGGGATTCAAGATGAGGAAAGAGGTCTGTATTTTAGCTTGTGTGTGGTTTCTCGTTAGTGGGTCTTGTTTGTGTAGATTTGTAGTGGAGAAGAATAGTTTGAGGGTGACTTCCCCAACCTCCATCAAAGATGTGTACGAGTGTGCAATTGGGAATTTTGGGGTTCCTCAGTACGGAGGAACCATGACGGGCGTGGTGATGCACCCAAAGGCTAACCAGAAAGCATGTAAAAGCTTCGATGATGTCGATGTTTCCTTTAAATCCAAGCCTGGTAGCATGCCTGTCTTTGTTCTGGTGGATCGTGGAGGTAAGATTCCAATCTTTCTTGTTCATTTAATTGTCTGCATTTAAATTGTATTTGATTTGTTATCTTTGAGAAATTGTGGCAAATGTGTGGCTTGTGATTATATGTTAGCACACATGAAGATGATGATCATCTGATCTACGGAGTATTAGTTTTAAGTGTGTAATTTTTGGTGTCACACAAATGAATAAAAGTGAAAAACAAATAGTTCACTAGCAATTGACACTGTTTGAGTCATGTCTAAGAAATGTGTTTTCTGGGGTTTGATCACCTCTGTGGCAGATTGCTATTTTACGGTGAAGGCTTGGAATGCTCAGAAGTCTGGAGCTGCTGCCATTTTAGTTGCCGATGACAGGACTGAGCCTTTGATCACCATGGATACCCCAGAGGAAGAAAATGCGCAGCCAGATTATCTGCAGAATATAACTATTCCTTCAGCACTCATTAGCAAGGATCTCGGGGATAAAATCAAGAAAGAACTCTCAAAGGGAGAGATGGTTGTCATAAACCTTGATTGGAGGGAGGCTCTTCCACATCCTGATGAACGGGTTGAATATGAGTTCTGGACAAACAGTAATGATGAATGTGGACCCAAGTGTGAAAGCCAGATAGAGTTTGTCAAAAACTTCAAAGGAGTTGCGCAGATACTCGAGCAGAAAGGATATACCCAATTCACTCCACATTACATTACTTGGTACTGCCCAGAAGCTTTTACTTTGAGCAAACAATGCAAATCTCAGTGCATCAACCATGGGAGATATTGTGCTCCGGACCCCGAACAAGACTTCAGCCGAGGATATGATGGGAAGGATGTTGTTTTGCAGAATTTACGGCAAATTTGTTTCTTCAGGGTGGCTAATGAAAGTGGAAAACCATGGCTTTGGTGGGACTATGTTACTGATTTTTCAATCCGCTGCCCAATGAAAGAGAAGAAGTACACAAAAGACTGTGCAGATGAAGTGATACAATCGCTTGGTAGGCTGGATTCTGGTTTTCAAATATTTCACTGGATTTTGCATGCTTTCTCTATGATATGCCAATTTCCTTAACTTTTCTACTGTGTGTATTTTGAATATCGTGTGTAATTTTATTTCTGATAGTTATTCGTTTGTGATTTGTTGTGGCCTTATACTAGCATCCTAGATGAGCATTTTCTAATTAGTGTTTCTATGTGGTAAGTGGTAACTCATTGTTCTCCCCTTGGGTGTGTTGAGTGAGCATTCTATATACACTGTATCACTTCCTCGTCTTGGATTTTTGGACAATATCTGACTGCTACTGGTTTATTACATTTGCTGTTGTAGGCATTGACATTAAACAAATTGACAAGTGTGTGGGGGATGCTGAAGCAGATGCTGACAACCCCGTTCTAAAGGTCGAACAGGAAGCACAGGTATACTTTTTGAGTTGAAACCAGTCTTCTACTTTTATACACTATATCTCTGTCATCTTTGATGCAATTTACGTACCGGGTTCTGTTAATTTCAGATTGGAAAAGGTACCCGTGGAGATGTGACTATCTTGCCAACTCTTGTAGTAAACAATAGACAGTATAGAGGTACAAATGCTAAAACAAACAGAAAGCTTCCTCACTTTAAGTTTGTAAGAGAATAAAAAATCGTGACTTTATTGATCATGGTATAAATTGTAGGCAAGCTCGACAAGGGAGCAGTAATAAAGGCTATTTGCTCAGGATTTGAGGAGACAACAGAGCCCACAATTTGCTTATCTGATGGTTATTCTTTTTACGCTTTTGACTTTTTGTCTCCTGAATTGACATCTTACTCTCACTGTTATTCTACCTAATACAGTAGGAACTTTCCCCACCCCAGCTCCTACACTCATCCCTCTTTCCTCACGGGAATGAATAAGTGAAAATGCCTCAAATCATGAACCAGACCTGGTTACAATTTCTCATTATGCGAAGTGCTCTCTCCTAAGCACACTTAAGTAAATTCATACTTTTCCACATGTTCTATCAAAGTATATAAGTTCAGTGTTTCCTGACCCCTTTTTAAAATCCATGGTGATGTAGCTACAATTTGCAACTGCACTTTGCCAAAATTGGTGTTTTTATTCATATAATTGTAATCCAGTCATTTATGACAAATTGTCATAGGACTAATGATGATGATTGTGTTCATTTCTTGGCTTAATAGTGTGGGTATATCAAATACCAACAAACTAATCCATGCTTTTGTACTTTACTTGAAAGGTCCTACATTTAGCTTCTTCTTTTTGTGTGTGGATAATTTTATAATAAGCCTACAGTGTTGTTGTCTATAGATATCGCATCAATGTTCATTCTCAACTTTTTTTTCCTTTCTTTCCCTTGCAGATATACAAACAAATGAGTGTTTGCAGAACAATGGCGGGTGCTGGCAGGATAAGTCTTCTAATATTACTGCATGCAGGGTACTCTGCTAGCTGTAGATGAATGAATGATTACTTCCTCTTCAGTTCTTTGAATCCGCAAGTTCATATTTTTGAACTGTTGTGTACTTGTCTTATTCATTAAACTTTGTTGTAGGACACTTTCCGTGGGAGGGTATGCCAGTGCCCCACGGTGCAAGGAGTGAAATTTGTTGGTGATGGTTACACTCACTGTGAAGGTAAATGTTTATGCGTATTCTTGTGTGCACTTTCAATGTGTTAAAGCAAATCTGCTGATGTTTCACCCGTACTATTGCTCCTCTGACTTTATGGATTTGAAGCGTCTGGGGCATTGCGATGTGCACTTAATAATGGAGGTTGCTGGAAGCACACACAGGATGGCCAGACATACTCTGCTTGCATTGTGAGTAGCTCTATTTAAACTTGTTGTCTTGAGCTTCAGAACTTTCTTTTCCTTTTGTATTTTTCCCTTACTCTGCTTTGATACCTATTCACTAGTTTCAGATCTTTTATTCCCTTGGACTTGCTTAACAGTAAAAGATTTATCAAGGGGACTTGTATTGAGGTTGATTGCTACAAATTCTTGGTGAGTATTATTCCATTTTTATTTGTTCTTTTCTCAGGATGATCATACAAAGGGCTGCAAATGTCCACCTGGATTCGTAGGTGATGGGATCAACAATTGTGAAGGTACATGCCTCTTAATATTTGTGTGCCTTGAATGAATTTAGGTTGGGCCAGAGCAACCAAGATTTTTTTACTTATTAGTCATACCTTTATGAATTACAAAGTGATTGATACTGGAGTCCATATAGAATTCCTAATTGAAGCCAATTAGGCACTCAGTGCCCAGTGAAAGATATTGCGACTACAAGCTGATAATCCTACTTGGTTCTTTAATCTGATACTACCTTTGTCCCACTTTGTTTGATTCACTTTCTCACCTAGTCTAGCAAAATTATGGATATTTTTACTACTGTATCTACTTCAAAGCTAACTTTGTTAGATGCAACTATATCTTATTTATACTCCAGTTACTTTTTACTGTCCCACTTTATATATCCTCACCTTTCTTTACTTTTTGTGGGAGCCATATCACTTTTCTTCTTTAAGATATTAAAATTTTAAAGTAATGACCCTTATTCTAACAAAACTTGTGTCCAAGCCAAATGTGTCCTACTTCTTGGGACAGGAGTATTATCTTACATTCTTACACCATCCAAACTTTCCATTCTTCAGATGTTGATGAATGCAAAGAGAAATTGGCTTGCCAGTGTCCACAGTGCAAATGCAGGAACACATGGGGCAGCTATGAATGCAGTTGCCATGGTGATCTGTTATACATGCATGAACATGACACATGCATAAGTAAGCGTAAAAAACGTGTTTCTTTATGGTGTCTAGTTTTAGGAATTGCCCTTGTTCAGTGGCATCCGGTAAAAGGGTTATTTGTTTTTGTCCATTGCCTGGCAAGCATATCCCAATTCATTGCTATCTTCCAAATGCAGCTGGTAAAGATGTTAAAACTGGCTTCAGCTGGGGCACTCTTTGGGTCATCATCCTTGCATTGGCAGCTGTAGGAGTTGCAGGATATGCAGTTTATAAATACCGGATCCGGGTAATTCTCATTATCTTCTCTGACTGTTGTGTTTCATTGTCTACTAGATTTTTGTTAGAACAGAGAGGATATACGTAAATTCAAATGTTATTTCAGAAAATCAAAAAAGAAAATAACTCCGAAGCCATTAGAATAATTTTGCTCTTATGTATGGACAAAACTGTGATATTAGCAATGGTCTGTGCATCAGAATTTCATTTTTCCCCTATGCTTAAAAGATGACTGTGGGATTTGCAACCCTGCAGAGATACATGGATTCTGAGATTCGCGCTATAATGGCTCAGTACATGCCTCTCGATAACAATGGTGAGGCCCCCACCCACCACGCTTTGAATGGAAATGTGTGATTATCGTGCTTCAAAGTTCAAAGAGGAGGAAACACCATAAATCTGAAGTTGCCATGGGTTGTTTTTGCCCAGTGCCACTCTTGTATTACGATACTTAGAATATTGCAATAAAATCCCTATGGCATGGAGAAATTTTAACAAAAAAAGGGTTTTTGCATCATGTTCACATGATTTATACATGCATATATTTAAAATAAAATGTTCAAGTGGACGATTTTACCCTGTTAGAACTTAACAATTTCACATGCACATATTTAAAATAAAATGTTTGAACGTGCATAACGCAATTAGAAATAGTATGGAAATCTGAAATTGAAAGCATGGATGACATGAGATAGTGACTTTAAGAGCTCCAGCAATGAAGTTGCTACACTGTGTCTAATGACAAGAAAAAAACATGAGATAGTGACTTTAAGAGCTCTAGCAATGAAATTGCCATATTATGTCTAATGACAATAAAGGGGTAAGTATTTCTAACGTTTCTTTTACTATATTGAGACATCACAAAAAGTATTTATTGAATTATTTGGTGAATTTAAGGTCTCTATCATTGCCAAAAATGTCAACGCTAAACTCATGTTTTTAGAAAAAGATACCGTAATAAATTTTTGAAACATGATAATAACCTCAAAAATAAAATTAAGGTAATATTTGAAAATAATAATACTATTGACCAGAATCCTAGTTGTTTTTTGTTCAATTGTCTAAAGTTAGAGAACGTAGAACTTTTAAGAACAATAAAAAAAATTAAAGTTGGGAACACCTAAAAAATTTGATGTAAAGAAAATTAAGTTAGTCAAGGCTAAGGATAATAGACCACCTGAAAAAAAATTTAATCATTCTAGGAAAAATAATTTTAAATCACCTATATATAAATCTAGAAAAACATTTCTAGGAATAATAATAATTCTAGGAAATATATAGACAACCTAGAAATATTATGGAAACTTCTAGAAATACTACGTAATAATTTTGGATCACCTAGAAATTATTTCACTTAACCTAGACATGTGCATAACTCAAAAATCTTTTGGAATTATTGTAATTGGATAAGACTAGAACTGATCAAAGTGCGGCCGGGCTGGGTTTCGGGCCGGGCCGAGACACTACTTTACGAGAATTTTCTAGGCCCGAGCCCGTCGAGGCCCGTATAACGGGCCTAACAATTGAAGCTCGAGCCCGGCCCGCATGGTTACCCGCGGGCTTCGGGTCAGCTCGGCTCGACCGACAAAAACTTCTAAATAATTTAAAAAATAATTTTTTTAAAAAAAAATAAAGTAACAAGTTAATATATTAGATTTTTTATATAAAAACTATTATGAATTATGAGTGATGAAAGAAAAATTAATATATAAATATATTTTGTTTGATATTGCTACTATGTATGGAGTACAAAATATTATCTATTGGAATGTCATAATCAATGTATTATACGTTGCAAACAATACGGAGTAGTAAAGATGGATTCATTATATTATATAAATTTATAGTTTATTTTTTCACCCCATAAAAGTATGTATGTGTGCTTGTAGTAATTTGAAATAGGTTTTTTCTTTATTATTATTATTAATGTTGTTATTGTTATTTTATTATAATTATATTAATAATAAATATTTTAATTTATTTGGGCTGGGCCGGCCCTGCCCGTGGGCTTGAGCATAAACCCTAGCCCGACCCTAAAATATTCAGGCCGCCATTTATAAGGCCCAAGCCCGGCCCGTACCCTAAAATGTTAAGCCCAAGCCCGCTATTTTGCGGGCGGTTTTTTGCGGGCAGGTCGGATACCCGAGCCCGTGATCAGGTCTAGATAGGACACAACTCTCAAATATTTTATCAAACAAATAGATTTATTACAAGACACTCAAAATTTATGATTATTTATCTAAGGCTGTGTTTTTTCTCCTGATCATCTGGTTTTTAAAGTTTTGATCTCATCTGGTCTGATCTGATTGGATCAGATCAGATCTAGTCTGATTTAATCTAATATAAATTTGACTTAAATTAAAATTAAAATTATTATTATTATTATAATAGCTATAATAATAGTAATAATAATAAAAGAAATAATCTCAATAATATTAATAATAATAGTAATAATAATATTCATAGTAATCGTAATAATAATAATAGTAATAATAATAGCAATAATAATAATAATAACAATAGTAATAATAATAATAGTAATAGTAATAATAATAGTAAATGTAATAATAATGATAATAGTAATATTATATTAATATAATATTAATATTAATATTAATATTAATATTAATATTAATATTAATATTAATATTAATATTAATATTAATATTAATATTAATATTAATATTAATATTAATATAATATTAATATTAATATTAATATTAATATTAATATTAATATTAATATTAATATTAATATTAATATTAATATTAATATTAATATTAATATTAATATTAATATTAATATTAATATTAATATTAATATTAATATTAATATTAATATTAATATTAATATTAATATTAATATTAATATTAATATTAATATTAATATTAATATTAATATTAATATTAATATTAATATTAATATTAATATTAATATTAATATTAATATTAATATTAATATTAATATTAATATTAATATTAATATTAATATTAATATTAATATTAATATTAATATTAATATTAATATTAATATTAATATTAATATAATATTTTTTAATATGATAAGATTAGATCCGATCTGATTCTAATAAAAATAAATAATAAGCCGGACAAATAAGTTGAACAGAACGTAGCCTAACTCCCAAGGCCCTAATAGTCTTGTAAACTTAAGATTTATTTTTAAATACATTCAGAAGTCTGTTTGAAAAAGACTACAAAATTGTAATGGATGATCCAACACTAGACAAAATATAAATATAGTCTAGGGGTGGGCATGGTCCATGCTACTACATTAACCTTTCACAGACCATGAATATTAAAAATCTTATTAGTAGTAAATTTTATAAGAATAAAATATTTGAAATCTTATAGTACATGATGGTATAAATTATCGACCGGTATATCGT
This sequence comes from Cuscuta australis, assembly GCA_003260385.1. Taxonomy (NCBI): domain Eukaryota; kingdom Viridiplantae; phylum Streptophyta; class Magnoliopsida; order Solanales; family Convolvulaceae; genus Cuscuta; species Cuscuta australis. The sequence goes on from NQVE01000116.1 coordinate 344,005, forward strand.
TTTTAGCCCGGCAAAAACGATAAACTAGTCTAAAAAATACACCAAAATATAAACACAGGAATTTTTACGTGGAACCCAAATCGGGAGAAAACCACGTGCCTTTTTTGGCGGTACCTTGCCAACAGGGGATTTTTTATTAATATAGGGGGTGTGTACACGGTACATGATTTGGGCTTAGAAGCCATTAATGGTGGAGCTAGAAGCTCTTGAAGAAAAAGGAAAAACATACTAAAAACTTTCTAAAGAGGGAGATAGAGATGTGCAGGAGATGAGTGAGTGAATGGCCTCCCTAACATTGAAGGAGAGCCTTCCTTTTATAGGAGTAGCTCGAGCATCTTCAGAGGAATATTTTTTTATTCCTCTATTTTATTAAACAAGCCTAGTTTGACTGTTTTTCATAAATAATTGGAAAATGTGGGCCGAGTCACGCATTATTTCCCATCAGTACAGATTACAACAGACTGAGGAGATGAACGTGACTCCAAAGAAATATGAAAATGAAATAAATCTAAATTTTTAACTTATCCGGATTAATAACAATAAATAGAACAAAATAAATAGCTTCCGATCTTCAAATGCCTTAATTGACGAGACTAAGAAATTTGTGCTTTGGATTGAAACAACCAAGCTAATTGAACTTGTTACTTGTGAACAAAATATACAAAACTGAACAACGTAACAAAGTAGCGGAGTTGTCCATATAATATTTTCCGCCTACCGTACTAGAGAACGTGGACACTTTCCTACCAAGATAAAACCACTATCGTATGTGGTGGTTGTACGGACCATCTACACACCAACGAACAAGAACAATGTCACAGAATTACCGTTAGAAGATAAGGCAATATTTTCTCCCTCAACTTCCTTTTCCAAGATAAGAAAGATGAAGCTTCAAAAATGAAAAAAAACCTTGCTTGGTTTTTTCCCTTCCTAAGAGAGTAAATAAAGAATATCAATGCTCTTCTTAATTGGCTTCATGACTTTTCATTTGTGTAACTCACACCATAATGACCCACTAATAAGGGCTTGTTCTTTAAGATTGTAAAAATAGTTGGATGTTGGAAAAACTGGAAAAAACTGAAGGGAATTGGAAGAAACTGGAAAGAACTGGAAGAACTAGAAGGAACTGGAAGAACTAGAAGTAACTGGAAAAAACTGGAAGGAACTGGAAGAAACTGGAAAAAACTGGAAGAAACTGAAAAAAACTGGAAAACCTAAAAAAAACTTTAAAAATATTAATTTTAAATTCTCGTTGTTATAAATTATTATTATTATCATCATCATCATCATTATCATCAACACAATCATCATCATAACGTTATTTTAGTGAATGTCTTTAACATATAAAAAAAATATTGTTACTTTTTAAATACAAAAAACTACTTTTACAAAAACTAATTATAATATAAAGTTAGCATAAATATAAAAATATTAAATTTTAAAAAGGCTGTGTAGTTATATTGCACCTCAATTTATTTATGTAGTATTTATTATAAATAATGTAATTGTAATTATAATTTATATATTAAAACATTTTGTTTTAAATATCATACATGTCACATAATCAAACCTATTGTTTATTTCATGATTGACATTTTATTTTCATTGAATTCCTATTTTTGGAATTAAGACAAAGAACTTTTTTATTTACATTTTTTTATGTTTTACTCATATTTTTGTCTTTTTCTCTAAGCTCTTTTGACTTATAATTTTTTTATTAAAACATTTCAATGTAACTATTTTATCCATGAATTTTTAGTATAATTTAACATATTGATGTTTTCCTGTTTTATCATGTAGAATAATATATAAAAAATGTCTTATTCATATTAAAAAGTTGAAGAAAAAAAATAATAAGTGTGAATCGTAAAAATAGTTAGATGAAAAAAATAATTTATAAACTACAGTTATGAATATAATAGTTGTAATAATAATAATAATAATAATCACATTGAAATGTATCATTTTTAGAGTAATTGGTTGAGGAGTAGAAAGAATTTGAAGAAAATGAAAAAAGTTGGAAGAAAGTGGAAGAACTAGAAGAAACTGGTCTCCTGAGAGAGTCTTTCGAGCTACACTACTTTCATTAAGCTTACATATGCTTAACAAACCAGTACAACCTGAGAACTCGAGTCACATGAGCCTCGATACACTTGCTCGAAATTACCGTACTCCAAGACTTCAACCGCTCGGACTCGTTGCCCAGGACTTCAACCAGTAATATTGCAGGTTCTTGGCAAATCCAATGCTCAATTAGACGAATTGGTCTTCTCAAACCTCTCTCTTATAATATGAACTCTCTAGAAAGAGTAGATGAAGAGATACAATGAAAAAGAATACGGGATGATGTTGAAATGATATTATTAGGAAGTATAATTAAATTAGAATACTTCTTTCCTTTCCTACTAGGATTATTCTTTCCTTTCCTACTTGTACTTTGATTACTCTTGTATTTCCTATATATAGGGCCATATCTCTCAATATTCAATAAGACAAGTTATTATCAAATTGTATCATGGTATCGGAGCTAAGGCTCTCAAAAACCTAGCCTCTCTTTTTTCCGACCGCCGCCCACCATGGCAGCCCCGTCAGATCATTTGGCTTCCTTACCCTCCAGAGTAAAACTTTTGCTTCGGAGTCTCCACAACTTAATCTCAGAAAAACTCACCAAAACAAATTATCCGGCATGGTCTCTCAATGTCCAGACAGCTCTTTCAGCTAATCTCCTCCTTGGATGGATTGATGGTCATGAAGCAGCCCCGGCGCCAACTATCTCCAAAAACGATAAAACTGTCCCTAATCCAGAGTATACCTCTTGGACCATCGTTGACACACAGATTCGCGCCTGCCTCCTAGCGGTCATCAGCCCCTCCGTTCACAAACATGCTCGCGGCTTCACCACATCTGCTGCCCTCTGGGATGCTTTGGCCGCACGGTACAACTCCGTGTCCACCACTCATGTTTATCAGCTTCGAGACAAACTCCACACTCTTCGTAAAGGTACCAAAACTATGACAAAATACCTTGATGACGTGGCAACTATTCTCTCGGATCTCGATGCCTTGAAAGAAGAGATCCGTGAACGTGATGTGGTGAATGCTGTTATTCGTGGTCTTCCCACCGAATACTCATCCTTTAAGCAAAACATTCGCATGAACAATACCAATATTTTGTTAAATCAGCTTTCTGGATGGCTGATCTCCGAAGAAATAAACCCGGAGATGGAGAATAAACTTAGCCTCACCGAGTCTACCATCACCGAACCTCGCACAGCAGTTCTCGCTACGAACGATCGGGGTCGCGGTAGAGGAAGCTACCGCGGTCGACCGTCACCTGGACGCGGATACAACAGCGGACGTGGAGAAAGGAACAACGGTCGACCGTCCCAGGGAAACGGTCAACCGTCACGGGATCTGCCAACCTGCCAAATCTGCGAGAAACGAGGTCACTCTGCGTCTGCGTGCTGGTATCGATTTGATGATTCTTATACTGCGAACTTCTCCTCCAGTGCTCCCCGTGCAATGCATGCATCTACGAGTAATCATTCTGGAAACTGGTATCTGGACACTGGTACCAACACCCATGTCACGTCTGATTATTCTCAGCTACAATCTCCTCATCAATACACCGGTACTAATGCTATTACCGTAGGCAATGGTCAATCCCTACCCATCACACACTCTGGCTCAGGTTTTGTCCATACTCCTAATGGTAAATACCACCTTTCTACTCTTCATTATGTCCCTTCCCTTACCTCCAATCTATTGTCTGTCCATCGATTTACCAAAGATAACAACTGCACTCTTGTTTTCAATGCCAATGATTTCCAGATAGTGGACAATCCTACCAACCAGGTGCGGTACAAGGGCCTCTGTGAGCATGGGTTATACACACTTCCTTCCAAACTCCCAACCGTTGCGTATCAAGCTATCCAAGAGTCCACTTGGCATCGTAGACTCGGTCATCCAACTCCTCCGATTGCCAAATCTATTTTGTCTTCCTTAGGTTTTCAGTTTTCAGAGCCTTTACATTGTGAATCATGTTATGTCTCTAAGTCCTGTCGTTTACCTTTTGAATTGTCTGAACATAAGGCCACAACGCCCTTTCAATTAATACATTCTGATGTTTGGGGTCCCACCTTTGTTCCTTCCAGTAGCGGTTTTCGATTTTATATCTCTTTTGTTGATGATTTCAGCAAATTTACCTGGATTTATCCCCTAAAACATAAATCTGAAGCTTACTCTATTTTTGTGAATTTTGAAAAAATGATAAAAACTCAGTTTAATTCTCACATCAAAATTTTTCGAAGTGATAATGGCAAATAATTTGTAAATAACGCTTTTGGCCTTTTCCTTCAAACTTTAGGAGTCCTTCATCACACCTCTTGTCCCTACACTCCTGAGCAAAATGGGGTCGCTGAACGGAAACACCGTCATCTCATTGAAACGGTTGTTTCTCTTCTATACGACTCTGCTCTCCCGACTACCTTTTGGGTCGAAGCTCTTGCCACAACAAACTATCTTATCAACCGTATGCCCACCAAAACTCTCTCCAACAAATCTCCCTTTGAAACTCTTTATAACCGCCCTCCTACATATACTCACCTTCGTGCCTTTGGTTGCTTGGTCTATCCATGGCTCCGCCCTTACACTCACCACAAACTTCAACCACGCTCCACTCCTTGTGTCTTCTTAGGATATCACCCCACCACTAAAGGGTATAAATGCTATGAACCCGTGTCTCAAAAGGTTTATGTCTCTCGTCATGTTCGGTTCGTCGAGGATCAATTTCCATATCCCAAATTGTCATCCCTCCCGTCACCCTCTCCTATAACCCCTATTTTTTCTCTAAGCTCAGGCTCACATGCTCCTGTCCCACTGACGGTCCAACCCAAGACCCGTCCCACCAGTCACGGACGACATCCCGGCACCCTCCCTATGGACACGCCACAGACGGTCCAACCCCAGAACCGTACCCCAACCCACCCTCGACCGTCACCTACTCCTCTCCAAAACACACAATCGGTTAACCGACCCCCGCCCTAAAACACACACACCATGCAAACCCAAGCCAAATCTGGAATTTTCAAACCTAAAGCCTATACCATTACCACCCTTGATACTACCCCACCTACCACTGAGCCTAGCACTTACCGCCAAGCCTCTGGTAATAGTTTTTGGTGTCAAGCTATGGATGAGGAGTTTATTGCTTTGAATGAGCAACGTACATGGGACTTGGTTCCACCACCCAAGAACCGCACTCCGATTGGTTGCAAATGGGTGTATCGCATTAAACGGAATGCTGATGGATCTGTTTCCAGATATAAGGCTCGTCTTGTCGCAAAAGGTTATCATCAGGAGTATGACATTGATTACAAGGAGACATTCAGTCCTGTGGTCAAGCAACAAACAGTGCGCCTGGTCCTCTCTTTAGCACTCAACCGTGATTGGCCTCTTCATCAACTAGATGTTAGCAATGCCTTTCTTCACGGTACAGTGGACAAGGAAATTTATATGGAGCAGCCCCCGGGGTACATACATCCCACTCATCCTCACTATGTTTGCAAGCTCCGCAAATCACTATATGGTCTCAAACAGGCACCCCGTGCATGGTACACACGCCTCTCCTCTTTTTTGCAGGGCCTTGGATTCAAGTGCTGCATTCATGATACCAGCTTGTTCACCAGACACTGCTCTCGTGGGACTATTGTTGTCCTTGTCTATGTTGATGATATTGTTCTCACTGGCAGCTCTTCTACTCTCATCTCAGAAGTTACTCAGGCCATGCACCGTGACTTTAAGCTCAAAGAACTTGGACCTCTTCATTACTTCCTTGGCATTGAGGTTCAGCGCACGCAAGATTCTATACTTCTCCATCAATCCAAATATGCCCGTGATCTTCTACGCCGAGCTGGGATGTCTGACTGTCATCCGTCTATTACTCCTTTGGCTACGAGACCTATCACTAAGCCTTCGTTGCCTTTAAAGGACATTTCTCATTTTCGGAGCATTGTTGGCGGTTTACATTACTTGGTTGTCACTCGTCCAGACATTCAGTATGTTGTTAATCGAGTGTCTCAAACTATGCACAACCCCACTAAGCAGGACTATCATGCCTTGCAACGCGTTCTGCGCTATCTCAAAGGCACTTTGAATCATGGTCTTCTTTTTCGCAAGGGGGGATTCGACCTATCTGTCTACTCTGACTTTGACTGGGCCAATGATAAAGATGATCGCAAGTCTACCACGGGCTACATACTCCTACTTGGTCCTAATATCATCTCTTGGTGCACGAAAAAGCAGACTCGTGTTTCTAGATCATCCACTGAAGCTGAATATCGAGCTATGGCTGCAGGGGTTGCAGAAGCTATGTGGCTTCGATATATCACTGATGCACTGGGTATTCCTCCGTCCAAACTGAAGTTATACTGTTACAATGAGTCGACTATCTGTGTCACCAAAAATCCGGTTCTTCATGATCGCATGAAGCATGTGGGCACAGACTGTCACTTTGTACGAGATGAGGTTATGGCAGGCACTATGACTCCACATCATGTTTCCTCCTCGAGGCAGCTAGCAGACATTCTTACCAAACCACTTTCGCCAGTTTCTTTTGAGTACTTATGTTCCAAGCTGCCCCTCGTCTCCGTTGATCAGCTTGCGGGGGGATATTAGAAAGTATAATTAAATTAGGATACTTCTTTCCTTTCCTACTAGGATTATTCTTTCCTTTCTACTTGTACTTTGATTACTCTTGTATTCCCTATATATAGGGCCATATCTCTCAATATTCAATAAGACAAGTTATTATCAAATTGTATCAGATATGAATACAATGATAAATAATGGGAGGTGCTGATCTTGCAAAAATATGGCCAAAGGCCTCAATTTATAGGGTATGAAGAAGGGTGAGTGTTGCTAACCAATCCAAAAGAGACAAGCCAACAAAAATACAAAGATTTTGTCTAAAACCAAGTGATAGTTGATTATCATATATTGGTAATGGATTATCAAGGCATCTTTGACTAAAATAGTGAAAAATAGAGCCGTTGGAAGGCAACGGTAACTGTGATAGTCGACTGTCATATTTTGGATAATTGACTATCACGGCTCTCTGAATTTTTGACTTTTTGGTTGAAAATATGGTGATAATCAATTATTGGGCTTCTCTGAAGTTTTTCAAAAACCAAAAGTCAAAAACCAAGCCTGAGAACTAATGTCAAAAACCAAAGTTTCCTAAATTTAAAACGAACTGTTTTAAACACTTATGTATGGTATATAAAGTAAAAACTAAGCAATGAAAGTTAAAAACTAAATCTTTATGGTAAAAAACACGGATTACCAAGTGAAGGATAATTTTCATGATTTTTGACCAAAAACCTTGACCCAAGAGTAGACCTGGCAAAACAGAACCGAAACCGATTACTCGAACCGAAATATCTGAAACCGAAACCGGAATGATCTGAAAAATGAAGATCCGATCTATAACCGAAAATCCGAAATGATCCGAATCGAACCGAAACCGAACTAAATAATTCATATCCGATTTAAATCCGAAACTGATTAGATCCGAAATCGATAATATCCGAACCGATTAAACCCGAAACTAATTTGATCCGAATCCGATAATACCCGAAACCAATAAAATCCGAAACCGATTAGATCTGAAACCGATAATATCCAAACCCGATTAGAACTAAAATCCATAAATTCAAAACTATGTTTGCCTTTCAATAAGCATATTATATTTTGAAATTTTCACTTTCATTTTACCATTTGAACTAATTACATTACTTGCTCATTCCCTCATAAAATGGATTATCTTCTTGAAAAAGTACAAAATTTTATGTCTTAAATTTATTATATGTAGAAATTAAAGATAAGTTATACATATAAATGATAATGCTGAAACAAATAAAATTTCCGTAATTTCTACATAGTGAAGTGTGACATTCTTTTTGGAACGAAAGGAATATATGATGAATTGTATGGAATAACTAGATTTTATCCTAATTTCATCTCATTACAATAAATTTTATTGATTTGACAGTTAATTTGATTAGTTTCAAACCAATTCACTCAATATTAGTCAATAAAATTAGATGCTAGTGTTAGCATTTTGAAAAGGCTCTCTAGCGGCATCCTTTATTGTTATCATTTTCAAATTTACATTTAGGTGTAAAATTAATTATATTTGACTCTATTAAATTTAATTTTCTTTATTTTCAACCAAATATACTCAATAATTTACAAATTTTGCACTCAATTTAATAAAATTAACTTAATTTCACCAAATTTTACTCAATTTTTACCAAATTGTATTCAAATGGAACATAAGACTATTTGAATTTATCTTTTATCCTTTCATTTATATACATAAGTATATTAGTATATGTGAGAAAAATTTTATATTTTTAAACTAAATTTTAAAATCAATTTAATTATATTAAATTTATATCATAATTAAATATACTCCCTCCATTCTCAAAAAGAGTTCCTAATTTGAAAAAGTGGAAAAATAAGGAAGTGTTAAATTGTAGTTGACTTCCAATTTTGCCCTTGATGTGATGAGTAAAAGTAAGATGTGATGAGTAGATTATTAGAGAAAAAGTATGATGTGATAGGTAGAGTATGAAAAAGTAAGGGTAAAAGTGGTTTTTTAATCGAAAGTGAAAGTGTTTTGTTGGAAGTGAAAAAAATGAAAGAGGAAGCGTTTTTGAGAACGGAGGGAATATATGTTTTCATAATTTGTAGTCCAAATTTGTAAAATATGACTAAAAAGTCAAAAAGGAAAGATTATTTAGGGTAGAGATAATATAACTAGAAAAAAATACGTATAAAATAATACTCCGTATGAGATATTGAATTGATGATAGATTGATAAATGTGATAAAACATAAAAAGAAACATGGATAGTTAAATTTTAATTAGAAAATAATATATATCCAAAATATATTTGATCCGAAACCGAAATATATCCGAACCGAACTAGACCCGAAACCGAAATATATCCGAACCGAACTAGACCCGAAACCGAAATATATCTGACTCAAATTGTATCCGAACCGAAATCTATCCGAACCGATTTATAACCGAACCGTATCTGAATTGACTCGAAACCGAACCGAAAAATGTATAGAACCGAAATCAAATCCGAACCAAAATTTAACCGAACCGAACCGATTATAACATATAACCGAAAGATATCCGAACCGAAAAAATCCAACCCGAAACCGATCCGGTTGATCCGATTGCCACCTCTACTGGCCAAGAGTGGTTTTTAATGGTATTGTGATAATTTCAATTATTAGAAGTTGTCTACTGGTATATTGTGAATTTTGCTGATTGATAATCACAATAGATTTAAACTGGTGGGACCGGCTTAATTAATCATTCTTCCTCCATATTACTCCTTCCGTTCCAAATTATAATGCATGTTCACTATTCACAAGGTCAAACTTCATTTTGTTTCTTTCTCTATTTTCGTTAGCAAGTTGACAAAATAAAGTATTATTGTCACTACTAGTTTTATAGATCTTTTGATGTAGTATTTTAATATGTCATTTTTATTTTTTAACACTATACCACTTGTCATATAAAATGATTTGAAAATAATTTCAGTCAAATATCGTAAATCAAAACAGGCGTTATAAAATGGGACGGAAGGAGTATAATTTTAATCGCATTTGATTTAGGAAAATTTCTTATGAGAATTTATGAGAAACAAAATTTATGAGAATTTCCTAAGTCAACACTTAGGCCCCGTTTGGTACACGGAATTCAAACTATGAAATTGGAATTGAGGACTTCAATTCTAATTTTCGTGTTTGATAACACAAATACTATATGGATTTGGAATTGGTAGTGCAAAAAATGAATTGAAATTGATGAATTCAATTCTGTAGAATTGTATATCATTAAGACCTCATTTGGTACACGGAATTCAAATTATAAAATTGGAATTGAATACTTCAATTTCAATTTCGGTGTTTGGTAGCACAAGAATTATTTGGATTTGGAATTCATAATGGAAAAAATGAATTCGATCGATTCCTATTAAATGACCCTAAATTTACAAAAAATCGATCTCCAACTGATAAATCTTTTTTGTTTTTGCTGGTTTTGTTGCTAATTTTTCCCGCCGGCGACGGCATGGCTTATGGGCTGTTAAAGTTTAGGGCGTTCATTACGGCATAGTTGCCAACTGTCTCCATGTAGGCGTCTGGGAAAAGCCTCCGGCTGGTAATCTCAGCCTTCTTCTTGGATCGGTCGTCAAGGGGCAGCGGCGCAGGTTCCTTCCCCCCCCCCCCCCAAATAAAAAAAAGAGATGAAATGAGACAGACATCTTCAAAAGTTGTAATGAAAGAAACCTAAAATTAGGCATACCTAAGCATACTCAACTACACAAGAGGGAAAATTTGTATTGTCCGATCCGCCTACTAAAGCAGGTTGATTAGACAACTAATCAGAAAGAGGCACAAACAATACTGTCACTATTGTAATTTTCCTCCAGAAATTAAACTTATAAATCTGGTAGAGTAGGTTCATGAATTCAAGTGAAAAAATGCAGGGAAATGGAGTTATTGGTATCTTGGCGGAGTCATACAACAAGTGGGAACGTAGGGCTCCTCTAACACCATCACATTGTGCTCGACTTCTGGTTGAAGGCAGAGACAAACATGGGAACGGAGTTGCTCGTATAATCGTACAACCCTCCAATAACCGCATTTTTCATGATGGAGAATATGAAGAAGCTGGCTGTGAACTATCTAAGGACTTATCAGAGTGTGGCCTTATCTTGGGTATTAAAAAACCAAAGGTGAGAAAAAGTATTTACTCCTTGAGTGTGTTTGGTTAAGGGGAAAGTATTTTCCAAGGGGAAAATGGTTTCTAAAGAAAATTATTTTCCCTCCATCACATTTTCTATTTTTGGTAGGAAGGAAATTTGTTTTTCTCACAAAACATTTTTAATTCTTTAGATTTCAAATTGATATTTAAAGATATATTTTAAAAATAATTTTAAATTATTTTACCAGCATGGGGGCTGGTGGCATAAGGTTGGAGTTTTGGCACGGGATAGAGGGGGGCAGGGGCAGGGTGGGAGTGGTTGGGGCATGGGGTGGCGGATGGGGGCGAGGGCGGGGAGTGAGTAGGAATTTTCCTTTGAAAGCAAGTGGAAATCATTTTCCCCTTGATGGGAGAAAGAAAAATATTTTCCTACCACTTATGCTACCAAACGGGCCCCTTATGTTTCATTTTAAGAGTGTCATAAGGCTCCTCCATGTCCATTCCCTGTCTCTTGCTGAAAATTGAACTTGCAACTTCTAGGTTGACATGGCTCAGACCCCCAAAAGATTTTATGCTCTAAAACTTAATTTTTTAAAATTAATGTTAGTGGTTTTGGTGCAGCTTGAGATGGTTTTGTCTGATAGAGCTTATGCATTCTTTTCACACACCCACAAGGCTCAGAAGGAAAACATGCCTCTCTTGGATGAGGTAACATACATGCAACTTGCACAGCTCAAATTTTTGTTAAATCTGTGCAACCTATACTTAAGTACCCAGAAATTGAGACACTAAACAATTAATTTTCCAATTCATCATGACTTCTTATTAGTTTAAGATCTTTTTCTGTAAAAAACTGATAGGAAGAACAGATTGGTATGCAGAATAGAATTTTTATTGATGTAAAAAACTGTACAAGAATATTTGTGTTCACTAAATATATATAGAGAACAGACCAACATGACTTTTACTAACCAACCCAACTATTACAAACCAACACACCTATTAACAATAGAAACTACCCATAACTGCCTTTTAGAAACTGCCCTATTGTTTTTTATTTAAATTAATTAAATATGTAAAACACACTAAACGACACCACACTAATTGACTCTATACTAACTGACCCAAACATCGACTCATTACCCATTCGGTTATATGTGAACAAACCCGATTAAATCTAACATTTTCTGTGTTTTTTTTTTTGTAGATTTTAGCCAAAAGGGTATCTTTATTTGACTACGAGCGTTTTGATGGAGGGCAGAAAAATCGAATAATTGCATTTGGAAAATTTGCTGGTTTAGCGGCAATGATTGATATTTTGAGTGGATTAGGAAAACGTAAGCACTTAATTCTACCCGTGGCAGCTCCAGTTTAGCACATTTCAATTCATTTATGAGAACTGAATGCAAGCTTGATTCCAATTTATGATTGTTCAAACATTCAAACTCTTTAAAGGATACTTGAATCTTGGATATTCAACACCATTTCTTTCCCTTGGGTCGGCATATATGTACACAAGTGTTGCTTCTGCCAAGAGCGCTGTGATTTCCGTTGCAGAGGAGATAGCAACTCATGGTCTTCCTTCAGGAATCTGTCCCATTGTCTTTGCTTTCACTGGTGCAGGAAATGGTACTATTTAAAACACAACATTGTATTATTTATGATTTTGTTTTATTATTTTCTTGATAAATTATTTTATTTGTTGTCATATGGAACTGAATTGATCATATCTTAGATCTAAAGTTTAATTCCAGCAGTTATGATTAATGAAGTTTAAAGTTCTAATTTCTAATTTTGGTTAACCTTTTGAATAGGTTTTACGCAATTTGTTTTTATAAATATGGTCACAATATGCATATTGGATGCATGGAGGACTTTTTGTTTTGTATTAACTCCCTAAATCCCATGGAAACTAGAAGAGTAATATTAAGAGATGTGTACCTCACATTACTTAATTGTAACGAGAGGAATTGTCTACCACTTACAAATATAGCTTTATTATTTTAGTACCACAAACCTGACACTTAGTTAACTAGAGAGGAGTAACCCAAGGCTAGTGGTTTGTGAGAGAGAGGGTTTTAGCAATTTTGCCCGTTAAAAAATTGTAACATTATTCTAGTGCAGTTCTTGGACGCAGGTCAATTGAGAGACCAAATCATATAAAATTCTCGTGTTTTCTTATTTTTCTCTATACATATATTTTCTTATGTGTGTTTGGGTACCAATATTTTGGTTATCTATCATGAGTAACTTATACTATTAAATCTAACCATATACCTACCAAAAAAACCAATAAAGAAAACTTGGACAATTTCGCCAGCGAATATGCTAAATTACTCATGTATATTGTATCAAATCTTCAGCTTCTGTTGCTGCACAAGATATCTTTAAGCTTCTTCCTCATAGAATGGTTGAGCCAAACAAGCTTCTGGATTTATTTGAGAAGGTAGCTCCTCATATCTTTGCCAAACTTCAGTGTAGAAAACTATCTGAATGATTTATATTTCATTAGCTTAAATTTCATTGCTTGATGCCATATTATTTCTAATCATTGTACTTTTTTCTGCAATTCCGCGTTCCGCGCTAAATGTCTATTTGAAGAAATTGATGGGTTGTTGGTTTACTAAAGGCATAGGCCCAAACCACTGTATTAGCAAATCCTATTTTGGTTTATGATTGTTGTCCTATCTCTAAATAATTTTCTATTACTTAGTCCTAGTCCATTATATGATTGTTTGTCTTTGTCCTACTTAGATTAAGTTGACTATTCACTTAATAATTGTTTGTCTCTGTTCTACTTTGTTTAGTATTACTAATCATAGTTAGTTTAGGAATATCATAGAGTAGCTAGAGCATATAAATAAGACGTTACCCACCAGCATGTCGAATTCTGGTGTGTAGTGCCCATGGAAAATCAAAGTATCAAACCGAGAAAGATTTCTAATTGTGGAGTAATCCGTTTATGATTTTTTATTTTCAATTGACACCATCTTACAGAAGATGGAACAAGTTGCCAGAACTCTGACCCAGAAAAGCCACAACACAAAGCTGAAGTCAAATTTATTTCCTATTCTTCAACTTCTCCTAGTCGTACTAATCTTTTGCCCTTCTGTTTTAGTAACCATTCGGCGTGTTTGCTTGGTGTTAATTTCTTAAGGTATATTGTAGAAGTAGAGTGCATAATAAAAAGAAGAATGAATGCACAAAATTTTAAGTGCATAGTAAAATGGTATGAGATTTAAATTTTAAATTCAATAATGAAAAATATAGACAATGGGTCTATATTTTTTAAACAAAATACAACGTAAAGATAGCTGTAACAAACACCATCACTTTGTTGTATTCACATAAGGAATGGTTTTTGCCTAGTCTCAGGGAATCACAAGGCCTAAAGCTTCTTTAAACAGAGTATTTCAAGTATGTGGTTGCATCATAACTAGCAAAGACATGGTTGTGCATAAAGATGCTACTAAAGCCTTTGACAAGGTAATAATAAAATTTACCTTTCATTTTGCTCCACCAGTTTTACTCCTTACCACTAATGGTAGAGGCTTATAATATTTGATGATTATGTTCATAGATGAAAGGCCAAAGTCAACTTTAATCAAATAGTAGGTAAGTGTTATTATGAACATCTAAGTCTGCAACTCCATATAACTATTGACCTACAATTGTACTTTAGAGTTTAGACAACCTAGCCTAATCCAAGCACCCTAACATACAAACAGTATCACCAATATAAAGCATTGGTATGGATGCTGTTAGTAAATAGTGTGTCAAGTTATCATTTTGTTAGTTTTCGGGGGTGACATCCTCCTATCTTGAAAACTCCAGTGGTTCATCCCTAATGTTATTTTTTCTCCTAATGGTGTTAAAAATTGTATGAATAGAATAATAAAGTTGAGTAGTAATCTACTCTGTGTTTTTTTATGCAAAAGTCAATGCTCTCTTCCTTTTCAATTTTTTATGTATTCAGTATTCTTGCTGCGAATTTCAGGGTGACTACTACGCACATCCTGAAAATTACAATCCTATTTTTCATGAGAAGATAGCTCCTTATGTATCTGTAATTGGTAAGTAAAACTTCAAGATATTTATATACTCTGTCTGTTCCAAAATGTTTGTCACATTATCAAAAACGAAGTGAAGTTTCTAATTTTTTTCAATTCATATATTAAAATATTTGTATAAAATTTAAAAAATAAAATTTACAAATATTTTATTTTATCAAATAACCAATGAAAACGTACAAATAAACAAAAGTTCCCATGATTTTTAAATAGTGAACTATGGCTTTCTTTTTGGGACGGAGGGAGTTATTACTAATGTTCAATTTCCCTTGTGTTTTCACTAATTGTAACAAGTTCTATATATTTTTTGTTTTATAAGGACATTTGGCTCTCTTTCTAACTCAATTTGGTAGGCCTTGAATTCGTCACATTTCATTATTTATGTAGGTACAGAAATATTGTGGACACGATGTAATTATTAAACATCACTTTAAAATACTCTACATCAATGTTTTTTTCCCAAGAATTCATTTTGTGACGCATCATGGGCTATTCTCTCTTAAAGAAATATTCCGTATGTTCTTCAAACAAACAGTTAACTGCATGTACTGGGAAAAACATTTTCCACGATTATTGAGCACCTTGCAACTTCAAGATCTGGCAAGAAAGGGATTTCCGCTTGTTGCTATAAGTGATCTGACTTGCGACATCAGAGGCTCCATCGAGATTGTCAACCAAACCACATCATTTGACTCCCCCTTCTTCAGGTGTTTGTCTGATCTGATTTGATATTAGTGTTAACAGTTTTCTAGCTGATTTTTTCCAGGTGTAACCTCTGCAGTAATTCTTTCTTGGTTGTTGGTTAATGGTCGCGGGTTTCAGATACGATCCATTGAATGATTCATACCATCATGACATAGAAGGAAATGGAGTTATATGCTCAGTTGTTGACAATTTTCCAACGGAGTTGGCAAAAGAGGTATCGTACATCTTAAGGCACTTCATCTCACACTACAAAAAACTGCTGAAATCGCGACGGAATTATTCCGTCGCCAAAGCCTGATTTCCGTAGGGAATCGGCCTAGCGACGGAAACAACGACGGTTTGTATTCTGTCGTTATTTTTCGTTACTAATAAGTTTAACGACGGATTATTTAATCCATCGCTAGGCTACGACGGAATGAGGCGACGGAATTAACGACGGAAAATTTCCGTCGCTAAGATTAACGACGGTTTTAGCTACCGTTTCTGCATTTTGACCATACAGCGACGGAAATGATATTCCGTCGCCAAATCCGTCGCCAATTTTACAGCACGAATACAGAAATCTGCCATTTTTTCAATTTCACACAACATCCATATCAACTGCTCTAGCCCAGGAATCCACAGCATCAAACAACAACAAATACTAGAAATGAAAAATACCAAACAACCAAGAATAGTCAAATCACCAAACTACAATTAAAATTCAAATAATATTTATAAAAATTCAACCTAACAATCAAATCTAACTCTACTTACATAACCATCAAACTTAAGTTTAATATAATGTTCTTCAATTCTAATAAAATATTCAACAAGCGCGTGCAAACCCCGTATCTCATCAGGTCATCTCTTCTATAATCGACAATAGTTTACGCACTTGGGAAGCTCTAATGTCGTCTAGCTCTTCTCTCAACCTCCGTATCTCATCATCTTGAGGGTCTCACATAGAGATGGTGCTAGCACGTGTTATATCCCAGCTCCGGGTTTTATAGTTAAAACCTCTTTATTTGCAGGGAAGGGGAGATAATCGATTGTCCTGAGTGGATAATCGATTGTTAAGGGCTTCAGGTTCTTGGGCAGTTTTCTGGGAGGGGGGATAATCGATTTACAGTAGCAATAATCGATTATTTGACAGTTTTCTGGGCAGGAAGAAGGGTGTTTTTGTGGGGAATGGACTGGAAATATATGGAGTTGATGAGGGAGTTCTTTTGGGTATTTTAATGGAAGAAAAGAGTGAGATTAAGAGGAGAAATGGGGAGGTATGAAATGGAAGAAAATCAGGGATGGATAAACCAAGTTGGTGTTTAAGAGATATTACACACTCTTATCCTAACTTGGGGTTTAAATCTAGAATTTAATTAAGATATGACACACTTAATCAAAATCTAGAACCTAAAACTCACACTTAAGATAACCACTCTTAAGATATAGAATTAGGAATTTGGCTAAAATAGCATCACACTATTTTATAAATACTCAAAGAGTAAAAGGAGTTTTTTAATAATTCAGAGATGATCATTACAAGGGCCAAATGGCCGAAATATATAAGGAGGGGAGAGGAGGGAAAACACACAATATAATGAATGCAAATACAAGGAACCTTCCTAGATCCCTTTATCATGCACTAACTTCCAATCTTGAGTTGATAAGGGCTGATTTTGTTTGACTTTGTCTTGGCTTTGGAGCTGGCTTTGTCTGTCCTGTTGTGGAGGCAAAAATCACAAAGAATGAATGAAATCCTTTGATGATTGTGGTGGATATTCTGGCTAAAAAGAGGGGACAAACAAAGATGGGTGATGGATGGTGTATTGGCCTTATATTCTTGGTCATATGAGGTGACTGATTTAGTAGGTGGTGTATCAACAACAACTCAAATGTCCCTTGGCTTTTTGTGGTTGTTTATTCAGCCCTAGTAGGGAACATAAAGGGGACAAGAATGGGGAATATCTTGGTTGATGTTGTGTTGGGATAATGAGGGATATTTGGCCTGGGATTTATACAAAAGGATAGAAGGTTTTATTTGTTTATTAAAAGGTTTAAAAGAAAGAAAATAACAAACAAAGGTTGTGGTTTACACACTCTTATTTTCGGCCAGGGCCTGAAATAGGAGTAGGAAAACTTTATTTTGAAAAGGAAATATTTTGGATGTTTAGGGAAGGTATGGAGAGTGTGGGCTCAGCCTAGGGTGGGTGTAGGACAACCATGGTGTTGGGTTGGGTTCTAAGATAGGAAAATGGAGAAGTTTCAACCCAATTAATGTCACCACACTTGGGCTTTATTCCCCTGATCTGTCTTTCCCTTGGCGGGCTACGGAGAGTCTTTGGGCATGCTCCCGGATATATATCCGTCGCCAGCTCAAAACGCAACGTTTCAATTATATTCTTTTACCGACGGAATTTTTCCGTCACCAAACTAACGACGGAAAAATTCCGTCGTCTAATATGCCGCGCACTACCTCCTGCCAATACGGAGCGACGGAATGCTGATTTCGTCGTTAATTTTGGTAGGCGTAAAATTCCGTCGCTAAATCCGTCGTCGTTAGCGTCGAATTGCATTCCGTCGCTATAATCCGTCGTTTTTTTCGCGTTTTCTTGTAGTGTCAATACATGTTCGTAATTGGGACTCCTGACCAAGATTGTATTGAGACCATAATATCCCATTTAATACAAAGTTGATTACTTAATTATTTTTGAAAAAAAAAATCATTTTTTTTCATGATTCATAGAAATGTTATAGTTTAAAGCTGACGCATATCATAAACCTGAAATTGCAAACAGGCCTCCCATTACTTTAGTGGCATACTTCGTGGATTCGTTGGCGATTTGGTTTCGACGCGGGAGATTTCAGAATTGCCTGCACATTTGAGACGGGCTTGTATTGCCCATGGTGGAAAACTTACTCCCTCATATGAATATATTGCACGAATGCGAAACTCTGCCTCGTCATAACCTTTTTAACATCTCATTCATCTGGGTCTACATTGGAAACAAAGATCCAACAAAGATTACTGGCCTTCATAGTCTTCTAGCCACAATATGATTAGTTTTCTTTCTCTGCAATGTCAATAATTAATTATCTTTAGGTGTATAATCCAAAGAAGATTGGGGTTCCAAATTCTAATAAGATTTTTAGGAGTTAATTAATGTCCAAAACCATGTATCTTTCATTCCATTGCAAATTATGCCCCAAAATTTCTCCCTCCGTCCGTATTTTTATTCTCATTTAGATTCTTTGTGATTAATGTTTTTAAATTTTGACTATAAATTACGGAAAATGTACATTGAATTGTGATATGAATTTTAATATCAATAAACTTATTTTGAAATAACCTACGTTTGTATATAAATATTAATGGCCAAAATGCTGTATTAGAGATCATGAAAAATAAAACAAAAAGAAAGATATCAAAAGGAGTATCTAAGAAGTTGTGTGCCGAAGAGGGAGGAGTAAATAGACTGGAATCCCGAAGAATTGATGGTTTGTTCGGCTAACAACTAGTTGCATTAATGGTTGGAAATAAATTAATTATTAGCTTTAAACTGCGCTTCCGTTTGAAATTAAAATTTCAAATATACAACAACACGCGCTATTCCATCGCCCATTATCTTTGCAGCCTTTACAGTTTTCATAAATGGGATTCTGATTCTAATCCAAAGAATTGCATTTTCCTCATTACTTCACTCCATCTCCCAGAATAATAACAACAACACATCACTGGCTTCTCTCTTCAATTCTCTTGTGTTCTTCAAGCCACTGGAAAAAGAAAGAAAGAAAGAAAGAAAGAAAGAAAGAAACTTCAACAAGAATTTCGACCCCTTAGGCTATAAGTACGTAACCATAGGGAGTAGTAATATTGAGGTCGAAATGGGTGCGCGGTCGATAATGGACGAGAACGAGATGGCAAGGGTTGTGAAGAGGTTTGGAGATGAACAGAGCACTCTGTTAGACCAGTACGAGAGGCTGACCTTCGAGGTGCAATTGAACAGGGCGATTTTGGGCAGGAGCTTTTCTGATCGAACTTATGGGGCCGCACCGCCGCGTGTGACCGCGCCCCCGGCGGAGAAGGGGAAGCGCCCCCGTCCCTTTTCCGGTTTGCCTAAGGCGGTGAAGAGACTACTGCTGAAACCATTCCTTGCCAAGAGGAAGAACAAGAAGGGTAGCATCATTGGTGGTGATCAAAAGGAACCCACGTTATGGAAGGCATTCGGTAGTAGGTCACTCAGGTTCTGATAAAAGGCGTTTTTATTCTACTTCGGAAGTTCAAGCAAGAAACGCACCCTTCCTTATTAGCTTCCTCCTCTTTTATTTATCATTTTTTTTAGTAAACTTTCAGAAATTAGTCCTCAAAACTAACTCATTCTCGAAATGGTATTTGGTAGTTGAGAATAATCCTCATTTCAAATCCCTCCAACTAATGGCCTTTGAAACACCGTTAAAAATAAGTTAATCCTTATACTATTTTCTCAAAATGGTACTTTATAAAAATACATCAATTGTGAAAAAATATTTTCAATTTTGTAGGATAATAATATAATGCTAAAAACTATAAATATAATTTTATAAATTTGAAAGTAACATTTTAGATTATTTATAATTATTTAAAAAAATATAATGTAAACAAAATATTTAATAAATGTTGAGGAATCACCTTAAATGGGAGTAAAACATAGAGCTCTTATTTTGGTACTTCCTCTATGTTTTACTTCTATGTAGGGTGATTTCTTTATCGATTATTAAACGTCTTATTTACATGTTATTCTTCTGAATAATTATAAATAATCGAGAATATTTGTTTTTAAACTTATAAAATTATATTTATAATTTTAAGTATTATATTATCATCCTAT
Source organism: Cuscuta australis (assembly GCA_003260385.1). Taxonomy (NCBI): domain Eukaryota; kingdom Viridiplantae; phylum Streptophyta; class Magnoliopsida; order Solanales; family Convolvulaceae; genus Cuscuta; species Cuscuta australis. Next base: position 364,414 of record NQVE01000116.1, read on the forward strand.
AGAATTTAAAGTATTTTTTCGTAATTAGTGCATTTTTATTTTGAAAATGGACCCATTTGAAAAAACACACGGTTAGAAAGTACCGTTTTAGAAAAATAGTATAAAGTTTAACGCCGTTTTAAGCTTCCTCCATCCCCTCACACTCCTTTTCCAAACTCGTCGCTGAGTTTGAAGCTTTCAACTCAAAACCAAAATCATCACTCTTCTCTCAATTGTTTTTCTAACTGGTGGAACCCAAATTCGAAACCAGTAATCTTCATGGATGCGTTTCAATGTTTATTTTCTTTGTAATTTCTTGAGACTAACCGATAAAACTCTTCCAAAAAGCTTATTGGTTTTGATTTTAGGTTCCACCAAAAAGACTAATAATTGAGAGAGGAATGATGATTTCAGTTTTGGGTTTAGAGCATCAAACTCAGCGACGAATTTGAGAAAGAGTACGAGAGGAGAGAGTAAGCTTAATTGAGGAGAGATAAAAGTATGAATATACAATTTTATCCATGTTCTTAACAAAAACGTTAACAAAGGACCATTCATGAAAAATGATATAATAATTAGGGACTAAATTAGTAATATTTGATATGTAGGGACTAAATATGTAAAACGATCTATAATAGGGGACTTTTTATGGAATTTACTCTTTTAAAAACATATTGCAGAATTCATGTGTGATATATGAGTTTAGATTAATACACATTTGTACTAGATTAGCGCGTGATTAACACATTCCTAAACCTAGTACATCGAAATCATTGATGCAACATTTTTAAAAGTTTAAAAACATTCGGTACAATTTTTAAAATACAAGGAGAATTCGTAAAACTTTTGAAAAGTTCAAGGGTAAATGTTACAAAAACACTTTTTTTAAGTTTACACTTATCAAGATACAAATTCAAGCTTAAGTTCAAGCTTCTGATTGTGACACAAAAGGTTTTTTATATACTCTAACAATTCTAATACTCCCTCCGTCCTAAAATTAACTTCCCATTTGACTTTTCACGGTCTCCAATGCGATACTTTGACCATCAATATCTCAATTTTTATATAAATATATTTTATAAAAATTATATATTTCAAAACTATATTTCAAAATGAATCTATTCCTAATAAATTTATATGAAAATTCAATGTATTTTTTCCTTAATCTACGGTCAAAGTTTAAAAAGTTTGACTGTAAAAGTCAAATTGGGAAATTAATTTTAGGACGGAGGGAGTATTTAAAAGAAAAAATATATATTTTAAATAATTTCAATCAAATATCTTAAACAGAAATTAAAAAATAAATGAGCACTAGGGTATTATTACTTAGTTTTTTTAAAAGGTAACACCTTCATACGGTGTATAATATTCTTCACATCCGTAACACAAAGAGGTACAAATAATTGGAGTAAGAGAGAACAATTTTTTCTTCCTCTTATTGTGATGGCCGAAATTCTCATCCTTAAAAGGAGAAGGGATTATCTCTTAATTATAGGGAGTATAATCACCCTTAGTTTCCTAATCCTATTGGTATCTACCTTTTAACACTTAGGAAAGAAAATAAATTCTTCTCCTAATACAATTATGATTTTTGATCCTATCATTGGGAAACTTCCAAATTATTTTGTCAACCTTAATTATCATACAAGTAACACAAAATAAATAATATAACATTTTATTCATATATATTTGAAATACATATATAAATACATAGATATATCTATGACGATATAATACATACATACATACATACATACATACATACATACATAATATTTGACAAACTTAATTATCATAAATTAAAATATCCAAATATAAACATATATTATATTTATATGTGCATTTTTATTCTAATATATTGTGTCCAACCCAATATACACATTTATATTAAATGTACATTTTACTCCATAAAATATTCTACACCATCAAATGTTTTAAGTGTGTGACCCTCTTCTAAGCTACCCATAACGTTAGCCATAGTATTAAAATACTACAAGTAATTACCTTTATCTAGCAATACATTATCACCCCAAGTTATGGATATGGAGCTCTTGGAACAATTCCTTCAACGACACATCTCATTGTAAAACTTTATCCCTTTATTACTAATGTCTTGATTTAACACAAGGTATGAGATGTGTCACCTTATTAGAGTTAAATCGATGGTTTACTGATCATGATTCTTTGATTGACTTGTGAGATTTAAATAACATATTTATTTGGGCATGACCAAGCATTTCCTAAGTCACATCAATTGGTGGGCCCTTAGACATTATATTTCACAAAGGATCGGATAAATTCTATCTACGTTATTCACATCTCTACTTAAGTTTCATTGCATACCAAAACATAATTGTACATCCTGTTGGAACACACTTTGTACGTTAAACTAAAGTCGTGTTCATTTCTGACAGGTTTTGATAATTGCCAAACCGCCGTGGATATGAAGAGTTTCGTTGAATAACTCAAGGCGTGAAGAATGGCTTGGAACAAGACCTAAAAGACTCAAGGACAGATCAAGAATTGAAGACTTAGTCGAGTCGGTCTTTTGTGATCAAAACCGATAATTAATTCAAGTCTCGGTTCTCAAAGAGTCAAAATTATTTTACAAAATCATAAAATGTTTTTATGCATCAAAATAAACATTTTAGATAAATCTCTTTATTGTTAAAATCCCTGGTCCTTGCTCAGAACCAAAACCACCTAAGTCGGTGTTCGGCTTTCAACGTTTCGGCTTTCGGCGTTCGGTTTTTAGCGCCCGAACCAACTCCGTGGTTTTCAATATTTTAAACCCTGTTTTTATCTCTGAGCATATTTTAAAGGTTCCCGAATAATTATTTTGTAAAAACCACTTTTGTATCTTGGTCAATCGGTTTAACACGTGAAAAACGGTCAAAACCGTACGCACGTGATTTACAACCTTGAGGACTTGGTTTTTACCAAACAAGTCTTGTTTTCACTATTTTATACCATATACAATGTTTTTCAAACTTGGTTTTTACTTTTGGGAACGCTTCGTTTTTGGACCTCGGTTTTTCAAAACGGGTTTTAGCTGGCTAGACTTTAGCTGGGTGATAATCGATTATCACCTTAGTGACAATCGACTATCAGCCACTGCAGCTTTGAACTTCCAAGTTCTGAAGCACGCAATAATCGATTATCAGCTTTGCAATAATCGATTATCAGCCTTTGCAGCCAAAACCCAGAATCTCCTGAGAGGACCAATAATCGATTATCACTTGTTGACAATCGATTATCTGGGTTACCGTTGTCCTCCAACGGATAGAATTTTAAATTTTTGGACATGGAATCTTTGGATAATCGATTATCATGGTTTGACAATCGACTATTAGCCTGTGTCCCTGAAAAATTTGTCTTCATCCTGTTGGAAATTCTAGCAACGGGTTTATCCCATTTTGGGCTATAAAAGGGCACCCAAATCCTCTCTTTTAACACACAAATTCTTCAACATTTCAATACTCATTCATTGCATAAGCATTTCTATTTTTCTTAGCTATTTGAGAGCCAATTCTTGAAGAAATTGTCGTGTTTTTGAGCGTTTACTAGTTCACTCATATCTACTCTTGTGAGAGTTTTATTCCTGAGTGTTTAAGTGTTTTCATACACTTTAAGGGAGTTTGTTCCCTTGTTGTAAACTCGAAGGAAGTTTCTTGTTCCTTCGTGAGAAGTCTTGGAGTGCGGTATCTCCGAGCAAAGGTGTTGAGGCTCGTGTGACTCGGGTTCTCAAGTTGTATCGGTTTGTTAAGCACCCTTAAGCTTAACGGAGTTAGTGTAGCTCGAAAGAGTCTCTCGGGGGGCTGGATTAGCCACACGTTGTGGTGAACCAGGATAAAATCCGGTGTGCTCCTTCTTTACGCTCTTTACTTTAACGCTCTCGCTTTAATTTCCTGCGATTTTGTTTTAAACGCTATTCACCCCCCCTCTAGCGTTGGGCCTTTATTCTAACACATCCACCAATATTTCAGGTGGCATAAATCACGCTTCAAAATATGCAACTCAACTTAATCAGAGATCATAATGACTTCATCAAGTCAAATAATAGTTATATTAATCATCGCATGAGAATAATATTAACACTTTAACTTAAACCCATATATTATTCTCATTGCGGGCCAATCCAGCAACATATCCCATATGTTTACTTACACATAGATTCAAATAACATTTTATCTATAGCCTATAAAATGCAGCTATCTCATCTCATGCGTATTAGTCTTAATATATTATGATGTTCTTATTATCATAATATTCGACTAAGGATATGATATTTTAGACGTAGCTTCTATCTTTGTAATAGTCTAATAATCAAAACATTACAGTTCTCATCTCTGTTACTAGAGTACCTACTATATGGACTAAAGCCATGTTTAAATCACACGAGACAATTTAAACAATCTTTAGGGCTTTTTATTCTTGATATCATAGATATGGAATCATAAGTTATCCTCTAAGGCTTACTTATATCCAACAGCTAGGACAGTGGTGGTCATGAGGCTGTAAGGGTATTTTGGATATTTTTCTCGTAAAGTCAACATTCCATAAAAATGACAAAAACTTAAAATGAGATGTTCTTTCCCAAAGAGAGGGAGTATCTCAATAAGCTTCATTTGAAACAATGTTATTGGGCAAATAGTTCTGGTGCCCTTGAGTTTGAAAAATTAGTACTAATACCCTCATCTTTTTAAAATATATTTATAACATTCTCATGATTTCAAAATGTTACAAGAATTTCTAATCTGTCGATGAATGTTAAGCATTTGCATTACACATTTACACACTTCGAGAGTGACTGAAGATGGGGAATTAGAGCATATTTTTTAAATCACATTGGGCATCAGAGTCCATCATCTCATTTTGTGTTCATTTTTTTCTTTTTATTATTTCTCTTTTTTCTCTTTGATTTCTTTCTTGATGTTTTATAATGATTTTAAAATTTAAAATTGATTACGTTTGAAATAACAAAATAAATGAAATTAAAAAATTAGCATATACTCCATCCGTCTGAAATTAAACATAATCTTAATTTGTTTTCTAACATAAAAATAAAAACATGTTCTTTTGGGGCTTTCAAAAAAACATAGAGAGGCATAAAAAATGAAAACAAATTTAAAAAAAGAAATGAAAAAAGGAAAAAGATACAAAAATATTACTCGCTCCGTCCCATAAAACCTTTCTCCTTTCTTTTTTCATCCGTCCCATAAAACATTTATCATTTCTATTAAAAAGTCACTTTTACCCCTTACTTTTTCATACCCTACCTATCACATCATACCTTTTTACAAATAATATACACATCAAATCCTACTTTTACCCATCACATCAAAGGACATTTTTGGAAATTTAATACCAAAATACATTCCCTTAAATCTCTTCAAAAAGCAAAACATCCCATGTTTCATGGGACGGAGGGAGTATTATATAAAAAGGAAAATGTAGCTATGAAATCTGCGGATAAAGTTCGTTATCGGAGACGTCCAAAAATATTCTAATTATTTTTGAGATGTCTCCAAATTCACTTAGAGCCTGTTTTTAGGGCTTAAACTCTTCACTTACAGTTCTTTCCAATTTCTTCCAACTATATATTCTTATTTTTCTTCAAACTCTTTCTACTCCCAACCAATTATTCTAAAAATGATAAATTTTTAATGTGATTATCATTATTATTATTATTATTATCACTATCACAACTGTTATGTTCATAATTATAGTTTATAAATTTTTTTCATCTCACTATTTTTACGATTCACACTCATTATTTTTCCTTCAACTTTTTAATAGGAATAAGACAATTTTTTGTATATTAATCTACATGATAAAATAGGAAAAAATCAATTTTTTAAAACTATATTAAAAAACTATGGATAAAATAGTTACATAGAATGTTTTATTAATCTAACTTTATATAAGACCTCTTACCTTTGCCTTATTACTCAAAGTTTTCTCATTTTTCTAATTTTTATAAAAAAATTGAAAGTCAAAATGGTTTAGAGAAAAAAACTAAAATAGAAGTAAAACATAAAAATATAAAAATAAATTCTATGTCTTTATTCCAAAAATAAGACTTACAATGAAAATAAAATGTCAATCATGAAAGAAAAAATAGATTTGATTACATTATGTGACATGTCTGATATTTAAAACAAAATCTTGTAATATATAGAGCGTAATTATAAACATATTATTTATAATAAATACTACATAAATAAATTGAGGTGCAATGTAACCACAAGTTTTTTTTAAAATTTAACATTTTGATATTTATGTTAACTTTATATTATAATTATTTTTTTTACAAAAGTAGTTTTTTGTATTTGAAAAATAACGATAATTTTTTTTATCTTGAAGACATTGATTAAGATAACGTCATGATGATGATGATGATGATGATGATGATGATGATGATGATGATGATGATAATAATAATAATAATAATTTATAACAACAAGAATTAGAATTAGAATAACATAAACATACACTAAAATAAACTTTTTTAAAGTTTTTTTTCCAGTTTCTTCGAGTTCCTTCCAGTTTCTTCCAATTTGTTCCAGTTTTTCCAGTTTTTTTTCAATACCCAGCTTTTTTTCTAGTTCTAAAGAATAGACAGCTCTTTTTTCCAGTTCTAAAGAACATGATATTACTACATGTTCTTTCTTCAATGTTTTTTGAATATATTGTGCGTTCTTTTTTTTTTGAGTAATCACTTATGGTGATTATTAACACGAGTGTTAAATAAAATTATTAATAGCAAAAAAAGAATAAATATAATTATTTGCAATGTTATGATAGGAATTTACTACAACTCCGTCCCAGTGTATTTGTCGAGTTTAACTTTTTCGAGTCAAACTGGACAAACTTTGAACTACAATTAATCTCAATTTATATTGCATATAAGCATAATGAAATACAATTTTGAAAGTTACCAATACGGTAAATCCAATAAAGTCATTTTTATGTTAAAATACATTACGGTTTTTATTTAATTGGAGCTTAAAATTTGTTCAATTTGACTCGAAAAAATCAAACTGGACAAATACACTGGGACGGAAAGAGTATGTTATAAAATAATACTCCGTAGTAATTAAACAAATTATGCATGATATTGTGACGAGCCCATTAATTTTTTTTATTAAAATTCATAAATATTAAATTTGTAAAATTTATGATGATTATATTTGTGAACCAAATATACTTACTGTTCATGTTTGGATTCAGATCTAGTGAGTAATAAACTAGATCGATCCGGTACAGTCCATGCCAGCTTGCCATTCGGTCCGGACCAAAATGACCGACAATGTCCATTATCTCCTTATTTCTTACTCCGTATTTAACGTTACCCGCCTTGACTTTTAGACTTTTAGTGTGAGATCTTGGTTTTCTAAAGCCTCATCTTCTTCGCAACAGCCTCTGCGTCATCTTCTACGCGGCAGTCGGCACCGTCTTCACCGCAGACGGCTTCAAATTATCAACCCTCATCATCTTCTGCCTTCATCCTCATCGCATGTGCCTTCAACACCAACTAGCAGTGTCTACAGTGCGGAGACGCCGGCCAACAGCGGAGCAGAAGCAGTTTATTGGGCGGTTTCCATCACAGGTTACCTAATCCCTTTCACCTGATTTAATTTCCCTTTGATATCTTCCAAAACTGATTTCAATTTTATTTTAATTTTATCCACTTTTATTTTAATCGGGGTTGGATTATGAAGCTCATTGTGTACGCCTTTGGACTCTGGATTATGAAGACCACTGGATTACATTTTTTCATCAGAATTATGATCGGAAATCAATTTTTTTTGGCATGGATTCGGTCTTTTTTGGTCTACAAGATTTTTGGTCTGGAAGTATGTGGGTAACAGTGGGTTGGTTTGGGTAACCAAGCTCTTCAAGGTTATTTTTAAGATGACTACGATGCCTGATGAGTGGAGGAACTAGGGAGAGTGTGTTGGTCCCATTGTACAAGGGTAAAGGTGATATCCAGAGTTGCGACAATCATAGAGGCATCAAGCTCCTTAGCCATTCCATGATAGTTTGGGAGCGTATCGTCTAGGCTAGACTAGGGAAGGGGGTGTGCATTTTTGTGAATTAGTTTGGTTTCATGCCTTTTCGGTCGTCTACGGAGGCCATTCACCTATTGCGGCGCTTAAAAAAAAGTCAAGGAAATAGGAGTTCATTTGCAAGTGTTCAACCAGTTAGATTCAAAATGGTCCGGTTGTCCACTTGAGGGGAAGTGTTAAGAGTATCCCACATCGGAAAAGTGTGAGAAAAATAATCGGTATATAAGCTCTTGAGTTAAACTAACTAATCGATTGGATTCAATCTTTTAATGTGGTTCAACTCAAGTGTCTTATTAGCCTAATCCAGTAGTCCATATCCCATCCCAATTTCTATCAAGGGCTAAGAAGAAGGATTTACATATGGTGTTCATTGACCTCGAGAAGGCGTACGACAGGGTGTCAAGAGAGATCTTGTGGAGGTGTCTTGAGTTAAGGAGGGTGCCGTTTGCATATATCCGTGCAATCCACGATATGTATGATGGGGTTAGGACTAGGGTGAGGACTGTTGGTGGGGACTCTGACAATTTCGCTGTAGAGGTTGGGTTACACTAGGGGTTGGCCCTTAGCCCCTTCCTGTTTACTTTGGTGATGGACGTCTTATCACAGAGTGGCCAAGGGGAGGTTCCTTGGTGCATGCTTTTTGCTGTACTGATTGATGAGACACGAGGACTTAATGACAAATTAGATTTATGGCGCCTCTCTTTGGAATTGAAAGGTTTCAAGCTAAGAAATACTAAGATAGAGTACATCGAATGTTGTTTTAGTGGTTAAGTGATGGAATTAGACGGGGAAGTTAGGATTGATTCCCACCCAGTGCCTAAGGCCATGTTCTCCTCAACTTAATTTTTTTTACTTACTCCTTATTCTTATTAGAATCAGATCAGACTCGATCAGATTAGATAAGTTCAGAAATAGCTTTAAATATAACTACATTTAGACCAGATCATAACTTATTCTAACTAGATCAGAGTCAATCAGATCAAATAAAGAGAACATGGCCTAAGAGAGACAAGTTCCGTTACCTGGGCTCGATCATCCAGACAGATGGGGAGATAGATAGGGATGTTGCTCATCGTATTGGAGCTACATGGTCCAAGTGGAAGTTGACGTCAAGGGTACTTTGCGACAGGAAGAATTCGGAAGGGATGAAAGGGAAGTTCTGCATGTCCGTTGTGAGACCAACTATGTTGTATGGCGGTTAAGAAAACTCACATTCACTAGTTACATGTTGTAGAAATGCATATGCTACATTAGATGTGTGGGCATAGTGGCATACAAGGTTGGATATGATTCAGAACAAAGTTATTCGGGGACGGGTTGGAGTGGCTCCTGGGGAAAGTAAGCTGCAGGAAGCTAGGATGAGGTGGTTTGGGCACGTCAAACGGCGAAGTGCGGAGGCTCCGTGCGGAGATGTGAGAGGCTTTCAGTGGTGGGAGGGAATGTGGGAAGGGGTAGACCTAGGAAAACATGGAAGGAGGTGGTTAGCCATGATCTTAGACTTTTGGCCCTTACCGAGGATATGACCTTAGATAGGAATGTTTGGAGGGACCTTACCGAAAACATGGCCTTGATCTAAAACATTCCTATCTAAGGAAAACATGGAAGGAGGTGGTTAGCCATGATGTTAGACTTTTGGCCCTTACCGAGGATATGACCTTAGATAGGAATGTTTGGAGAGACCATATTAGGACTGGTGGGTAGACTCCTGGGTATGGTAGTAGTTTTTGTGCTTGATGATGCGTATTTTGTATGCTTGGTGCTTCTTTCTTTTTCCTTTTTTTGAATGTTTCGACTGTACTATGCTTTTTGCTTTTTTCTTCGTGCTCTGTGCTTTCTGTATTGTTCGAGCCTCCTTACTTCCGAGTAGGGGTAAGGTTTGCTTACACACCCTCCCAAAACCCTACCTCCATGGGATTTTACCGTGGGATTTTACTGAGTTGTTGTTGTACAATCAAACACAAATTAACACATAGAGGCATGGCCTTATATGTAATTTCACCTGCAAACAGCTAATTATGTACCAAAATTTACCAAACGCTTTTTCTTAACAGCTAACACAAACAGTCGGTCAAAATAGCTAACTCAATCAGCCATTGAAACCAGCCAACGTAAACAACCAAAATCCCGTTTCCAAACAAGGCCCTAGACCGAGAAATCGCTTAGAGTGAGTGGAGAGAGAAAATGAGGGAGCCAGTGACCGACACTAGCTCCGCCACATCTCCTCCGCCCCAGGCCCTGCTTGAGAGGCTCAAAGACTATGGACAGGAAGACGCTTTTTCCCTTTGGGATGAGCTCTCCCCCGACGAACGCGACCTTCTCGTCAAGGACATTGAGGTATTTTCTTTATTCCATTTCAGCTCTCTTCTCATGAACTAAAATTTTGCGTGATTTTGGAGCTCTCTTTGACTAATTGGAGTTTAAATTGGAATCTGATTTGTTTTTCTTGAATCACTGTGCTGTAAAAGATTGACTTTGACTTTTGTTTTCATCAGTGTAGGAAAGTAAATTAATCATGGAAGTCAATATGTCACATATATATATTGGAAGTGCTCATTTAATTTTCACTGATGCAATTCTAATTATTAATTTTCCCTATAACTTTGAAATGCGTTTATCTAGGTTATTATGTTTTTGCTGAAATGCATATTCAATCTTATAAGGATTTGTTGTTATTTTTATACGTATACCTTTGCAGAATATAGATCTCCCAAGGATTGATAGGATTATACGCTGCTCCTTTCGCTTTCAAGGTGTTCACTCACAACTTCTCTTTTCCTTTTCTGATGACACATTTCGATAGGGTTTTTAGTAGTTTTACCTATTTCTTATTTGTTTTTTAAAACATAAGGTCTTCCGGCATCAGCAATTGAGCCAGTGCCAGACAGCTATGTGTCCACTGTGGAGGATCGGACAATGGAAGATAGAGATAGATGGTGGAATATTGGTATGAAGGCCATTGCTGAAGGAAAACTAGCTGTGTTGCTCCTGTCTGGTGGGCAGGTAAGATGCTGATCAGTTTTTTTGTTGAAATGCCATTACTAAATCGGGCCTTTATGATGGTTTCAAGAGGTTGCACCTTCCATGCCTTTTTATGTAGTAGACAAATAAAGTGTAGATATAAAAAGGGACAATGATGACATCATTATTGTTATTGTTAATTATTACGGAGTAATTTATATATGGAGTTTATCATTAATTCATTCGAGTGGTATGTGATAGCTGTCTTCTCTTAAAGAGGATAACTATGGGAATAATGATGGTTCTAATATGCAAGGTGATAGTCACGACCCACTAAATCACTAAATCTGCCATCTTGATAGATTCACCCCACTACATCATAAAATCCCAAGCTTAGCCACTTGTGTCACCATTGCTAACGGCCCTTCAACCTTGGTCGGTTAATCCAACATTCGTTGCACATGTTGAAGCCGCGGTCGACATTTCTACAGCTGGATTAAAGTCCAAAATCTCTATCTATTTGGTCGTAGTTGTTTGAAAAGATGAACTAATTGTATTGAAATACAAACATATGATAATTATGGAACTTCAAAATTGAAATAGTTATCCATGGAGATAAATTCATCTAAGCTCAATAGCCAGAAATGAAAAACTTGCATTGTCCAGATCAGTGAATCAAAGCCGCATTCTTAACTGTTTTTGTTACATTATGGATGTAGAAAATTTTAGAATAGATCTCTGTTTTGACCAGATTATTTAGAAAAAAATCCCTCACTTTTTATGAACATCCCCAAATGACTTATCTGTCATTTAAGTCAGTTTTCTTCCACGAAAGAATATTTAACTTATAAGTATCTTATAAGCTAAAACTTCTTATCAGCAATAAGCCAATAAGCCAACACAGAGAAACACCTCCAAAATAAAATACTCATGTCAACTCCTTTTGTTGTAGTTTTTAAAATATATAGATTTTATGTTTATTTCGTACCAATTTTGAAACAAATTGAACTGAAAATAACTTGAGTCAAACACTGTCAACCGCAATGAGATGTTTTTTTGGGACGAAGGGAGTGTAATATATACTCCCTCTGTCTAAAAAACAAAGTCATAGTTTGGCCTTTTCGGTCAAAATTTACAAACTTTGACCAGCATTAACCTACAAAATACCATAAGTTTCAATCCAAATTTAATGCCATTGAATTCGTTTTTGTTGTAGTTTTAGAATATATTTAATCTATATAATTTTAATAAATATAGCGGTTATAGCCATAAATAGTAGTGGTCAACTTGTTGAATTGGAGACCGTAGAAGTCAAACTGTGACTTTTTTTAGGGCCAGGGGAGTATAAAGACCCCAAATTATTTTTTTACACTTTTGGTCTTTTGTCTATCTAAATAACTTTTTTGTAAATTTATTACTCCGTATCATTTATTGCAAATAAAATATTGTATTCAAAGTGATTTAATTTTAATACGAAAGTACAACATTTGGCTAAGTCAATGTTTTTGGCCTATTATGTGGGGCGGATAAATATTGACTATGTGGATTTTGGTGGGCTAGTGGGATAAAAAAATCTGTGATAGATGTGGTATAAAAAAATCTCACCTGTGATGGGTGTTACGCGTGGTGGGCTAGAAATTTCTAGGCGGGTATGGGGGTGGGCGGGTGGCATATATCAGGCACTGCCCTGCCCCATTACCAGTCTTCTCTGCACTCATGATAGTTTTGACCACCCATCCTTTGCCAATGTAGCTAAAAGAGTCAGATTTGACATTGTTATCGCTTCGAGGGAGGGGGGGGGATAAATTTTAATGTTTAAATTAAGCTTTAATTCCTTTTCTATGAAGTTTTTGGATAGTAAATGTAGCAATGCCAAACTGTTCTGGTTAAATTTTACGCTTACCAAAAACTCTATCAATATTTTGTAACATAACATGAATGAAGTTCATCACGCCCCCGAGTATGGATGAACTTATTCTTGTTTTGGAAGATGCATACGTTAATATAAGCAATTTTTTACAATTTACTAAAAAAAGTGTTTGTTATACTCACTTACTCAATTTTTTCTAATGTGTTCTTTATGCGTCTCATTATTTATGTTACCTCCGGGGCTTTTCTTCTGACATTTGCAAAATGATTTCTGTTGCAGGGAACACGACTAGGAAGTTCAGATCCAAAAGGATGTTTTAGTGAGTAATTTAATTTTGATCTGCTAATGTCAAACATTTTTAATTCTTTTGTTGGATTATTTATGAAAAGGGAGTTCAATCGGTACCTTCAATATTTCTGTGAAATAATCATTAGGAATTACATGTTCTGTCCACCTGTGCTTCATTATACTTGGGTTTCATGAATGTGATTCAACTAGCTGATGAATGGTTCCATTTCTCTATACACTAACCTTTTTTGAAACTTTATACTTTGTTTGTGGCGTCTTATCTAATTCTATCAAACTAAATGGAAAGACAAACATATATTAATGATCTTTCCTTCCAAGGCAGATATTGGACTTCCGTCTGGGAAATCACTTTTCCAGATCCAAGCTGAGCGAATTTTGCGTGTGCAAAGATTAGCAGCTAGAACAGCAAATGAAGGTGTGCTTCTTCTATAATTCTCAGCTGGATGTTAGTTCAAAGATCCTTCTGTGTTTTGAGTAATACATAAGTTACAGGTGCTGGCATTGTTCCAATCCACTGGTACATCATGACTAGTCCATTCACAGATGAGCCCACACGGAAATTTTTTGAATATTATAAATATTTTGGCCTCAATGAAGATCAAGTAATTACTCAATCTATCTTTTTCTTTGATGTTTAGTCTCACATGATCATATCTAGTAGTTGATTTTTGGGTCACCTGGAATGATCAAAACTGTTTTGGGTGCAGGTTACATTCTTCAAACAGGGAACAATTCCATGTGTCTCAAAGGATGGGCGATTTATAATGGAGACTCCATATAGAGTATGGTGATTTCTTTCCTATCATGATAAAACATCATGGTTTTCACCTCATAGGCTTTGAACAGTTCACATGAAGTCATATTTACTTACAACTGAATATATTAATGAAGGCTGTTAACATTAGATCATATGCAAACCACATAAATCTTTGTAGGCATATTGCTTCTCCTACTTTCTCCTCTTTTCGTCTTTATCATATATGCAACCCTTGGTGGATTATCAGGGCGACATATTTTTCATGAAATAAGATGACATGTTAATATAATAGTGAACAAAGCTGTAATATAGTTGGGAGAATGCTAATGGAGATGTCAACCGCAGTGTGCAAGGGATCATATAACTTGATTTTGTCATGTGACTGATTTTATGACTCATTGTCATAGCCAATTACACAAGATATGTGCGGGAAAAATGTTGATGATGATCTGACTCAAACGTTTCCCATGTCCTTACCTTATTTGGGGTATTATATTATTACCATTCTATTTGTAATGTGACATTTGCTATGAAATCCAGGTAGCCAAGTCTCCTGATGGGAATGGAGGAGTTTATACTGGTAGGTTACATGTTCAATAAGGGTGGGATTTATATATATTGGATTTTCTTATTTGTTTTCCTCTTATCTGTATTGTACATATTGAGCTTAAATTACTTTATGTTGAAGTAATTCAACCTGAATTATGTTTCAGCATTGAAGTATGAGAAGTTATTGGAAGATATGTCAATGAGAGGCATTAAATATATAGATTGTTATGGAGTTGACAATGCTTTGGTTAGTTCTATCCTTTTTTCTGTATCAAGTTAGTTTTGTTCGATTGAAGTTAAACATGGGCAAATGATTGAAGTTATATCAAGCTGATAATAATTGGTCTTATTGAATAATAAGATTACATCAATATCTATACAGGATACATGGAGAATACTAATCAAAGTATAATAAGGAATTATGGTAATAATAAAATAAGGAAAGTAATTAATAATAATAATAGTACTCTATTTTCTATTATCTCTATTATTCCTAATATCCCGCGCAAACTGATCATCGGTAGCGAGAAGTAGCTTGGAGTACAAGCACCAGAATGGAACCAGCTGAAGCAGTTTTGTGGGTATAGTCGCTAGAAGTAGAGAGATAAATCTTCATTCCATGGCGAACAAGTTTGAGTGTTGGCGATTGGAGTGAGGGCAAGCAGTTTTTCTCCTTGCGTGCTATTCTCTGCTTCTATATTGCTTTTCATGCTCTAGAACTCTAGAAGAAACAGAGAAGTGCAGCTTTTAAGTTCCTTGATCATGCACACGATGTTTTTTTGTTGAGAAGTGTAAGGAGCCAACTTAACCAAAAGCTCAAGCTTGTGGTTATGGTCTAGGAATGATTTCTATATATTCTAACACGCCCCCTCACGTGCAGGCGTGACTTCTTTGAGCCTTGCACGTGAAACCTTGATTTTTTATAAATTGGGTGGCGTTGAGTTTCGAACTCGTGACCATTAGTCATCAAGGCTACGATACCATGTCAAGGAACCAACTCAACCAAAAGATCAAGCTTGTGTTTGTGGTCCAAGAATGATTTTTATATACTCTAACAAGAAGGATAAGGTATGGGGACTTCTAAGGACGCTCATAATTTTTTGGAGAAAAAGAGAGGGATAAGGGACAGTGAGGCTATGGTTGTGGCGGTCGACTATCGATGATGAAGACCGGCGGTGGCACATGGTCGTAAAAGAAGGGAGGCTATGTTTTTAAGAAGAGGGATTTTAGCTCCGATACCATCATACAATTTGATAATAATTGGTTTTATTGAATAATGGGATTACATCAATATCTATGGAGGATACATGGAGAATACTACCGGAACGGTTCATGTGACATTGCCTTTCAATGTCATAGCATGACCTGAGTCTCCTATGGTGTTCCATTCGCAAAATTGATGGTTCTTGTCCCCCTAACTCCCCCTCACACCCACTCCAACACCCACCCACTCCCCCTTTTGCTACAATGGGGGGTGGGTGGGTGTGCATGGAGTTAGGGGGATAGGAACCTTCAATTTTGCGAACAGGGCACCGTAGGAGGCTCGGGTCATGCTATGACATTGAAAGACGATGTCACATGAACCGCGCCGGGATACTAATCATAGTAGAATAACGAATATGAAAGCAATAGAATAAGGAAAGTAATTACTAATAATATTTGTTTCCTATTATCTTTATTGTTCCTAATACAAGCATATACTAATTACTACTCAAACAGGTCCGAGTTGCAGATCCAACCTTTTTGGGTTATTTCATTGATAAGGGTGTGTCTGCTGCTGCAAAAGTTGTCAGAAAGGTAGTAATTTTCTTTAATTTAATATTTCTTTTTTTGAACTTTGTATTCCTGCTCCAAATTATATCTTTACGATTAGGAATCTGATAAGACTGTAACCTTTAACATAAAACATGAAAGATGCCAGCTCAATGTCGTGGAAGTAACTAAAGAAGCCTTTTCAAGTTCACCTTGCTAAAGTTCAAGCATATACTTGTGGAATTTCTTGTTTTTACTATAAAAGGGAAAGTGTATAATTCTGTATATGCTTACATCATTACGCTTACATTATTAAGACATTGCTGTCTAGACGATTTACATCACCTATTTAACTCTATTTTACATCACTCCTATGACATCATCTTATTTGATTAAATCATCCATCTTTCACATGGTATCAGACTATCAGGTGTTCTTTCTGAAAATTTCTGGTGAGCTCCAGTGATTTTTTTCACCATTTTCCGCCATTTTTCTGCCCTAAATCCTTGATCATCTATTTTTGGAATATATCTCACAAATCAGCTATCACCATCATCTTCCTTTATTGAGTATGAAGAGTGTCATCAGCTTAAACCAACTTTTGTGGTCATACTGAACTTCTTCTATTGCCAACATCTCCAAGACCAGTTCATCTAACTCACGGCATACTTTTTTTTTCACTCTGGTGCTTCCAATTATTTCTCCAATACCAGTTCATCAAGCCGCACTCCATGTACTCAATTTTAGTCATGCTCAAGCTAAAACCTTTAGGTTTCAGGGTCTGTCTCCACACCTCCAATGTAGCATTGATTCTCTCACTTGTCTCGTCAATTAGAACTATGACATACGCAAATAGCATGCACCAAGGTACCTCCTATTGAATGTGTCAAAACATCCACCACCAAGGCAAACAAGAAAGGACTAATAGTGGACCCCTCATGTAAACCCATCTTTACTAGGAAGTGGTCTGAGTCACCTCCAGCCGACCTCACCCTGGTCCTCGGCTCATCATAAATATCCTTAACAACTCATACGGAGGCAACTCTCTGTGCTTTAGGCCCCTCGATAAGATCTCCAAATCAATAAACATCACGTGTAGGTCCTTCCTCTCCTTATACTGCTCCATCAGTCTCCTCAAGAGGTGAAAGGCTTTTTTTGTTGACCGACCAAACATGAAACCAAATTGATTCTTAGAGCTTGCCTCCTTTTGCAGCCTTGCCTTGACTACTCGTTTTCACACCTTCATGGAGTGACCAAGTAATGTGATGCCTCTATAATTAGTGCAGTTCTGGGATATCACACTTGCCCTTATACAATGTGACCACCACACTCCCCCCTTCGCTCGCCAGGCATCTTAGTCATTTTGCAAATAATGTTAAACAACTTGGCGATCCACATTAATCCATCTTTGCCCATTATTCTCCAAAACTCCACCAAGACCTCTTTCAATCCCAAAGCTCTACCCCTTTAAACTTGCCAATAGTTTTCACCACCTCTTTTTGTCTATTGGCCAGACAGAACCTAAATTTTTTATGACTTTGTGATAAGATCCGGATCACTGATAGCAGAAGGTCACCTTAATTATATTGTTATGTGGGTTAATTGAGTTTGTTACTGTAATACTGTTTTATATTTGTTAAATAAAAGGACTCTCAGGTTAGTAGGAGTCTTGAGTCCCTAGGATAGCTTAGTTAGTTAGAACTTATCACTTTGTTGTTTTGATCTTATCAGATCAGTTTGTTATTTTTGATCTTATCAGTTTGTTACAGTTGTTATAAATATCCCAGCTTCTCTATTGCTTACACATTGAGATTCTCTTGGCTTGTATTCCTTTTCCATCAGTGATATGCTTATTGAGAGAAGGGAAGGAGAGTTCTATGTAGTCTTAATTTAGATCCTAAATTAATTCTAGTAGGTTTCTCTGATGCAGTTAGCGATCTTAGACCACATGATGTTCGCCTCCCCACTAGTCCCAAAGCGGCTTTCTCTCATACCCTAGCAACCAACTATAGGATCTTGTCTTTATCCCAGTTATGCCAGTGGATTCGTGTAGGATAACCTGAGGTTCACTTATTCCTCCCTCACCTGATCCAGACTACCATCACAAGTAGCTTAGGTTGGTTGTAATGTTTTTGCTCGACATGACTTTAGAGTTCTTGCAAGCACCCTACCACATTTGCCGTAGAATGTAATCCATCTATAACTTAGGTAATCGACTGCAATAGGTCACCAAAATGGTCATCTCGCTTTTTGAAGAAAGAGTTAGGGAGATTCAAGTCACTGACAAACTCCAAGAATGAAATCCCCCTAACATCCCTTTTATCAAACACAAACCCATGTGTACTTGCAACCCGATGTGACTATTGATATCACCAACAATGATGAGCTTTCAGATTATGGGATACCCCCTACCACCCCATCCATTTCCTCCCAAAACTCCCTCTTAACTTTTTCATACAGGCCTGCTTCGGGTGTGTAGGCACAAAAAATGTTGATTGTACACCCTATTAGCCGATTATAATGCTTGACAGCTATGCAGACAAGATTTATGCTTTATTTTTAAAGTTTATATTTATTAGAGATACTTGTATTATTATGTGATTATGTTTCCATATTTAGAGCTAGGGTTAGTTAGGGTTGTAACCCTATATAAAGGGATGTAATTGTATCAATCGATTCATTCTAGAAATAATAGATGATATTCACTTTTATGGTATCAGAGCCTCGGTTCTGATTTCCCTCACCTTCCTTTTTCTTACGGTAAACCCTAGAAAGCCTATATGGCTGTCAACGGCAAGAAAGAGGAGCGGGAATCCTCTGAGAAGGCCGGAAAACCCCAGATCTACCAGTGGTTACTGTGTTTTTCTTGGGAACAACTTGATCTCTTGGTCATCTTAATGCCAGCCTACAGTTTCCCGTTCCAGTGCAGAAGCAGAATACAGGGGGGTTGCAAATGCAGTTGCTGAAGTCACTTGGTTCCTCTACGTCAGGCTTCAGTTGTTTACTGTGACAACGTCTCAGCAGTATATCTTTCTGACAATCTCGTGCAGCATCAGCACACCAAACATATAGAGATTGACATTCATTTTGTCAGGGAGAAGGTTCGAGTTGGCCACATTCGAGTACTGCATGTCCCTTCTCCTTTCCAGTACGCTGACATCTTCACAAAGGGATTGTCACGTCCGCTTTATCAGTCTTTCAGATCCAGTTTGACCGTTTGTCCCAAGACCGATCAAACTGCGGGGGAGATATTTGTATTATTATGTGATTATGTTTCCATATTTAGAGCTAGGGTTAGTTAGGGTTGTAACCCTAAATAAAGGGATGTGTTTGTATCAAATAATAGACGATAATCACTTTTACACCCATCCATCATTACTTTAATCACCATGAGCCGAGCACTGATCACTAATTCTTCTCACCTCAACCACAAGCTCATGGAGATCCTCATCAGCCAAAATGGCAACCCCATTCTTGTTCATCGAAGTGCTGGAGTATCACAACTTGAATCCGTCCACATAACGCACTTTGGTGCCCACCCATTTAGTCTCTTGTATGCACACAACTTGAATCTTGCTCTTCTTTAGGACCTTCACTAAATCTATAGATTTGCTGTCAGGCATTCTCTAGTCCTCCTCGTCAACCCATTGCCTGACCAAGGATGTGACCTAACGTCACCATATCTGGCCAACGCCACACTTACCTGCTCAGTGCTCACACTGGAAAGCAACCTAAAACTAGCCAAATTTAAAGGGAAGAATGCAAGGCAAAGACAGGCAAACCACAGATCAATAACAGATTAACTATAATAAATCCAGATAAGCCACCAACACCTGCAGTAAAACATGTTTAAAACAGTACAGCTTAAAAAACAGGCTAGACAGAAGTGCTCTGGTTGTGGGGCGGGGGATCAAGTTCTGACTGGGGAGTGAGGGGATCTGGTTCAGGGCTGGGGCAGTGGTCTGCGCCCAAGGGGGATGGTCTAGGCGGGTTCTGGCTGGAATGATCTGTCTCAGGTGAAGGTTGGGCTGTCCAGCTGTTGGTTGATGATAGAAATGGGGTTATGAGGGTTTATGAGTGGTTTGCTGGGGCCTAGGGCTAAGGGTGGGTTAGGGCAATGATGCATTGGGGTGGGGTAGGGCTGTAGGGGTGGGATTTTGCGAGTTAAGATTTGGGATTTACAATTTGGACGTCAGTGGGTTAGGGCAATGATGCATTGGTGTTCACTAACAAACAGCAACAGTCAACTGAGTTGTCAGAGAGCAATCAGCAGCTAGAGAGGAAATATAGTATGAAGTTTCATGTATGTTACCTAAGCTCCGATATAAGAAAATAGAAACTATAACCTCAAGGAAAAAATAAGATTAGCACAAATACTTATACATACGGATGAAAAACCTAATTTGATTCCAAAATATAAACCAAACACCCGAAATCATCTGTTTTACCTAACCCCATACCATGCTAAATCTCATTTCTGATTCCAAACTGATACCAGAAAATGAACTAAACAAGGCCTTATTGTGCACAAGAGTTGCGTCTTTTCCTGGTCTCATCACATATGTGGCAGATTGATCACTTCAAGGACCACATTTCTGTTGTTATTTTCTGTCTTGATGTGACAAAGTTTGTAAAGCTAATGATAGTATATCAGGATTCAGGAACTGTCCTATGTATCTCTAAGTTATCTATTTCAATGCCATAATGGCCATGTCAACATTCAAATCATATCTCTAAGTTATCTATTTCAATTCCATAATGGCTATGCCAACATTCAAATCATGATAAATTGGTTTCCAAGTTCGTTTGGAAAAAAATCACTTGAACT
Organism: Cuscuta australis; assembly: GCA_003260385.1. Lineage (NCBI taxonomy): Eukaryota > Viridiplantae > Streptophyta > Magnoliopsida > Solanales > Convolvulaceae > Cuscuta > Cuscuta australis. Next base: position 385,488 of record NQVE01000116.1, read on the forward strand.
ATAATATAGAGATATCAGCGGAGTAACTATGAAAGCCCCATCTTTCGCTACATTAATTCATTCTTTGGCGGTCATTTCTATAGGGGATGCTGAGGTGTTATTATGCTTTTGAAGTTTTGATTATTGACGTATCATCTTATCCTTGATTTTGAATGCAGGCATACCCACAAGAAAAGGTTGGTGTGTTTGTACAACGAGGCAAAGGTGGGCCTCTCTCCGTGGTTGAATATAGTGAACTGGAACCAGAATTGTCAAGTGCAACCAACCAGGAAACTGGTCGTCTTCGTTTTTGTTGGAGTAATGTTTGCTTGCACATGTTCACTTTGGATTTCCTGAATCAAGTAGCAAATGGCCTTGAGAAAGACAGCATCTATCATCTCGCTGAGAAGAAAATAGCTTCAATCCATGGGCATACAATGGGCTTCAAACTAGAACAGTTCATATTTGATGCATTTCCTTATACTCCTTCAACAGCACTCTTTGAGGTTGGTCGATTTTGACATTTTTCCATGAATCCCACCTGCCAGTTTTTAAATAGCAAAGCCAATTGAGACATTGAGGATTCCTAACTCATTTCTGTATAGGTACTGAGGGAAGAAGAATTTGCTCCTGTGAAAAATGCAAATGGGACCAACTTTGACACTCCGGATAGTGCCAGGCAAGGACTACAAATCCCTCTGATTCTTTACTATTTTTTTGATATTTCCTTTCTTAAAGTCTTATCAAATCTATATGATAGAAGCTTTTCTATTAGGAATGGTTTTAGGTATAATTCCTATCATAGTTGTTAAGGCGTTGCCTAGGCGATAAGGCGCTATCCCATGGACGCCTTGCTTGCCCGCCTCGCCCAGAAAACCTCAAGGCGTTAAGGCACTCGCCTAGGTGTTGCCTTACGGTCGCCTTACCGTTGCTTCATGCCTAGATGCCCAGTTTTAAAATTTGAAAGCCCAATTTTTTACAAGTTTTGACTTAACGTTGCCTTATCCCTTGGAACCAAATGATCATGAGTATCTTGAAGATGACTATGATGTGTCCATTCTCAATCTATGGAGGTAGATAATGATATCCATATGAATGACATGTTCAACGATAATTTTTAAACTTGCATGTTTGGGTGATAAAACCAGGGGGATGGAAATGATTTTTTTATTTGAATATGTTGTTACTTGTGGTTTTCTAAATACTTCTGAACACTTCTTTCTTTATCTCAGATTATGTGTAGACTCTATTTACATATGTTGTGTCATATATCTATTTGTAGTTATATGTGTGTGTCTATATATATATATATATATATATATATATATATATATATATATATATATATATATATATATATATATATATATATATATATATATATATATATATATATATATATATATATATATATATATATATATATATATATATATATATATATATATCTGTGTGTGTTTGTGCCTTGGTCACCTAATTGTCGCCTAGGTGATATCAAGGTACATCGGCGCCTCTTAACAACCTCGATTCCTATTACCTTGAGTAGCTTTTTCGTAACTGCATAATTACAGTACACACATGGTGATCGGTTGGACTTTTGATGAATTTAGAGCTCCGTTTTTATTTACCTTAAGAACTTTAGATGCTCGTTGAAATTCATGATATTTTATCGTACTCCTGTCTCATTAAAGGTGCCATGTTTCCCTTTTATTTGTCACAGAATTGAGTGATTCACCTGATTGCTCTCTCCTCTACACATAATTCAACCAACACTTTCACTAATATGTATAACTGCGCTTGATCAATTGTGGAACACTATATAATATTCACAGTTTCTAATCAATATTAACGGTATCAGTCAATATTTTCCCAAAATTGAAGCGCTGATATTTTTCCAACATTGGTTTCAGACTGCTTGTTCTACGCCTCCATACACGTTGGGTGGTAGCGGCTGGTGGCTTTCTAACCCATTCAGTGCCTTTATATGCAACTGGTAAGTAATTCATCTCTGTTTATTATATGGATGGGTTGGAGCAAGAAGTTTGACCCCTTTTCACTTTTTTCAGGGGTTGAAGTTTCACCACTGTGTTCATATGCTGGAGAAAATTTGGAAGCCCTTTGCCGCGGAAGAACATTCCACGCTCCTTGTGAAATCTTGTTTTAGATTTTGTTTAACGACACATTTTGAACCAATCAGTCGGGTTTTGAAGACATTCTTTCCCTTTGCTCTTCATTTTCATTCCGTTCGTTTTGGGTTGTATTTGGTGTAAATGTGAATACATTTGGTTCAAATTGTTCCAAAATTATATACTAGAGTTGGCAAACTACACAACTAGATATACCATACTCTAGGTATATCCGACCAACACTCATTTAAGAGTAACACAACGTTCATTTCGCATTTTTTAGTTCTACATTAGTCAAATGTTCATTTGTGAGAAATATAATACTTATTTTCACACATTGGAAAATATATGTATACGCGCTTAAAAAATACATGATGTTCATTACAATTATACAAAATTTAAATTTACTAAACTTAGCACTCATTTCTATACTCACTCACTCACTAGGCTTTTCATGGGTCACGGGTTTCATCGCACGACCCATTGACAACTTCTTTGATACAGGGTGTATCCAAAGATAGGTACATCCGGTTGTACCTAAAGCCACTAGGTATGGTCGTAATGCTCGGGGGCGTGAGGGGCCTTTTAATGCCCCTGGGGCGTTAAACACCGCCCCCTGGCGGCGTTACCCCGGCGTCATTGCCTTTGCATCATTCGTTTGACGTGGCTTAGCCAACCGTTATCCCTCCCCTAATGGCTATATAGCCGTCCCCCCCCCCCCCCCCAAATAAAAAAAATTAAAATTAAAAAAAAAACCTATAAATTCCCCTAAAAAAATCATATTCTTACACATCTCTCTCTATATTCTTTCTAAGATATTTATTATTTATTATTAAATATTTATAAAATATATTTTAAAAATGGATTCATCTTCATCTGACGATGAAAAAAGAGCTTTCTTTTTTCATTGTTTCGCCATGAATTGTATTTAATGGTGGGAAGATGGCCAAGAAGAAGAAGCCGAATCCTCCCGACGACGGACCCGACGACAACGTTTAAACTGGGAAACGAAGAAACCGCCAAGAAATTTGAAGCCGAGACATTCACAATGCACTAATGGCGGATTTGATCGAACATGAGAAAGTGATGGTGGTGAAAATGGCGACGTTATAGATTGGGAAGTTCCCAATGTTGAGACCCTAAGTCCGACTATGAATATTTCAGTGAAGAAGAAGAGTTGCAGATTTAAGAGGCTTAAGTGAAATGAACGATAGGTTAGTTCGGAATAAACATTATTTTATTTGATAATTATCACTACTTCATACTCCGTATCAAAATGAGTAATACGATATTCGTAGATAAATATTATAATTACATTGATAATGGATAGTATATTTATTTGGACTAAGGTCCTATTCCGTTCAACTTATTTTTTCTTATTCTTATTAAAATCAGATCAGACCAGATCAGATCAGACCAGATCAGATTAAATCGAATCAGATCAGATCAGAACAAATCAGATCAGACCAGATCTAATTAGATCAGCTCAGATCCAATCAGATCAGACTAGACCAGATCAGATCACATAAAGAATTATTATTATTATTATTGTTGTTGTTGTTGTTGTTATTATTATTATTATTATTATTATTATTATTATTATTATTATTATTATTATTATTCTTAAAAATTAATCCTTAATTATTAGACGTCGAAAAAATTATTTTTAAAGTACATTGACAATGTCAATCTAATTCTACTTTTAAAATACATTTTTATTGCTACCTGTAATTTGAGTTTCTAAAGTTTTGATCTTTTATAAGGATGAGATATTTTAATAAAAATACTATCTCTTCTCTGTATTTATTTTATATAAATTAAATATTTATTCTAATGTATGTATGAACTAATTATTAAAATATTAAATCAATATTCTTATTTCACAAACAATAATCATAAAATAAAAAATATTATTACATTAAAATATGAATGATTATTCTAATATATAAATTAACTAATTTTATTTTATTAAAAAATAATTATAAAATAAAAAAATATTGATTATATTATAATATGAATTATCATTACAATTTTCAAACGTTATTATAAATTCAAATCAAATTATTGATTTGAATTTTAAATCAAATCATAATTAATCAAATCAGATCCAATTAGATGAGATCCAATTAGAGACGACTACAAAAAAAGTTAACGGAACTTTTTTAACACTTGTTCCGCCGTCATCAGCAGCTAATGTATATCGGCATGGAAACCCGATCCGGTCATTGTGTGATACCATCAATCGAGCGGGCGAGGCTTTTCATTCTGTAAGAGGTTAAGCAATGGCAGGAGATGGAATCTTAGGAGTGAAAGACGTCCAGGGAAAGAGATCAGAGCGAAGCATTGACGCAGAGAGGAAAAAGCGGCTCCAAAGGAAAGAGAAATGGCTTGTGGCGATGGGAGTGGTTTTACACGCAATTTACATGCTCAGCATCTTCGACATTTACTTCAAAACTCCTATCGTCCACGGCATGGATCCCGTCGCTCCTCGCTACTCTGCACCGGCAAAGCGTCTTGTTCTTTTAATTGGTACAACTGTGATGCTTTGACGCAATGCTACGCAGACTCTTGGATTTAAGATTATTTTTGCTTGTATTATTGACCCCGGATGTCAAGATTATTGCCTTAATAGCTAATGTGTTGCTAACTGTGGAGAATGTTATTTGCAGCTGATGGGTTACGGGCAGATAAGTTTTTTGAGCCTGATTCAGATGGCAAGTATAGAGCGCCATTCTTGAGGAGTGTGATTAAAGAGCATGGGCGGTGGGGAGTATCCCATGCTCGGCCTCCAACAGAATCTAGGCCTGGGCATGTTGCTATCATTGCTGGATTCTATGAGGATCCAAGTGCTGTCACAAAAGGTGCACACTCATTTGTACACTGAGTGTTGTGGGGGGGAACTGTAATGACATTATGTATCATTCCAGGTTGGAAGGCAAATCCCGTAGAGTTTGATTCAGTTTTTAATAGAAGCCGGCACACATTTGCCTTTGGCAGTCCCGACATTGTTCCCATTTTCTGTGGTGCCTTGCCACATACCACTTGGAATTCTTACCCCCACGAGTATGAAGATTTTGCTACTGGTTCGTCATAATGTTCGACTTCTTACTTAAGTTTGATGAAAACTCCCCACATGGACTTCTTTTTTGTTCCAGTTGAAATAAAATTTTCTTGGCATTTTCGTGATATAATGGTGATTGAGGAAAAATACATATTCTTGTCCTCTCAAACCATTAACCTTTAATAGATCCTTAATGATCCATTGGTGGTAACCTGCAGATGCTTCTTTTTTGGATGAATGGTCATTTGATCAATTTCAAAGCCTATTGAATAGGTCCAATGAAGATGCAGAATTAAAGAAGCTTCTTCAACAAGATAAGCTTGTCATATTCCTACACCTGCTTGGTTGTGATTCCAATGGTCATGCACATCGACCATATTCATCCATATATCTCAATAATGTTAAAGTTGTTGACAGTATTGCTGAAAGAGTGTACAATCTTGTTCAAAGTTACTTCAAGGACAACTCAACAACATATATATTTACCGCTGATCATGGGATGAGTGATAAAGGTTTTGTTTTGAGTTCCCATCAATGATTTATGAGTAATTGGTGTTATTTTTTGTGAAGAAAGAAAAGAGAGAATTAGTGATCGTATTTCTTGATCTCAACAAATCAGTACTAAGGTCCTATATAATAGCTAAATAAATACAGTGACATAAGTGAGGCCTTAAGCATAAATGGCATAAGCAATGAAGTAATCTTAATGACTTAAGCAATGAACTAGTCTATTCTAGAAGCCTACTTTTCTTGCTAGTTTTGTACTGTACACACTCACGCAAGCTGGAGCATACAAATCATATGCACCATTCTTGTTACAAATATATTTTATTTTAGGACATCACCTCCGATGTAGCTAAAGATCCACTTTTTTTTGGCTTTGGAATAAAGCAAAATGGCTCTTTAAACTGTATGTGCTTCTTTTATAGTGAAGTAGCGATTAGTCAATGCAACTTTTGATGCGCATCATGGGTCATTTGAAACAGTCACTCTATGTTTTAAACACAAGGGTCTGGATACATTCATACATCCAACCCCCCTATACCGCAATGGGCTAGAGCCTGTGAGGCATTGGGGTAATGTTGTTGTTGTGAGAGATTTTGTCAATATTCAACAACTTTGTCATCTGTGTTGATGTAGCTAGTCATAATGTGCCTAAATGTGATCTTTTCTTAATAAAGTCGTTATATCTCAATGTGCTCAATCCTCTCATGCAATACAAGGTTGGATGTGATATGTATTGCAACTTGAATTTCATACATGAAATGTACTGGGTCTTTGCTTCCATATATTAATTCTCGAAGATGTTTTAGGCGTAAGATCTCTCATGTTGCAAGAGCCATTACACTATATTCTGCATCAACACTTGATCTTGCAACCACATTCTGTCCTTTTCTTTTCAAGGGATTAAGCCCCCACCAATCACAATACAACGTCCAAAAGTGGATTGTCTATCCATTTGGTAGTCAGCCCTGTCGACATTCCAGAATCCAACAAATTCTTTATGACCTTTGTCTTCATAGAGTAGTCCTTGTCCTGTTATTTTCTTGATGTGCTTTAAAATTCGTATGACAGCATCTCAATGACCACCACATGGTTCATCAAGAAATTTTTTGATTCACATTTCTAGCGGTTTGCATTTTCCTCATCATGAAGTAGCTCCCTACATCTTTGAATGAGTTATAACCAAACATACATGTTTCTTCAACGACATTAAAAACATGTTTCCTTTGAAGGGAATAAAGTCATTGTGAGATTTGGCAATCTCAATGCTAAGAGAGTAGCACATCTTTCCCAAATTCTTCAGAATTTTCTTAATAGTCACTTTTTGAGCTAAGCAATGCGCTCCATGTCATAATGATAATATCATCCACATATACTGCTAGATAGATGCACTTGTTTTATGATAGAAAACAGAATCATTTACTACTCCTAGTCATCCTAAAGATACGAACAACTATACTAAGATGCCCAAATCACATACTCAAGTACTCAACCATGTAAGAAGCGGCATAACAGACACACTGGATCAAACTCCTTTGGATCAACAAAACCTGGTGTGTGGCTCATATAAACCTCATTCTGTAGATCTCCATAGAATAAAGCCTACCCAATTGAAACAATGATCTATGACTCATGACAATCGTGGATAAAATCAATCTAAGAGATGCTATATTTGCAAGGGGTGAAAAAGTGTTTGTATAACCAAGACCATGGGTATACCCTCTCCATCGACATGCTTTAAGATGGCCATTTTGCCATCAGGATCAACCTTCACAGTATATATCCATGTGCAGCTAAGAACAGACTTACCGAAAGGATTATGAAGCAATTCCCATGTGACACTACAACGAAGAACCTCCATCACTGCTAACGTAGACTAGCATCATTCCAGAAGGAAAATTCCCTCATGGGTTGTAATACGTATATGTACTTTAGAAAGGTGTGAGATAAATGTATAGTAAATAGTTGAAATGGGTGATGACTAAGCAAATTATGAATGAGAAGAGAATTAAGTGCGGAATGTACACCTTTCTGTAGGAATATGTAAACCATGAGGAGTAGCCGCATGCCTTAGGGTAGCTAATTACTGTGATGCTGGATCCATAGTAGGAGAATAGCTAATAACTCGTTTTGTTGAGGTGTTTACAAAAGTGATGGATCAAACTACCGGCAGGCATGAAGTGATTATATGAGTCTATAAAAAATTATTTGGCATTATAACTGCGTAGAATTTGAAGGAAAGTCCAATCCATGTCTTAATACTGTTGCAAAAATTTTTTTAAAATGTGAAACAATTTAAATCTTTATTTCATTTAAAACAACCTAGTGTGTCTTGAAAATTCTTTGACACAAAAGCCAAAATGCCAAAAACCAAGTGTAGACTTGTTGTGATACAGGCCCCAAACATTTGTGTGAACTAAATTTAAATGGGCACATTGTCTGCTTCTTGACTCACCTTAGAAAGGATTGACAGGTTTTCTTTTGAAGATGACATAGCTCACAAATCACAATCAAGGGGCAAAACATTTGATTATTTCTGAGGTGTAGAGAGACTCAAATGGCCCTGGTGGTTCTGTCAAGTAATAGCTGACTTTGAAGATATATGAGCAACTGGATCAAGAGGACGAAAATGATAAAGGCCCTTAGATTCACACCCGGTGCTAATTGTTTTCCTCTAAGACGGTCCTGCATCAGCATACAACAACCCAGTTAAATCCCACAAAAGTAGGGTCTGAGGAGGGTGTGTGTACGCAGACCTTACTCCTACTCGAAAGTAGCCCTTGGTATAGGGGGGTATGCTCAGTGAAGCCAACATCACGAGCTAATGCCGTTGGAATTTTGGTGGTGGGAATCGGCGGTGGGCATTGGTTTGTCGGCCTTTTTAAGATGAAGACCAGCTAAGGCTAAGACTGTAATAAACTGTTGTGGTTCATCTTGTGCTTCTGTTGTATTAGGCATTATTTGAATAGTACTCAATTCAAAGAATAAAGCTTAATCACCTTCAAGAAGGTTTTTGATACAACTTTGAATGCATTGGTATAGGCACCCTTAGTTTCTTCCCAGATTTGTTTGGATGTCTAGTACGACTGATATGTAGGAAGAAGTTCCTAGCCATGGATTGCCACATGACACTACATAGTTCATTCATGTTTTCCCATTCAGCTTTCTTGGTTAAAATACTTGTGGAATCTTCAGTTTGTTACTGCATGTACCACAAGAATATGCTTGTTGGAGATTTCACTACTCAAGCCGGAATAGTACTATAACTGGGAAATACAACTGTTCACGTAGATGGCTCTGATATAATTCAAAGAAATTCAAAGAAAGATAAGATAGAATTGGGTAATCTTATTGCTTGAACTCACCAAATTAGCCTACTTCTCTTAACCACTTTTACACGTTCTGCACATTTGATATCCATGGTACAATCATATAATTGTTGAAAAATATATTTTTCAATATCTAGAGAGGATTTTTTTAGTGTTGTACATGCTCATTGAGATGCTGTAATTGACTCACAATATAAGGGAATTTTGATGTCAGCAACAATTTTGTAAGTTCAGCATGTAATATTAAGTCTTTGCAGGGAGCCATGGAGATGGACATCCTTCAAACACTGATACTCCACTTGTTGCTTGGGGAGCTGGAATTGGGCATCCCATGCTTGACTCCCACAATAGCCATCCCGATAAATCTATTCGGTTTGTTGATGAGCATTTGCATGATTCACCAACACCATTAGAATGGGGACTCAAGGACATATTGAGGACGGATGTTAATCAAGCTGACATTGCACCACTTATGGTTGTGTTTTTTGGAATTCTTTGGAGAAAATTTTATTGCTTCTGTACCCAAAATGTCTGTTTTTTTTATATGACTCTTAACATTGTTTACAGTCAACTCTTCTAGGTTTGTCATGTCCTGTTAACTCTGTAGGCAATTTGCCTCTTGATTACATTGAACTTGATGAGGTCAGTTTTGTCATATGAGCTGCCTATCCCATATCCCATCCGCACTAGCTGAGTGTGTTTTTACTCTCATGGAATGTTGTGTTTTAATTTTCTTCTTTATAGGGGGGTAAAGTTGAAGCAGTGTTATCCAATACAAAACAAATTCTCAACCAGTTCCTGTGCAAGTCTGGTATCCTTGATGATGACCTTGTACACAAATGAATTAGTTGATTCAGATTCCTGTTATTAACTTGGTCATTAATTACTTTTCTCACGTGGATTATATGACCAAACCATTAATTTATCTGTGTACTATGTACCAAGATCTAGCTTGTTTTCATATACTTATATTTCATTCAAACTTTGTGCAATTCTTTTATAAGTCCCTGTTGTTGTACTTTAGCCCAAAAAAGAATTATATCATGAATTTGTTCTATTTGAAATTTTTCCTTTACAAGTAACTAGAATTAAAACGCATGCATTCTCTTCGCTTCAAGCCTTTTAAACCTCTCTCAAATCATTCACTAGTACTTGATGAGATTGAACATTTGATCTCTATCAAAGATTATAAAGCTGCAATGAAGCTATTGGAAGATCTTAGGAGCTTGGCTCTTAGTGGACTGAACTACTTTCAGACTTACGATTGGTTGATGCTGCTGACTGTAATTACTGTCGGTTATATCGGTTGGATGGTCTACATTTTACTCCATGTTTTGGAATGTTATACCTCCTTACCTGAAAAGCTTTCCCGGACAGTACACTTGTTTCACCTCAGGAAGAATAGCCCAAAGGTAAATCATTTTGAACTCTTTCTATATTTATTTCCTTGTTGCTTCGGGGAGTTGGTTGGCAAAGTAAAGAAGTGACCAAGACTGTCATGTTTTTCTTCTTCTTGGTGTTGGGCAACTTCTTGTGGGGTGGTTGGAGCATAGAGATGGGAGAATAGTGGATTCCGCTAATATATAGAGAAGTATGCAGGCATTCTCCATTAAATTATCAACTTCTATCTAGTACAGCTGCTGGGTAGCTTTCTATATGCATCTCACTCTGGGGTGCTGTGTGCATAATTACTTTAGCACATCTTACAGTTTCCACGTTGCTGGCAATGTAGTCGCATTATAATCTCAAAAATGGGTATGCGCTAGGAACTGCTTGTATTGTGTTTTAGGTGGCAGCTACACTAGTGGGCACCAAAAAACATATACGTACTGGTTGCCTGTAGGATATATATGGTAGCAGTGCCCGATGTTAGAATTAGAGAATGTGCTGGTTTAGGTATTGCTTGTGTTACAATCTTAGATACTATTAAAATGCTCAGTTTCCCGGACGTCATCGTGCAGTTTTTATATTGGCTGATTATTTTTACTGTTGCCATTGAATAACATTTTTGCAGGCGAATCTTTGTGGAGGGCTGCTAATGGGAGTTTTTTGTGTTATTCTGCTCTATGAGCACTCACCCCCCCTGTATCATGCGTATATTGCAATGACATTATTTCTTTGGACACAAATATTAAGCGAGTACCAGTTTCTTCTAACACTCTGGCGGTACTTGTGTAGCAGGAAATTTAGTTACTTTTTGAAGCTTACTGCAATATTTATTTTCGCTGTCACCATTCTTGAACTCCTGGTATGGCTTCCCATGCACCTTCAAGTCATTGTTCTTTAGCTGTGACAAATATGTTGTTGATATGCCTAAACTGCTTTTCAATCACTTATCTGGTAATCGACGCAGGTGATAAGCTTTACTGAGAGAAAAATCTATACATGGTGTTTTGTAACTTTTGGGGTTACATCTTCTATATATTTATTCAATTTAATGCCACTGAGATCTGGAGTGCCCATCTTTTTGTGTGCTGCATGCTGGTTTCTTTCCATATTTACTCTCATGCCACCTGAAATTCCTGAAAATACTCTACTGGTGTAAGTCATTCCATAGAATTCCTTTCCCTTTTGGGATTTTTCTTATGTACGTTCCCTTTGTTAAAATCATGTTGATTTGTCTTGTTTTGGTAGTATTTTAAAGATGGCATTTTCTTTCTTTTGTTTGTAATTATTTTCCATAAGAGTGACATATTCTTGGTAGAAATGCTTACTGATAAACTGCATCACAATTTACAAATTTAGAATGTCAAAAACATAAATAACTAGCTTATTGTAAAATGTTATGACATAATTGCTGTAATAGTTTGGACTTTTGTGTATGTCCTGATTGTGATCTTAAACATTATTGTTTTTATAGAATCACTGGCGGACTAATGATTATTTTGATTGGTGGAGCTGCTCGATATGTAGAAGTGCACCCTAAAGATAATGAATATTGGTTTGGTCTCATTCCTCTCGATTCAAGGGTGTTCCGGATTCCTTTGCTCTTTCACTTACAGGTTCATGAAATAATTAATTACATTTTACCTACTATTTTTGGCCCTTTTTTACCTCTTTTGTTTGTCCCACTATTTTGTTCCATACCATAATTAGTAATGTGTGTGACTCACATTCATTCTTACTTTTTCTTATTTTTGACATGGACATTAACCACACAATTCCACTTCTCTTAATTTTTGTGCCACTGCCCCATGACCCAAAAATAGTGGGATGGAGGGAGTAAATGAAAACAAAACCCTACTGTAATAAAGAATAGAAAACAGAACTCTAAATATTCTGCCTATGGACATAATTTGTCTTCTTTGTTTCTTCAAATAGATCCTTTTGGTTGGTTTATCATCTTTTATGGTCTGGTTGTCAACGTCCCATAGAGTGGAAAAGCAAGAGTTGCACGGACTTCACCAGTTGATTAATTGGTCCATTGCTGGTATTCCTTTTCTTTGTTTTGTACTTTTGTCAAGTACACAAAATCTTGTGCAAGCATTGATCGGAACTACTCTCTTTCTCTTTAAAACATTTGATTTAATTTTAAATGGGTAGTTAGTGAAGTCATTTCGCTTGCATTCTGGTGAACTTTGGAATGTAATGCCTATTATTACCATTTTCTATTTGTTCCTTGTAGGTTTTGCAATGGTCCTTCCTCTTTTTTCAGCGCCTGCTCTCTTGCCTCGGCTTACTTCCATATTCCTTGGTTTTGCACCTCCATTCTTGCTATTGTCAATTGGGTACCACTCAAACTTTTGTTTAGTTCATGGCTTGTGAAAGTGCTTATGTGAATGCTTTCTTGGAGCGCAAATATAAGTGCCGCCAAGCATATAAGAGTGCAGTGCAAGTTTCAACATCCTTTCCTTAATTTAGTTTCATTATAAGTTTAGTTCAACCTTAATTTAGTCTTTAATTACTTAAAAAGAAATATATACTCCCACCGTCCCCAAAAGAAATTCATACTTTCCTTTTTTCCCCCATTCCAAAATAAATATCACTACTCTTTCATTTTCTATTTAAGGAAATGAATATCTGGCTCATAACATTTCTCTCTTTTAAACAAATTCCATTCACATATTTTCCAATTTTCAACACCTTTCTTAAGAACCATAGTCAAACTATGAATTTCCTTTGAGACATAGGGAGTATTAGCTTTACATCTCTTTTTCCTTTTATGATTAGGACTAGGGGGTGGGCATGGTCGGTTAACTGACATTTTGCTTAACCAAGGTTGGGTTAGTAGATTTTAATACCATTAACTCTACCAAAATTTTGGTTAGCTCAAATTTTGGTACATTTAATTGTTTAATAAAAAAACCATGCAAAATATAAAAATAAAATACTATTTTTATGCATTTCTATCTTTTTCAATTTCTAAAAATACTAAAAATAATACACAACCGAGAACATATCCAAATGAATCATAACTTAAGTTAAGTTAGATTTAGAAGTTACCAGGGCTAAGAGAATTTAGTTTTAGAACATTGATATAAAGACTCGGAAGAGCAAGGAGACGAGAAGAGTACCAACTAGCTAAGGTATGTGAGGGGAAGGCCCGAGATCAAGAACATATGAGATGCGTGAAAGACAGAGATGTCTGAGTTTTATTTGATGTGGTGAAGGTGGGAAGCTGGTAGTTGGCCTAGTTTCATGGGCTTATGAATGCTAGAGGGAATGAGAGCTTGGTACTAGGTGAGCAAGGACAGTTCGAGAGGCATCACGATTTTGGGTACTGTCCGGGTGCATTAGGCTAGAAGTGGTGAGGGGCATTCACAGGATGAAAGGAGGAAAGCCATGAGGTCGGATGAGATTCTGGTGGAGTACTCGAAGATTGTGGGAAACATGGGATTGGCTTACCAAGTTCTTTAATATTATTTTTTAGGATGACTAAGATGTCTAATGAGTGGAGAGAGTGTTGTGATTCCACTGTACAAGGGCATTGACAAACATGAAAGGGAAGTTTTATCGAATAGTGGTCAAACCGGCTATGTTATATGGAGTAGAGTCCTGATTGGTGAAGTAAAAACATGTTTTTCAATATCAAGTGGAAGAGATAAGGTGGATAAGATCCGAAATGAGGTTATTTTGGGAAGGGTGGGAGTGGGAGTGGTACATGTGGAGGTTAAGTTACGCAAAGCTAGGCTGAGGTCAGTGAGGTGGTTTGGCAATGTAAGGAGGAGAAGTGTAGAGGCACTGGTGAGGAGCTGCAAGAGGCTTGCCGTGGTTGGTGTGAGAACTAGTAGGCTTACGGAGAGTTAGAAGGAGGAGATTAGATTGGACTTACGACTTCAAGATCTCGTTGAGGATATGACCTTAGATAGGATCTTCTAGAGATCTAGGACTAGAGTAGTTGGGTAGACCTTTGGCCTTAGTTTGTAAGTTTTGTTGGTGAACTTTTACCTTAATTTCTACCTTGTGCATGTTTGCTTTTTGTGCTTTGGGTCTTGTTGGTAGTGTTGGTATGTGTGCTTCTTGTCTAAGTGCTCTTACTTTGTTCTACGGTATTTTACTTTACTATTGTTGGATTTTATTGGGTTTGTTGTTATTGTTTTTAACATCATATATACAACACCTATTTATAAAAAATGCTAATCCCTAAGTCAATACAATTGCACCATAGTTGTCGCTCATATTACATCATTAATGTGATGCAATACACTTTATAACACTAAATGACACATGACTCAATTTTACAGTACATAATTTCACAAATATTAACTTCCTAGTTTCCTTTTCCTTGCAGATATGAAGCTCTTTTTTATGGTGCTCTTGCTCTTGCACTTATGGGCTGGATATTATTTGAGAATGCTAATCTTTACATACTCAAGGGGAAACTGTCACCAAATGCACTTGAAGTAATGGAGGATAGCATGTATCTTCCAGAGTTTGATAGATATCTGGAGTTATCCGATATAAGAATCCCACTAGTCTTTGTAAGTTATGGTGATTTTATGTTTTCCAACTTCATTATATTTAAACTTGGAGTTGGAAGTATAAATGTGATACTGTGAATCTGTGATAGTTACTCTATGGGGGGAAAAGTACAACAAGGTCACGAATTTAATGATCCCAGGAATTCTCTCTTGGTTCATGCAGCTGACACAAATTGTTTGGTGTAAAAGCATGTTTTTGTTTGATTTGAAGACTGATCTCTCTCTCATTTTTTGATAATTTATTTATTTGTTTAACTAAGTTTTACTTTCTAAACTTCTTTGGGAAATTCTTTTTATAAGAAAACATTAAACTTGATGAAATTTAGCTTATAGGACTTTTTTGGGGGACAGTTTTCACGCATACCTCTTTTTTTATTTTTTTATGACAGCAAGTATACTATTGTTTCTCCCAAAATTAGCTGATCTTATTTTCTTTAATTTAGTCCTATGTTTGTTCTTTTATTCATATATATATATTTTTTCTCTTAATTCATTTCTAATTCTAAACATGTACTTTTACCATTGCTTCTTTTAGATGGCCTTTTTCAATGTTGCATTTTTTGGAACGGGTAACTTTGCAAGCATTGCGAGTTTTGAGATATCTTCTATCTATCGGTTCATCACAATTTTCAGTGTAAGTTTATAAGATGACTCTCTCTTTCATTTCTGTCGTCTGTTATAATAATTGTTCGGTAATTTTGTCTTCCTTTCTGCAGCCGTTTTTGATGGCCGCACTCCTAATTTTCAAATTGCTCATACCCTTCATACTTGTGATGTAAGTGTAATAAGACATGCAAATTATTAATTGCTTGTTTCTGTGACACCATACTTGTTCAACCCTTTGGTTCTCATGACATTGGAGATCAATGTCATGGGATGACCCGGGGTGCTCCGGTGCCCCGTTCGTAAAATTGACGGTTCCTACCCCTCCTAACGACCGGTAAACCCCCCCACCCCACCCCAACCCGAACACACCCCAACTCCCTTCTATTGCACCCTCCAAATTTATTTTGATTTTGGAATCATGGGAGGGTGTGTTCGGGTTGGGGAGGGGTGGGGGGGTTGGGGGTTTACCGGGGGATTAGGAGAGGTAGGAACCGTCAATTTTACGAACGGGACACCGAAGCACCCCGGGTGATCAATGTCATGAGAACCGGCCCCCTTGTTCAATCCACACATTGTAGAATTGCACGGGGTTCTGTTTTCAAATTAGTTAAAGAGCCACTTATACTTTATCTTAATTTTTGAACATGTGTGCAGATGTGCATTTAGTGCAATAACTAAGTTGATCCGTGTTCCACTAGTGGGATGCTATTTTCTCGTAATTTTGTGCTCTGATGTAATGACGATCCATTTCTTCTTCTTGGTATGCATTTTTCTTTTTGCCAATCATATTCACACCCAACCTTCTCATTTATATTTGATGATTATACATTGTAGTGATGCATCTGGACATGTTGAGTTTACACTATCAATCTTGCAATAGAAAATGATTATATCACTGTTTCAGCTCATGATCCCATTGATGTCCCATGATACTTTCAATCCTTATGATGATCGATGGTTTTGAAATGCCATGCCACGAACCCTAACACTACGTGTGGTTCAAGGAATTAGAAAGGGAAAAGAAAAGAAAATGGGATGGAAAACAGTTTTTCTTGTTTGGTTAGAGAGGAGAGAAAAGAAAAGTGAAAAGAAAAGAAAATGACAAGGCAAAATGTATCAAGCAGAGGGAAAACCAAATTCTTCCTATTTTGGTTAAGAAAATGAAAGAACCATTTTCTTTTCATTTCTTTCCGAATTCCTTGAACCAAATATAGTGTGACATACATGGGATTAGAGTGGTGGCGATCATTAGTAATATTAATGCGTTTGACAAATTTTAAAGTGGTGGTAAATCTGCCTTGTTATTTTGTACTCCATGTAGTTATGTGTTTCTTATCACTGGCAAATAAATAACCATCGCTTTGGATTACTTTATGCCGTGGCGCTTTGTGGGCAATTGGATGCTGACTTGTAGTTGGCGTTAATAACAGGTACGAAATACAGGAAGCTGGATGGAAATTGGCAACAGCATTAGTCATTTTGGAATTATGAGTGCTCAGGTTGTGTTTGTGTTGTTGCTCTTTGTTCTCACAAGCATATATACGAAAGACATACGGACGAAACCAGCTCGTCGAGTTTTGCAGAAAGAAATGTGATTCAAATACATTCCTTATCATTCTCGTGTTTTAGAATTATTGACTCTATTACAATGTACGTAATAGTATCTATTCGTACGTCTTCTCAACCTACTAAAACACAGAGAATCATTGTTGTTGGGTTCGAATTTTTGACCTTCTATAACATGTTCTTCTAACGAGCTAGAATTTGTGCAGTGCTAAATTTCCTTACTATCCCACTATTTTTGGGGGAATATGGGAGTAACACGAAAAGCGATTGACATTGATGTAAAAAATTTAATATTTGTGAAACATACAAATATGAGCAAGTATGGTACAAGTAAAACTAATGGGACAGACAAAAGTAAAAAATGTAAAAAATAGTTTAATGGAGGGACAAGCTTTGTTTGTTTTAACGATGAATTTCGTCTTTGAAGTGCAGAAAAGGTGCACAAAAAGTTATATACGTTAAATAATACTTTTCTGTTCCATAAAATTTTTCAAAATTAAAAAACGATGCAACTTAAAATTTTTAAAATGTATAATTTTGGTAGAATTTTCTAATTATGATAATTTATCTTACACATCATATCTTATCCTATTATAAACTAAAAACAAAATTAGTAAATAATACTAAGGTCCTACCTTCTAAAGATGCGTTATTTTTTCAACTTTGAACAATTTTATGAGACGGAAGAAATATGAAGTATATATTCGTCTCATTTTAAGTTGCATATTTACTACTCCTTTACATAGTTAAACTTTAATTATCTTTTTTACCCATTCTCGTGACTCATTTGATAAAATAATACAAGTAGTTTGTTACTTTTTTTGTAGAGTTTTTTTATCTCTTTTTAATTTTTGAGTAAATTTCCAAAATGGTCTTTTGTAATAAGATATTTTCTCAATTCAGTCCTGAATAAGTCTAATTACCCACGTAGTCTTTTGTAATTGAGATTTATTCCTTAGGTAGTCTTTCGTAAATAATGTTACTCAAATGATGATTAATTAAAAGGTATTTTGGTATTTCTTTCATCAAAATTTAAACTATATTCTCAAAAGGTCATTTCTATATAGTTATAATGTAAAATTAAAACAATACATTGACTATACATAATTCATGATTTATTAAAAACCTATTAAAAAAATTTTGAAATTCAAATCAAATACATATCTTAAATTAGAAAAAATCATTTTCGGAAAGCACTTCATTAGAATTGATCATTTTAAGAACTTATTCTAAATTTAGCTGATAAAAAATACCAAAGTACCCTCCAATTAATCATCATTTGAATAACATAATTTACGAAGGACTACTTAGTGGATAAATCTCAATTATAGAGGACCACGTAGGTAAATAAAATTTATTGAGGACCGATTTGGAAAAATACCTTATTAGAGAGGACCGTTTTGGGAATTTTAATTTTTTTAATTAAACACTTATCATTGAATAAATTGAATTGAAAATAATTTTAGTCAAACATCTTAAACAATAAAGAATAACTTAATTTTTATCAGGATGAAGAAATATAAAATTAATATTTAAAATGATGCCAAAAATCATAGCCTCAAATTCAAATTAGTACTCTTAGTTTTGTAGAAAGGACTTATGAGTCTAATCCTTTTCTAAATTATACTCCAGGGTACCCTAGAATGTCTAAAAACTTGCTCTGGAGTCTAGAGGGATTTTCCATTTTTCTTTCTTTTATTAATATTAATATTAATATTAATATATTGTTATTATTATTATTATTATTATTATTGTTGTTGTTGTTGTTGTTGTTATGATTTAATTTCCTTATACTAGCACCCTTCTTATGTACATATAGACATTTTGTATTATGTAATTATGTACTATGAAGAAAACGTCTGATTATCAATCACATGGCATCAGAGCGAGTGTGCCCTAGGGTTAGGGTTCATTGTTTGTAAAAAAAGGCTTCTTCCATTTTGAAGTTGTCTCTAAGGGTGCTCGCTTGACGTCACTGGCACCACCACCGTGGGTGGAGTCGCACGTTGCAAGAGTAATTCTAGAGAATCTCTCCTATGTTGGAGACCTCATGCCCCGCCACTACTGGTCAAGTCCACTATAAAAAATCACGGTCAGGGTTGCCTGAGTCATCTAAGCACTTGTGTACACTCAATTTGGACATTAAGTGGATACTTTGCTCTGTCTTCCTCTGTCGTTCATGTTTTGTTCAAATTTTAGTTCATTGAAATGGGTGATAAGTCCAGTGTCATCACTGAAGTTTTTCCAGTCATGTCAAAAATCACAGAGAGGTAACTTAATTCCTCTTGTTATCTTGAATGGCTCACGACCGTTAAACTATATCTCTGAAGTACTGACAAGGACGATCATATGACTGATGATCCTCCTAAGGATGCAACTACTAAGAAAGTCTGGTTGAGGGATGATGCTCGACTATTACTCCAAATCCACAACCCTAACTCAATTGATGGGGATGTGCTTGGGTTAATTGGCCATTGTGAAACAATTAAAGACTTGATGGAATATTTGGAATTTCAATATTCAGATAAGGGAAATATTACTCGTATCTATGACGTATGTAAGGCATTCTATCTGGCAGACCAGCAGGATCAATCTCTTCAAGCATATTTCATGGACTTCAAGAAGACATATGAGGCCTTAAATTCATTCACCCCTTCACTCCATATGTCAAAACTCAGCAACAAGAGCAAGAGAAAAGGCAACAATGAGTTTCTTGGCCGGCTTGGCCTTGAGATTTGAGGCTGCCTCGGAAAGGGTCCTTGCAGACTCAGAGGGGATGGGTACTCATAGATTCAAGGTAGTGAAAGTGTAAAACCCATAGAGCCTTCAGATGGTGCACCCCAGAATGCTCTTATAAGTCAGAGAATGCAAACCGAGTCAGCAAAGCAACTATATAAGTCATTCTTTCGTAGTGGCACCCCAGAGAATCAAGAGCCCGTAATCTGTCATTACTATCACAAAGAGAGATATTATAAGTGAGATTGTAGGAAACTCCATTATGTTAATCAAAGGGGATGAGCTACACACTTTGCCTCTGGTTAAAACTCTAACCCCCTTACTTCAAAAGATGAGTATACCCAATCCATCCAATTCAAGGAGCTCCTGCTGCAATCATCTCCTCATATGACGACAATTACAAATTCAGGTAACGATAGTGCTTTTCTTGTCTCGTTTTCCTCTAAGTGGGTTATTGATTCCGAAGCCAAATATCATATGTCAGGTAATCGTAGCGTCTTCTACACTTCTCAGACCTACACATCTCATTCTCCTGTTACCCTTGCTAATGGTTCCACATCTAAGATCCTTGGGTCAGGTTCGATTATCCTAACTCCAAATATGCATCTATCTTCTGTTTTGAGTTTACCCCATTTCTCATTTAATATGTTGTCTCTTATTAGACTTACTCGTGATCTTAATTGCTGTCACATTCTTTTCTGACCATTGTGTGTTTCAGAATTTTACGACGAAGAAGATTATTGGTGAAGGACGTGAGACTAATGACATGTATCTTCTCAACACTTCTGATCCTAGAGCAGCTGCTCGTGTTGGGATTGAGTCACCTATTGAGATTCATTATTGTCTTGGTCCTCCATCCTTGTCCCTGTTAAAGAAAATTTATCCTCAATTTCAACATCTCTCTGTTTTAGAGTGTGAATCATGTAGTTTTGCTAAACACCATTGTGTTAGTTTGGGGTCCTAGAATAAAAATCTACGCGCAAGTGCTCTTTTTGAGTTGGTTCATTGTGACGTTTGGGGTCCTTGCTCGGTTGTGTCAAAACCCAGATTCCGGTACTTTGTTACTTTTGTTGATGACTGTTCACGTATGACTTGGCTCTATTTAATGAAATCACGTTTTGGGTTATTTTCTCACATTCGTTCATTTTGTGCTGAAATCCAAACCCAATTTAATATGCCTCTTAAAATAATGCGTTTGTGTATATTTTCTCACATACGTTCGATGATGTTGAAATCATAAAGAATGTTTGTGTAAACATGGTATGGTTTGGTGACACATAATTTGATTAACTATATTCTATATTTTAATTTAAGTATCATTTGCTAATAGATAATTAAAAAGAATATACTTTTAAATTTAGATCATAAATGGTCTGTCAAGGAACCAATTTAACCAAAAGCTCAAGCTTGTGGTTGTGGCCCAGGAACAGTTATTTATATTCTAACACGCCCCCTCACGTGAATCGTAGTCTTTTTCGAGCCTTGCACGTGAAACCTTAATTTTTTTTTAAACTGGGTGGCGCTGAGTTTCGAACCCGTGACCTCTTAGTCAACGAGGCTCCGATACCATGTCAAGGAACAAATTCAACCAAAAGCTCAAGCTTGTGGTTGTAGTCCAGGAACAGTTATTTATATTCTAACATGGTCTAAAACGTAATAAGTTTTCTAGTCATTAAATCAAATCATAAAATTAATATATTTAAACTATTAAATTATGTGTAGTATTTTTTCTACTTGAAGATTAGTATAAACCAATCATATAGTATTTTTTTAATTTTATATCATTATTTAAAAAAATAGATTCAAAATTATTATTTTTAAGAATATCCTAAACTAATACTCGTATAATGTTTTAAAGGTGAAAAGAGTTACGTGTTTATTAATTGAAAGCTTTGTTATACATAAAGAGAGAAAAAATATTGAATTAGAAAAGAATATTATTATAAAACGAAAATCTAAATTTCATATTTAAATCTATTCAAAAAATGTCATCCCAAAATATTTATTTCATATTTTCTTGTCCGAAAATTAAGTGAAATAAATCACATAATAAATGCACATATCAACTTTCTATATGAGTCACATTTTTATATATAAAATATTTATTAAAATTTAAATAATTTTATTTTGAATAAAAATTAAAATTTTAATTTAATATCTTGTCAAGTATTATTTGTAGTATATTAAATTGTTAATCACTTGTTGAATTGTTTTTGAGTGAATGTTAAACATTTAAGTATATTATATATTTACCTAACTTGTAATTGATTGCCTTTCATAAATTTCTAACATATGTTTTTTGGTTTTTTTATTGTCTTACATAAATAAATGAAAATTTGTCAAAAAATAGTGTCACATAGATATTGCCACATGTCAATTTCTTAAAGAGTCACTTGTCAGTTTTGTAAAGAGCCACATGTCAAATTCTTAGAGAAAGGAATCTCAAATTTATATATAAAGGAAAAAGATTTTCTTGTCTGAAATTAGCTGAAATAAATCACATAATAATTACACACATCAAATTTCTAAAGATATGAGTCATTTTTATACATAAAAGATTTATAAAATTTTAATAATATGAATTTGAAAGCAAATTAAAATTTTAATTTAATCTCATGTCAAGTATTATTTGTAGTATATTAAATTGTCAATCCCACGTTGAATTTTCTCTAAGTGAATGTTAAATATTTATTTAAGTATATTAAATGTTTACTTCACTTGTAATTCATTTCCTTTCATAAATTTCTAACAAATTTTTTTTTTTGGTTTTTATGATTGCCTTACATAAATAAATGAGAATTTGTCAAAAAAATAATGCCACATAGATATCGCCACATGTCAATTTTTTAACGAGTTACTTGTCATTTTTTAAAGAGCCACATGTCAAATTTTTTAGTAAGGAGTTTAAAAAAAATATATATAAAGGATAAATACGCATATCAACTTTCTATATGAGTCTCATTTTTATATATAAAAGATTTATTAAAATTTTAACAATTTTATTTTTAATAAAAATTAAAATTCTAATTTAATCTCATATCAAGTATTATTTGTAGTATATTAAATTGTTAACCATAGAATGTCTACTATTCAGTCCTATGTCTCCAATCTGTTGTTTGGTAACATAAAAATATGCTGATTCTGAATTGGTAGTGTCAAAAATGAATTGTAATTGGAGAATTCAATTTCATTCAAATCAATTGCAATTATATTAATTTCGTATATAGAAATTGGAGGTGGATTTTCAAACCCAAAGCTGATCGGGAGATCACCCTAAAAAAATTCACATATGAAATTTTGTAGAGCGTGGAGGGAGTATAAACATTCTATTGGCAGTTGGTATTCCCAATATTCCGCATAAAAGAAAGAAAGAGAAAGGAAAAGAATGAGTAAGATGGACGTCAGCGCACTGGAAACCCAAACTGGAAGGTGTGGGGTAGATGGAGTGAGTGATCATTCGTTTCTGTCTTCTCCCCCTGCATGCGTTACTACACTACACTAGTAGTGCATGCCACGCCACTTTTGCATCCATCCCTTTTTGACAGTTTATATATATATATATATATATATATATATATATATATATATATATATATATATATATATATATATATATATATATATATATATCAAATTCTCCCCCGCCCAGTAATTAAGAATCCGGCCTTATGATTCTAGCTTGATGAACCGGCCCGCCGGAAAACACGCAAATTGTGATGATTTGGTTTTTGAAGGTAAGTCTGCTGGTTTTGGTCATACTTCGATCATACTTTAAATTGCCCACGTACTGCTAGAGAGTATATGTTGCTTCAACTGTGTGAAAAGTTCACAGCTTCAAAATGTAAGATACGCTTAGATAGAGAGCGACTTTGACTTTCGCCTGGAAAATTCTCAAACAGACATTTAAGCTATATGGACTTTTAATTAGGGTAAAAAGGTGTTGGTTATTTTAATGTTAAGAGGATTTTAACCAAAGGAATTTTTTTTTGGTTTTACCTTTAAACTAAACAATAAATCACTACTATGGTAAATAATCAATACTAGTACTACTATAATATCTAACTATATTAGCAGTTCAAACTTATTAGTTGACTTCTCTTTGAAACAAACTACTTTTACTAAACGGATCATACATTTTTATAGTCATATGTATCCCATTCTTTTTCATGTTTTGTGCAAGGGAGAGAGAGTCTCTTTGAGTAGTTTTTTTTTTTTAAATTTAAAATTTGGGTACATTACAAAAGTCTCTCTCTGTTTCTCATTAGGTGAAGGATGTTGTACTATATAAACCATAAACAATGTACTTCTATCGTTCCATTAATGATTTTAAAATGGGACTCTCAAGGATTATGTTAACAATTTGTCATTGCAAAACCAAGCATTTGACTAGTCAGACCTTTTATTCCAACAGGTAGTAGCATGTTTTTCTCTCTTTGTGATCAGATGCCAACTATAGAAGAAGATAAAGGAAGTGGTACTCCAAGTAATGTAGATGAACAGTCAACGTCTGACCAAAGCCGAATTAATGGAAGTAACATGGAGAGAACCATAATAAATATGGTGTTAGATGAAGGCTTTGAAAGTATTGCTCTTAAACATTCTCTCCCACCCCAAAATGATATTCGAAGCAAGCCACTTTGCCAACAAAAAATGGAAGAATCTAGAAGCATGCCTCCCACAAACGTTAGACGAGAACTAATTGATTCACATATTAAGACAAGGGGAGTGTCTGGATCGCCAGTTCAAACAAACTTATGTATATCACTCTCTGCCCCTTTAGGCAACAAAAATGTCAGTGGTGGGACATCAATTGATGAAGGGCAAATGGGAAAGATGATTACTTCCTTTGTACCCAAACCACCAAAGTATACCTTCGCTAGGCCTCCGGCTGAAGGAAGAATGAACAGCCAGTTGCTTCCACGTTACTGGCCCAGGATAACTGATCAGGAATTGCAGCAAATATCGGGAAAGTATCCATAATGACTACTCACTTTTCTGATTTAATTTCATCAAATTTACTCAAAATTTATAAATGTTGAAAATGATTTCCTTTACCATATGCTACTGAAGCACAAATTCCTCCATTGTACCATTGTTTGAAAAAGTCTTGAGTGCTAGCGATGCAGGTCGAATCGGGCGTTTGGTACTTCCCAAAGCATGTGCTGAAGTAAGATTCATCGGTGTGCTTACCCTCAAAAGGATATTGTGCCTTCTGTTTCCATTTTTTTCTAATCTTTCCTCCCAAATGTGAATTCTTACCTGTGGATGAATATGTATCATGGTTTAGGCATATTTTCCGCCGGTTTCACAACCTGAAGGCCTCCCTATAAGGATTCAGGATACAAAGGGGAAGGAGTGGGTGTTCCAGTTCAGGTTTTGGCCAAACAATAATAGCAGGATGTATGTTTTGGAGGGTGTGACCCCCTGTATTCAATCCATGCAATTGCAAGCTGGTGATACTGGTATCTAAAGTGTTCCGATTTACAGAGTTCGAAACGTCTTCATGATCATGTCAAATAACACTCTATATCCCTGGCAACCAAAAGAAAAGCTTAACCTTTGTGGTGTTTGTTTCTCATTTCTCATCCTGTCAAAATGTTTCCATTTCAGTAATTTTCAGTCGTATGGACCCGGAAGGAAAGATTTTGCTGGGGTTCAGAAAAACATCAAGTGAAACTTTCTTCTCAGCTCTCGCAAAGAATGTGCCCTTAACAAGTGGTTATTCTGGCATGCTTCAATCTTTCAGTGGAAGCAGAGAGCTTGTTACATCCTCTAAATATTTAAGTAGTGTGGATGTGAATTGGTACTTGCCCTCGAATATTGGAAACAAGAACGGGGAAGGTCCACATTCGCTATCACTTATGACTCCAGACTGCAAAAGAAGTCAAAATTTAGGCTCAAAAAGTAAAAGGTTGCTTATTGATAGACAAGATGCATTTGAGTTGAAACTTTCATGGGAAGACATACAAGATATGCTCCGTCCACCACTCAGTGCCAGGGTCACTACCGTTAAGATAGAGGATTATGAATTTGAAGAATATGAAGTATGGAACTTGTAATTTATTAAAATCAATATCTGTGGCTTTATTGTTTTAACTGTTGAGTAGTTCAAAGCTCAAGTTTGTAATACCCTGCACTTAACTATGAAAAGTTCTTGCTACACTTCTTATACCCAAGCTTCTGGTATTGTAGGAACCCCCTGCCTTTGCAAAGAGAAGCATTTTTACAGTTCGCTTATCTGGGTAAGATAATTATAGTAGGATATATAGTACATTAGTACATCTAATGACAATTATTTTCTTGAATCATCCAAGGACCATTAGCAATAAGAGTTAAGACCTTTATGGTGTGTTTGGTTGGACGTAAAATATTTTCCAGGAAAATTTTCATTCCATTTTCCTGTGTTTGGTGACATTAGTGGAAGGAAAATATTTTCCTACCAAACAATGGATTATATGATTGAAGAATAATATTCCTTGGAATTTCTTCAAAGAAAATATTTTACCCCCAACCAAACACAATCTTAATGTTAAATGTTGTTCTAACTAACATTTTGAAAACAGCCATATAAGAGAGAGAAAGAGGGAGAGAGAGAGAGAACCGGTTTTAAGGCTACTTGTTCTACTTTACTACTCTTGGTGGCATTGAATATACAGGGAGCTGGAACAATGGGCTCAATGTGATATTTGCTTCAAATGGAGAAGGCTGCCTGCTGATTATCTTCTTCCACCTCAGTGGAGATGTCAGGAAAATGCTTGGGATCTTTGCAGGTCAGAGCCCTTGAATATGAAGTCCCTTGTGTTAAACAAGAAAGTGTCATCTAAATTCCATGTGTTTATGTCCCCAGGTGCTCATGTTCTGCACCAGATGAGTTAGCACCACAGGAGCTCGAATTCCTTCTCAATATGGATAAAGGTATATTTATGATGCATATATGCACCTAGATTTGTATGACTAGATTCTGCAAAATGGTCCTCTATATTTGGAGATATTCCACGTTTAGTCCACTATATTATGAAATTCCATTGGAAGCCCACTTTAACTGTGAGCATTGCCAATTTTAGTCCTCTTTGAATCAAAGGTCTTCAAAATAATGTACCAACAAAGGACTAAAACTAGCATTATTCTAAATCATTAAGGACTTAAGTTGGTATTTGATGACATGGAGGACTAAACTATAATGTTCACAATTATGATGGACCTCTGATAGAACTTAATATAGTCATGGACTAAATTTGGAATATTCTTAACTATAGAGGACTATTAGTGGAATTTAGTCAATTTTTATCAAGGGTGTGCTAGTTGATTGACATGTGGAACTATTTTCACTCGTCGTAGATTTGGACTTTGCTTCTAGTTTTTTCAATTCTTTTTTATATCGTGTGGACCCATTATAATTGATACCTAAAGCTACGGTGCGCATTGGGTAAAGCCTCTCCTTAGTCCTTCCATTTTGGTTTTAATGATAAAGCTACGAGGATAACTGGATAAGCATGAATGTTTTTTTCAAGCTTCCTATGATAACATTCAAAATTATGACATAGATGTGATTAAAGAAATCTTGATGTGACTTAAAAATAATTTGCATGCCTCACCAACAGAAATGACTACTACTGTTATTGCTATATATGCTGATGTAAATGATGTGTTAGCTGATTTGTTTATCAAATATGGAGTATTTCATTTCGTTTGTTGCAGAGAGGAAGAAACAAAGTAATGAGATGAATCACAAGTCACTAAACACAGAGGAGGTTAATTCTGATATGGCAGATGCACAGGTAAATGTGTCAGGTTCGAGAGATGAGGAGCAGGAGGGTGGGTCCTCAATAGCAAAAACTACGAAACACCCCAGGCATCGCCCTGGTTGCTCTTGCATTGTATGCATCCAGCCTCCAAGTGGAAAGGGCAAGCACGAGCCATCATGTTTGTGCAACGTTTGCATGACTGTCAAACGCCGTTTCAAGACTCTAATGATGCGCAAAAAGAAACGGCAGTTGGAGCGGGAAGCCGAACTTGCTCACAGGGATCAATATATGTGGGGTGCTGGAAAGGAGGACAAAGCAGAGGTGAAGAATACTATTATTCCCGGACAAGTGAAATTGCAACCAAGCAGCCACCAGCTTTGTAGGACTTCTGAAACAGGGAAAGCTTTGCTAGATTTGAACTGTCACCCAAGTGAAGAAGCTGTGGCAGATGCATCACCACATGTTAGCATGTTGTGCCTTCTTCAACAAGCTAGCTTGTCTCTACAAAATTATCTGAAGCAAAGTGGTCTAACAAGCCTTGCCTCCGAACAACAAGGAAGCTCTGTTAGATTACAGGCGGTTCCCCAAAACCATGGAGAGATTGAGGTACAAGTTCACGAGGATCGGTGTATTCCTACTAGCAGCTCAAGAACAAGAGAGTGACAAACTTTTTGGACAGGGTTAATATGCAAAAGACCATTGATCAAGAAATGCCACTGTGCTTTTAATTTTGCTTGCACCACAACAATGAGAAATGAGAATGGGTTTTTTCCCTTTTACCTGACTATCAACTTGGTCCGTTGCATAATTGTTTGATTCCATTCGTAGCCTTGATAAGCTTGATTTCACCATGTATTTGGATTGTCACAGTTTGTACCTTGAGCTATGTCTAAGCTGATATCAAAAACTTTGCTGTAATGATTAGTTTCACACACATGAAAGGAATGGATTTTGCAGAAACTTCACTGTAATTTAGGAACGCTGCAATGAATTCCTTAAGCTGACCAAGTGAACCTAAATTGGTAAGGGGATAGTTCACCAATTCTAAATTGCAATCTACTTGTACATGATTCCTACCATCAAGAATTTCCCAAAACAAGAACAAAACCATGTTCATTATTACAGTTGTGAATTTGTTAAAAACACTTTGTTCATCTTCCCAAAAGGTTTAGCGAACAAACATCAGTGAAGTGGTTCCTGAAATCTATGATGCCTGAAAACCCCACCACTCCAGCAATCAAAAGGACCATGAAAACCCACAGACCTCTTGTGCTGAAATTCCTGAAGAGCCGGGTCACACAGAACAATGTGGCCATAAAAACCTCATCTCTATCTCCCTTAGAAATTGCCCTGCCTAAAAGACCAACAATGCCTCCTGGCCCTGGCACCGAACTCGGAGAAAACAATTCCTGCACCTCGATAATGATCAGATAGTATTTTCAAAAACTTATTTAAAAAAACGATTTAGAACTAACTATACATACCCTTTGATTGCGAGAGTTAGGAATAGGAGAACTTTTTGTCCGCCCCCTTGCCAAGAGCCTTTCAATAAATCTCACAAGTTTCGACTTCGAAGATCCTGCAATTCTTCTGGGACTGGACGCCTCGGGTTCAGATCTCAGCCTGATGAGAAAGCTGAAGCGCTTCAGTTTGGCGGATAATTGGAAGAAGCTGCTGCAATTGTTGCAATGGCGGAAGAGGCTAGTTGCGCACAGCTTGAAATCAAAGCCTTTGCCCTTTGCCTGAATGTTGACCCGCCATGAACGGCGATGCTGGGCAGAACTCATCATCGTCATCCTCTGCACAAGTCGATGGCCATGAGCGGATTGGTGCTTAGACTAGCCGTTACAGTTCTGTTGGGGAATGAGAAGCGGGTTCCTGGGCCCGAAAATTAGGCAAACGGATTGGACATGCACTGCTCCCTTTCTCGGGGTCCAAGTCCTAGACCCCCTTGTGTGGCCGGCCCAAAAAGCTCTTGTACGTGGCGGACTCACTTAGGACATCGCCAATGCAAATGGTCTTCGCAATTCCTAAAACATTTCTTTTTTCATTTTTTTTATTTTCTCTAAAATATTTCCATTTTCTATTAAAAACCACTTTTACCTCTTTTTTTTAACTTACCTTTACATCATACTTTTTAACTACTCCCTCCGTCCCCCAAAAAGATTTACACCTTTCAAAAAAATTGCGTCTCACAATCTCCTACTCATTTCTATTAAAAAACCACTTTTACCCATTACTTTTTCAAGCCCTACCTATCACATCATACCTTTTTCATAATAATCTACACATCACATCATACTTTTACTCATCACATCAAGGGTATTTTTGGAAAGTCAACACAAAATTATCCCTCCCTTAATTTCAACTTTAGTCAAAACGTGTAAATCTTTTTGGGACGGAGGGAGTAATAATTTATCTATCACATCTTACTTTTACCTATTATATCATCGGCAAATTTAAAAAGTCAATCACAAACACTCCGTTTTCTCTGAAAAGTCAAAATAGGAACCATTTTATGGGGTATTTAAGATTCTTCTTCAGGTTTTCAAGAAAATTGCCTCAATTCTCAAATTTTTTAAGAATTCGTCACATCATTATTTCACTATATTTTACTCCCTCCAGTCCAAAAACACTTTCCCGTTTTGACTTTTTTTACTCAAATAGTGGCATTCTTTGACCATAAACTAAACATAATTTAAACCAATTAATGCTACAAAAATTTGATGTATCAAAACTATATCAAAGATATACCTAATTATTTTCGTTTATATTATAATTCAATATAGTTTGCACACAATTTATGGTCAAAGAGTAGTACTGTTTGACTAAAAAAGTCAAAAAAGGAAAGGGTTTTGGACCAAAAGAAATATTTTATTAACTTTTATTTCTATTTAATTAGTTATCTAATATATAATTATATTGTACACTATCTTTTTTACCAAATGTATTTATAAATATAATTAGTCATTAAGAAAATCAACAACATAAAGACATAGAGAAAATTACAAAATTAACACACATAAAAAATAAGTATATTTCATTAAAATTATCTTAGTAAACACACATACAATATGAATTGTATAAAATAAAATTAAAAACATAATAAATTAAAATTAAGACTTACATAAGTAAACATGATTGAAATATAAAATGGCATGTTCAACGATAATAAAAAGAGCCGTTTTTGCTTCTTCAGGTGTTTCTGTGTTTTGTTCCCAATAAAATTAAAATACACCGTATAAAATTGCATAAAGAAATATGTTTTGTTCCTAAAAATAAAATATAAAATTACATAAAATAAAAATTACAAAAAAAACTAAAGCATAACAACATAAAATTATATAAGTATACATAATTGTCAATTGAGTTTTTTTTACACTTGGGGAGTATTGGTTTTTTTATTACAAAATAACTATAACTATTTTTTTTCAAAAAGTATTTGTTGTTGATTCCACGTATCTGCTTTTTATTGGATGAATTGAGTTAGGAGTCTAAGAATCAAAGACTCACTCTTAGACTTTCCATTTTCTCTCCACCCAAAGTTTCCAAAACAAAGTTTTCAGACTCTCATGAGACTCTGTTCAGACTACCAATTAGGATGCCCTTACACCCCAACCGAATAGGTTGACCTTGTAAAATTTTCCCCAATCCAATGGGCTAACCAAGAATACCTAAACCTATATCGAATCTCAAATGGAAATGATCCGAGCCAAATGCATCCGACACTTGATTGACCCGATTCTAATTTGAACTAAAGAATTAAAGTGGCCAACCTAGATTGAAAGTAATCTGAAATTATATTGATTCATTCAAGCTGAATCTAAAATGAAGCAAATTGAATCTAACCCAAACTCGATTACAATTGGAATCGATATACCCCAAAAAAATGAAGAGTAATTTACCTAAATAGGACTAAAACATAATAATTTTTCCAATATAGGACCATATGTTTTTATTTCCCAATGTAGGACCTTTGGTCATTATCATGTAGTCATTATTCAACTAAATATCCATCATTACTGGACATTAATTCTCCCACAAGGTCATTATTAAGTCCTATTTAGGGAATAAAAAAGTTTAAGTCCTACATTAGAAAAGTCATTATGTTTTAGTCCTATTTAGTGCAAATTTCACAAAAATGATTAGATTCTAATTCAAGCTAAAGTGACCAACCCGAACCAAAACTGGCATGAAATTTTATCGTTCCATTCAAATATGAACCCGAAATGCATCAAATTAAATCCAACCCGAACTGCATTACAATCCAAATTCATATGGCCTGAATCAACCCGAACTTAAGTTTGAACTCTTCCGAGTATTACCTACAAGATTAATACTACTAATATATTTAATATATTTACATATTTTTTTGCGTAGTTTACATGTATCATATCCTATCCTACATGTGTGTGTGTGTAAAGTAGAGTTCATTTTTTGTAGTGTTGACATGTGGCATGCCACATGTGCACCCACTAATGAGGTGGATATATGCATTTTAATTCATTGGTCCATTTAGATTTTTTTTAAAGATCTTTGAATACATTTGTATAAAACTTTTTCATTTTTAACAAATCTATAAATTTATATTTCATCATTGTAAAATATACTCCATATATATATGTATATATATATATATATATTTGTGTGTGTGTGTATTTATATTTATCTTATTACATTATTTATATTTATTACATTATTTATTTTACTGCTACATATATTTTTTAACAAAGTAAATAGAATAAAATTGGTTTAGTTGAAAGGTGACAACTGACAGTGACATTATGACACATACATTCTCGAATGATGTGTCATTATGCAATTAATCCACTTTTATTAAAATATTTTATTATATAAAACTATTATTATTAGTACTTAATTCAATGACCATTAATTTTTTAGAATTTGTTTGTTTTTAAATTAACATACCAATATATATTCCACCAATTCATAGCATATTTTGTCACTATTAGAAAACTAAAACAACTAAAATTATATTTAGAGAATCTCAAAAATTTAGAATACATACGAGCCCGTGTGAAGCACGGGGTTAACACTAGTTTAATTATTTATTCTTGAATCAAATGTTATTGAGACTAGAATTTGAGAATTAAATACGGCTTATGTAACAAGGTGTAAACAAAAGGTAATAAGGCCATGGGCTCTTATTCTAAGTGAGTGTTCACGTCAGCCTTTTCTTTTTCTTTCCTTTTTCTTTAGTGTATGTTTGGTTCAAGGAATTTGAAATGAAAAAGAAAAGAAAATGGGATGTAAATAATTTTTCTTGTTTGGATAGAGAGGAAAAGAAAAGAAAAGTGGAAGAAAAATGAAATGAAAAGACAAAATATATTAAGAGGAGGGAAAATCAAATTCCTTCCATAAGAGAAAATCATTTTCTTTTCTTTTCCTTTCAAAATCTTTGAACCAAACATAGTGTTAATTTCCCTTTTATGGAAATGTCTTCCCCTTTTCCCCTTCACTTTTTACTTTTATTTTATAACACTTATTTTAATTCATATAATTAAACTAAAAACACAAAAACTATAAAAGTTTACTTCAAACATTTAAAGTTATACATCCAAATTAAATTAAAAGTAATACTCCATAATAAAATTGATCCATTAAAGTAATTCAAACAGATTAAAAAATATTGGCATAGGACTAAAGTATTTTGATATACCCAAAAATAATTTTAATCTGAAAGTGTTCTACGTAAAATGTTGTTGCTGTTGTTGAAAGTGATCTACGTGATTTGTTATAGTCTACCAAGTCATTTATCTCGTTCTTCATTCACCAATTTAACACAGCTTTGGAGTGTTATTCTTCATTCTTATAAAGTTCCTACAATCAAGAGACCACAACAAAAATGCAATGTTTTGAAAATCAGACCAGACATCGAACCGGACAAGCCACTGGGTCAAGAGTCAACCGGTCGAACCGGGTTGACTCGGGTCAACGACCCATTACTGGGTATATAATATTCATATTTATGTTTAGATAATAAAAAATTAAATAATACCATATTTTGTGGACTATTTTTAAAGATAATAAAATATTATCACATAACTTAAATATGCATATTATTTCAAAATAATACGAAGCACATACTCCCTCTGTCTAATTTTAATCTTTACATTTGAATCGGACACATATATTAAGGAAAGATGTAAATGTTATTGTCAATGTTAAATAAACTATTTAAAATTACATTTTTTTCTTCTTCATGTTATTTTCAATGTCATTGTTCATATACTCTTTCACACTTTCCATATTTTATTATAATTAGTATATATTTCTTCATTTTATAGATGATAATATTTGTTTAGATATAAATTATTCATTATTATTTAATACAAAAAATAATTTTTTTACTTTGAAATATTTTAAAAGATTATAAAATAATCACACAACACAAACATGATCTTTCTTATAAATAGTTAGAAGTTTTTTTAATTCACTCAACACAAATACAACACACTACATATACTATTCTTCATGACTTTGTTAACAAGTGTTGAGTAGCTTAAGTTGTTATAAACTTGGAGAATTATATGGTGTTGTCTAGTGTTCAAATCCTATCTCCATCATTTTATTTTATAGGCAAAAAAAATAAAAAAAAAACTTTAGAAAGAAACCCGCGAGTCGGCCGGATCGACCCGGTTAACCGGTTCCGCCGGGTCTACCGGGTTTAGTCGGGTCGATGCTGATTCGGGTTTTACATTTGAACCGGACCGGATTCCTCACCGGTTCGCGGTCCGACCGGTTGCACCGGCCGGTCCGGTTCTAATAACATTGCAAAAATGTGCAACTAATTTGGGATGGAGGGACTATATCATATGATCTACTAGTATTCCTACCCTTGCAATGCACGGGTTCGGACGAATATCTTGTCGATTCTGAATTTATTCAATGCAATATTTTTTTCCAGAATAAAGGAAATATACCTCATGCATGATTTATAATAACACACAAAAGAAAGGCAAAGTAAAAAGAATAATATTTGAGGAATTGAATCTACACACAACAAAGTTTGCTTTAATACCAAATTTTTTGAAAGATTTCAGGGTATACAACATTTTTTGTATGGCTGCAAGGATTTCCATTGTCATCTAAAACTAATATTTTTAATCCTATCTTTGTCTTCACTCGCGAAACAGCAACATAAAGCTGACCATGAGTGAACACTGACTTGGTTAAAAATAATCCAACAAATGACAATGTTTGACCTTGACTTTTGTTTATAGTCATAGCAAAACATAAGACTATTGGAAATTATCTTTTCTGGAACTTTAGAGGTAGTCCTGGATCAGTCGGAACCAAATTCATCCAGGGTATGTAAACTTTTTTGCCCACTCGATTTCCTGAAACCACAATAGCACCAATAACATTCTTTCGCATCTCGTCAACAATTAATCTTGTACCATTACACAATCCAGATGTTTGGTCAATGTTCCTCAGTAACATAATTGGTACCCCTTTTTTTAAAACTATCCTGTGGTTTGGGATTCCCGAACATTTGATTTCATTCAAAAACTCAACTGTTATCCAGTCGCCATCAACACCTACATTTGAATCTGCTTGGCATGATGAATCAGAACTCAAGTACACCATTTCGTCTCCGGGAATGAGGGATAAAACAAATTCATTTACCATTTCTACAACTTCGAGCGTGGGTGCTAGTAGTGCTCTGTCTTCAAAAAAAGAATAACTTCTCATATTTTCCAATAAGTTCGGATAAGTAAAGTCCACTATACTTTTGAGGGGTGAGCTGTTATCTATAATCAAAAATTCGAGAGGAATTTCAACGTCAGCAGTTCCATCAATCACTTGTCCAAGCTTTCCATCTCCAACTTTGATTATCCAATCAGAAAAATCTTGCGTGTCTCTATCTACGCAAGAGGACATTGATAAATGCAATCTCATATTCTTCGTCAACTTAAAAACTTTACAATAAGACCACAAATTTGAAGAATTAGAGGTAGTACCGTACCTACAATTTCATCTCTCGAAGCTCTGGGTAAAACAGGAAGAATTTGTCTGAAATCACCTCCGAGTACAACCGTTTTCCCTCCAAATGGTTAATTTATTGAGTTTGGATTAGAGAACTTCATTATATCTCTCATCGTGCGATCCAATATCTCAAAAGCAAATCTATTCATCATACATGCTTCATCCCATATGATTAAACTTGCCTGTTGAATTAGTTCTGCTTTTGGGCTCCCTTGTTTGATGGCACACGTTGAGCACTCTGTTAGCACCAAAGGAATTGAAAATATGGAGTGTGGTGTCCTTCCCCCAGGCAAAAGCAATGCTGCAATCCCACTGGATGCGATATTCAAGACAACTTTACCACTTGATCTTAGAGAAGCAGACAATGATTTCCAAAGAAATGTTTTTCCAGTTCCACCGCAACCATACACAAAAAAGAATCCTCTTTTTTCAGCAGTCACAACTTCCATTATTTCATCGTATATCTTCCGCTGATCTTCAATCATCGTAGATAAGTATCCCATAAGATCAGATGACAACGTTTCTTTATCATAGTTCAACTCCTCAACCAACAAATTGTTTTGAAATGTATTGAGTGGACTGTCATCTGGAAATGGCATAGAACTGAATTGCCTCAAAGACCGTCCATTTGAATTAAGCAACTTTTCAATCTCAATCAGACATAAATTCTTTAGGTGTTCTTGAGAAATTATAAGCTCTGAAAAAAGAAATAGAAATAATGGAACTTATTTAATTCTACAAAGTTCCGAATAAAAATTGTAGGTTTCAAGACAATGTATTATGTACGGATTAATATGTTAAAAAACTACTTCTCTATTGATATACCTTGATTACGCAATAGTCTCCTTCGATCAAATAAAATTCCCCACCAGGCGTTCCCATGATTTTTCCCAAACAACTTGCGGGCAACTCATGGTATTTGTCACTAATAATGTGACGAACAACTTTCTAAGCTGATTCCCAGAACCTAACTCAACAGCTTCTTTTATACCTTCAATAAATTCCTTGTCATCAGCAAGTAACCTAATGCATAGCATGCCTCCTCGAATGAGTTATACAGAACATTGTTAACTGTCTTCATATTTTTCTTGCTTTTCAATTACAAAGTATACATTCTATTTTCAAAAAGTTTTCTTTTAAAATCAAATTTGTATAATTCTATTTTTTGTAAAGAAAAAAGTATTGTGATATGATTTATTTTTCTCTTTTTTATTAATATTAAGTAATCCTATACATCGGTCTGTTCAAGAGTGTATAAGTATTTGAAAAAAATATATGAATGATAAAGACGTTAAAATTTTATGTGTGCATGAATACCTATTATCACTTTTTTTTCAATATAAAACATATGCTATGTATTAAACATTGCGTTTGACATATGTTCATGAAAAAAATATATTCTTCATTGATTTATTCGAAGAGTTAAGAAAAAATGACCTAGAAAACGTACTATATAATTAAGAAGACAACTTTATACCATAGAGCAAAAACGTTGAAGTATGATTATTTATTGTAAACTCAAAAAAACTCATAATCCAAAACCAACAAACACAATTTATTATCAAAGTGTACCATAATTCATCAAGTATTAAAAAAAACTTAAAGTATTTCATTATACTCCAACGACCAAATAATAATGACGATTAATTTTTTCAATCTTAATAATCCTCACCTTGTAGACGGACTCATCTCCATCTCCAAGGTTAGATGACTCGCCTTGCATTCTTTTCATGGGAGTAAGATTGACCACACCATCTCCTGATTGTGTTGGACGACTTTTTTGAGATTCCACAAAATCCACTATTAAATTCTATAAGAAAAAAGACAAAGAAGACATATACACTATGAATAGTTCATAATATAATTAATCATGATTGTTCTTATGAATTAAAAGATCACAAAACTTGAATTTAAGATTGCACCTCAAGTTTAAAGAATAAAAAATAATGTAATTGTTATGTCTTGAATTTCAATACCTTTATGCAAAAAGAGGCCTTGTCAACTGAAATCACTTGTGAGTTTGTCTTCCCATCGGTTGAATATCCGATGGTCTTATCAGTCTGCAATAAAGAAAATATAAATATGTTATCAACCATAAATATACTATCGTTGAAGAGAGAAACACAATGAACTTTAAGTAAGTGTTTTAATTCCAAACCTGAGGAG
Source organism: Cuscuta australis (assembly GCA_003260385.1). Classification (NCBI taxonomy): domain Eukaryota; kingdom Viridiplantae; phylum Streptophyta; class Magnoliopsida; order Solanales; family Convolvulaceae; genus Cuscuta; species Cuscuta australis. The sequence goes on from NQVE01000116.1 coordinate 423,237, forward strand.
AGTAAAATGTAGAGTGCAACTCCTTAAATTTTGCAATGACCCGGTCATTAAAGCATATGTCATTAACATTGTAAGAAGGTTCAAACTCATTGAAGCTTGCGGTGCTAACCTCAACCTCGAAGATAAATGACTTATCTAGCAGCATTTGATTGAACACATCTGGTTGTTCACTTCCTCCTGAGACATTCTTTATAGGCAAACAGGAACATTACTCGAGGCTAGATATCAATTTGACAGCAAGTGCGCATATTTTTTTTAATCTCACATACCTTTTAAGCTTTGCATACATACAACATCGATGAAATAAGTTTTGTATACATACCTCACAGAACTTCAGCATCTCGGAGCAAGACTTATGCAACAACAAACATCCAACGCTTTCAAATATTACAAAAGTTGCACTATCTGATGCATCGTTCACTCTAGCCTTAATTCGATACCTGTGTATATTCATTATATTAATAGGGACCATTAGGTGTATTCAGATGTTTTTATCATTTGTTCAGTTTTTATAGTGTAATGTTTTTAGGCTCTTTTAAAATTTTTTGTAGAGATTATGAACAATGTTTAAGCAATATAAAAAGTCTTAGAGTCTAATGTTTTTAAACACTGGAGAAACTTCAACTTTAATAGACTATCCTATATATCCTATATATATATATGTAAAAGAGAGTTCAATTGTTGTAGTGTTGACATGTGGCATGCCACATGTGCACTCACTAATGATGTGGATTTATGCATTTTAATTCATTGGTCCATTTTGATTTTTTAAAAAGATCTTTGAATACATTTGCATAAAACTTTTTCATTTTTTAATAATTCTATAAATATATATTTCATCATTGTAAAATATACTCCATTATATATATATATATATATATATATATATATATATATATATATATATATATATATATATATATATATATATATATATATATATATATATATATATATATATAATTTTTATACTATCCACAACTTATTTTAGTTTATTACTTTTTAAAAAATGATTATATAAATTTAATCACATATGCATATTTATTAATTAAACGATTTGTTTCAAAAAATTTATCTTATTACATTATTTATTTTATTAATGCATATCATATTATTATTAAAACATTAAAATAAATATAATTAAATTTTAATTCATATTATGTTCATATATGAATTGAAGTTTTAACAAACATCCAAAATGTTAACTTATAATATCTATGTTAACATATAGATATATTTTATAGAGAAATATGCGAGCCCGTGCGAAGCACGGAGTAAAAACTAGTTAAAAGTAAAGAGGCCATTTTTTATTAGTTTTTCAGTACTTAGGGGCCGGAGAAACTGCAAGAATCTTTTACTTCCGAACCGATTCTTCATTTATTTATTTAATATGGGTAATTGAAGAATTTTGGTTTTTATATAGATTAGTGTAATTGTGTTTTGAAAGTAAAAGAAAAAAAACCTTCCAGCCACTAAAAAATTATAAGAAATCCTATTAAACATAAATTTTATTTTGTATGCAAAATACGAATAATAGTACAATTCTTACATGTTCGTCCATGAATATCACCTCAATCGAATTCGTCATCTTCTCATCATTATACACTGGCATCTTGTACAGTCGAACCACACGAACCAAAACTCTCCAGCATTCACTTGATGGATTGATCTTCAACAAAGGGTGAATCGGTTTGGAAGACATGTCAATTAATCAGAGGTTTTAGGTATGAACGCGGCTTACAATGAAAAAATAGATTGATGAAATGGCTTACTTAAAATTTGATTTATATATGACCTAATATAAATCGCAAGAAGGAAACTTACAGCAATAAGGGTAGAAAATCCAGAGATTTGAACCGAAAAATTCGAAAGAAGAACAAATTTTGCAGAGACTAATCATCATAAGAATGAAAGAAGGCCAATCATCCCAAAAACAATTATGATTTTTTAAGAAAAGAGAAAGTTACCTATTCTTGGTACCGATCGTTGGAATCTCCGTGAAGAAGGACCATGAAGAAGGAAAGAGATTAATTCCAATCACATATTCTCTGAAATCTCGCGGTGGAGCCATTCAAAGATGAATATCGCAAGGAGGTGCAATCGAAGGAAAGTGCCGCTGATGTCTCGCTTCATTCAGACTTGCGGATGAATTCCACACAGAATAGCCCAAATAAAAGAAGGCCAAAGTAATGAATCATTATCTAACCCGTTTGAAATATTGAGTAAGTCCAATATGATGACATGGCTTATGAAGTGTCAAAAAAAATCTCCATCAGCATGACAAATGTCAAAATTTTGGGAGTTAAACTCCCAAATATAATATATAAAGGATTCCGTCGCATGACATATTGTAGCAATATTCCAACTAGTCTGAATTACTTTCTTAGTGTTTTTAATTAAGAGTAAAATATAAACCTGAATTTTTTTAAACAAAAAAGAATTACTCCTTCCTTCTCATAAAATTCATTGCAATTTCTTTTTCTAGATGTCTCGTATAATATCTTACACTTTATTCTTTATTTTGATGATGAATATGTGGCTACAAAAAATTTTCCCCTCGAAACAAATTCTAACCACATACGGAGTACTTTTTATTTTTCAATAATTTTCTTAAGCTCCGTGAATTTAAAGTGTCAAGGATTTTATGAGACGGAAGGAGTATGCCGCCTTCCGTCCCATAAAAAATTTCTACATTTTCTTTTTTCGTTTATCCCAAAAAAAGTTTAATTTTCTACTTTAAAATTAAATTTATGGTCTTTTTTAATTTCTCTTCTCGGCATCAAATTTACCATACAATTTTACTTTTATTGATTTTTGTGATCAATCAAAGATGGAATCTTCTTCTGGGATGGAGGAAGTAGCTAGTAAATTGTAGTGATAAGAGTATAAGACTAGACTTGTTCTCTTCAACTTTTCTAGTTGGTTATGATATAATTTGATTAATTTTAATATGACCTAATTTGATTATAATTATATTTAATGTTATTTCTGATCCGATCTGATTCTAATAAAGATAAATAATAAGTAAAAAACAAGCTAAAAAGAGCAAGCTTGCTCTAAAAACAAGCGAAGAATTTGAGTTTTGTTTTATCACTTCTCTTAACATTGATTTGGTATGATGTTCTAGAAAAACACTGATTTGGAATGGACAGTTTAATCTAATTTCTGCTTTCTTATTATCAAACATCAAGTCTCCAAAAGTCAAATTAGAATGGGATTTCAACTATAAAAAAGGGAAATGATATGGGTACATTAAAAAGTATATCTCAATTGTACACTAAAGCAAAAACACACATAGGGCATGTTTGGTTTTTGGTATTTGGGATGGCTTTTAGCTGTTTTCACCAATTGTCGCATATTTGACTCGTCAACCGGTAAAAAGTGTGTTTGGTAATTGGCTGCAAGGTTGGCTGTTTAAGCTCTAAAAGCTAAAATTTAAAAAACTACGGGGAGTAGCATTTCGATTTGGCTGTTGGAAAATAGATTTTTTTTTATTATTTGTTATTGTATGTAATTTTTATGAATGAATAAAAAATTATTATTTATTGCGTAATTAAATAAAAAATTGGTATTCAAGTAAATATATAAATAAAAAATCGATAAATAAATAAGTAAATAAAAAATAACTAAGAAAATAAATAAGTAAATAATATGTATATAAATAATAAATAGTCTTTCCCCATGTAAATTTCATGAAGCGATTTGCAAGAAAAAAAATCTGATTTTTTTTAAGATTTTGGTGTAGAAATAAACAAATTATAAATTTAAGAACTACATCAAAAAAAATTTGAAACAAAATATGATACTCCGTATAATTATATTATTCTATCAATTGATTGATAAAAACACATAAATAAATAAAATCATAATGACTTTAGAACAATATATAGCTTAAAAATTTATTTGAGGAAATAAAGAATGTATATTCCAAAGCATGTTATACCATATAATTATATAGGTGAAAATTTCATTAAATTAAATTCAATTTATAAAAGCTATTTTGAAGAAGCTAAGTTTGCCAAACATTTTTTATCAAAAGCCAACAGAATCGATTGGTCAAAGCAGCCAACTCAACCAGCCAACACGAACAGCTATCAGCCAACAGCTAAATTCCAAACATGGCCATAATCTCTGTGCCCGAATAGACAAAAAATGTTTGGGTTTGTCTTTGACGTACAATTGGAGTACACTTTTTGGTGTACCCTTAGTATTTTCCTTAAAAAATCCAATCACAATTTAATCAGACTTGACAATTACGCAACTCAATATTGACCAAAAAACCCATTGAAATTTGACCTGACCAGATCCAACTTTTATCCGTATCAAATTTGACCCGAAGCCTTAACCGAAACTTACCCAAACCGACGTTGACCCGGCCTATACCCAAGCCAACCGTACCTAGCTTCACCCAAACTGTACCCAATCCAAACATAATACAAATTGAACCCAAACAGCAACCATTGGCCCAAAGTTGGCCCTAACCAAACTCACCCATCCGATCTTGAAGCAAAATATGTCACCCAAATGTCATTCAACCCAAAGTACACCTATCCCAAACCTAATCCACATGATTCGCTTGCCTAGTCTACTCAGCTCATAGTCGAGTGATCACATTACAAAATTTTTAAACATCCACATCTCAAGTAGGATTTGAGGTCGAGGTTCTGTGTTCGGTAATTTTTCCTCTTGGGACTAGAAACTATATTACAATAAAGAACGTAAGTCAAACTACGTTAGAATAACGAACGTAAGTCAAACTATGTTAGAATAACAAACATAAGTCAAAACTAGACCTGAAGCTAGACCTAAAACTATATTAGAATAACGAAGGTAAGTTAAAACTAGACTTGAAGCCAGGGTGACAAATCTCTCCACAAAAATTCAACATCACCCGGCAACGCCATTGGCCAAGACCGCCAAGATCGCTCCTTGAAACTTGGCAACTATTTGTGTGGACATCAGAAATACAGGTCCTCCTTTGAACGTTTTATAGCTTTAAGAAAATAATTCAAAATATACTTTTTCAAGAAAAACATGAATCAGGTTCAAACTCGACACATAAAGGTTTTTCACTAGTATATATATAGGTAACCAACTATAAACATTTCATAAAACATATACATTTTATTAACAAGTATACTCAATTAACAATGCCATTTGTTTGCTACACTGCAGTAGACTCCTCGAAAGCAAATACTTTTGGTTCTCTGCAATTGACAACAAACAAATGCCTTTGCAGGAAAGACTCTTTTAACATCATTGGCCAAGTCTTGCATAAAACCAATTGCATTGAAGCTGGTAAAGAAACGTAGTCACTAAATGTTACAGGAACAGCCTCTGACTACAAAATAAAAACAATGTAGGAGCCACTGAGCAATGCACGGGCTCATGTTTCTTAGTTAGCCACTAAAGACCTATCGACCCTAGTAACAGCGTCCAAGATTGAAGTGTTCCTGGTAGGCCCACCCAACAGGAGCCCTTCAATCTAAACCAAGCCACCATCCCATTCAGCTCCTAGTGCCAAGTAAAACCCTGGGAGCTTCTTTAAGTGGTGAGCTAGGCTCTGACAACAACAAAAAAAAGATGATAAATATTGAAGATATTAGTATGTCATACATGATCCCGACTAGAAAGGGGTATGGATTGGTGTGACCTCAAAGTAGGGGAAGCTAGAGCAGAATGTGGTACAGGTGATGATGTATGGGAATGCCTCCTTTGTCGGCTTTGGTCTGACATGGAAGCCCTTGGTGGAGGAACATCTTCAACTGACCCAATACCAGTAGCAGCAGCACCCTCAGAGTGAGATACTAGGTAATTCTTACCAGCACTGGGATGCTCCCCCCTTCCATGAGATGAAGACAATAGGTTGATAACAGTTGAATCAACCGCATCTAGTGATTCTTGTAGCAGTTCATGGCTGTTTCTGTGATGTGCATATGACTCGGTAAATGGCGGTGCATTCTTTCCATTTGTCGTTCGAGGAGACCTCGTCAGAGCCTGACTCCTTCCCTTCCAAGTTGAGGAAGACCTATAACTTTTTGCGGATTGATTCTGCAAAATAGATTGCAGAAGGCTCTTATCGAACAATTATTGTCATCGCCTGGCACAAGACTACAAGAGTATAGGCAAAACATGTTTATCATATGCCTGCCTGCATAGAGTTGGAGGCACGTATAATACAAAACTACACAGCTAATTGCTACAAATTTTGTGTGTCCATGTACTCTAACAGGATAGAAAAGTTATATACCATGTTTGGAAAGTATGTTCCAGTTCCCCGTGGTTTCAGAATCTCTTCTAAGCCAAATGAAAGACTGGGTACAGACAGAGGTTTTGCTGGATAGAATGCTTGACTAGGAAAAATACCATTAGCACTCCCATAGAGAAAACCATTCGCTTTGACCTGTATTGGCTGCTGAACTGCATCCAATGAGTATGTAACATACAGTGAAGATGGTGGTGAATTAGGTGCAGTGAAAGTCAACATGTTTGAAGAGTATTCACAACACCATCTGCCATATTGCAGACAACTGAAGTAATAGTTGAAGTCACCACCAAGATCGTTCAACAAAGAATGAAAATATTGCATACTTCTGGCACAAATAGCTGAAGGCCAGTCGTGTTTTATGTGGTGTGAGCAGTTGGAGGAAGCAAGTATTTGGGAGGCCATAGAAACATCCCCTGATGCAGAGGGTATCAAAACATCATGCTTATAAATTGAATGATTCTTCTCCAGGCACTTTCTTTCTTTGGAGCTTTTTTGTTTTAACCCAAAGAAATATTTGCTGTCAATGCCATCCTGCTTTCCTTCTGGATTCCCCCTTCTCACCTCCCCATTGCACATGGAGCCAGTAAAGTGTACATGAGGTGTGTAAAATGGCATATCAGCTACAGATCTATCTGTACCCAAATGAGAAAAACTGTGAAAATGGTTAGGAAACTTTAGGTCTTCATGTATTGAGCTAGCAAGTTCCATCGCATCTACAAGAAGTTGATTATCCACTGCATTTCCTTCTACACACCAATCAGTGCCTGAAGCCAGCTTGGATTGGTATGCATCTGTGGTACACTCTTGGTTCCTATCCCCAACGTTGCATGGGCAGACTTGGCAATCTCCACTTGTGCTTGTGAGGTCGCAGGATTTGAGTCTATAATTTAGATTCTCAAGGTGTGATGAATTTATATCCGAAGGAGCAAATGCAGAGCAGAAACCAGTGTGGCCAGCTAGTGGATTAAGATCTCGAACATCAGACCTCTGACCACTCCCATGCCGATCCAATGTGTTCGAAAAAAACTTACAAAGCTCATCAGCAATATTTTTACAATCTGACTGCACAAGTATTCTCCCAAGTTTCCTAAAACCATATGCAAAAGCACTCCGTATTCGATAGAAATTCCCTGTGAAGACAATAAAGATGGAAGCCAATATATGATAATGATAAACCCAATTTCACAAACTCAAGCATGAAACACTCAACCAGAATACAATATTGGGCTAGTTTACACAATTAAGCTGTTTTGGTTTGTGAGTATAGTGATACTAGTAACACTACATGTTTCGACTGAACTTTCCTTACATCTCCTGAACCGTTAGCATAATAGGCCAGGAACATATATGTCTTCACCAAAATACACACTCTGTCATTTGATTCATTTCATATTTCAACAATAGGCTCAATAAAATCCCACATTGTGGGGTTTGGAGGTGTGTAGTTTGTACACAGACCTTACCTTTGCTTGGCCAGTAAGAGACTATTTCCAAGAGGCCCCCAACTCAAAACACAAGAGCACAATGATACAGTAAAGTAGCACAAACAAAGTAAGAGCACAAATAAAAAACAAGCACACACACAGAAAGTACAAACTTAGGGGGGAAAGGGGCGTCTAACTCCGACAGGGACTAGTTTTTCGAGTACAGCCGGTTAAAAGGAGCACACTGCCGCAAGCAGCTTGAGTAGGGTGGGTGAGTAACTTTTCCAAGTTCCTATACTCGACCCGAGTACTTTCATTGGGTTGCTTGCTGCGGTTTTTTTCATTCCTTTTTGGTATAAAAATGCTTGTTGGGTTTGGTGTTAAGAATATTAAAAAAACAATTATATACTATTGCTGGGTGATGTTGTTCGAGTGCTATAAATTTAAAATTTTTTTAAGTTGGATTGGTTTATACTATATATTTAAAATAAAAGAACTAAATGGATGGTTAAAAAAGTAAATGGAAGGGTAAATTTTTTTCTCAGATGCTTAAAAAATTTGAGGGCTTTTTTAATCTTAATTTCTGGTTTTTATTAGTTATTATATATTTTTTAAATTTAAAAAAAATATTTTTTTGTACAAAAAATGTATATTTTTAAATTGATGAAATGTATTTTGTGTTTTAAATTAATAAAATGTATTTTTTTTAATTAATGAAAGCATTTTGGTTTTTTATTTAACCTTAAAAAAGGTAGTGAGTCCTTGACTAGTTTGAGTAGGCACCCCCTCCAAAATTGAGTACTTTGGGTAGTTTGAGTACTTTTCAGGTGGCCAAATTTAATTGGATGATAAGTTTGAGTACTTGGTGGAGACGCCCCCTCCACCCTTATGCATAAAAGCACACATGAAAAAACTACAAAGTAGGGCCCAAAAGTCTGCCCAACCACCCTAATCCTATACCGCCACACGCTACTATCTAAGGTTATATCCTTGATATGACCCTAAAGTCGCAACTCGCAAGTCATGTCTAAACACTATTTCCAACACTCCTCTATTCTACCTCTGCCCTTCTTTATGCCCCCTACCTCAAGCCTCTTACACCTCCTCATAGGGACATCTGTAATTCTCCTCAGTACGTAGCTATGTGCCCAAACCATCTCCGTCTAACTTCCTGCAGTTTATCCTCCTCAGAGACCACTCTCATCCTCCCCAAAATTACCTTGTATCGTATATTCATATCTTATTCATACTTGTATGATCATACATTCACCCCAGCATCTTCATCTCTGCCTCTCGTGCTTCCGAACGTGTGTTCTTCACCCCCTTGCATTCTGCTCCATACAACCTAGCCACTCTGACCGCTGTTTGATTAAACTTCCCTTTTAGGTTTGTCGAGATCTTATTGTGGCAAAGAACCCCTGAAGTTAGCTTCCGCTTTGCCCGAATGGATCCAATAAGATAAACATCTCTATCTATCTACCCACCGGCCTAAATGATGAATACAAAGTACCAAAACTTGTCCCTTTGAGGTAATCAGTACTCGCTTCAACTTTCAACTCACTCATCCTAGCACTAAAGCAACATTTCACGCACTCGCGTCCTGCTAAATCAAAAACCTTTGCAGTTTGGATTCCAAGCTCTGTCTACACATCAACCTATCATCAAGTCCCTCTCATATCTCCTCAATTAGAACAATGTCATATGCAAATGACATGCACCAAAGTACCTCATCTCCCCCTGAATAGATTGAGAGAAAACATCCATCAACAGGAAAGGACAAAGGACAGACCCTAATGTAACCCCATCTCCGCTGCAAAGTGGTCAGAATCTTCTCACAATGACCTCACTCATACTCGCGCTGTCACACATGTACTTGACAACATGAATGTAGGCAACCTGTAACTCTCCATACTCTAGGCACCTCTATAAGATCTTCCTAGGAACCTTGTAGAACATCTTCTCCAAGTCAATAAACATCATGCATAGGTCTCTCTTCTTGCCCCTAAACTGATCCATCAGTCCCCTCAAGAGGTGGATGGCCTCAGTGGTTGACGGTCAGGCATGAAATCAATTGATTCTCGGAAATGTTCGCTTCCTTTCTGAACCTAATCTCAACCTAAATTCATATCTCAACAGAATAAATTATTCCCTTTTCCAATAGGTATAGTCAACCCAATGGTACCATGTGATTAACAATTCATGGATTTTATATCCAAAATTTATTTTAATACTCCATAAACTGTCTGTAGACAAAATTTGTATACTCTTATGGGTGTGGGTATTCCACTATTTTTGTTATTAGTGTTTACATTCATTCTATTATTCCAGAACCCAGCAAAACTGAATAAATACAATTGATTTAAGTAATACTAGCATTCTCATTCTTTCCTCTACTACATTCTTTTTAAACTTATATTCCTATTTTTCCTGTTTAGGGTCTGCAAACCAAAACACAATTGGTATTTTTTTAAACGAACTTCTCGGAAAATAGAATGCCAAGTGACAAGCACTTAAATTTATTCTGCCCAAACAAAAAATTGAACTTAATCTTACCTTTGCTGACACTGCGCCCAAGATTATTAGTTTCTTTTAGAGGATCGACTATGTTAAGATGCTTTAGTACAAATGTCTGAGAGTTCGTTCCAACCTCTCTTGAGGGAACTGAAAACGTGACAGCACAATGTATAAGAAAATCATTGCTGAGAAGTAAATCACTGCCACCATTTTCAAGTGCCTCGGCTGCAAAAGGTGCAAGATACCATCTTGATGAGATAAATAGAAGCATAAATGAATAAGCACAGTAAGAATGTCTCTTACCAACAATTTCCGGCAAAGATGATATGCGGATTGGACCATTCAAGCTAATACAACACTTTTCCCAATCGAACTTGCTAAAGTAGTCCAAAAATCTGTATAGAACCTTAAATTTATAGCATTTTCAGCCATTTGAGTCAACGAAAGCTATAACAGTGATATATCTGTCTGTTGAGACTTACTGCTAAAGGTCCATCTAGTCTGGAGTGGAAAAGATGAAAGATGTACAAAACCAGAGTCTCTAGAGCATACGTAGATATCAAGCCATGGAAAGCACCAAGTATACGACTTTCATAATAGCACCATGCCTTGATTAATATAATACTACGCTTAAAAAGATGATCCTTTCCAATGAGATGATCAACCTGTATAATAAAACTGTGAACATGAAAATGCAACTCAAACTTCCAAATTTACATGCTTGAAAGAAAAACATATTAACTTGTCAGCAGTTCCAACAATAAGAAATTTACCTGTTCCAGAAAGCACAATGTACAAAGACCACCTATTTGATTGAAGGAAATGTCAACAACAATATTCTGTATGATACATTTCACAAGCTTAACCTTCCACAATAAAAAGAAGCATTAGTAAATAGGACAATATATGATGTGTAAATATAAAGGGTTATGCTAGTTACTAACAAAGTATATTCAATGATGGAAAAGTGGGCGAATATAGTCTTAGTTCATGTTTGCTGATCTCATATTAATTACTCTTATCAACTTTATAGCCACTTTTCTAAAAATTAACATACTGATTGATAATAGAAAAAGATCAGTCCAGAACGTACTTTTCTGTTGAAGTTTCTGAAATAAAGGATACTGGCATTTTTCCCTCTTTTTTTTTTGACAAAGCATTTTTCGCCCTTAATTCTCTTTAGGTATTATTTTCTTTGATTTGTTAAGAAATGAAGTATATTTTAAATATTTTTTCAACAAGTTGAACAACATAGGCAAATTCAGTAACACTATTTTCAGCAGAAATGTGGGTCCTCCTCAGTAGCAAAAACTACGAAACAGCCCAGGCATAGCCCCGGTTGCTTTTGCATTATATGTATCCAGCCTCCAAGTGGAAAGGGCAACCACAAGCCTTCATTTTTGTGCAATGTTTGCATGACTGTCAAACACCGTTTCAAGACTCTAATGATGCGCAAAAAGAAACAGCAGTTGGAGCGGGAAGCTGAACTTGCTCTAAAGGAATCAGTACATGTGGGGAAAGCTATCTGTCACCCAGGTGAAGAAACATCAGCCCATGACACATGTTAGCATGTTGTGCCTTCTTCCACAAGCCTGCAAAGCTATCTGAGGCAAAGTGGCCTAACAAGCCTTTCCTCCGAACATGCGGTTCCCCAAGACCATGGAGAGATTGAGGTACAAGTTCACGGGGCCTCGTGAACTAGTACCTCAATCTCTCCATGGTCTTGGGGAACCGCATGTTCGAAGTCAAGGCTTGTTAGACTACTTTGTCTCAGATAATTTTGCAAAGGCAGGCTAGCTTGTTGAAGAAGGCACAACATGCTAACATGCGTTAATGCTTCTTCACCTGGGTGACAGTTCAAGTCTAGCAGAGTTTTCCCTATTTCAGAACTCCAGCAAACCTGGTGGCTGCTTGGTTGTAACTCATTCCAGGATCTTCCTTTGTCTGAATGACCAAGATGCAATTTTACTTGTCCCAAAATAATACTATTCTTCACACCTTATTTGTCCTCCTTTGCAACACCCCACATAACTGATTCCTCTAAGCAAGTTCGACTTCTCGCTCTAACTGCCGTTTCTTTTTGCGCATCATTGAAGTCTTGAAACGCCGTTCGAGAGTCATGAAAACATTGCACAAACATGAACGCCTGTGCTTGCCTTTTCCAGATGAAGGTTGGTTACAAAGAATACAAGAGCAACCAGGGCGATGCTTGGGGTGTTTCATAGTTTTTGCTACTGAGGATGACCCACCGTCCTGCTGAAATAAGTGTTACTGAAATTGCCTTAGTTGTTCAACTTTGGCAAATTCAGTAGCACTTTTTTTCCAGCAACTTTGGTCATTTCAGCAGATTCACCATTGCAAAACAGGTTCTTAATCAATATATTTTATTTTTTTCATAATCCCATTAAATAATACTCCCTCCGTCCCACAAAAAAGTTCCCATTTTGATGTATTTTTGGTCAAACAGTTACATGCTTTGACCATAAATTAAATATAATCTAAATAAAGAAATGCTAAAAAAATTTGAGATATCAAAACTAGATCCTAAGATGAATCCAATTATATTAAATTTATTTTATAATTCAATATACCTTTCTCACAATTTGTAGTCAAAGCGTGTAAATACTTGACTAAATACTATTCAAAATGGGAACTTTTTTGTGGGACGGAGGGAGTATTAATTAACACTTTAAATCTTTAGTATATATGGGGTGGAATATAAGGGATTACTTATACATCTGATGGATACCCTAGGTAGGGGGTATCCAGCCCATGGAAGAATACACAGAAGATCAGAAGAAAAGGCCCATGTTTTTGGGCCAATGAGGGTTTGAGGCCGAACTGAGTGAGTGGAGCCGAGAAGAGCATTTAGGCCAAGTTTTGGTGTTAGGCCGAGCCCGTATTGTCTGGGCTGCTGAGTTGATGGGTCAAAGATTTAGTTAATGCCAGGTGGTCCAACTCAGCAGTAGGGATCTAGAGTTCTAAACGGGCCTAAAGATTGTCCAAGCAATGAAGATCGGCCTATTTCTTTCCGTACTTAGTGTTACTCTCCCCTTTTTTGTTGGGCCCGGGTGATTGGGTCGATGTACTGTTTGCAATAAGTGGGCCTGCATGCCACATTTCAGTTTGTATTCTTAGAGGACAAGTAGCCTCATGTAAGCCTATATATACCCCTTCCTAACGTGTGGAAAGGGGATGCAAAACTAATTCTAACCAAATCAATCTCATTTGCAATTAACTCTCTCTCTCTCTCTCTAGAATTTTCTCTCTCTTCTTGGGTGTTTTGAATCCAACAACATCCAAAGACTTTTATGTTCTAACTACCTTTCTTCGTACATTTCTTGCACTATAGAAAATGACTATATGAATTATACACCCTGTATCCCAACTTATAAAGGTTATTTGGTTAAAGATGCTTGACCCAAACTATTTACAACTGTGGTATTAATGTTAGTACTAGTAAAAATGAATATGTAAAAACTGTTTCAAAAGTAATATTAATCATGAATAGCCACATTTGGAAATGTAAAGAATTAAAGAAATAAACATAGAATGAGTTGATTCGCACATTGAACTATAAATAGGATAAAGGTGAACACAAGAAAATACTTGCAGCTTTGGTTGCAGGAAAAAAAATATTTGCAGCTTTGGTTGCAGGAAGTATTTTGCAATAAACAGGGCAGATGCTTTGATTGTCTAAAACACTTAGAGAGTATCATAATTAATGTGGTTCCATTGATTTAATATATCAATAATATCATTGATGTGTTTCGGCTCTCAGCCCCCTCAGGTCTGCATATTATGATGTTAAATTGTTATTCTTACTTTTCCTTATTATACCAGAAAATAAAAAAAAACGCAACGCATAAACAATACGAGTACTAAACATTGGATATTTAGAGAAAGATCAAGACCTCAGCACGAATGAGTTGGACATCTTTAACTATGAACTCTGCACCCTTATTTTTTCCTTCTTCTTCAAGAACTGATACTAAATCACTAGCTAATGCATCCTCCATCATCGGACCACCAAAGGCAGTCAAATCAATGTCCCCATCAGGGAGATAGGTCTTTAGTGGTACAGATCCATAAGGAAATACCTGACATTTATTCAAAATCAGTCATAATGAATAGTAACTACAAACACATATGGATGCACTTTCTGTTGACTGGAAGAAAAACTAATGCGTATGGATATGGGTGAAACAGGTTCATATTTTCCATAAACATTCCATGCATTCCTTTTTTTACCCAAAATACAAGCCCAGACATGCATAAACACAAAACTTCAAGGAATCCATGTCACATGTCACAATGGTTCCAGGATAGTCTTAAGACTCCATCAACACCACCCAGAAGTCACCCTGAAGGAGGTACTAGCAGATTTACACTTCGTCGTATAGGCAGGTCGGCATTGTTTTCACTTGTCTAAACAACCTCTTCTAAAATCCCTCCATTTCCACATGAATGAAAAAATAAAGTTGTGAACGCATCAATCACGTCAATTCTAGAGTAGAAGAATTTTGGGACATCAGACCTCACATTTTCAAAGGAAAGACAAAAACAAACACAACAGCAACCTAACCAGTGAAGTCCCACAAATGGGTCTGAAGGTGGGTGTGAAGTATTACGGGTAAGGAGGCGGATTCTGGAAGATTAAAACCCCCAACTCGCATTTTGTTTTTTACTTTACCTCAACAAAACAGCAATGATCTGGAGATGGTGAGAGGCAGTTCTTATATAAAAAAAGTCAATCACAAGTGATGAAAACCTATAGATGAAAGACACTTTAATTACAACATGCCAACATGAAGTTCCTTAACAAACAGGCACATACTCCAACAAACATTAGTTTTTATTCACTATCCAGTAAAACCATCTTTACTGAACCTCTATTCTTTTTCCACTTGGTGAAAAACTATTCTTTGGCAGCCATAATGTACTCTGGAGTAATACAGAATCAGGAATAGATATATATAAAATAACACATATGTGCGATAATATTTGGCAGCTCAAAAGATAGAAAAGAGAGAGATAAAAACGCCCCGCACGAGAAAGTAGACGCATTAAAAACAACATGAATCTAACCTCACAGGCAAGGGATCTTCGGACCAACCTCTGGACATAGTCGATGACAGCCCTTCTACGTTCTTCTGACACAGCTGTTGGTCGGACCTTCCCAAGGATGCCTCCGGAGACAATCTCCGCCGCCGCCCAACGCTCCTGCCCTATTGAAAACGAGTCCGCGTCCGCCGTTGAAGACGACGGAGAAGGTTGCTGCGTAAACGGCCTCCCTTCCACCGCAAGATCACCCATTGACCCGCCCAAAAACTACTCCTGCACCACCGTAGAAGTGCTCCGTGATGATTAAAAAGCCAGATTTTCGATCAGAAACACGGTGAGAATAAAATGTTCTCCATCGCACGATTGAATTCTTATTTTACTACGGAGTATTTTATTTCATTTCATTTCTCCCTCATCTTGAATCGTGAACGATGAATGGATGAGCGAGCAACGGGACAATTTGCTGTCATTGAGTGCTTTACTCAGGTATTTTTTATGTTTAGTCTTCTATTAATAAAATTAGGTTAGTGATCTTTTTTTATGATTATGTTTTTCATAAATAATTTTTTTATTTTCTATCATGTTACTATTAATTTAAGGTTAAAAATATAACTAATCATAAGCGAAGTATTTTTCTTATCATACACATTTTCAGAAGCCGTTTATAATGCTTCGTAGCTCATAATCATTGTCATTATTGTTGTGTTATTCATCTAACTCACACAAAATACGTTACAGGAACCCTCAAATTAAAATTAAATTATTGGATGTTGAAGTTTTAGAGTTGTTGGAAGAAAGTGCAAGGAGTTGGAAAAACAAGAATGGATTGGAGGAAATTGGAAGAAATTGAAATTTATTGGAAAAATTAAAGTGTTAAAAGTCACTCAAATAAATGATCATCCAAATATATATGTAAGAAATCTATAATTTTATATAAACAAGAGTGTTGGACATGAGTTCAAACCTCTTTAGATATTTTCTGTGTGTTGTTATTCTTTTTCAGGTTTTGATAAATGACAAACACATTGACAAACGTTTTCTTAATAAATTGGATCAAGCAAGAAAAGAAGTCTATCAAGAAATAAGAAGCGTTCGATAAACGTAGATCCCGTACGCAGTCTTTGAAATGAAGTGAAGATTTCTGAAAACTTATTTTATTTGAGTCTTAGAAACATTGTAAAGATGACAAAATATTTTTTACTCAAACAAATTATTTTTTGAGGGTATTAGATAAAAAAAAATTTGAGTCAGTTGAAAAATAAAACTTTCTCTGTTTAAAAATATCTCTATTGAGTCAGTTACAAAAACTGTGTCAAATTCTCTTTAAAAAGTTATTAAGATATACAAAAAATTATATATATACACGGAGAATATATATACATATATACGCACATATATATAAAATATTTTAATGTTATATTTTGTTCTTTAAATAATATTTGACAAACTTAATTATCAGATAATTAAAATGTCCCAATATGAAATATAAATATATGTTTATGTGTTACATCCTTTATATATATAAAAGAGACTCCAAGAAGAAGAAAAGAGTAAGAGAGGGGCTCAATTTTTGTGTTGTCGTGCTTGGTTCTATTTTGTTTTATTTAGGATTGACATGTTGTCCCACTAAAATGAAAACCCATGTTCGGTTAGGGGGTTTTATCTTTGGTTGTCATTTGTACTATGGAACTTCTTTTTGCTTTAAAAGGGGGTAATAGGTGCATATAACTCAAGAAGAAAAGTGGATGAGAGGTACGCAGGAGGCAGTTTGTGTGTAGATGACTGGATGTTTAGCTGTGGGAGGCCGCACTAGCTACCATGTTCTGCGTTCAATCTTCTTCTCTGTCCAGCTTATTGACTTAAATTTTTAGTTTCAATTTCTCATTTCTCCAAGCTAATCATAAAAAATTAAATATGCATTTTATCCAAGAATGGATGTTGTTCTGTTTAAACTGCTTGTGAATTTTTTCTTCATTACAAACACAGTCATGATTCTTGAGAAATATAGAGCCTGTGTTAATTCAAGTAGGATGCTCAATGGTCGGTTTTCATCCTCAACGTAGCATCGAAATGTGGAAACTAGTAAGGTCACAAGTTCGTATTACTTTTCTTAATTAAGTTTTGTTTAATTTTTTATTATGATTTTCGTTGCCCTCCCTCAACAACAAGAATATAGGCCACGATCTCTACCTTTGCAACAAGCCAATAGGCTATGACTTCTGCTCTGCTTTGAAGTAGAGCCGCCGGCCCACTCTTCAAATTAAAGTCCAACCAAGCGCTATGTTACAAATTGGCAATGACAACGGCTTCGGGAGATCTTAGTGAACTGACGATGATAGAAGGTGTGGAGCAGTGGAAAAGTTTTACTCACAATGATATAGGCCACGATCTCTACCTTTGCATTCAAGAAGGCAAAGGTAATACATGGCATTTCGTTTTTTACGCAGTCCTTTGGAATTCAAATGCTTAAGATGATTCACAGTCTTACTTGGTTAATTTAGGCATGAGTATTTTGTTTTTATACTTTTGCTTGGTTGTCTGTTTTGCTTTAGATGATTCACAACTTTTGCTTGGTCAATTTTTGCATAAATTTCTCTTTTGAGAAAAAAGATACTACCTCCATCCCGTACAAAGTGTGTATTAGCCACTCCTTTGTACCTTCTTATTTTGACAATATGTTGCTTTTGAGCCTCTCAATGTCTTTGAGGCCCAGTTTGGTACATGAAATACAAAATATAGAATTGGAATTGAGGACTTCAATTACAATTTCGGTGTTTGGTAGTAAAAAACTTGTGTAATTTTTAAATTGATAGTACAAAAAAATGAATTAGAATTGCTGAATTCAATTCTGTGGAATTGAATCTCATGGAATTTCAATTCCAATTCAATTCTAATTTCTTCAATTCCGTATACCAAACGAACCCTGAGAGAAATTTAGTTGTAGAATTTAACAGTCTAAGACATGTCATTATTGGACCATTTTTAAAAATTGTTGCATTATTTATGATTATTAATTATTATAGTGATTGAAAGAAGATGGAGGTTGTTCCAAGTGACCATTATGAAGAACTGTGCACCGATATGTTAGTATAGTTAGTTTTTGATTGATATTTGTATGATGTAACAACGTTTTATCATGTAATTATGGAAGTGAGTTGTGCTGTAAGAGATTTCAAGTTTACTTTTTGAGTTGGTGGAGTATGTTAACGCAAAAGGGTTTATAAAGTATAATGATATTAACATAAGTCATCTGCTTACATTTCTCCATTTTTTCCCTCTACAAACCTGTATCCAAAAATGAGGTAATGTTCGTGCTAATCTGAGGTGAAAAACTCACTTTGTCAACATGTTTTAAATAAATACCCATCCAACTACCTTAAGACGAAAAAAAGTGATACGAGTACAAACAAAACATAAAGGTGAACAAATGCTACAGTACAATTTAATCTAGTCCTTTATGTTCAAATTATTATAGTGCATACACTCCCTAGAAGACTAATACACCAACATTTTTATAGTGCTCATTCCTAGCTATAATAATATGTACAAAATAAAACTTGAAGGATAACCTTTGTATACTAACCGACCCACCACCACCACGAAAGATCCTAGCTCTCTCTCTCTCTCACACATATACTCCGTGTGTGTGTGTGTGTGTGTGTGTGTGTGTGTGTGTGTGTATATATATATATATATATATATATATATATATATATATATATATATATATACACTCCGTGTGTGTGTGTGTGTATATATATATATAATTTAAAAAAACCAAACATTACTTTAAGACAGTTGTGCTATCATCATTCCAAAAACCAAGGATAACTAACATTAATTTAAGCATTACTCCATACTTCTTTATCCAAAAAGAAGGCGGAACCTATGTAGACTCATTTGTCAAGAAGAAATGAAGGTGGGGGTGTGAGCACACAAGTTTGATGCCATGTGTAGGAAGCTCTAGTCTTGCTTCCAAGCACCTTCGACTCCATAGTCGCTAAATCGAGGCATCCCACTACATTTTCAGAGCCTTCACTCCATAGAACGTAGAGAATGTTCGAATTGTTGGGATGGATGGCCAACGATTTAAGCAATATCATCGATCTAATTAATCTCATCTCAAAGACGCCTCTTATACAAGACTGTTTGAAACGATGCCTCACGATCCAGCCATCATAATCCGGACTTATTTGCCAAATCAACCAGCCTTTGGGAGGGTGGTAATGTGGCCTGTATTGAGCTACCCATAAAGATCCACAAGATGCCCTGAGGAGACTCAGACGATGGATCATTGGGGCCGCTTCTGCTGGCCTCTCAATTATGGCTTTCACCTCATTTATGTATGGATCATAGACAACGAGTTGCCCACTGTGAAAAATCAACCAATGCAGCAAACCATTGCACGCAACAGCATGCTGCTTACGGTTCCAACTCCTGGGTTCCTTCCACACCAATGGCTGCGGAGCCAACACCACCACCTCACTCCAGTCCCACCGCCCATAATCACAGGATAACACCTCCACCGTGAACCCATCACCACCATCGGTGGTGTCCACCGGCACAGGGACACGCACCACCCTGAATCTCTGGCGGGCTAGTTGGTCCATAAATAAAGCACAATCAGAATCCTGTGGTTTTAGCCCTACTCCCCCTAACCCCTTAGGTACACAGTAGTCATTAACAACAGGATCACATATCATCCCAAGTACAACTTGGTCACCCTTGGAGGGGGCAGGAGGCAGCTGGATTCATTGCTTCGTATAAGGATTGCATAAATCATAGACACCCTCATCAACATAGTTTTTACGAGGTGAGCATAATATCAAATTGTCACAAGATGCCAAAATGTTTCCTCCACCTGCCATTCCATCATTAAAACATGGCAGATAATCAACAGAGATTGATAGCTCCCGACCGTCCACCACCTTAGGGTGTAGAATAGCACTTGGTTGGAGCTCATCGTATTCTGCTCCTCCTCCTTCCAACTTCTCTTCAGCTGTGATGACCATCATTGTTGTAAACCTATAAGTAGACCGCCAATATTTAACCATTAGGGACTAAATTTGAAACACAATATTCGGGTTAAATGATTGATTACTGAGTGGTTTTCAAATATAAAGACCACAAATGTAATAACTTTAAAAAAAACTCATTTTATGAAGGACCATTTATGAGGTTTACTGAAGATACGCCCGGTCACATATTAGGTGTTATTGAAGAGGGGCGGTGGTGAAACCCCTCCTCACGCCCATAACACGCCTAACTGCAGCAGCGGCAGCACCCAGCAACCGCAAACAGTAGATGACAGCGAGCTCAACTTCACAGGGAAACCACAGTCCAGCAGAGAGACACGGCATCCCCGTCCGGAAACGGTAGAAAGCCCGCGATGAACAGCTACCAATCCACCCCTACCAGACAGAAACCCGGCGATCAGCAACATGGCGAGCCTAGAAGTGCAGCAGCGATCAGAGGGGTTACAGCAGAGAACAGATATGAAAGAAAGAGATAACTAGAAGATGGCAGAGAGAACGACGTGAGCATCAAAACATCAAAGCCCAATTCAAAATTCCCAAATCAAATTCCCAATCCAATTCAATCAATCAAAAGAATCAATAATTCAATTCACAAATTCAACATCAATTGCCAAGAATATATATTCACGAATTCTAATATACGAATCAATTTTGACGAGAGATATAGAAATCACCACTGAACTCTATTAAACCGACTAAGCTCTATTAAATTGATGAAGGATCACGAATTACTTGAGGTGCAAATTTCTAACGCGAAGGCCTTCAAATCTAAAGTCCTGGTTTTAAAATATTGCACTCGTGCCCACTCTGATCATTTTTTGGCCATTTTTCCGGCGAAGAAGGGGGCAATGGTGCATATTTTTTAAACCATAGGGGGTATGAGTGCTGATTTTTATTTCTCGCATATTTTTTGTTCTTTCCATTTTTTCCTTATTTTGTTTCATTTATTAATAAAGGTTTTTTTAAAAATTATTTTTATAATATTCTTAAAATTTAAAGTTATTTTTGTTTGAAAAAATAACATATAATGCATATGTACTTCTCAAATTAACAATTTTTGTTTTTTCTGAAAAAAAGTAATTTTTTTTTAAGAACTTCAAAAAAATGAGGAATAAAATAAGAAACAAATTAATACAAAAATAAAAATGAATATCCTTTTTGGACATCTTAATTCTATGGACTTTTTTAGGCATGTCTAATTTTTTTGGATAAGACTTTTTTTGCGTATTTTAATTTTTTTCATTTCGTTTTTCCATATTTTTACTTTTTTATTCTTTGTTTTTTTGAACTTTTCAAAAAATTATTCTAAGTAACAAAGAGTGAAAATGTTTAATTTGAGATAGATGTAATATATGTTAATTTTTTTTATTTTTATTTTCATTTCAAACACAAAGAATTTGAAAATTTTTGAAACATTATAAAAAATTGAAAATATATTTAAAAAAATCTAGGAAAAGGAAAAAGAGATAGAAAATATTTTTAAAAAAAGGGAAGAATAATAAACGAAAATAAGAAATGAGCACGAATGCCCCCTATGGTTTAAAAATTATGCGCCAATGCCTTCTCTTCGCCGGAAAATGGCCGGAAAATGATCAGAGGGGGTGTGGGTGCAATGTTTTGAAACCACAGAGACTTTAGAAATAAGTTTTGAAAACAGAGGAGGTATTGTGGCCAATTTTCTAAAGCACAAGGGGTAATGGAGCTATTTGGCCACAAAGAAACTGACGGCGATTTAAGGAACAGGGGGACGTATATATTGTTGTTGGGTGGACTTGGGCTCTTTCCAAATTCCAATTGCTCCATTTAGGAATGGGGAGATTATTATTATTATTATTATTATTATTATTATTATTGTTATTGTTATTATTATTATTATAACTACTACTACTATTACTATTATTATTATATTATTGAAATATTTATATTTATTTATTAAACTATTACGCCTATTTCTCTTATAACTTTTTGCATTCAGTTCTAAGTTTGACAAATATGTAGTAATATGTTGTTTGTCACCTTTTCACAAAACCTAACCAATGATATCAATATTGAATATATATTTTGACTATATGACATACTTCTATTTTATTCATTTACTTTATTATCTTTCAATTTTGAGCAGTCAAACCACTGAGATTCCTAACTCAGATACGTGCGCGAAATGTCATTGAACTCGCCTTATCATTCAATTCGAATATAAAAGGCGGCCATTGAAGGGTTGGGAGCAACAGAGACGCAGCGGAGGTGTGGTAGAGGAGGAGGTGCTTGACAAACCAATATATATTAATAATTTTGTACCATTATTTATTAATAATTTTATTTAATTTATGATCATAGATTATTAATTTTGACAACAAAAAATTGAAAGTGAAGTATCACTCCGAGACGCAGTTTTTGGTGTTCTCTGTAAATTGTTTTACCCGAAGTATTTATGAGATATATTATGTACTAAACTCAATCTATAAAGAAGTTTTTGACATTGACGATATACTTCATATTTGACACTACAAGAAAACGCAAAAAAACAACAGAGTATAGGATTTCAATTTGACGTCTGCGATGATGCAATCAGTGACGGAATTTACTTGCCTACCTGTATTAACCTCGGATTTGCCATTCCATCGTTTCATATACGCGGGAAGTACTCCGCACCATCTTTGATGGTGGAAAAGTTCTGTCTCCCGTTTGGGGATAGAAAAAAACTATCGCTTAACGCTAGTTAAGTAAAACATTGCGTTTCGATCTGACGACAAACATATTCCGTCGCTACCTTCTTTCCGTCGCCAACAATCAGATATTATATATATAATTAAAAATTGAGAAATCAACTAAAACACAAAAACTTAATGAAATAAAATGATAATCACTAAAAACAATTAACCTCATACTCATAAGAAATAAAACTAAAAATAGAAATCACTCTAAATATAACTAAAACATTGAGAAAAGTACCAAAATATGACTTTCATGTTTTTTTTCGAAGTGTGACACTGTACATGTGCACCTTACTATACTTTTTGGTAATGTACACGATCATGTTTGGTAATGTAAATGCATTTTAAGTCCTATTTCGAGAATAAAAACATGAAAAATCCTATTTTGGTATATTTTCAATGTTTTAGTTCTACTTTGATCTTTCTCTAAACTATTCCTTCAACGGCACATCTCATTTGTATAAGTATTATCCATTTATCACTAATATCTTTTATTTAACACAAGGTATGAGGTGTGTCACCTTGTTAGACTTAAATCGATGGTTTAATTTACTGATCCTTTGATTGACTTACGAGATTCTAATAATATATTTATTTGGGCATGGTAATGGATTTCCCAAGTCACATCAATAAATGAGCCCTTAAATATTATACTTCACAAAGGAAGGGATACATTTTATCTACGTCATTCACATCTATACTTAAGTTTCATTGAATACCCAAAACACAATTGTACATTCACCGATATTTCAGGTGGCATAAATCATGCTTCAAATTATGAAACTCAGCTTATTAGAGATCGTAATGACTTAGAGTTGAAGGATAAGTATGCTAATGGTTGCATGAGAATAATATTAACACTTTAATTTAAACCCATGTTTTATTCTCATAGCGAGTCAATCCAGCAACATATCCACCATTTTTGCCTACGCATAGATTCAAATAACATTTTATCTATAGCCTATGAAATGCATCTATCTCATCTCATGTGTATTAGTCTTAATATATTATGATATCTTTATTTTTATAATATTCGACTAAGGATATTTTAGACATAGCCTCTATCTTTGTAACAGTCTCATAATCAGAACGTCGTAGTTGTCATCTATGTTAGTAGAGTGTCTACTCTATGGACTAAAGTTATGTTGAATATTACAGCGGGAAAAATAAAAAATAAAATAATCCGAACTTATAAAACGTTCAGATTTTACAACAAGATAAAAGAAAATAAAACTTGGAGTCCTCGGGAGCTCGAACGGACTTTTCTTCGGACAAAGAACAATGGGTCGCCGGAGATATTTCTTGAACCGTAGGTAAGGAAAGCGGAGTCGCCGAAGCTTTCCTTAAGGTAGTATTGCCCGCCTCCCGCACTGGCTAACGTGGGCAATCTCCTCCCAGGATAAAACCGCTTCGTGCTAGGTCTAGAGCGGTAGAACAAAGCACCGGCGAACGAGAATGACGGAGCTACTGCCGGAGAAGATGATCGGAACTCGGGGATTTGCCGGAATCTTTAGTAACGCAGAGAGGATTTTTTCGAGTGTGTGTTTGCTCCTGCGGCCAAGCCCTCCTTATATAGGAGAGGATTTGGACTCTTCACTAGACCGTCGTATTTTACGAAGAGTCGGTGACTCTTCAACAATTATGCATGCATGCTTAATTCCGTACACTTCGTTATTAATGAAGTGTACACGCGCGTTTCGTTTTGGTCTCGGAAAAAACTAGCCACGCCGCAGACGCAGGCGCGCCGCGCCGCGCCTTGCCCCGCCCTGCGATGCGCGCGCGTGTCGTGTCGTGACGTGCCGAGCCGGACGGTGGCGGCGGCGGGCGCGCGAGGACTCCTCTTCTTGTTCCTTTCATAAGCTCAATTCAAAGCCTAAACTTAAATATGAGAATACGAAAGGTTTAGAAACCGGTGTGGGACAAAGGCATTTACTCTACCTTAGCATTCAACTTTGAGAATTAATTTCTCATTCACCCGAGCACCGTTTATGACGTGTCATATATCAAGACGTTCGTCTTACTTACGAGATTAATCGTCCATAATTATTTTTGGAAAATAATTTTGTGGACCCAACCGAATTTATGTCTGAAAATGTTCAATCTTACTTTAAAATTATTCCACAATCCCCCACATGAATGAAAATTAATTCATGTAACTGGCAATAACTCTGAAGTTGAAACCTGCAAGAGTAGGTAGGTTTTATGCCTTTGAACCTACTCCTTGTAAAGTATACCTTCTCTACTGGCTGTTCAGTAGAACGTGATGCCTTTGAATTGTACTGCCGTTTGTGTAGACGACGATATACAATACACAAGTTTCAACCAACCGTCATTCCGTTCTCATGGGTGTGCCCATTATGGTCGTGGAACACGCATCTGGTTCGGCGAGAGTGTCAGACAGGATCAGCCCGAAATCCTTCTGTTGAAGCGACCGCACTTCACTCTTACATAGGTGATTCTTCTAAGAGTATCCCGATTACTTCACTTGGACCTCGTTGTCTATAGTTCAAGAATCATTAAAGCGTCATGCTAACCTCATCGTTTTCGGGAGTCACTATATCTCAGTAGGAACGGAGGGGTGTTAAGTCGGTGATCCGGCTTGCCCCCACAGTGACCGTGCTTCATTCCACAAGTAGGTTGTCCCATTGAACCCAGGTTCCACCTAGGTTGGGTTTTCGTTCATGGAACGTTCCAAGCACAGGGTAGGGCTTTCAGACCCATTCCTACAACTAACTTCTCATGTTGCTCATTGATTAACCCTTTGGTTAATGGATCCGCTAAGTTATCCTTCGACTTGACATAGTCAATCGAGATAATACTCGTATTGAGAAGTTGCCTAATGGTTTTGTGTCTACGGCGAATGTGCCTAGACTTACCATTATACAATTTGTTCTGAGCTCGTCCTATTGCTGACTGACAGTCACAATAAATGTAAATAGGAGGAACCGGTTTTTCCCAGTTTAGAATATCCTCAAGCAAATTCCGAAGCCATTCGGCATGTTCTCCACACTTGTCTAGTGCTATGAACTCAGACTCCATGGTGGATCTGGCAATTAACGTTTGTTTTGAGGATTTCCAGGAAACAGCTGCACCGGCTAGCATAAAGATAAATCCGCTTCTGGATTTTGAATCCTTATTATCCGCAATCCAATTGGCATCAGTGTATCCTTCCAACACGGGTGGATACCTTCCATAGCATAGGCTATAGTCTCGAGTATAACGAAGGTATCTCATTACTCGGACTATGACCTTCTAGTGCTCAGCACTCGGATTGCTAGTATACCTACTTAGTTTGCTAATGGCGCAAGCTAAATCTGGCCGTGTACAACTCATTAGATACATCAGACTTCCGATGACTCTAGCGTATTCTATCTGAGAATCGCTACTCCCTCGGTGTTTACCAAGGTGAACATTTACATCTATCGGCGTCTTAGCTATCTTTTTATCATCCTTGTTGAATTTCTCAAGGATCTTGTCAATGTAGTGGGATTGGCTCAAGCTCAGACCATCCGGTCTTCTTAGTATTTTTATTCCAAGAATCACATCAGCCAGACCCAAATCTTTCATATCGAATCGTGCGTTCAACATGTCCTTGGTGGACTTGACCATCCTATCGTTGCTTCCAACGATAAGTATGTCGTCTACGTACAGACATAAAATGACATGCCCTTCAGATGTGTCCTTAAAGTATACGCACTTATCCGACTCATTTATCTTAAAACCGTTGCTCATCATTACCTCGTCAAACTTATCATGCCATACTTTTGGCGCTTGTTTAAGACCGTATAATGATTTCACAAGTTTGTAGACCTTCTTTTCTTGGCCCGGAACCTTAAACCCCTTGGGTTGTTCCATATAGATTTCTTCATCTAGTTTGCCATTTAGGAAAGCAGTCTTTACATCCATTTGGTAAACATCTAGGTTTCGTAAGGATGCAAATGCGATGATCATTCTGATAGAATCTATCCTAGTCACAGGCGCGTAAGTATCAAAGTAGTCGGAGCCCTCGCGTTGGCTATACCCCTTGATCACAAGTCTAGCTTTGTACTTGTCAATGGAGCCGTCAGGCTTCATTTTCCTCCGAAAGACCCATTTGGAACCTAATGGTTTACACCCCGGAGGGAGATCAACCAATTCCCTCGTGTGATTCTGAAGAATAGAATCAACTTCACTTTTTATGGCTTCTCGCCACTAAGGTCCCTCAGTTGAGGTTACGGCCTCGTGATAGGTTCGTGGTTCCTTTTCTACCAAACAGGTTAGAATATCGGGTTCATTTTTCATTAGAAATGACAAAGTTCCTTTGTCAAATTCTATCAGATATGTTATGAAATCAGAACCGAACGTCTTTTCAGTTCACATTCTTTTACTTCGTCTGAGTTCAGTCTCATGTTCGACTTCATCATCGTCATCGGAATTCAACTGATTTGGATCATCATTATCCATCATCTCAGTATGAGAACGTTTGGACGAACTGGCTTCGTCACTTGACTTGCACGGGAAAATGTGCTCGAAAAACGTTGCATTCCGTGACTCAATGATTGTGTTCTTGTGAATTTCAGGATTGTCTGATTTGTACACCAAGAACCGGTACGACGTACTATTGTACCCGATGAAGATTCCATCAACTATTTTTGGACCGATCTTCATCTTCTTTGGTGGTGGTGCAAGTACTTTCGCGAGGCACCCCCACACTTTGAGATACTTATAGGAAGATTTCCTATTATGCCAAAGTTCATACGGAGTTTTGTCAAGTTTCTTAAGAGGTATTTTATTTAGTAAATAATTACTTGATAAAACAGCCTCCCCCCACATGTTCTGGGGTAACCGAGAACTAAGTAGCATCGCATTCATCATGTCTTTCAGAGTGCGATTCTTTCGCTCCGCTACACCGTTAGACTGTAGTGTATACGGTGGGGTTACTTGATGCACTATTCCATGCTGTGCACAAAACTCATTAAGTGGAGCATCATACTCACCACCTCTATCGCTTCTCAACGCTTTGATTTTGCGATTAAGTTGATTTTCCACTTCGTTCTTATAACGAACGAAAGTGTCTAACGCTTCATCTTTACTTTTTAGTAAATAGATATAGCAATATTTCGTGCTATCATCGACGAAGGTAATAAAGTACTTATTACCTCCTCTTGAAGGCGTTGTTCGAAAATCACACAAGTCGGTGTGAACCAACTCTAGAGGTTGAGTATTTCGTTCGATTGTTTGAAACGAACTCCGAGTTGACTTAGCCTCAACACAAGTTTCCCACTTGTGGGCTAGGTCAATACTAAACTTAGGTATGTGTTCCATGTTAATTAATTTTCGAATAGATGCATAATTAACATGTCCTAGTCTACCATGCCATAAACTAGAAGACTCACACACATAAGCAACAGGATTCTTATTGATCTTTTCATGAACAGTCATTACATTAAGCTTTACAAGCCCATCGGAAACATAACCTTTCCCAATAAAAATCCCTTTCTTGGACAAAATTAGCTTGTCTGATTCAAACACCATTCGGAAGCCGTGTTTGATCAACAATGACCCCGACACCAAATTCTTGCAAATATCAGGTACATAGAGCACGTCGTTAAGCGTTAACACCTTGCCTGAGGTCATTTTGAGCTTAATCTTGCCCACCCCTTGTACCTCTGACTGGGCTGAGTTGCCCATCCAGACCTTGTCACCAGAGGTCTCTTGAAATTCGTGAAACATGCTCCGGTTGGAGCAAATATGACGTGTGGCCCCTGTGTCCACAAACCATTCCCTTGGGTTTGACCCGACGAGATTCACCTCGGTGACAACCGCGCAGAGGTCTAAGTTGTCAAGCTCCGCACACATGGCTTTAGTGGTTTTCTTCTTTCCCTTTTGTGGCTTCTTTTTCCTACAATCGGAGGAACGATGCCCAGTAATGCCACAATTGTAGCACTCTCCTGCAAATTTAGAAACACCACCCTTAAGACCCATTCTCTTCTTGTCCTTCCCCCATGTGAGGAGCCCGGCGGATGTTCTACAACATTCACCTTTGCCCCTCCATTTCTTCTAGCAAGCCCTTCCTCTCGGATCCTCAATCGCGTGAGCAGTTGCTCCAAGTTCAGCTTCGTTCTCTTGAGCTTGAGGTCGGCTTGGAAGTCTTCCCAAGACCTGGGAAGTTTGTGGATGATGGCCGCCACTTGGAAGGCCTCGCTGACGCCTACTTTTTCTTCATTGCACTTGTTGAAGATTACCGTAAGCTCCTCAGCTTGGGCGACAACAGATTTGCTGTCGACCATCTTGTAGTCCAGCATCTTCCCGACGATGAACTTCTTTGTGCCGGCATCTTTAGCTTGATATTTTTTGTTCAAGCTATTCCAAAGCTCCTTGGCGAGCGTTGCACCGGCGTAAACGGGGTACAACGAATCTCCCAACCCCTCCAGGATAATGTTGATGGCGAGATAGTTTTTTTGGTACCATGCTTGGTTCACCATCACCACGAGGGGGTCGTTGGCTTCATCGGGCTGGGGGGATCTTGCTGCAGGTACTCAGCAAATCCCAAGACGGTCATGAAGAACATCATCTTTTGTTACCACATTTTGAAGTTCGTCTCATTGAACTTCGGTGGCCTTTGAACCGAACTAGCGGGCACCGTAATCGGCCCAACTGCATTGGGCGTGTGGAGGAAAGGCCCGTTAGTCGCCCAATGGGGTCCAACGAATGGATTGACCGGTGTGGGAAAACTCGCGTTCGGTCCTACGTTGACCGGTGTGGAAAAGCCCGTGTTCGGTCCAAAGTTGACCGTCGAGGCTGAAGCCGTAGTCGGTCCGAGAAACGGGTTCGAATTACCGACGGGGTGATCCCCCGTGGTTTCGAGCCCGGGAATGGGTCGAGGGGCCGACCCGAAGATCGAGCTCGGCATTGAAAACGACGTCATGGTTGCGGCCCCCACACTTGCCCCGAAGGGTAGTGGTGAGGACGGCATAACCATGGCTACCGAAGAGGTTTCCACCGGAATTTCGGAACTTATTCCGTTGCCGGAGGAACCCATGATGCCGAATCCGAACTCCATCACTACTACCTTAAGATTGTTGAATATTACAGCGGGAAAAATTAAAAATAAAATAATCCGAACTTATAAAACGTTCGGATTTTACAACAAAATAAAAGAAAATAAAACTTGGAGTCCTCGAGAGCTCGAACGGACTTTTCTTCGGACAAAGAACAATGGGTCGCCGGAGATATTTCTTGAACCGTAGGTAAGGAAAGCGGAGTCGCCGAAGCTTTCCTTAAGGTAGTATTGCCTGCCTCCCGCACTGGCTAACGTGGGCAATCTCCTCCCAAGATAAAACCGCTTCGTGCTAGGTCTAGAGCGGTAGAACAAAGCACTGGCGAACGAGAATGACGGAGCTACTGCCGGAGAAGATGATCGGAACTCGGGGATTTTCCGGAATCTTTAGTAACGCAGAGAGGATTTTTTCGAGTGTGTGTTTGCTCCTGCGGCCAAGCCCTCCTTATATAGGAGAGGATTTGGACTGTTCACTGGACCGTTGTATTTTACGAAGAGTCGGTGACTCTTCAACAATTATGCATGCATGCTTAATTCCGTACACTTCGTTAGTTCGTTATTAACGAAGTGTACACGCGCGTTTCGTTTTGGTCTCGTAAAAAACTAGCCACGCCGCAGGCGGGCGCGCGAGGACTCCTCTTCTTGTTCCTTTCATAAGCTCAATTCAAAGCTTAAGCTTAAATATGAGAATACGAAAGGTTTATAAACCGGTGTGGGACAAAGGCATTTACTCTACCTTAGCATTCAACTTTGAGAATTAATTTCTCATTCACCCGAGCACCGTTTATGACGTGTCATATATCAAGACGTTCGTCTTACTTACGAGATTAATCGTCCATAATTATTTTTGGAAAATAATTTTGTGGACCCAACCGAATTTATGTCCGAAAATGTTCAATTTTACTTTAAAATTATCCAACAAGTTATGTTTAAATCACACGAGACGATTAAACAATCTTTAGGGCCTTTTATTCTCAATATTATAGATATGGAATCATAAGTTGGCCTCTAGAGCTTACTTATATCCAATAAAGGAAGTGGCAACAAGATGGCTTGAAACTCATAGAATGATTCCTAATTATAATTCGCTATGTAACAAAGTTTGATTGCATGATGGTAAGTATGGGAGCTCCATTTTCCCGAAAGGCCTCTACTTGTGTTAAAATTTAGTAAGTTTGATGTTGTAAGCTTATTGGTGATA
This sequence comes from Cuscuta australis, assembly GCA_003260385.1. Taxonomy (NCBI): domain Eukaryota; kingdom Viridiplantae; phylum Streptophyta; class Magnoliopsida; order Solanales; family Convolvulaceae; genus Cuscuta; species Cuscuta australis. Next base: position 454,497 of record NQVE01000116.1, read on the forward strand.
ATTACATGTTGAATTACGATTATGAAATATGTAACACCCAAACGCACGTAATCGGAGTAAATAGGTTAGCGAACCGGGTTGCTACTAGATTGGTATCCACATAGTTGGATATTAGAATAAACTAGAAGGAGTTGGAAGAAACTAGGAGTTGGAAAGTGTTGGAAGAATTTAAATGTTAAAAAATCACTCAATTAAATAACACTTCAAATAAATATGTATGAAAACTCTAGTCTTATAAAAAAAATTATATTGTCCGTGTTTGAGGTGGTATATCATTAATGTAGATATATAATATTATTGTATACTCATCATATATAAATACATATTTTAAGTTGTAGTTGGAACAAACTGAATGAAGTTAGAAAGAATAAGAAGAATTGAATTTGAAAAAACTTAAAATAATTAAAAAAAATGGGAAATTAATTTTTCAATAAGGGTTTAGGCTCTGTTCCATACGCCTGATTTGATTGAATTTGATATGAATTTTTGAAGTTCCGATCTGATCTAATCTGATATGATTGGATCTGATCTGATTCGGTCTGATTTGATCTGATCGAATCTGATCTGATTTGATTTTATCTAATGAGATCTGGTGTAGATGAATTTATTATTGGCATTTTTATTTAATAGAGCATTAATGATATTTCGTATTAAGTAAAAATATTCTAAATCTAATAAAAATTATGCTCGATTTAATATTTAATATTTACGTGCTTAAAGCTAATAATGCGAATAGTAAAAGAAGAAAAAATGTTATACATAGCCACTTGTGCCTTTTTTAAAATAGCACATGACGATCTCTCTCTATCTATATTAATAGCATCCATCATAAAAATGTTATACTAATATTTATTTTATTGAACAGTACAACATGTATTTTCATACTTTTTCTGGCATGCGTTATAATTTTTTCAAAAATAAAATCTTTGGAAAAGAAAATGTACGAATCATTATATAAATCCATATTTAAAAAAGGTAATAATTGGAAAAATAGTGAGTAATTGTACAAATTTAAATGAAAATAAATTTAACTACGTTAGATATTTTTAATATTAGTTAAAACGTTTGTAACTGCACATGGGCTTTTCCTTATTGGTTTAAATATTTCTCATATTAGTCAAAATATGACATAAAAAGGCAAATATTTATATTTTTATAAACTCATTTTCTAAAAAGAGAAATTAATATTTCGTGATGAGACGAAAAGAGATCATTAATAATAATTAAGGCGAGAATTTCTAGAATGATTTTTTTTTATAAAATTTTTAAATTTAGTTTGTAGGAATTGAATAAAAAATTAATCAAAGATACGACCATACCAAGTTCGTGCTCTTCTCATTCACGATCTGAAATTTAGGCATCGCTTAAAAGAAATTAAAGATTTTATGCAGAAGAATGAAAAGGTTGGCGGAGATGCGTAATTAAAATGAAATCAATCTAAATTTTAATACTTCGATATGTAGAAATCTGTAGAAAAGAGATGACGAAGGTAAATTATCTTAAAGATTGAAATCGATCGAAAATTGTAGTTGTAATTCGAAGAATGGAGAGGATGCTAAGCTGCGTAGACGTAACTGAAGATGAATTGCCTTCATGAGTTTTTAATCTCCGCAGGTTACTTTGTTAGATATTTCATATATTTTACCATTAATTACATACATGTACAATCATCATTTTAGTTTTAATGCCTAATTACATGACATAGTGATGTGTTAAAAAATTGCCACATGGGTACTCCACATGTCAAACTCTTGTGAAATGAGTCTCAAATATTATAATAAATGATTTTTAAAGTTTAAAAGTACATCTTTTTAAGTATAAAATATTTATGGTTTTGAAAACTAAGTTTTGTATAATTATTTTATAAACAAGAATTTTAAAACAACTCTTTTCAAAGTATGAATAATATAACTTTTAAAGCTTTAACATTGCTTCCTTGCATCATTCCTACAAGCTAAGCAATTATTAAAAATAATAGTTTGTAGTTGAAATATAATAATAATAATATAACAACAATAATAATATTTAAAATTATAATATTAATTAAGATTTAGGTGTGTGTAGCTTTAAATAAAGTAACGTGATTTAATCAAATAATAGTAATTATTATTTCATCCTTGAAAAATATAAATATTATTTTTCATACTTTTTCTTCATTTGATATTATTTGATTTGATCTGCTCTGCTCTGATCTGGTTTGATCAGATCTGATCCGATTAGGTCTAATCTGATCTGATTAAATATGATTTAATTTGACAAGAATAAGTAATAAATAAAAAAATAATTGGTCTTTGGGGTGCAAATATGGTATAAACTTGCCACCATTAGCTTTTTTGTTACTTTGTTGAGGGATTCTAAGGTTACACCAAAAGTGTACCCAAAATGTATATCATCCCTTCCATTATCACTCACTTTAATTTATTTATTTCTTTTTTATTTTACATGTCAAAATATATAGTAATGGAAAGGTGGTGTTTATTTGGAATATATGGTGTAAGTAGCATTTTCTGTACGTACTTTATTTTATACGAAGAAAAATGCTAGGTGTAAACCAAAGGTGTATCTCATTTGTCCCCCACCCTCTCCATTACCACAAAAATGGGCAAGAATTTTAAAAAAATTAAATAAATAAATAATAGATAAAAATGAGTGGTGGAGAAGGGGTGGAGGACAAATGGGGTACACCCCTAGCATTGCTCTTATACGAATCCCAAACCAGCTCTACCAGGAAAATGCTAGGAGACACCAAGTGTACCCCAAAGGTCCAAACATCCCGACCCCCTCTATCACCACAAAAAAATAAAAAAATAAAAAAAAATAAAAATAAAAAATAGAAATAAAATAAAATGAATGATAGAAAGGGATGTGGTGTACATTCTCCTGTACCCCTACAATATCCGTGCCTGCTACCAGATATGACTAGTTTCCTACGAAGCAATTTCTGTTGGATCTAAAACACTTCGCTCGTATACAAGTTCAAAACCCTCGAAGCTTTCAATCAAGCTAAAATGGCCAATTCATCGCCGGCAGTTCTCCCAATCTCTAATTCTAAGCCCACCACCGCCGTGGCGTCTGGCGACACTGCTATCGTAGGACCCACACCGGCTTTGCGTGCCCTCGTAAGCCACATCACCGACACCGTACGCAACGGGCTCGCCAACCGCCGGCCATGGACCGAGCTTTTGGACCGCTCCGCCTTCTCAAAGCCGGAGTCCTTCTCTGACGCCACCGTCCGCGTCCGCAAAAACTACACCTACTTCAAGATCAACTACCTCTCCCTCCTCGCCGCCGTACTCGGGTTCTCTCTCATAACTAATCCCTTCTCTCTCATCCTTCTCTCTGGGCTTCTGGCGGCCTGGCTCTTCCTATACCTCTTCCGCCCATCCGATCCACCTCTCGTCCTCTTCGGTCGCCATTTTTCCGAACGCGAAACCCTCGGTGCCCTAATTTTGTCCACGATCTTCGTCATCTTCCTCACAAGCGTTGGATCTGTTCTCGTCTCGGCATTAATGATTGGCGTGGCTATTGTCTGCGCCCACGCCGCTTTCAGGGTCCCTGAAGATCTGTTCCTTGACGAGCAAGATGCACCTACAACTGGATTTCTGTCTTTCTTCACTGGGGGTGCACCCAATGTAGGAGCTGCCATTGTTGCTCCGGCCGTTGCTTCCAGGGTTTGAGCGTCAGATCTGTGATCTGTAAAACACTACTGCTGTCTTTAATGGTAAATCCTCTGAGGCCGTTCCTCGTAAATTCTGGAATTTATATACACATGTTTTTAGTATTTGAGTTATAAAAAAAACTAAATCAAGGAACATATGGTGAAATTGCTGAATATATGCATGACTGAAACTGTTGTTATGGGGAACAGATGATCATATTATGGCAGATCTATGAAATTGTTACTTTTGTGTAATCTGGTTACAGTGACTTAGATCTTTGTTAATGGTTTTTATGCATTCTTTTATTGTTCTTAAACATTTGTTAAATAGTGACACCATTGTTCTATCATAATGCAAATGAAATTCGGATACTGTGTTCATATCAAATTGTCTGCTAGTTTTGCTTTGTATTGATGTGCAGTTTTGCTTGAGGATGATGAGGCTAGTAAACTGCTTTCTTTGTATTCCTCATGCTTGCTTTCTGTGACATTTTCAGTAGAGATTTTGGATGTTCAAAAATGAGACTTGTGTAAGTATCACAGGGGAAGATTCCACTTTGCATAGGTCCATGTCAAAATCCATTTACACCCCCACATAAATTTGATTTAGGCCTACCTCTATGCGTAGGTGCATGATTGTCGCTATCCTATGGTTGTGTGCGGTTATCAAGTTAAGTTGGCTTGCCACGGACAACTCTTTGGACAACTCCAATGAAAGCCAAGGCGACGGGTCACTCAACTTAGTGTTGCCTAATCGTTTGTTTTCTCCAAGTCTATTTCTTCCCTCCAGTCTCCCTTCCGGCATCAATCACTTTGCCGTGTCTTCTTTCGGTCCAGGTCTAGGGGTAAATGTAACTAAATCTAAATATTTTTATTTTCAATTTTTTTGTGTGGAGGCTAGAATCTTTTAATTTTTACGAGTGTTTTTTATTTAATGGTGTCTTCCAGGCGTACCTCTCTTGCCCTCGTTTTACCCTCCAGACTCCCTTCTCTTTGTGCTAACATTGTACCCCGTATTTTATTATTTTCCCCTTCTTTCAAGTGTCCTTTTTCTACCCATTTATATTTGTTTAATGTTAAGTATGTTTTTACTTTTATCTTATTTGTTTAAATTGTTCTTGATGATTATTTCCTTGTTACAGTTAGGTGTGAGAATTTAATCAAACCCACCGTCTAATCATTCAAGAAAGTTGAACCAACCGAATTTTTGGTTTTGGTTTGCTAGTTCAAAAACTAACGGTTATTTCGTTTAAGTAGTTTGGTTTTCGATTATGAAGTTATAAAATTGGACCGACCGAAAAACAAAACCAAGCCCATAAGTTCCCAACCCATATTTCATGCTTCTGCCCAGCCCATCCTTTATAGCGTGTTCCCCCGAGTCACCTCTCCTCTCTTTGTCACCAGCACCCCCCTGAATGATTGCTCCTCTCTTTGTCACCAATAGACCAGCCGCACTGTACCGCACATGCCAACAGTGTGTGGTTCCGAACAAGGTAATCTCTGATCTATCCAATTATTTTTGGATTTCATTTCGTCTCAACTTTTTGCTTCTTTTCATCGTTTTAATCTTTGAATTTGGTTATGATTTGTGCTCCATTGCTACTTTGGGTTTCGCAATTTGTTTTGTCGCCATTGTGGACCGAGCTTGCTTCACCCATGTAATGGGATTAATTAATGGAATTTCTTCTTGCTAGTTTATGTTTCATCTTTGTTTCCCCCCTCCCATGTTTCTTTTTTGTATTGTGCGTTCTACAATTATTAGTTTTTTTAACAGTTAGAAGCTGATTGATTATAATTCGGTTTGGGAAGATCATTTCCGTACTGAGGGAATATATATAGCAAAGATCACCTATTTTTTTCAACACTTTTTTTTCAAAAAAACCAAAGGGAGTGGATCATGACCAATGTTGACTGGACTTTGACTGCTGTCTACCTCTGTTGACTGGCGCCGCCACCGCCGCTGCCCTCGCCAGTCACCAGCCTCTGCCGTTGCCGGTTGCCGCTGCCCGGTGGTTGACCGCAGTGTATAGCAACGAAAACTCGATCGTCGCAATTTAGCGCTTTTCTTGTAGTGCTTATTTTAGTTTCAGCTTGTCGTGAGCCCTTGATAATCAGGACCGGCCCTGGGTTGGGAGGTTAGAAATGATCAGTGGCGGGTCAAGGAATTGAGCTAGATGGGAGTACCATTCTTCAGGGGTCCGGGGGGCAGCACTCTCGGATTTTCTTTGATAGTCTATTTGAAATGATAACAAAATGAAATTTATTTCAAATGTTTATTGAATGTAAAACATTTTCAATAGGTAATGTGAATTTTTATTTTATAAACAATTAGTTATATATAATAAAATATACTTTGCAAAAAAAAAAACAAAAAGTGAAATTTGGCCTAATTAGATGGGGTCACATTCTTTTTTGTTTGGAGGCGTGTATATACATAAACTTTAATTTTTTTTAAAACTTTATTACAAAAAAAATCAGTTGGGCCTCGTACTCTATAGAAGTGGATGGGTCACGGGAAATGATCCGAGTAAGAAAATGGACATGGAAGGAATATTGAGTGGGACAGTCCTTTTACCTTGCTGCCGCTACTTCTCATCTCTTGGTAACTATTTATGGCCTTTTATTGATGGATGGTGTTGGTCAAAGGTAGAAAACACAATTGAATTGAGGGTGAATGGAGAGAACATGGAAGGAGAGTACAAAGTATATATACACACCCGAGTACTCCGAAACATGGTGTTGATTTCTAGTGCTCACATGCATGTAGCATTCGGTATTTAAATGCTGACTAATTATAATTTTTGTATAAAATCTTTTGCTTTCTAACATAAAATTTAAATTTTACATTAAATAATCATTGTTTTATTATTTTTTTTTATGAAATCTATCAATTTTCTAATCTTTCGTTTTCTAACTTACATAATAATTATTTCTATTAAAGTATATTATAAATATTGTTCATCCTAACACATTTTTGAAATACAACAGAAAACTGTTTTATCATTTTTAATATGTTATATAAACTCTATTTTTTTAAATACAATTATTTATACACTTTTAAAAACTATGCATCACATATTTCATTTTATTATTACTTTTAATATATACATGTGCATCTCTATTCTAACTACATATTTTATTTAGAAACTTTTTTACTCATTTGCATTTTAAATTGGAGTGTACGTACATATATTTTCCTAGGACCATGCTACATTTACACCAAAAGTTGTACCCCAAAGATATATACACTAACATTTTTATTGATTTCACTTACACAAAATGCTAGTGCATTAATAAAAATTTGCACTAACATTTTGTGTCTATGTGAACTATTACCCTAGCATTACACGAACATAAAATGAAGGTGCAAACTTACGGGGTACAAATCTTGAGTTACACATAGCTTAATCCATTTTCCTAACAAGCAAAACTTATTTATATTTTTAACTAGTTTCTTATTTTATGTATTAAAGTTTTAAAAACTTTTAGGATAGTAAAATGTCACATGTGCTCCACGTGACACGCCTAACTCACATACTCCGTATTTAATAGAGGCAGGTTCTTGCAACATTGGAAATCAATATCATGGGATGACCCGAGGTACTCTAGTGTCCCGTTCGTAAAATTGATGATTTTTACTCTTCTGGTTAACCCCTTCACCCCGCCCTGACTCGAACACACTCCACTCCCTCTTCCATTTCACCCCCAAGTTAATTTTGACTTTGAAGTCAAAATTTGACCTGAAAGTCAAAATTAACTTGAGAGTGCAATTGAAGGGAGAGGGGGGGGGGTATGTTCGGGTCGGGGCGTAGTGAGAGGGTCTACCGGGGGGTAAGGGAAAGGTAAGAACTGTCAATTTTACGAACGTGGCATCAGAGCACCCTGAGTCATTTCAGGACATTGATTTCCAATGTTATGAGAACCAAGGAAATAATGATTACATATCTTTATCTCTAAAATACGACTATTTCTTTGTGATAATTCCACACCGTAGATTAACGTTTCTAATGTTTTTTTGTTGTATATATTGGCACTTTAAGCGATATTATAGAAATAAAGGTTGGGAGATGCTAGGGGTACACCAAAGGTGTACCCCATTTGTCCCCCACCCCCTCCACAACCACTTATTTGTATTAAATTTTTATTAATTTATTTTGTTTTAATTTTCTTGCTTATTTGAGTGGTGATGGAGGGGGTGGGGGACAAATAGGGTACACCAAAAGTGTACCCCTAGCATTTTCCATAAAGGTTTCAATGTTTTTTTTTGAACAAAATGGAAGTTTCATTTAGTCAAGGCACAACTCGATCTATTATTACTCCATCCGTCCCAAAATATAAGCAACACTCCACTATTTAAAAATCTCGGAAATTTTTATTTATTTTTGCATTTTCATTGATTATTTGATAGAATAAAATATTCTTGTCGCCACTTGTTTTGTAGAACTTTTGACGTAGTTTTTAAATATGTAAGTTTTATTTTTCATTTGTAGACCATTCTTTAAATAAAATGGATTGAAAAAATTTAAAAAATTACTTCGTTTAGCGTAATGTGGCAAATAATTTAGGACGGAGGGAGTATTGAATTAAATTAAGTGTATCCCAAAAAAAGGTAGCCCATTTGTATCCAGCCATTCACACACATACTCTCTGTATCTTTGCGTGCACAGACATGAAGAGTATGTATGTTTATGAATAACTGGGATACCTCATTTTGGGATACACCTATGCCCATTATTATTATTTTGGCGAGGTACAACTTTTCATCTTCAATACAAAGTCTAAATTCTGGGATTTGAAATTCGTTTGGCGGTGTTTGAAGACTAGAAATCATTTAAAAATCTTAAATTTCAATTCCAATATTTGAAATCTCATAATTTCAAATTTCAAATGTTGTTTAAGAAGTCATGGAATTGCATCTCTAGAATTTGAATTTTGAAGTCGATAAAGACGATAACGGAAAGCGGTTGATATGTATGGAACTGTTGTTGAAAAGCGAGATCACTGTTTAATTACAAGTTATAAATTAAAGTAAAGTTGAGTTTGAATTTGTAAATTACATGGAGAGAGAGGTGTGGATTTATAATGGGAGAAAAACCAAACTAGAACTAAAACATTGAAAATATACCAAATTAGGACTTCCATGTTTTTATTCTCGAAATAGGACTTACATTACCAAACATGGTCATATACATTACCAAAAAAGTATAGTAATTTGCACATGTACACTGCCACATTACCACAATGCAAAGTCACATTACCACAGTGCAAAGTCCTATTCCGGGAAAAAAAACATGAAAGTACTATTTTAGTACTTTTCTCTATGTTTTAGTCCTATTTAGGATGATTTCTAATTTATAATTGACTTAATTTTGAATTAGAAGAATTCAGTAAAAATTCAAATCCAAATTGTTAGAGTTTCATAACAATTAATTTTGATCAAACTTTGATGTGAAATCTAAATCAAAATTCCCCAACACACTAGCATTTAGCAATAAAAACTAAAAGGTCCTAGAAACCACTTGTGTCAGGAAACCAGCAATCTCAATCAAAATTACAAGGAGCTTCATTGGCATTAACTCCTTTGGCACATTCCATTTCAAAGCGGAATATCAGCAAACACCTTAAGATCGAAAAATCATCATCATAAAAAAAGAGGAAGAATTGCAAACAAACCTTTAATCTGTGGAACTCCCCTCTCTCAAGAGTCAAGACCATCATCATCTTCTTTTCCTTCGCTTGCCGGTCTTCAATGCCTCAGGAAACTTGAACCCTCTCTGCAAATCTTCATTGAAGACAAAACCTCCCAACGCACAACAGCAGAACCCCAAAACCCAATCCAAGACCCTTCTTCTCCACACACTAACCGAAAGAAAAAACAGGATCAAGCCCAAAACTGCAATACCTAAATCAACTTCTCCCCACAATGCCAATGACAAGACGCCGAATCCGATAACCGCCAACACTCCCAAAACAATCCAATCCCATTTCCTCCTCCCACCGGAGCCATCCCCCCCTCCACGCCCCTTGGAGAAGAAACCGCGGCCCCCATCTCCACCACAAAATTCCCTTATCAGAAGGTCCAATGGCTCTGGAAGAATTTTGAGCCAGGATGCTACCAAGTAGGCCGATTCGAGCAGGATCTTAGTTGATCTTGAAGACCCAATGGATCTCCTTTTCCTGTTCGAAGCAGACACGATTGAACTCCTCCTCGCATTGGTTTCGAATTGAAAGTAATGGAGACAAGGACGCAAGGAGTGCCAAAGTAAGGACGATCTATTCAGAGAAATGGGAGATTGTCTTGGGTTTTTACTAGATTTGTACAAGAAATTTGGACCGGAAATTAAGCTCTGCGTTCGGATCTGATGTGCGAGCGAGCCGTGCATTTTCATCAAGAATTTTCTAAGAGTGGGGAAGATAAATGAAGAGACCGTTACAGAATACGGACTTACAGCTTTCCAAATTCAAGGATGGTGTATCTACCTCCTCCCTCCCAAAATTAGCTCCCTATTTGTTTTTTCTTGGTCAAATATTTATAACTTTGACTAGAAAATATAGAAAAAATATATTATGTTATAATATAAATTTAATATCAACAGATTCATTTTGAAGTACTGTTTAAAAATATCAATGTTTTATAATATAAATTATAATAAACAGAGATATTAATGGTCAAAATAGTGCATTAGTGACCATGAAAAGATAATCAGGAAAATAACTCTGGAACGAAGGGAGTAATTCAAAATGTACCAAGGAGGCAAGGATGATGGTTTACATTTACATAAATTGTCAGTGCGATATCAAAATTTTGCATTGACATTTTGTGTCAATTTAAGCTTTCAATCTCAGATTTACATTGACACAAAATGCAAGTGTAAACTTTTGAAGTATAATCTTTGAAGTACACGTAGATTTATTCTTCAAAATTTCCATTTATATTTGTGGCTACACTGAAAAAACATTTACAATTGAATTTCTTAAAATTGTGAGTCCCTAAAATTTTACACCTAACTAGAGTTGACAAGTACCGAACCGATCTTGGAAAAAATTGAGAGTACCGAACCGAAAAAATACCATCGAGAACCGAAGCATACCAAACAATTAGTACGGTATTTGGAAATACTACGAGGTAGCTTCTCATTCTGGAAAATCCGGAACCGAACATATAGATGAATATATTATAAAAATAGTAATCATTTTATATTCTTATTAAATATTAAGTTTATTTTAAAAATTTGGTTCAAATTTTATTATGGGTAAGTTATACTTTAATTTGAGTTTTAGTTTTTTGTAAATGAATATAAAAATATTGATAAACATTCAAAATACTATTTTGTAATCATTCATGTTTTTTAGATTGTAAAATATATATTAAGTTTTATTAAACATTTCTTGCATTTAATTATTCATTTTTCAGTATTTAATTTATTTATTTAAATGTATTTTCAATCTTTCAAAAATAAAGGGGACGTATGTATTCATCCCGGTTTGTATCAAAACCGATACCAACCCAATATTTCGAGATTGGTACAACTTAAAATCACATACCGAACTGATTTATTTAACGTACTATGCTCATCCCTACTCTTAAAGTTGAAACAAGTTTGTGAGCTACAACATATGGCAATGATAATGACTTCTAGGGCATGTTTTGTTCATCTGATATGATTGGAATAAGTTCTGATCTAATTTAGTCTAATCTGGTCAGATCTGATTTGGTTTTAGTTGTATTTAGGGATGTTTCTGATCTGATCTAGTCTAATCTGATGTAATTCAAACAAATAAGAAATAACACTAAGTTAAAGAGAACAAGCTCTTAGTGTATATAATGTTACCCATTGTATTATACTCCTTGCACCCATAAAATAAGTTCCCACTTTCCTTTTCAAGTTTTCAATAAATTATCCTCTTGTTTCTTTTTTTGAAAAAATATATATTAAAATGATTATTTTACCCTCAATCTCGTTTTTGCCAATTCTTCTCATGAACCTGATCTACCTCCATCCTCCACCTTCTTCATCCTCCCTTACCATCCCTGCTTCTTCTTCATATTGTTTTCTATTTCCTCCCATCAATTTATTTTTCTTCAATCATTCTTTGTTGTCACCTTCACCTTCATCCACCGCCTGCAATTGTCATCGCCTGTCATCGTCACCCTACAAATTTGTCAGATCATTCTTCGTAGTCACCGCCTATAGTTCTTATTCGCCTGCAATTGTTGCTGACATTTTGTTTTCTTGATGAGTTGAAGAATCATCTCGTCTTCTTCCTTTTTCAATTTGATTTAATTTCAATTCGACTAAGATGTTAGGGTTGGTATTTTTCTTCTGCAATCAATATATGCATATGTAGATCTGTTTTTGAATCCGCTGTTTCTTTCGACTCTTAATTTGGGGGTTCTTTCCATTTTGAGCTGTTAATGTCATTTTATACTCTTGGGGCTAGTTTGGGCAATTAAATTTATAGTTTTACTAATTTACAGTTTTGAAATTGACTTCGGAGATTGACGACGATGAATAATGGTGAATTCCCTTTGTGCCTAGAGTCACTCGCCTCTGATCTCGGTCGTTGTTAGATTTGGAAGCATGGTGTTTTCCACATTCATTGTTCTCATTGTTAGATTGGTTCTTCAAATGATATAATGGCAGTGGAGTGAAGGGTATTTTGTAAAGTCAACATAAATTTCAACTTTTCTTAATCTCTGTGCTTGGTCAAATCGAGAAGTATTTTATGGACGAATGGAGTATCATTTATTGTGTGAGTTTGGCCTAATGTAATTAGCCCGATGTAATTAGGTCTTTCTTTACTTGTATTTATACTCCAAGATTATCAATGACAAGTCAGTTTGGTTTGCATAAGTTTCTTCATCGCATCTGAGCTAACTTCCTGGAGATAAGAAAACCCTAGATATATTCTTTTCTATGTTTTTGCTTCATCTGATAGTTATCAAATAATGGTGTCACCACTGTGTTGTCGCCAATCTAACTCGTCGGAGTGCTTTCCTTACTTTCACTCGAAGAATGTATGAGCCTCGCCATGTCCACTGGTGAAAATTCAAAGAAGGTTTGTTTGATCCATGATCTGATGTCTCCATATTATCTTCGTCCATCCGAGGGTGCAAGTAATTCTCTTATTAGATTTTTGAATAAAGAAGGTAATTATGATATTGGGAGAAGTCTATTGTCAACACCTTGGAAGGGCATTGTTGAGCAAGTTTGTTGATGCCTACTGGTTTTTCTAAACCCACCTAGAAACAAGAATTTGCCCTTGAAAGATAAACGTTCTATTTTTTGTATTTGGATTTGTAATAATGTTGATGAATTAATTAATACTTTAATTACGTTCCATAATAATTTTCATGAGCTGCGGCCCAACCTGAAAACACTGTATGGGACTATGGGCTTGTAATGGACCTTATGTTCATTAGTTGAACTTAAAATTTCAGTCTGTATGGAGGAAGGGACAAACTGTTGTGGTTTATTACAACCAGTTTGTTACTTTGTATAACAAATTGTATGTGTTAGTTTATCTTCCTTGTAAATGTAGGTGTGAGGCAGCGAATCAAACTCAAACCCGCAAGGAACATGAAAAAACCCACAATTTATTGTTAGGACTTGATGTGAACCATAATTTATTGTTAGGACTTAAGCGTTAGCGAAGTACTGTTTGTGGTTGAGATGATAGAACTGGTGGCGCAGCTTTTTCCATTCATCAACCTCCCTCCAAACCTCTGTTAGCTTATTCGGATACGGGTATAATACGTCTATTCATACGTTCGTGTATAATACGGACCACTTTTTTAAAATACGTCTTATTATACATTTTATACGTTCGGAGTACGTATACGGATACGTTCGTGTATTATACGTCTGATATTTCAAAAATACGGTTTATAATGAATGCATATATTTTTAATAAGAAACACATTTTAAACTTTGAAATTGAATTAAATACATCATAAAGTTCTAAAAATTTAACCAACACTACGATTTATTGTTTATTCATTTTTTTCATGTGTACCCAAAGGAGATCTTTCAATCTAATTATTATTGTGTATTTTCACAAAATGTATTCAAAGTAAGAACACATTCTGAAAAATGAAGCCAACATTATTTAAGACATGAAAAATTTATATTATTAGACAATTTATGTTTTACAAAATTGATTAAATGTTTATCATGAATTTAAAAGGAAGATTTAAGTCTCTTTATAATTTAAATTTGAACTTACTAAATAATGCTTTACACAATTTAAAAGTTGAGTAAAATTAAATTTAGTCTATATTTTTTATTTTTAGAATACAAATATATAGTTACGAACTTAGATTTTTTTGAATTTAGATCATATATATATAATCAAATTTGTATTTTTAAACGTGGACAAATATTTAATCTTAAGGACTAAATATAAAAAATTGACCACATTTTCAAAATCTAAACAAATAGAGAAAAATGTTGGTCTACTATTCGCTAGTGCAGATGCAATGTTGGATTTTCAGCCGGACGAAGTCGAAGAAACTGGTAGGGTGTAGGTGACATTTTATTAACAAAAGGTATTGGAGGATGACTTGAACTACAATTCGACTTTTAATACTTTTATAATAATTGAGTCGCCAAATTTTAAAGATTTGTATTTTTGCAGAAAGACAACCAATTTAATTGATCTCATCTGAATTTGACCCCAATGATTTTGCAATATAATACGTATAAAATTCGTAAATACGTTTGGGGTCAAAAATACGTGTATTATACGTTCGTCCCATTAAAAATTCGTATTCGGGAGTATAATACGTGTATCATACGTACGGGTGTATAATACGCGTATTATACGCGAATAAGCTAACAGAGCTCCAAACCTCTCAAATGCTTGTGTTGTCATTGTGGGAAAGACAAAAATTTAGTAAAAAATAAAACGGAAAATTAAATTAAAATGTAAATATTAAATTCAATTGAGACTCAAAACTACTTCAAAATAACCCTAAAAAGTGTATAAAATATATTCATATTAGTGACACAAGGGACCAAGCTGGCTCCCCACTGATGGACCGGGTGTGTTGGGAATGGGCAGGCTCAGCCTCCATTCCCTCACCCAACCAGGCAAATGCACTGACATGGGTGGTGCCAGGTCCCAACCTTAACTTTACGGATTTCCAGTAGCGTTCTTCCCTTCTTCTTTTTGTGTTCACGAGGAATGTCCCACTCCTCGTCCCACTCTCGATTGATATGCGATGGACGTCCAGGGTGCTCTATGGGTGGCGTGATGGTCCCACGGTGGTCATTACACCCAGCAAGTTGACTAGAGGCAACGTACTGACCACTTGCGGCTGGATATGAGAAGGATGTTGCACCGGTGAGGGGACAAGTGGTGTCGTCGTCATGGGAGCCTGCAATGGTACTAGCCTTGCGCCGAGTGTGCAAAAGGTAACATCCCTGGGAGGAAAGGCATTCCCCTTGCCTGCTGGCACACAGCCATGAATTGGCAAATCCTCTGGATCGCCTGCAAGTTTGCAGGGTCATTGATAAACTGTGCCATGCTTTGCGAAAAGGTCACCCTCGGGCTAGTCAAAGGTAAAGGGAACGGAACCATCTGTCTGACAGATGGTGCGGTGATGGAGGGAGCCGTGACCTGGCCTGGCCGAGTCCTAATGGAATCACCACGGTAGAAGGGGTTTGGGGTGAGGTGACCGGAACGATCACTACCTTAGTGGCGGCCTTTCCTTGAACATAGTTGACTATGGCGTTTTGTTGGCTTGAAGACATTTTGGATAAGTGGTGGTTTCGTGAGTATGCTTTCTAGATGAAGAAAGAAACCTTAACGATCTCACGGGTGGTTCCAAAAATGATCGTTTTAATTAACCAACTGGTCAAACTACCTTAGACCGGGTCTAGAGTGGTTAAGTGAGTTAAGATATTGAAAGGATTCAAGAAACGAAGATTGACCAGGAGGACTGTAGGTAGGAGCACTAGTAGCCCACATGTTATTAAGTACGAGAAGAATACATGGAGGTATTGCACAATATCTGTTTAGAGAGATGAAATTCTATTATGTTCTATGGAGGGTTACAATGGTATTTATAGTGAAGCTAGGGGACAATGTGGCCAGGCACCCATACCTGGCCACGTTCCAGCCACGTGATAGGATGCTTGATCAGATTATACTTTGTCTCGTAGTGCTTGTCCCTATATCCTGGCAGTTATGGTCTATAACTTTCCTCTTGGCGCATAGTGCTTGTTGGAACACGGGTTTACGCCTATGTCGTACTAAACCGTGTTCGTGTTATGACAGGTTTTGATAATGCCAAACCGCCGTTGACAACAACAAGATTAAACTGAGCATAACCAAGGCGAAGGAACATGGCATGATGAACTGAGAACCAAGAACCAAGAATCAAGAACAAAGACTTAGCATTGTATTGAGTCGGTCTTAATGTGATCAAGACCGGCACAAACTTTCAAAACTTGGCTCTCTAGGCTCATATCATCAAAATACTTTTTGCATATTCAAAAATGTTTTTCATAAGTTTTTAAACATGGCTAAAAACACTTGGAGTTCGCCCAAACCAAAAACCAAGTCATCCGGCGTTCGGCTTTCAGTAACCGGCGTTTGGCTTTCGGTTTTCGGCATTGGTTTTTGGCATCCGAACCAACCAAGTGGTTTTCAACTTTTTATGATTGGTTTTTACTTCTGGGCATATTTAAACAGTTCTCCAACAATAACGCTTCAAAAACCACCTTCCGTTTTTGGTCGTTTAGTGAAAACCATGCGAAACGACACAAACTTGGTTAGCCGTGCTTTTCAACTAAATGACGTGGTTTTTGAGTTGTTTTACTTGATTTCTTAGCAAAATGCAATAGAAAAAATGTTTTCAACACTTGGTTTTTATTTTGGAGAACTTACGTTTTTGGCATCAGCTAACGGCATGACTAAACCAACCATGGGTCTGGCTAAACCAGCCCAACAGCGATGTTGGTGCAACCAACAGCGCTGTCTGGCTTGAGTAGCTGAAAACCATGATTTGGCGTTAAGTCTTCCAACAGCGATGTTGCATACTAGACATCGCTGTTGAGCCAAGGTTGTGTTTCCAGAAACATTTGGAACAGCGATGTAGCCTTCCCTACAGCGCTGTCCAACCTAAGCCAAAAATATAGTGCATTGGCAGAAAGTTTTTGGACAGCGATGTTGACCCAGCAACAGCGCTGTCAGGCCAAAACTCCACCTTCAAAGTCAGACCTAAACAGCGATGTTCAAGTATTGAACAGCGATGTAGGGACCTGACACTTGGAAGGGATTTAAGGCTAAAACTTTCCTTGTTTGGAAGTCAACAGCCAAAACAGCGATGTAGGAGTATTGGACATCGCTGTTGGCATGACCGTTGCTTCCCAATTTTCAAAACGCAAGCCTAGAACAGCGATGTCCAAGCCTAGGACAGCACTGTCTCGGTGAATCTCAGCAGATCCAAATTTAATCAAATCCCACAAATTGTGCCAATCACCCCTTAAATGTTTTGATCCGTTGGAGCCTATTTTTCCACTATAAAATGGGGTGTTTTGGGTCTGTTTTATATATCACATTACTTCACAACTCCTATTCTTTCATTGCATAGTATTCATACATTATTCATAGCTTTTCGAGAGCCATTTTTGTGAAGTTCGTGTTGTGTTCTTGAGCGTTCTTAGTTTACTCATTATCTACTCTTAAAGAGAGTCTTGTTCTTGAGTGTTTAGTGTTGTATACACATTAAGGGAAGCTTGTTTCCCTTGGTCGTACGAAGGAAAGGTATTTTTCCTTCGGGTTGAAGTCTTGGAGTGCGGTATCTCCGAGCAAGTGTATTGAGGCTCGTGGGACTCGAGTTCTCAGGTTGTAACGGTTTGTTAAGCACCTGTAAGCTTAACGGAAGTAGTGTAGCTCGAGAGAGTCTCTCGGGAGGCTGGATTAGCCACAAGTTGTGGTGAACCAGGGTAAATCCTGGTGTTCTCCCTTTACGCTTTCTACGCTCTTTATCTTTCACGCTCTTAATTTTTTATTCCTGCGATTTCTACGATCAAACGCTATTCACCCCCCTCTAGCGTTGGTCACTTATTCTAACAATTGGTATCAGAGCCTAACTCGCGTCCAAACTTAACCGTTTGAGAGTAAAAGCGATCATGGGTTCTTCTTCTAGAAATTTGTATGCAGGAATAGGTGAAGGGCAATGAACCACACGGCCACCTCTTTTTGATGGAACAAATTATACATATTGGAAACAACGAATGAGAATCTATATTCGTTCCACGAACTTCCAATTATGGTTGGTTATCAAAAACGGGGAAGAGGTGCCGATGAAGAAAGTCGAGGACAAATTGATCCCCAAGACCGAAGATGAATTTGATGCGGAGGACATCAAAAAGGTCGAGAATTATGCAAAGGCAATAAACATGCTTTATTGTGCCGTAAATCCTAATGACTACCGCAAAATCTCTTGCTGCTCAACCGCCAAGGAGATGTGGGATAAAGTTGAGGTGACGTACGAAGGAACGGACCAAGTACGTGAAGCCAAGATCGACTTCCTCACCCAGGAGTGTGAGATGTTTAGAATGAAGGAGCACAAAAACATCGACAACATGTTCGACCGATTCTCCAAGATAGTCAACGATCTTCATGCTTTGAAGAAGACCTACACCGACAGGGATCTTGTGCGAAAGATCCTACGGAGCTTGACATCCGAATGGCGATCTAAGGCCGATGCCATCTATGAGTCAATCGGCACATCAAATGTCACCATCGACGGTTTAAGAGGTAACTTAAAAACGTATGAATCTACTATACTTAACCCGTCTTTGAATGACTAGAGAAAAGGCATAACATTAAAAGCCTCCAAAGAACCGACAATGAATGACTCAAGCGATGATGATGAAGTCAAGCTTGTCATGAAGAAGTTTTGCAAACTTCTAAGAAATAAAGAAAAGGTTGAGGATGGCCTTGTGTGCTATGGATGTAGTGAAGCCGGGCACATCAAGAACAAATGCCCGAGAAATGGAAGGAACACTCGCCACTTCAAAAAGCAAAGAGCATACATCTCTTGGGGTGGCGACTCCGGCGACGAGTCTACCGACCAAGACGAGGATAAAACTGCCAACCTCTGTCTCATGGCACACGAAGACCAAACCGACAATGAACAAGAGGTATGTACCATCTCTTCCGACTCTTACACTTTTGAAGAAATGCAAGAAGCACTTCATGAACTTTATGATGAATTTGTTAGCGCTTCTAAAAGTAACAAATCGTTAAAGAAACGCCTCTCCACTCTTGAAAATGATTTTGAAAATTTGGATAAAGATAATGAGAAGTTAAAACAAGAAAATAAATTTTATGGCAAAAGAAGCACCGACAAACCAGAAAGTTCCTCAAACGAATGTGAATATTGTAAAGCTTTAAGGGAACAAGTCACAAAACTTGAGAGTACGGTCAAGAGATTTAATACTCCGCACAAAGATTTAAATTTGCTCCCTGACACTATGCTTTTTTCTAATGAAGGAATATGTTTCAATAAAAATGAAGTTAAGGTTAAAGAAAACGTTGAGCCACCATCTAGACAATCATCTAAGGCTCAACGTAAGAAACCTAAAAATCAGGATAATAGAAAACCTAGTCAACCTAAGGACACTAGACAACCTAGACTAAAACCTAGGAATGAAAATGTTCATGGTAGACAACATAAGAAAAATGATTTTGTGCATAATAATAATTTTTCTCAAAATAGGAGAAATAACATAAGGACACCTAGAAATGATTCTTTTGAAAACATGCATAAAACATCCTTTTCTCAAAATAGGATGAATATGGTTAGACCCCCTAGCTATTATCAACCTAGGCATATGTTCAACCCAAACGTAGTATGCCATTATTGCAATAGGGTAGGACATATAGCTCCCGTGTGTTTTACTAGACATAGGCATCTCACCTATAATGAAACACACAACATATTTGGTGCTAACAAAAAGAAATCCTTTAGAAAAGGGTATTCGTATCATAAACAATCTCCACAGGCTAATGCACAAAAGAAACTTTACTATTTCTTTTACTTTGACGAAAAGAAGAAAGTCCACATTCCGTTACCGGAACCGACACAAATCACACCGAGATATCGGCATTCCGTTTAGGTAGACTGGAACCCGCCAACCACGGGACGACGGGTTGGCCAAGGTAACCCCTAAATTATCATCAAATCGTGTGTGTGTGTGTGCGCGTAAAGAAACAAATTTTGGGTGTGTGTGCGTGGGCAATAAAGGTCAACTAACCCCCAAGGACCCATAGACATACTTTGGGTACCAAAGTGTTGTTCTTTTTTGCAGGTACCCCGTTCACAAAATCAGGGGGAACCATGCAAACATCGCTGTAAGAAGGAGAACATCGCTGTTCCTACAGCGCTGTCCAGGAGGCTAACATCGCTGTTGAAGAAAACATTGTCAACCAACTTGGGACAACAGCGCTGAACCATACACCAACAGCGCTGTCACAGGGAGTCTTCCTATTTTTAACTTTCCAGAAACTTTATGAACATCGATGTAGCATATCTAAACATCGCTGTCTCCCTAAACACCATGTTTTCAAGCAAAACCAAAAAGTTTCTCAACAGCGATGTCCACCATTGCAACATCGCTGTTCATTTGTACAATTTTTTTTTTTATCGTAAAACAGCGATGTAGAGATACCCAAGAGCGTTGTTCTAATGGGTTCAAACCCTTACACAGTTCCAGAATGATTTGGAACATCGCTGTAGGGAACCCAACATCGCTGTCCATTTGACACCTGTTTTTAAAACTTGACGCAGAACACCGCTGTACATAGGCCCAACAGCGCTGTCCCAACAACGATGTTGCCTTTGGAACATCGCTGTTCAAACAGATTTTTTCAAAAATATACCCGTTGGGCACTGAATTAAATGCTCCAACTGCCAGATTTTTGAATTTCTGAATGTTGGAAACCTAATCCTATATATATTTGGCCTCCTACTCACCTTATTCTCACATCTAAACTCAATCTTCTTCAATCTCCTTGCATATTTTATCTTCTCTACCATTTTTTTTCTTGAGATTTCTTCATCACCACGGGCAAACACAAGGGCAGGGCTGCTACCTCTGGGAAATCTAAGTCTAAATCCCGGGCACCGTCCACAAACTCCGAGGAGCGCCTCTACTACGGCGATGGGTCGTACCTCTGGTTCGATTCCGAGGAGGAGCGCACCCGCTTTCTCACTTTCTTCTCTAAACGGGTTGTGGCTCCCCCACGGATCGTCCCGGAGCGCTTCCCGGAGGTGCAGGGCTACGACGACCTCGACGCGTAGCTTCATCAAGCCGGCCTTTGGCCATTCGTCTCCCGGGCTCGGAAGGAGATCAACCCGGCGCTGATTCGGGTCTTCTACTCCAACCTCCGGCGTGAGGGCGACGTGCTCTACTCTCTTGTCAAGAGCACGCCGATAGAGCTTCCCGTTGAGCAGTTTGGGCGCATCGCCGGCCTCCCCTACCAAGGCGACGACGTCTCCCACTATGGCGGAGAGGACTGGGTGCTCAACAACGAGGGCCTTATCCTCAACGAGCTTGGCATCACCGAGCTCATCCGCCATGCCTCTGGCCGCCCCACCATCCACTCCGCAAACCCCGAGAGCCGGCTTCTTCTCTACATCGTGTCCCGAATCATCAAGCCCCGGAAGCATGGGCACACGATCATGTCCGGTGAGGACCTCAAGCTCCTCCATGCGATCATGCACTCGGCGCCAATCAATTGGGCGAAGTTTGTCATGATCAAAATGACAGTCGCCGCGTCCACCAACCACGATCACCTCCTCTGGTACCCGTTCGTGGTGATGGACATCCTTGAACGGTTCAAGGTGACCACCACCGTTGGCCCACTCACGAAGGCCACGAAGATTTGGGCGATCAGCACCCAAACCTTTAAGAAGCGGTCGGACAACGCCGGACCTGCCACTGCCACTAGCCCAGCCGAACCCCAAGCCCGGGCCAACCTAGCCTCCATCGCCGACTCCCTCAACCGGCTACACTTCAAAGTCGACGGGATGGACGGGTACCTCGAGCGACTCGACGAGGCTGTTCAACGCCAAGGGCACGCCATGAACGCATACTTCCAACGCGTTAACTACGTCCCCCCATCATACCAAGGCACATTCCTTGGGCAAGTGTACGGTGACGAGGACGAAGAGGATGGCTCCTACGCCCCGTCAAGCTCCCTGGACGAGGATGAGTTTGACGACGCTGTTGACGGTGATGAGATGGACGACGACGACGACGAGGAGGAAACCGAAGACGAAGACTAGGACGCCCCTAGAATTTTTCTCTTTTATTTTAATTATCATGTTTTTAATGCTTCCGTTGTACTCCGCTATTTCCCATCTTCAATAAATAAAAGTTATCTTTTAGTGGCGGCCTTTCCTTGAACATAGTTGACTATGGCGTTTTGTTGGCTTGAAGACATTTTGGATATGTGGTGTTTTCGTGAGTATGCTTTCTAGATGAAGAAAGAAACCTTAACGATCTCACGGGTGGTTCCAAAAATGATCGTTTTAATTAACCAACCGGTCAAACTACATTAGATCGGGTCTAGAGTGGTTAAGTGAGTTAAGATACTGAAAGGATTCAAGAAACGAAGATTGATCAGGAGGACTGTAGGTAGGAGCACTTGTAGCCCACATGTTATTAAGTACGAGAAGAATACATGGAGGTATTGCACAATATCTGTTTAGAGAGATGAAATTCTATTATGTTCTACGGAGGGTTACAAGGGTATTTATAGTGAAGCTAGGGGACAATGTGGCCAGGCACCCATACCTGGCCACGTTCCAGCCACGTGACAGGATGCTTGATCAGATTATACTTTGTCTCGTAGTGCTTGTCCCTATATCCTAGCAGTTATGGTCTATAACTTTCCTCTTGGCGCACAGTGCTTGTTGGAACACGGGTTTACACCTATGTCGTACTAAACCGTGTTCGTGTTATGATAGGTTTTGATAATGCCAAACCGCCGTTGACAACAACAAGATTAAACTGAGCATAACCAAGGCGAAGGAACATGGCATGATGAACTGAGAACCAAGAACCAAGAATCAAGAACAAAGACTTAGCATTGTATTGAGTCGGTCTTAATGTGATCAAGACCGGCACAAACTTTCAAAACTTGGCTCTCTAGGCTCATATCATCAAAATACTTTTTGCATATTCAAAAATGTTTTTCATAAGTTTTTAAACATGGCTAAAACCACTTGGAGTTCGCCCAAACCAAAAACCAAGTCATCTGGCGTTCGGCTTTCAGAAACCGGCGTTCGGCTTTCAGAAACCGGCGTTTGGCTTTCGGTTTTCGGCATTGGTTTTTGGCATCCGAACCAACCAAGTGGTTTTCAACTTTTTATGATTGGTTTTTACTTCTGGGCATATTTAAACAGTTCTCCAACAAAAACGCTTCAAAAACCACCTTCTGTTTTTGGTCGTTTAGTAAAAACCATGCGAAACGACACAAACTTGGTTAGCCGTGGTTTTTAACTAAATGACGTGGTTTTTGAGTTGTTTTACTTGATTTCTTAGCAAAATGCAATAAAAAAATGTTTTCAACACTTGGTTTTTATTTTGGAGAACTTACGTTTTTGACATCGGCTAACGGCATAACTAAACCAACCATGGGTCTGGCTAAACCAGCCCAACAGCGATGTTGGTGCAACCAACAGCGCTGTCTGGCTTGAGTAGCTGAAAACCATAATTTGGCGTTAAGTCTTCCAACAGCGATGTTGCATACTAGACATCGGTGTTGAGCCAAGGTTGTGTTTCCAGAAACATTTGGAACAGCGATGTAGCCTTCCCTACAGCGCTGTCCAACCTAAGCCAAAAATATAGTGCATTGGCAGAAAGTTTTTGGACAGCGATGTTGACCCAGCAACAGCGCTGTCAGGCCAAAACTCCACCTTCAAAGTCAGACCTAAACAGCGATGTTCAAGTATTGAACAACGATGTAGGGACCTGACAGTTGGAAGGGATTTAAGGCTAAAACTTTCCTTGTTTGGAAGTCAACAGCCAAAACAGCGATGTAGGAGTATTGGACATCGCTGTTGGCATGACCGTTGCTTCCCAATTTTCAAAACGCAAGCCTAGAACAGCGATGTCCAAGCCTAGGACAGCACTGTCTCGGTGAATCTCAGCAGATCCAAATTTAATCAAATCCCACAAATTGTGCCAATCACCCCTTAAATGTTTTGATCCGTTGGAGCCTATTTTTCCACTATAAAATGGGGTGTTTTGGGTCTGTTTTATATATCACATTACTTCACAACTCCTATTCTTTCATTGCATAGTATTCATACATTATTCATAGCTTTTCGAGAGCCATTTTTGTGAAGTTCGTGTTGTGTTCTTGAGCGTACTTAGTTTACTCATTATCTACTCTTAAAGAGAGTCTTGTTCTTGAGTGTTTAGTGTTGTATACACATTAAGGGAAGCTTGTTTCCCTTGGTCGTACGAAGGAAAGGTATTTTTCCTTCGGGTTGAAGTCTTGGAGTGCGGTATCTCCGAGCAAGTGTATTGAGGCTCGTGGGACTCGAGTTCTCAGGTTGTAACGGTTTGTTAAGCACCCGTAAGCTTAACGAAAGTAGTGTAGCTCGAGAGAGTCTCTCGGGTGGCTGGATTAGCCACAAGTTGTGGTGAACCAGGGTAAATCTTGGTTTGCTCCCTTTACGCTTTCTACGCTCTTTATCTTTCACACTCTTAATTTTTTATTCCTGCGATTTCTACGATCAAACGCTATTCACCCCCCGTCTAGCGTTGGTCACTTATTCTAACAGTGCTTGGCCTAGATGTCTGGATATATTGTAACGCCCTGCGATCCGGTCTATTAGAATTGATTAATTTAATTAATTAATTACTAACTCGGAGCGGGATTGGGAAAATAAACTCCTTAGAAAAATTATTTAATCACGTCATAATATTCGTCTTGACTGTCTGATTCCAGAAACGCAAACGGACCTCAATTCGGATCCGTTCGGGGGAAAAACCGCGTACCGCTCATGACAGATTTTACATAACGGAATAGAATTTAGGGAATTAATTTCCCATTTAATCCTTCCAATTCCCACGCCACACTCACCCACACATTAATCTCCATTAAGTCCACATTTATTTTTCTTTAGCTCCCATTCATTCCCCTCAATTTAAATCTCTCTCTCTCCCTTCACTTCCACCACATTTGTAACCCCCCAAACTCTCAACACTCTCTCCTGTTAGGATAAGTGACCAACGCTTGGGGGGGGTGAATAGCGTTTGAACGTAGAAATCGCAGGAATTAAATAATTTAAAGGAGAAGAAAAGAGAAGGGTAAGAGGCACACCGAATTTACCCTGGTTCAACACAACGTGTGGCTAATCCAGCCTCCCGAGAGAGTCTCTCAAGCTACACTACTACCGTTAAGCTTACGGGTGCTTAAGAAACCGTTACAACCTGAGAACTCGAGTCCCACGAGCCTCAATACACTTGCTCGGAGATACCGCACTCCTAGACTTCAACCCAAAGGAAAATACCTTTCCTTCGTACGACCAAGGGAAACAAGCTTCCCTTAATGTGTATACAACACTAAACACTCAAGAACAAGACTCTCTTTAAGAGTAGATAATGAGTAAACTAAGTACGCTCAAGAACAACTCAAACTTCACACAAATTGGCTCTAGAAAGCTATGGAAAATGATGTTGTTTGAATGCAATGATAATATGAATAATGTGAAGTGAATTGATGTGTAAAGCAGACCCAAACACCCCTTTTTATAGTGCCAAAATAGGCTCCAACGGACCAATAAATTAAAGGGGTGATTGGCTTGATTTATGGGATTGATTAAAATGTGGATCTGCAGGATATTGGCTTTCCCAGCGATGTATGGACTTACCCATCGCTGGTAAGCCAATTTTCCTTCAGTTTTGAAACCAACGGTCACCTACCCATCGATGGGTAAATGCTTCCCATCGCTGGGTGGGAGGTTGACTTTCAAACAAGAAAAGAATCAGCCTTAAATGACTCACAACGGTCATGCCTAACCAGCGATGGGTATGCCCTCCCATCGCTAGGTTCCCATCGATGGGTAAAGGTTCCCATCGCTGGGTAAGGGCATTCTGCCATGTGATAATGTTGGGCCAAGGCTTGAACAGCGATGGGTAGAACTTCCCATCGCTGTTTGGCATGGTTCTGGAAATCATTTGGGCTGAAGGCTGCTTACCCATCGATGGGTAATATCTCCCATCGCTGGGTGGCATGATTCTGGAATTCCGGGATCACTTACCCATGGATGGGTGATATCTACCATCGCTGGGTAGATGGCTAGCCCAGAACCATGGCCTAGCTGACCGGCGCTGAAACCTGACCAAAAAATGCAAAGTTCTCCAAAGTAAAAAATAAGTATTTAAAACACTTATTTAATGTATTGTGATGTCAAAACAAGTTTTGTAAGTTGAAAACCACGTCGTTAAGGTAAAAACCACGGTTGACCAAGTCAACACCGTACACGGGTGGTTTTTACCAAAAGACATAACGGAAAGGTGGTTTTCATGATGTTTTGATTGGAGAACCATTTAAATGCATTCAAAAACAATTCCCACACAAAAATATTTGAAAACCACTTCATTTAAGTAAAAACCGCGGCTAGCCAAGTTTATGCCGTTTCGCATGGTTTTTATCAAACGACAAAAAACGAAAGGTGGTTTTTGAAGTGTTTTTGATGGAAAACTATTTAAATGTGCCCAGAAGTGAAAAAAAATCATAAAAAGTTGAAAACCACTTGGTTGGTTCGGACGCCAAAAACCAACGCCGAAAACCGAATGCCGAACGCCGGTTTCTGAAAGCCGAACGCCGGATGGATTGGTTTTTGGTTCGGGCGAACACCAAGTGTGTTTAATGTCTTAAAAGAGTTTGAAAAACATTTTTATGATATGAGAAATGCAATAAAAAGGTTTTAGCCTAAAGAGCCAAAGTGTAAGGCTTGGGTCGGTCTTGATCACATTTGTGACCGACTCAACAACACTAAAACTACGGTCTTCGTTCTTGGTCTCTTTGAGCTCTTATTCTCATCTTCATTTCTCGCCTTGTGCATTCAACACTGTGTCTCGTTCATGGAAGTTTGGCATTATCAAAACCTGTCATAAAAACGAACACGGCTTTAGTACGAAAACGTGATAAGCCCGTGTTTCAACATCTCCCTCTTCCCTATTCGGCCAAGGCAACAAGCAGACACGGAGTGGTTTCCGGCAAGAAGATGGGAGGTAGAAGAGAAGGAAGATCACGCAGGAGGTTCGTTTTCCGTTCGTGGTCTGTTCGTTAGCCGTTCAATCATCTACTACCGTTATTGTTAACCTCTGCGTTTGGATGTGAGTACGTTGCCCTCTAACTTTAGAATTCGTAGTATAATCACATCGTTATATTCACAGGATTACCCGGCTAAACATACGTGTGTCCGCATTATCATAGTTATTCGTTATCTAAACTTTTTTCGATTATAGCCTCGCTAATATGAACGTTTGGTAATCCATAATTTCATAGCTTGTTCAAAGTGAAAACAATAACATTCATCCCGATAACTTCCGACGTAAAGACTATATTCAAACTGACTAAACGTGGAGCTGCGAGCCATGATAATCGATTTACAGAGCTGGTCAATCGATTATCAAGCTGCACTGAACTTCTCGTTGGAATCGGCAGAGCGTGATAATCGATTATCACATATGTGATAATCGACTATCAGGCCCTGCGGAATCTCAAGTCTGAGCTGGTTTTACTGATAATCGATTATCACATAGCTATAATCGATTATCAGGCCCCTCTGAACTTGGGTGTCCTGAACAAAATACTTTGGCAATCGATTGTCATGAGAAGACAATCGACTATCATGGCCTGCGGAACTTGGGAACAGAAACTGCACAACATGATAATCGATTATCAGCTGTGGTTAATCGATTATCAGCCAGTTCTGAACCCAGGTCCGCCATGTTGAACAAGTTGTTTTCATATGGAATCAAATATATATTCTATGTGTTGAATATAACTTCATTCTCCAATCAATGCATTCATACCATCATGTGTATCCTAGACGCATGTTTAAGATCATGGCATACATTGCATACCACGGCAGGGGGTCAGGCCCAGTGCGCCTCTTCCGTGGGCCCGTCTAGGAACCTGCGGGATCCAACAGGTTTTCATCACGAGGGCTTGTGTACGTACATGGTAGCTGGGCTCAGCTATCACCCACATTCTAGTCTCCATCGGGATGACCAAGGCGTTCCTCGGCTCATCTACCGCGTGGGGATGATCACCGAAGGGCAGGGGGTCCCTGCGCAGTCTAACTCATGCATCATGAATTAATTGGCATTGCATTATTCTATATTTTGTAACGTTTATCACTATTCATCTTGTTTATCAAACTCGTATGTGGTATCTTGTACTTTAGTACATGTACGATTATGTTTATAACAATGTGAATGTATTGTGCGTTCTACTGTTAGATTATCACTCAGCGTATGCTGAGCGTATAGCGTTGTTTTCCCTTTGCTATACGCAGGTAGGCAAGAGAACCATGGAGCCTGACCCGGACGATTGGGTGATCGGGGCAGCGGATGAACGACAGTGCGGGCCGAATGAATTATTTACTTAATTATGAGAAACGTTTTGGGCATGAACCCACCTTTGTCGCACTTACGTTATTTATGACTTAATGGTTTTATTTACATTACTTCCGTTATAAACATTTCTTTAAGTGAATTCATTTTCATCATCTAATAAAGTATGTCAAGGGTTTTTCTGTTACAAGCAACACAAGGGGTTTTCCATGTAGACGGCCTTAAAACTGTCTACGTAACCTCTCCGGCTCGTTGGACCGCGGTGAACCGGGTTCGCGGGACAGGGGGTGTTACATATATTCATTGGTGCAGGTAGGGGTGTTCATTTATAGGTCTGGACCGGAAAAACCGACCGAACCGGACCGATCGGTCCAGACCAAACCCGGACCGATAGGATTTCGGGTCGGTCTTCGGTCCGAGGTTTTTTGAATTTCGGGTTTCGGTCCGGTCCGGTCATTACCCGATTTCCAATCGGTCCAGACCGATAAAGACCGATAACCTCCCTTTCTTATTTTTTATGTTCCGTTCAAAAATCACAGCCCAACCCTAACCGAGACCTAATCGTATCCTGTGTTGCTTGCGGTCTGCCTCAGCCTCACTGCCTGTGCTATTGTTCGACTGCTTCAACAGCCTGAGAGAGGAATTGCCGGTTGCAGATTCGCCGATCGCAGTCGTCACTCATCACTCGTCAGTCGTACTCTTGAGCCCACTGCCCAGCTTCGACTCGGCGACTCCCTCGCCTGAAATACTCAATCGCCAAGAGCCTGAGACGCCGACGCCCTCAATCCCAATTGAATCAGGTACGGGTACTCATCTCGTCTCCCTCGTCTCCTTCTCTGTAAAGTAGTCTTCCTTTTGCTGTGATGTCAAATCTTGTTTTACAGGTTTAGGGGAGTTTAGGCCATGGTTATTCTCTTTTATTATTTCTGTGGAAATTGTTGATCTGTACCAAATGAGTGATATTTACAGCTAGTTGATGAAGCGATCAATTGATTGTGCGCAATCACAGTCACAAGAAGTGCCTTCAACGAATGTTTCTCATGACTCTCATGTAGAGACAGTTCAAAATGAAGATACAAGTCTTTCGACAACAGGTGCCTCAAAATCACATATACCACACCCTAACAAAAAACCCAGGCCTGGGCGTCGGTATATTGTGAAAGGACCGAAAAGAAGGGCGGACTACTGGAATGATTATGAGTTGTTCTTAGATGATCAAGATAATGTTCGAGCAGAATGTGTACATTACGACTCTACTTTTGCTGCTGATTCCGCTCGGAACGGGACCAAAAACTTGAAACTACATCATGCTTGTTGTGAAAATAATCCACTGAATAAAGGCAAAGGTAAGCAATCTACAATTCACTTAGAACCTATTGATGGTGAGGAAGGAGATGTGCGTGTAAGAAGTCGAGTGGTTAATTTAGATGATCTTAGAGAAGCTTTAACTTATATGATTGTGTTGGATGAGCTGCCTTTTAGATTTGTGGAGAAACCTGGGTTCCGACACCTTATGTCTCTTGCGGTACCAAATTTTCAAATCCCCTCCCGTATCACAATTGCAAGAGATTGTTTTAAATTTTACTTGAAAGAGAAGGAGAAACTTAGGGATGTTTTGAAAATGTCTTGTCAAAGAGTTTCCGTCACAACAGACACATGGACATCTAATCAGAATATTAACTATATGTGTCTTACTGCTCATTTCATTGATGATGACTGGAAATTACAAAAGAGAATCTTAAACTTTTGTGAGATTTATAGTCATAAAGGACATGTTATTGGTAGTGCCATTGATGATTGTTTGGATTCTTGGGGAATAAGTGAGAAGTTGTTTACTGTGACAGTGGATAATGCTAGTTCTAATGATGTGGCATGTGATTTTCTAAAAGCCATGGGAGAACAAAAGGGTTACATTAATAAAGGGAAAAACTTGCATATGAGATGCATTGCTCATATCATTAATTTGATCGTTTGGGATGGTCTAAAAGACTATTCTAAAAGCATTGAAAATATTCGGTCGGCAATTAAATGGATTAAGGCTTCTAGTGCTAGAAATGCTTTGTTTGATGAGTTGGTTGAGAAAAGTAAAGTTGATTGCAAGTTGTCTTTATCTCTTGATGTTACAACAAGATGGAACTCCACTTTTACAATGTTGAACACTGCACTTAAGTATAAAGCTATCTTTGGTAAGATGAAGTTTCCTAATGAGAAATGCGTCCCTTCAAATGATGAGTGGAACAAGATTGAAAGGCTTGTTGTATTCCTTAAGGAATTTTATGAGTTAACCACTCGTGTATCAGGTTCGTTGTTTGTTACGAGTAACTCTTTGTTCTTCCATATTAGTCATACATATCATTTGTTGAGCCAATGGTCATTGAGTGGTGACAAACACTTTGAAGGTATGGCTTTTAAAATGAAAGAAAAGTATGACAAGTATTGGGGCGATATTCAAAAGATGAACAAGTTGATATTCATTGGTGTGATTCTTGATCCGAATTTAAAGTATATTGGCATTCAATTAACTTTACATTCTATGTATGGTCAAGTAAATGGGGAAACACTTGCCGAAGAGATAAAAAAGTTTGCTAAGGCGTTGTTTGAAGAGTA
Organism: Cuscuta australis; assembly: GCA_003260385.1. NCBI lineage: Eukaryota > Viridiplantae > Streptophyta > Magnoliopsida > Solanales > Convolvulaceae > Cuscuta > Cuscuta australis. The sequence goes on from NQVE01000116.1 coordinate 485,385, forward strand.
TAGACTGATTTATACCCCCCAAAATCATCTAAGTGGGGAAAGTTCTATTTTGATGACAAGTGCTTCAACTTCAAGAGGAGGAAGTTTGGATCTTATGTCCTCTATTAGTGAACAAGTAAAAATGAAGATGAGAGTTGATACAGGAACTTCAGGAAGTAATAAGTTTTTGAGAACAGAATTTGATAGGTATTTGGATGAGATAATGGGAGATGATGAGGAAAAAGATATACTAACTTGGTGGAAGCTTGATGAAGCAAGATTTCCCATTGTTGCACGCATGGCTCGTGACATCTTAGCCATTCCAGTTTCGACTGTTGCATCAGAATCTGCTTTCAGTGCAGGTGGCCGCCATTTGGATCAATTCCGAAGTTCTCTAACACCAAAGGTGATGTGTTATATTTTTTGTTATATATTTTTTGTTATATATTACAAAACATGGATCAATAAGTTATTCACATAATTTATTCTATTTTTATTGTTTTGTTATAAAAGATGGTTCAAGCTCTTATATGTGGGCAAGATTGGATTCGTGCACAACTTCGCAAACCAAAACTTGATATGGAAGAGAATTTAGAAGAATTAGAAAAAATGGAGAAAGGTATGGAGAGTACTACTTTAGTTTTTTTATTTTATTGTTTAATTGTGAATGATGGAATAACTGTAATATGTAACTTTCACATCACCAGATTTGAAGAATGCAAACATTGATGATGATTTGATCTTTGTCACGGAATGAAGAAAGTGATTACAAGTAATTTTGTAGACTCTTATTTCCATTCCAATGTTTTTAGTACTATTATATTTTCTTCTTTTAACAATCCCTTGCATTTTGTATTCCATTTCAGTTTACATGGCTAATGGGTCCTAGTGTAATTGAGAAAAAAGCTTGTTACAAAAGGGATGAAATGTATTTTTTGCTCTCTACTTTATTATCCAAGTGTAATTTTTATCTCATTAAAGATTTTTCAGTTTCATACATTTCCATCCCTACAATCCCATGAGAGCATGAAGATTTTAGTTGAATTGTTTTTTTGAATCAATTGCTATCCTACTCCCCAATTCCCCGTGACTTTTTGTTTTGTACAAATGGTGAATGGATGTTGCTACTTACTATTTCTTGTATGGAATTATATTTTGTAGTGTTTTGGTTGTATTAGATTTAAAAAATTCAACTGAGAAAAAAAATTTCGGTCTACTCGGTCTATTTCGGTTCGGTCTAAATTTTTTCGGTTCGGACCGGTCCAAGACCGACTGTGAATCGGGTCGGTCTTCGGTCCCATATTTTTCCAATTTCGGTCTTCAGTCCGGTCCGGTCCGGTCCTAGACCGATGAACACCCCTAGGTGCAGGGGATCTGATTCGACCAGATTGCTTCCAAATGCTACCTTCCAAGTATGTCAGGCTGTTAAACCGTAGGCGTTCCAGTGATATACTCGGGTGGTTCCTTAGAAGGGACCCTTGGTTGATTAATGAATTTCTCCGTCAAGACTTGTTCCCCGGCTGGTAACGTCATGGGTACCAAACCACCCCGGTGGTTCGTTATTCACCCGGTCAGATTCACTTATCCCAATTTCCTTTAAACGATCTACACGTGATCCACCTGGTTAGGTCCAGGGTGGGAATACACCCATCAAGTAGCATGAATCATAGACAAACTACCCAAACCCACAATAGTCTAATCCAAGTTTTTTGTAGTCTTCGGAAGAGTAGTGTGATATATATATATATATATATATATATATATATATATATATATATATACATATATATATATATATATATACATATATATATATATATATATATATATATATATATCGACTACTATTTGGACTAGTAGTCATATTTGTAGAAAGACAACACCAAAAAAAACTTGTCGAAAGAACAAACAAAATAGCAGTCTACATCAGAGGTAGACTACCATAAAAACGTAGCATTCTATAACTCAAGATAACAGAAGTGTTACACCTGCAAGGACAACATTACAAATTAGTAGTACCAAACACTATAAAATAGTTATATGTTTATGTTTCACACTACCCTTTATAAAAAAAATGGTTTGTGGCTCTATCACTCTACTTCTCCGAAGACTACCTAAAATAGCATTATCAAACTACAAAAAAAGCAGTAGTCTGATGTTGTTTTTGACGTAGTGATTTACATTTATAGAAGTACATTGTCCACTAGACACACTACATCCATCAGATGTTAACACATTTTTAAATGTGAACAAAGCTCATCCGTTGAACATAGCCTATGCATGTTTGCCCATATATACACATAAAATCTTAAATGCCCCCCAAGAAGAGAGCAACGAAGTACTTAGTACAGAAGTGCCAAATTTAAGTATGAACTCAAAGAGGTTATGGATTCACATATGGTGTTTTTTGGAAGTCAACAGAACAAACGCTAATGACAAAATCATAAAATCAATCCAAATTGATAGCATTATACGAGAGTGACGAGAGCGGGCATGGTAGATATTAATGATCAACCAGATACAAGGGTCGTGTAGTTTTGGAACAAAATCAAAGACTCATCTATTATCCATGAAAACAATGCACCTTGCAATTACTCAGACTCAGTAAAGCCACACGGAAGGTGATAGAACGAAGCGCATCTTACCAAAGCTCTTCGACGTGCAATCCCTAGAAAGAGGGGGAGATTGGTATTCGTCAAAAGCCCACTAGAAACACGGCAGACATGCTCACAAATCTTTATCAAGTAACCGCCTCGAGCAACTCACTTTGAAGATTAGACTTCATAAACTGAAAGGCATTGTTTCTTTTGGGGAGTAATTTTATTTTGAGGGAAAACATTATACACCTTATACTCTTTTTTACTTAACTAAGTTTTGTCCCACTGGTTTTTTTTAGTAAGGTTTTTAATAAGGCATCACAACTGATCTTATTTACCTAGACTTTACCCTTTCACTTGTATGTATAAATATTCCAATTTTTAAGAAATGAAGTACCCAGTTCATAACACATGAGTTTTTTATCCGTCTCAAATTTGTTTACACTTTGACTTTTTAGGTCAAGTTTACAAATTTTGACCATGAACTATGTTTAAAATATACTCCGTATTTAATTAGTTATTATGTAAATTTAATATAATTGATCCAATTCTACTTAATTATGATATATGATGGAAATAAACTCGAACAAATGACTCGGCCGGGGAGGCCAAGTCGGATAAGTAATCTGAAGTAGAAAAATAGAGCTTGAAAAGAGAACAATGGAACAATTTTAAAATGAGCTAAATTCAGCGCGTGCATGTTTACAATGGCCTTCAGCCCCCATTTATAGGCCTGATCCCAAGAGAGTACAAGGAAAGTGTTAATTATGGAAGGCTCAATCTCGTCTCTGGTCTGCCTCTGCCGTTGTCATACAACCCTGTACTCTGCCTCTACACAAACATTTCGATGGTTTACACCGACACAAGTGTTGGTGCGTTAATAAAAATTCACACGGACACAAATGTTGGTGCGTTTAACAAAAATTAGTTTTACACCAACACAAAGTGTTGGTGCAAAACTGCGGGGTACAAATTGGGGTACAAAACTTAGAGTACACATAGCATAATCCAAAGTTCATTCCTCTTCCTACGTACAAATGAAGCGGGCTATTTGTGGACTCCTGTTGGGGATTGGGTTGGGCCTGGACCCCGGAGGACAAATATCCCATTAATGTACTTTTTATATAATCCATCAAATTAAATTTTTATAACATTTGTTTATTTAAAAAATACTACGTATTTATTAATAGTCAATATATGTAACAGTTTGACCAAATAAGTCAATCTAAAAGCAAAGAATACATAGTTATATAATTTGGATCGAAGGGATTAGAAAATGTATTATCATCCATCTGTCTAAAAAATTACTTCTCGTTTCATGTTACAATTTTTGACCAAAGTAACTTTAAAATCATTTTATATGAAAACTTATATGTAATTTAAAAATAAAAATTATATATTTAAAAGTACATAAAAAATTTTACAAGATTAAAGGTGACATGATTATATTATTATGTAAAGGGTGTTGTTGCTATATTCACTCAAATTATGTTCAAATCCATCTTATTTATGGGGTTACGTAGACAACATTGTCCTTAAAAACACAAAGAAGGATATAAAATGTTACTCAACTTTTAAAGATAAATTTGTCCATTTAATATAAATGGAGTACATTTAGCCATAATAGGGGTGATTTAGCAAGACCTTTATATCAAATGGGTAGTAAAAAGAAACCAACAAAGTAATAAAGTTAACCGTGTGAATAGTAAATAAGAAGAAAATTCTGTAAACATAGAGAGTATATATATAATTTAGTGTTGTCACGGCATTGTTTAGGAATTATAGGGCGTGACATATATAGCACTAATAATGCTTCTTTAAGCGTTTTCGCGATTTGGCCGCGACAAGAATTATTTTTAAATTACAATACTCTGTGACAAGATTTCTTTAATAAAATTAGGTAAATTCGATCTGGTCACAAACATTGTCATGACAACAGCGATCTCTAAACAAGTTCTTTTTTTGGTTCGTATTTGTCATGAAGGGTGTGATACCCTCTCTAACGTCATCCTCTTTTCTTGGATGTAGTCGCACATCAGGCCGTGACAAAATCTCATACTCCCTCCGTTTGGAAAAACCCTTCCCATTTGATTTGGGGGCAAAAATAAGGAAGTGTTAAATTATACTCCCTCCGTCTCCCTAAGATGTTCTCATTTTGACTTTTGGTGGTTTTTAAGGAGAGTTGAAAAAAGGTGAAAGTTTACCATAATACCCTTAATGAAAAAATGGGTGGAGTGTATTAAATGAGGTGGGTGAGGTGTAATAAATAAAGTAAGTGGGGGTAGTTGTGGTATTTTAATTGTAAAAAAATGAAATGAGAAGATCTATTGTGTACAATGAAAAAGGGCTATTGAGAAGATCTATGAGGGACGGAGGGAGTAGTTGATTTCCAATTTTGCCCCTGATGTGATGGGTAAAAATAAGATGTGATGGATAGATTATTAGAGAAAAAGTATGATGTGATTGGTAGGGTAGGAATTGAAAAAGTAAGGGTAAAAGTGGTTTTTTAATAGAAAGGAGAAGTGTTTTGTTGGAAGTGGAAAAAATGAAAGAGGAAGTGTTTTTGAGAACGAAGGGAGTATTTTTTACCCACCGAAAAGATGTGTTTCATATTCATATTTCAAAGAGTACACAAGAATGTAACTTCATTCTAGAGACAATTATAGATGAATACTAGGTATGATATTACCAGAAATGTATATTGTGTAAATTTATTTGGTTGGATTATTTGGTTCGAAAGTTGGGATTATTTTTGGTAACTTAATAAAATTAGGTAAATTCGATCTGGTCACAAACATTGTCATGACAACAGCAATCTCTAAACAAGTTCTTTTTTTGGTTCGTATTTGTCATGAAGGGTGTGATACCCTCTCTAACGTCATCCTCTTTTCTTGGATGTAGTCGCACATCAGGCCGTGACAAAATCTCATAATCTCTCCGTTTGGAAAAACCATTTTCATTTGATTTGGGGGCAAAAATAAGAAAGTGTTAAATTATAATTGATTTCCAATTTTGCCCCTGATGTGATGAGTAAAAGTAAGATGTGATGGATAGATTATTAGAGAAAAAGTATGATGTGATTGGTAGGGTAGAAAAAAGTAAGGGTAAAAGTGGTTTTTTAATAGAAAGGGGAAGTGTTTTGTTGGAAGTGGAAAAAAATGAAAGATAAAGTGTTTTTGAGAACGGAGAGAGTATTTTTTACCCACCGAAAAGATGTGTTTCATATTCATATTTCAAAGAGTACACAAGAATGTAACTTCATTCTAGAGACAATTATAGATGAATACTAGGTATGATATTACCAGAAATGTATATTGTGTAAATTTATTTGGTTGGATAAAATTATTTTTCAAAAAAAAAAACTCAAATTTATTTGTCTGTATTTGGTAATATGTGGTATAATTTTTTCCAAAGAGAAATAATTCCTCTCAACAACGGAAAAAAGGAGAAATGATTTTCCTTTGATTTCGTAAAAGAATCTACTAACTCTCTATCTTACCCCCACTCCTCTACCCGGCCGGAGCCACCCTCCATCCACTCCCACCCGCCCCGTCCACTTCCACCCAGTCCACCCCCTCCCATTTGCCCCTCGCCACATGCCACCCGCGCGGCAAACCCGACCTCTCCCACCCTGTCGATATGATCTTGCACCGCCCGCTAACTCCTTATGTTGCTAAAACATTTTTAATTAACTTGTCCCAAAATATTTTTAGTTATCAAACATCAACAATGAAAAATATTTTCTTGAAGAAGAAATCCTTTCTACCAAACAAGGAAAAATTTACCAGAGAGAAAATAATTTTGCCTATATTATTGTGTAAGTTATTTTCTCCTAATAATAAATATTTCTCCCTATCAAACACATCATTAAGTTACTGTGGAAAATTTGGAGAGAGTAAAACTCCTATTGGAGAACCCTCTTTTAATTTCTTTGAAAATGACGATCGAATATCTTCTGTACAAAACAGCATCTAAACCAAAAGTGAAACATTATATTAATAATGGAAGGTCCAAAAACAAAAATATTAAAAACAAAAATTGGAAGGAATTGAAGAAGAAGAAGAGGAAGAAGAAGTGAGTATATGGGTATGTAAAACTAAAGAATTAGAAAGGAATGCGTGGAAGAATTAAGTAACATATATGAGATCTATCGATCATCAAATTATACAACGTAACTTAATTATACCCCATGAGGCCGGCCAGGACAGATATCATCATTTCAATTCCTTTAACTTCTTAGTATATGTTTAAGCTATAAAATTTCTACACGGACAAATTTAATTATAAGACTCGTGACAATATATTAATTATCATCATCATCATCAGCACGTACCCAACTTAACTTGATGCTCTTAATATATGTGTCAATTCAAGCTAATTAAGGGTAGTTGTACATAAGTTCATCATCATCATCATCATAGAACATGCTTTCCACTACCTCTTGAAAGGGAGCGCCGCCGCAATCTACGGCTCCACCGGCCTCCACAAACACCCCCCGTTGCGCCTGGGGCACTCCGGCGGCGGATGAGTGGGCATGAAGCCACTCGTCGTCAACCACCGCCGGAAGCCCGTTTTCCGCCATCAGCTGGTAGTGGTCGACGACGACGTTGCCGGGATAATACTCATTGTTGTTGTTAATGCTGGTGGCGATGTTGCTGCTGTTGCTGCTGCTGTTACTGTTGCTGTTGCTGTGGTTGCTCTGGTCGCACACCGAGTTTATCATGGCCTCGTGGAGCCATATCTGGGCCTTGAGGAAGTTGACGTAGTGAATCGCCCCTTCCAACATAGAGACGGTGTCCATTTTGGTGCCACCGGGGACGAGGCTCTGGAGGATCTTGAACCGGTCGCTGATCCGGTGGCGCCTCTCTCGGGCCGCCACGCTCTGTCGGTCGGTCGACAGCTTCGTGGCGGCCTTCGCCCCACCACCGGCGGCGGAGGGTTTTTTCGTCCCTCCGCCGCCGCCGTTCCCGTGCCTCTTTCTCTCTTTGACTGGCTGGTGGTAATCCGCCATGGGGTTGCATGGCGAAAAGGAAGCTTCCATTGCTGTTTTTGATTCGATGGATTAATTGGAAGATCAGATCCGATCAGAGATGAAAAGGTGAGTTCAGGGAAATGAGATCCGTATATATATATAAGCCCGAGATTGTCGCTAGCTAGAAGCATTTTGACTTGCATAACCTTTTGAAAGCGACTTCTTACCGACATTCAGTTGTAAAGAGAGTCATTATTATTAGGTATTCATTATCGGGTCTTCCATTTCCTCTATCAAATCATTTTATTATTATTTCTTAATTATGATAAGCTTAGATCGATTAATTAATCATTTGAGTAATAACCAAAGATTATCTTGATTACAACGAGTTAATGTAAGTAATTTTTCAAAGTTGGACTTTCTCTATCTATTCTTTAATTTTTTGTTGAAATAGTTTACGGGTATATTTGGTTGGAAAAATATTGTAGCCAAAATGTCATTTCTAATTTTATACTCCCTCCGTCCCTAAATAAACTTCCCCTTTCGTTTTCTCTTTGTCCCCAAATAAACTTCTCTTTTCTTTTAAAAACCCTTTTTTACCCCTTACTTTTTCATACCCTACCTATCACATCATACCTTTTTACTAATAATCTACCTATCACATCTTACTTTTACACATCACATCAAGGGTATTTTTGGAAAGTCAATACAAAAATATTCCTCCCTTAAATCCTCAAAAAGTCAAAAATGGAACTTTATTTAGGGACGGAGGGAGTACGTTTCGTAAATACTCCCTCCGTCACACAAAATCATTCCCCTTTTTTTTCATCCGTCCCAAAAACACTTCTCTTATCTTACTAAAAAGTCATTTTTACCTCTATTAATTCTTAACATACTTATCACATCATACTTTTTCTCTATTAACCTACCCATCACATCCTACTTTATCCTTCACATCAAAGGGCATTTTTGGAAAGTCAACACCAAAATACACTCCCCTTAAATCCTTTAAAAGTCAATTTGGGAAGTTTTTTAATTAAGGGACGGAGGGAGTATATAATTTTTTTCTCAATAAAAAGTGAATATTTTTCGACAGTTATGGAAATGAAGATGCTTTGTTGGATAAGCGGTCATACACGTATCGATAGAATAAAGAAGGAAGATATGAGAGCTAAGGTTCGAGTGGCAGCTATTATATATAGGAAAAATAGTGGAAACTTTTCTTTGGTAGTTTGGACATGTGAAGAGAAGACAAATGGAGCATCCCGTGAGAAGGGTTGATCAAATGGTGGATATGAATGTGGCTCGAAGAAGAGGTAGACCTAAGAGTACTTGGCCTCCGTGTGAACAATCTCATAGCATATTTGATACACAATAGGGTGCAATAGCGTCGTTTGATCTATGTAGCCGACCCCACCTAGTGGGATAAGGCTTTGTTGTTGTTGCTTTCGAAAGAGATTCATACTTACTCTTAGGAATTCATACCCCGACTAGAGCCTCCATGACCCTTACCCCAAACCGGAGCCCACACCACTGTCCACCCTACTACCCTGCCCCACATCTACTAGCGCCTCCCATTAGCCCTAATGTTAGAAACTCCCTTCCTTCCATAAAAAAGTTTCACATTTAAATTGGCACATAGATCAAGGAAAGTAAAATTGTGTAGATTCAAACGATACAGAGGGAGAGAAATTTTGAAGGGCACAATTCTTTTTTCGAAATTAGAAAGTTGAACCTTTTTTGGGGGGACAAATGAAAAGGGGAATGTGGAACCCTTTTATAGGACACATGGAGTAAATCAAATATATATACGATATGATGTCATTATATTTATTGGGTTCTGATGCAATTATCTAGTTTTATACATCTATATATAGTGTACATATCAATCTTACATATTACTTGAGGAATACAACTACTCTATCATTATGTTGAATTAGAGCGAGGGTTCGCCACAAAAAAAACCTAGTTGATGGGATTTAGCCCAACAACTATGGCGTGCGAAGAACAAATAAGTAATAAGAATAGCTTTGAAGGGAGTGATAACTCTTATATCTTTGTACTAGTTAATTTGAGCCCGCCTTACAATGGAGGGGTTACCCCTATTTAAATTCTACTTCTACCGTATACAAGGCATGTAATATTTCGTGCGCTATATTATCGGCAATCCGTCTATCGTGCGTCAATCATGCAGGAAATCAGTCATTAACTCCCCTCAATCCCACGATCTAGGGGGTTCCGTTTAATTTTTGTACTAGGTCAGACCGTCATCCCGACCTACGTTTGAGCCTCGCTACCATGTCTACAATCGGAATTATTTAGTTATTGGGCCATGGAATTCCAATTGGGTTGTCCTTGTCTGATCACTGGACCAGATATCCATCACTAGCCCTCTCTACTCTCTCTACCCGTCGGCCGTCGACCCCCTCCTTATGTTGATCATCGCTAATCAAACACCATGGCCAAACAGGTCAACCCTGTTTATGTTCTTCGCATCGCTTTCAAGATTTTTATAAAAAACATTTCACTCACTATCTTTAGAAAAACTTAATGACACTAATTTTTTCACCTGGTTCTCCACGAGTAAGAAAATCTCTCTGCCCATTGCTCTATGAGATACGCTGATGGAATGACACCTATACCTTTGGCGGCGCACGATCACAGTGGCGGTCGACAAGATAGCTCAAGCCCTAGAGGGCGGTGTTACAACCATCGCAAACACTGAATTTGAGGTATAGTATGTAATCGGTGCTTAGTTATGCGGAAGTCTTCTTCTTAATAGCTATAAGCCCATCTTTATAAAACAACCTTCATAGACTCTACTATGGTGCTACTATATGCAAGGAATCATTTATGGCTTAGGTACAAAAGCTATCGATGTTTTGATCTACCAACCAACAAAGTTTATGTCACTCGTCATGTTCGTTTTAGTGAGTGTGAGTTTTCTTATAAAACCCCACAAGTTGGTCCCATTGTCTCCACACCTACTTCCTCATCTTGTTTCAATAATATTCTCCTTGATCACTCTCTCCAAAGCTTCCTAGATAGTCCTTTCTCGATCTTCACTTTCTTCTCAAGATCCCTGTGCCCAACAAGATATCTTCACATTCTTTGGCAACCTCCACCCAAGGCCTCCACTCCTGGCATGAGGTATTGTGTGTTTATCTCATTCCATGTGATATCATACTTTCCTATATCCCGGGTGGTTTCTACATACCATGATATTGACAAGTTTTTACTTCCTGGGGTCACCCTTACCCCTCGCACAGTTGGGAACTTGATACACAAATGCTTTAGGGAGATGACACAATCCAGGTCTTTTAGCCTAAGCCTTCACAGTATGAGCTTGGTATTGTAGACTAGCTTGACCACCATGAACTCTATGTCAATGTTTGCCACTCCTTGATCGTGTCCTACTTCGACTGGTAGGGTTACCACCCTATTACCATCAATAGAACCCCATGAAGCTCGTCCGCAATGTGTGGATGGGTCACAAATCAGTCTTCTTGAGCTGAAGTTCCCGAAAGGTGTCCATATACACCACATTAACTGAGCTTCTTAAGTCCACCAATACCTTATGTATAACGAGATCATTGATATCCGCTATGATAAAAATAGCATCTCTATACAGACTTATACATTCTGGAAGCTCAGTGTTATTAAATATTATCAATTATTTTAACCTTCTTATCCATGGGGTGGCAACTATGAACCCTTGCCATGAGCAGCTCTTAGGCCCACTTCTTCCGCGAGGTCAATAAGTCATCAAAAGTATTACGATCTCCTACAATGTAATTGATCATTTGGTGTCTCTTCCCCTAGCCTTAGACTCCACATCCTTCTCTTCATTGTCATCTCAGCCTAAATGTTGCTTTCTATTTGGCACACTAGGGTTCATACGGTTCTGAGTTGTCTCATCCTCCTTTCTTTCCACACCTTGTTCCAAACAGGTGCAATTATTTCTCCCTCATATTTCAAGAAATGTCAAAGATGAACCCTCTTGCATAACCTTTCTAATTCATTTTGCAACGTGTAACACTCTTTGGTGTTGTGATCATTCTTCCTGTAGTAGGCACACTACTTATTTGTAACTACCACTCTTTGGACTTACAGTCCGTATAATCCAAGATCTCTTTGACCAGATGGGTGAAAGTTGGGACTAACTTCTTCAGATCTTGCTTGTGCCTTAAGCTCTAACCCCTTTCGGGTTATTCACAAATCCCTTATCCTTATTTTCTAGTTTTTCTTTAAAGACATCAAGCTCTGGCAATGCATGGCATAATGGATATAAAAGGCCATTATTATTGGATTGATGAATCACGGCTCCCGTCTTATTGTCCTTCAGAGAGAAACTAGATTATTCAAGTTCAATTAAGTGTGTAGTTATTGTCATAGGTAAATTGACAAACTGATTTAAGGTTATGTATGATATGAGGGGATAGAAAGACAATATTTAGGACGAGGGGAGGGTTGGTATTCAAATTGTGAGTACCAGTGGCAATAGTGCAAACATTGGATCCATTACCGATAGTAATATATGGAGGTGAATTTAAGCTTTTATTAAATACATGAGAAAGAGTACCTTGATTCGAGGAAATATGGTGGGAGGCTCCAGTGTCCAGAAGCCATGTGGGCTCCCGAAGAGACATGGTGTCGGAGTCATGATGGAGGATAATGGGTTGTGGGAGGGCGTAGGGTTGCGAGTACTGTATAGGGGTGGGTTCGGTTTTATGTTATGGAGTCCGCGAAGGGCGTGAGGTGGGAGGTTCACTACAAGAAAACTGCCGATCTGCCACGGACAATTTCCGTTGCAGAATTTGAAATTCCGTGGCAGATTTAACTTCTGCGACGGATCTGCAACGAAAATGTTCCGTCGCAGAAAAGTTGTGGCAGATTTATAATCTGCGACGGAATTAAAAATCCGTGGCAGATCTGCGACGGACCCGCAACGGGTTCGTCTTTTTTTGCAACCCCAAGAATCTGCGACGGAATTGAAAATCCGTGGCAGATTTGCGACAGACATAGCGACGGAAATAGCCGTTGCAGATCTGCAACAAAAACAGCGACAGATTTTTCCGTCGCAGATCACCTGATCACACACACAGATTTTTATTGTTTTTAGGCCGTAGCTATTAAAATGGCGGGCAAAACACATTCAATTTTTCACACACATAATTCTAAATAAGATTTCAATACGAAATAGATAATTCAAAACTAGATTAATACAAATTAAAATTCACGTACAAGTGTAACATAATTCATAATATTGTAAAAACACTAAATAGTAAAGTGTTAGTGTCAAATGTCAAAGGTGTCAACAAATCCCGAGCTGCCCTGCCCCTCCCGTTCCATCATCATCGCCTCGTAGAGGAAGGTTACCACCATATAACTTCCTTATCTCTTCCTGAATCGTCAGTTACAAGCTCATTCTGTCTAGCCTTTAAGCCCATTCTGTCAAGCCTCCTCAAGCAGTTCGAAGAATTGGGCCTGCAATATATGAAAGTTAATGACAACGTAACAATAATAGCGTCAAGAACAGCAAGAACAGCAACTAAACAACATCAACAACACAAGAGCAGTGTCATATTGCAACAACATCACCATCAACGCAACAACAAAAGCCGTGTCATATGACAACAACAACACCATCAACGCAACAACAAAAATAGTGTCATATGACAACAACACCATCAATGCAACAACAAAAAAAGTGTCATACGACAAGAACACCATCAACGTAACAACAATAATAACAAGACGATTAATAATAACATCAACAACAAGAATATCGTCAACAAAAACAATTCAATTACATAAGAAAGCAAGTACATTATCACCCTTTAGAAGTTTTAAGACAAAAACACCAACATTATGAGCATGGACCTAAATTGTTTTGCAAATTACAGAAAGTACCTCTAGCTCAGCATGTCCTGGATCCACCCAAGTCTTTCCGTCGTGCTTCTTTGTCTTTGTGTGGATGATAACCTCATCCAACGGCACAAGCACCCCTGTCTTCTTAGCCTTCAAGTTTCAATGAACATTTCTATTACATTTTAAATTTAGTGTCCACCAAATAACAAGTGCAAATCTATTATTTTATAAAATATATCTTACCAATCGATTCATATTTTCAGAAAATGGAATTGAACCTCCAAAGAAGTTTATAAAATATATCTTACCAATCGATTCATATTTTGATCAACCACCAATTCTGTTTGCATCAGTACTTATGCGCCGGAGAAAGTTGGAAAATAAATGCTTAAATGTGCATGCCAAGAAAGAACAAAATAAACATCCAGACTGAAACTACACTATTTTTTCTCTTGCTAGGTGAACTATAAATCAGATTAAAGAAGAAACAAAAAAGCCAATGATCAAACTCAAGAAGCAGTCAAAGTAGGCAAACCTGTGCTGGATCAGAATCATTGTCCGAAAGCAAGCTCCAAACCATCTCTAAATCCAAATCTCTCTCACTCGGAATTTCTGAGGCCTCAGCTTCTCCGCCGTCGGGCTCCAGCAACTTCTCAGGATACCAACGCTTAGCGCTCTCATCCGCCATCATCATCGCAATACAAACCAATCAAATATGCAGTGGAATCTATAAAGGCTAGCTCCAAATCCTACTAACACAACTTCCCAGTAGTTATTCACTGCCACAAACCATTTACACAAAAAATATAAAATTGAAAGCTTTACTCTGCTACGGGAAAAAGCTGTGGAGGAGTTACCAATTTCAAGTATCTTCTCTAATAAAACCACAAACAACAATCATTTAACTACATATATCACAAAATTCAACTAAATTTTACTTAAATTTTCAATAAACGTCAAATTAACTAACACAATTTCAACAAAAATTACAGCTTAACTGCTATCAATTTCACAAAAAAAACTAATGCAATTTTTACTCAATTCCATATCAATTTAAACTCATATTCACACAATTTCAACTAAATTTCATAAAAATGCAATAAATTTCACACAAACAAATTCAATTTCACAAAAAATTACAATAATAATAAATTGTATAAAATTAAACTAAAATACCTTGAGAGGAAGAGGAGGTCAGGTGGGGGAAGATGGCGGTCGAGACACTGGCGGCGGCGAGGGGTGGAGACACTAGGGGCGGCGGCGGCGGCGAGGAGGGAGGGAGACACTGGTTGTCGAAGGCGAGGCGAGGAGGGAATCACTGGCTGCGCGGTCGACGGCGAGGCAAGGAGGACGAGCGCCACGGCATCAACAAACCGTGCGACGGCGGCCGGCGGTCTAGGAAAGCCGCGGAGGAGATGTGTCGGTCGAAGTTGGGTGGACGGAAGATGGCTGGGTCTGGATGTCTGGATCTGTGAACTGATTTCGTCTACAGATCTAAAAGACGATAACCTGATTTAAATTAATTATCTGCAACGGAAATAAGTCCGTTGCAAATTCCGTTGCAGATTACACGAAATGTTAACCTCACTTTATTCCGTAGCAGATCTGCGACAAAAACAAAAGTTCCGTCATAGATAGTGTTCCTTTTTCAGAAATTATTACTCCGTCGCAGATTCGTTGCAGAACTGCTACGGATATGTGTCCGTAGCAGATTTTCGTTGCAGACCAGATAAATTCTTGTAGTGGTTATGGTAGTATTGTTTATATGATTGTTTGGCTTGGGATTGATATGGGCTTGGTGGGGGTGGTGGGCCAAGGATCCAAGATTCCAGGGCTAGGAGACGGTGATTACCAAGGTACATAACCTCTAAATGTGGTTCCGAGATTTTTCCTGTTACTACACGACTGAGTTGCTGCCCGCGACCACCACTACCTCGTCTAGAACCGATGTTGCTACCTCCTCAGGATTGCCAGGACGCGCCACTACTACTTCTGTTGCTCTAGCTGTGATTGAGCCTAAGAAGGAGGGGGACAAACAATAATCATTAATCAGCGAAAGGGGCATCCCACTTTCAGTGGCGAGCAGATATGTCCGTTGCTGCTCAATGAAGAGGAGGGCAGAACGAACTTCTAGAAAAGACAATAGGGGCATCTAAAATTCAAGAGAGTTGGATTACAAATGAAGATCATCGGGGATTACGCCCACGAAGGGCTTGAACAAGAAGTTGATGATCTAAGATAGGAGCATTAACATCATCTCAAAATTCAGCCATGTTTTTGAGCATTTGATAATACTCCAACGTAGATTTGGTTCCTTGGGTGGTGGTGCAAGACTCGTGCTCATGTTGCATAGCCTGATCATGAATATTGTCGTGGAACATATCATAAACAGCCTTCCACAGTTTGGTTGCGGTAGAGTGAGAGGTAATGATGAGATATGATGTAATGCCCCAAAACACACCCTAAATTTTTTATTGAATTATTATTCAATTAAAAAAATTTGTTTTGATTAAAATAAAATTATTGTTGGGCTTTGGGCCAAAATGAAATATGTTTTGATATCCAATATCACAAACTAGATAAATCTTGTGGATATAAATCCAAAATGCAATGTATTTGAGTGGTGTTGATTGGGAAACAGAGTATAGACCCAAATCAAGAATAAATAAAAAATTTAATTTATATTGTAAACTTTTGAGATGATTTATCGAAATAAATAATGAAAATAAATAATATGATTAGAATATGAGAATCTTTCGAATAAAAAATTAATTAAATTAATTTTGACCCTGTCAAAGTTAAACACCTAAAGGTATGGTTCTAGAAAAAATATTACAAATAAATAAAAAAATTATATTGTTAGACAGAATTTGACTGTCTAAGCACGTCAGTACAATCAGATTTCAACTCGGAGAAAGGTGGACAAAAAAGTGTACCCTGATTGGGACCAAATTAGTCCTAATCAAGGAAAACGTCTACAAACAGCGCCTCCTCCTCCACTAAGCGATTCATCGATCAACTCAGATGCATCAACCATTGACTTCTTCTCCAAACTCCTCCTAAATAAGGCATGCTTAATTCTTCATTTCTTCACCATTCATCACAATTCTTCCTTTTATTATATATGTTCCTTAGAGTGTAAGGAGTGTGGTGGTGCTGTCCACTGGTGGTGAGGTCGCCGGAGCTAGCCACAATACAATCATCATCAAAATTTCCGCGGGAAATTTCCCAAACTGTCCGTTTAAGCTCGAGGTAAGCCCTTAGATATATCTAGTGATTAGAATGTTCATATAGATCATTTCAACGTTCATAAACGATCATTTGGTTGAGTTTTGTGTTTGAAATACTTGAAGAAGCAAACATTTTCCATGATGAAAACTTTGATTTTGAAGCTATAAAATCCTATTTTTGATACGATTCAATTATGACCAACATGAAAATGATTTTTGGAAATAAAAATGTTGTTTTGACCAATCCAAGAACCTTATGTGTTGCATTACGATAAGCTAGGGTGTTAAAACTCGATGCTAGACCGCTATTTGTTATTAAATATTATGACGATTATTATTAAATATTGATTATGATCAAATGTTGATGAATATTTTAATTAAAAAGATAACTATGAATGATTGAACCATGATTAATAATGAACATATCGATGATTATGAAAATGATGTGTATTGTTAATGGTATCTAGAAGAACTCTAAGATATACCTATATGACAGATTTAGTTAATTGATATTGATTTTTAAGGGCATATAGAAGAACTCTAAGATATACCCATATGACCAATTTAGTTAATTGATATTGATTTTTAAGGGTATCTAAAAGAACTCTTAGATATAGCCATGTGACCAATTTAGTTAGGCCTTCCGGCTATGATGCCTAGTGGGAAGGGTTAAAATGTACGTACAGGATCCAAAAACCAAACTTGAGTACCTACTCGTTTGGGGGTACCACTGAAGCCGACGGTGAGGAGTCCGATGTTCGGTTCCTTGTGTACCCTAAGCTAAGACTAATTTAGGAGTTGTTAAACATTTTTAAAAAAATTGTACCTTAAACTACATTAGCTTAAAAGTTGGTTAGTAGTACCTTAAACTAGAATATAATTTAAGAGTTGAAAAATAGTATGAATTGTGCCTTAAACTAGGAATAGTTTAAGTGCTGGTTAGTACTACCTTAAACTAATTATAGTTAGAGTTGGTTAAAATATTGCCTTAGACTAAGAATAGTTTAATAGTTTGTTATCAAAATAAATTTCCTTGGATTAATAGTAATTTAAGAGCATTGTTAACGATATGAATATTGAATATGTAAACTGAATATTATGTGCAAGATATCAAATGATTTGATTTTGAATTGAGATTCAATTTCTATGGATGTTTGATGTATTAGATATGCTTACTCAGCTTCTCTGCTGAGCGTGTAGTTTGTTTTATTTGCTACACGCAAGTAAATAAAAGAATGGTGTGACATGATACTGGTGGTAGACGGAGGGGGGATTGTCAAGATGGATGTGTTGGTTTTGAATTATTATTTCTAAAGACATAAATTAGTTATGTTTTGTAAATGTAATTTGTTAAAGTTTTCGCAACTTTAAATACTCCATTATTATCCTAAATATTTTATTATGTAATACAGTTTGAAATTGTTTTGAAATGTTCTAAATTTTACAATTACCAAGTTTATACTTTAGTCCAAAAGGGGTTGCAAACCTAGACGGACTAGGATGTTACAATTTGATATCGGAGCAAATGGTTTTAAGCTCGATCTTCGGATCAAAGTTTGATTTTAAAATAAATATAAATATATATATATATACATACATACATATATATATCTGTGTGTGTGTGTGTGTGTGTGTGTGTCTATATATATATATATATATATATATATATATATATATATATATATATATATATATATATATATATATATATATATATATATATATATATATATATATATATATATATATATATATATATATATATATATATATATATATATATATATATATATATATATATAGGGATTGACTCCAGTGAGATGACATGCTTCGTTCAGATGACATAAAGCTCACCACTGGTCACTGCAAAGCTCACCAAAGACAACTACAAACCTCACCAAAGTGTAAGGCAAATCTCACCATATTTTTTCAACACTTTGAATTTTTTTCCAAAAAAAAAATCAAAGGAAAGGGTGCTGACTGGACTTTGACTGTTGACTGCCAGCATTGACCGCCGCCTGCCACCGGTCGCTGGCCGCCGCCGCCGGTTGCTGGTCGCCGCTGCAGCCGCTACCGCCAGTCGCCGTTGTCGCCGTCGCCGGAATCCGGTCACAGCCGCCGCCGGTCACCGGACTCCGGCCGCCGCCCTAGACCAGTGGTTGACTGGTGTTGTTATTTTATTTTTAATTAATTTTTTAAATTTTAAAATTTAAAAAAAGTGGGTTTTGGAGTTCAAAGTGGTGAGCTTTGCTTTATTTTCAGGTGAGCTTTGCATTGTCCATTGGTGAGCTTTGCTTTATTAGCCTTTTTTTAAAAAAAATGGTGAGCTTTGCATTATTCCTTGGTGAGCTTTCCATTGACAGTTGGTGAGCTTCACATTGATAGTTGGTGAGCTTTACACTTCGATCGCCCATGACCTATGGCCACCATTGATGACCCCCACTATTGCCGTGGACCGGTGGTTGAGCGGTGGTTGAGTGGTGGCTGAGTGGTGGTGTAATTTTTTTAACTTTCTTTATTTAAAAAAAGTGGTGAGCTTTGCATTGACAGTTGGTGAGCTTTGCATTGGTAGTTGGTGAGCTTTGCATTGGCAGTTGGTGAGCTTTCCATTGGCAGTGTTGTGTGTTGTGTCATCTCATTGAAGCATGTCATCTTACCATAATGTGTCATCTCACTGGAGTTAATCCCATATATATATATATATATATATATATATATATATAATATATATATATATATATATATATATATATATATATATATATATATATATATATAATATATATATAATATATATATATATATATATATATATATATATATATATATATATATATATATATATATATATATATATATATATAATATATATATATATATATATATATATATATATATATTATATATATATATATATATATATATATATATATATATATATATATATATATGTATATGTATATATATATATGTGTGTGTGTATATATATATATATATACACACACACATACACACATACATATATACATACATACATATATATATACATATATATACATATATACATCTATATATATATACATACATACATACATACATACATACATACATATATATATATATATATATATATATATATATATATATATATATATATAAAATACATATTTGGCTGTTAAAAAAAGTTAATCACATCATCGACTCTCGCATCCCGTTATATTTCAGGAGAGGTAATGAGAAGTTATTTAATAAATATTGATTGTATTCAATTCTCATTAGATGAAAATTGTTAGTACTGAAATCAAATTTAGTATCGATTCAAATCAAACTTTCATACTCGGCAAGAGACAAAAGAATAAATGAAAAGTGTATGACTCTTTGATCCGTTATCAACGTACTCATTGCATCGCGAGAATGACTAAACTAAAAATTTATCTGCGTCGTCGTAAAACCACATGGAAGCAAGATGACTCTGAAGAAACGTTTGATGTTGATCTTGCGAGCATCTATGAATCCGGTGTTGAAGATCCTCTAATCACTGATTCAAACACAAACATTTAGAATTAATAAACTCTATTATTTAACAGTGTCCCATGTTATTGTATAATCTATTAGAGCACAGTATGCGATTACATCTATTAACCGATTCAAATGATTACCAATACTCGAAATTTTTTTTCTTTTAAATCGTTTGTTTCGCGTACCGATGCAAATGTGGTGATTAATTGGTCATATTTGTAGTAGTGTACCTAGTTATGAAGGGATTAGTAACTTAATTGCTTATTGTTGAAAGCATGCATCACTATAGTCTGATTGAATGAATGATACTAACGTTAAGATAATTTGCCCGTCCATATATCCTACTCGTGTGAAAGATTGCAAATGTGGTGATGATACGAAATGAGTTGTGCAGCAGTGACACCACCAATGTGTGACTAAAGATGAAGAGAACGTTTGATATACACACACACACACACACATACATACATACATACATACACATACAAGCAATGCATAATAGCCACACATTTTTTGGGGGGCTTACGGCAGGGTTGGGGTGGGGTGCAGGGGTGGTTGTAGGGTGGGGGGTTTAGGGGGTGGATTAGGGGGGGGGGGTAGGAACCGTCAATTTTACGAATGGAGCACCGGAGTTGCCCCAAAAACGCAATGACACCGCTAGTGGCACCGTTCCCCGGTGGCACTAGAACCGGGCCGTATATATATATATATATATATATATATATATATATATTATATATATATATATATATATAATATATATATATATATATATATATATATATATATATATATATATATATATATATATATATATAATATATATATATATATATATATATATATATATATATATATATATATATATATATATATATATATATATATATATATATATATATATATATTATATATATATATATATATATATATATATATATATATATATATATATATATATATATATATATATATGATATATATCAGATGGGATTTAGGGATTTTAGAGAGAGAGGGGAGGGTGGCGATCCTCTCCGGCAACAGGCCTGGAACCTTGGCCGATCTAGATACTATGGCGAGCCAATCTATTCTCGCCCAGCGAGTCTCCAGTATAATAGGGTTTGGAAGAAATCGGAGAGACGAAGATACTGGAAGCGCCGGAACTCGGGTCCAAAAGTCAGTGCAGATGGTCTGGTTACACTATCAATAGAGAGCAAAGATTTTGAACTTTTAGCTGAAGGGCAGTGCATCAGGATTTCAGAATCCAAATCAGGTAAAACACGATTCTTAACAATCTCTTGGGCTATTGCACACTAGTTGATCGATAATATTACTAGGCGTGATTTCTCAAATGAAAATTGGGAAATATCTAGATACGATGGGGATTTTTCTGTCAAAGTTTCTTGGGATTCAAATCGTTTTGGACATTTTGCACGCCTAGCGTCAAAAACAGGGTCTTCGAGTAATCAGATTATCATCCCTGCGGGTTTCTACTTAGAAGGGCTAAAACTTTTCAGTAAGGGTCTGTATGAATTAGTGAGGAACTCGAATGGATTTAGCAAGCACCTGCCACAGCCACTGCAAAATGTTTTTCAAGAAAGTCTTGGGTCGGTTAAAGCTTGCAAAGATGAGGGGTGGAGATGTTATCATGGAGTTTCTTCTGATGCTAGATATGATGAAGAACAGAATAATATTGAAAGCAGGCTAATTATAGACCTCACTATAGAGAAAGAGATGGAAAGTTTGCAAAGGCCCACACCATTGGCAGAGGTTCCTTTAGACCAGGGCTGTCTGGATATATTTCATCAAGTTATCAAGGATAACATTAACCTCTTCAGGAAATCAATTGCTAGCAAACAGTTTTTGGATGCTCTCAACAAAGGACAGATCCTCAATTACTCAGAGGAAGTCGTTAAGGGTTACAAGAGAGGCAATCAAAAGTTTTGAGTATATTGATGCAACAACTATGGAAGGTGCAAGGTATCCGGTGTACTTTGCTTATGCGAAAAAAGATATGAATGTCGTTCTAGCTCATTTATGCGGAGAACAGGATTGAATAGGATTACATTCTGGGCATGGGTCATTTTCAGTTTCTTGGTCCTTTTTTTTTTTTTTTTGCTGTTTTGGTCCTCCAAAGGGAATTGACCTAGGGGTTTTGATGAACTGGGCAGCAGTTTTCTGTTTGATTTTTTAGGTTTGTTGCAATTGTTGGGTTTTGAGCTTCATCAGCAAGGGTCTGTCTGAATTAGGGGACCTGATGGAGGTTGATGAAGGATAGCCATCTATCTCTTAATGGATAGAAGGAATCTAGTTTAGGAAATTAGAGGTCGACATACCTCGTGATGGGATTCTCTACAAGGGGGCTATCAATCCTTGCTGGTCTTTCTAAATTTACTGGCGAAAGGAACCTGCTCCTTGCTGGATGGCTCACAAAAACATGCTTCGAGCTAAGCAAAATTTTAAAGAGATGGAAGACATTGTGGGTCTCCAAAATTCATGATCTGATGGGTAATTGAGGCAGATTCCTAGCCCTTTCTTTGTGCTCTTTTGTTTTGCTTTGTCTTGGTTGGTTTTTTTTTGTTGTTTTGGTATGTTCTTTCTACTTTGGGACAGCTTGTAGGGACCCGTCCCATCCCTCCCCTTGTACTATTTCCTTCTCCTTTTCAATAATATATATATATATATATATATATATATATATATATATATATATATATATATATATATATATATATATATATATATATAATGAAAAGGATATTTATTTAACGAATAAAAGGAAGAGTTACATCTGCCGTAATGGCTCCTTTGACAAAGGTGGGAAGAGTGGAAAGAGAGATACAAGATGAAAAAACATAGTGTTTGTTACTCCATCTTGCTAAAGTATGTGCTCCCAAATTGCCTTCTCTCAGGATGTGTCTGATTTTGGTACCTTGTTGTTGTGACGCTTCATAGAGGCGGATCCAGAGGTCGGGAGTTAAACCCGGGTTTGAATGTTTGTGTATACCTTTGACGGTGATCTCCAAGCCCGAATGGGCCCAAATATTTTCCGAGAAGTGTTTAGCCCATGTTAGGCCCAATAGTAGACCCATTGCTTCTCCTTCCAGGGGGTTAGTTACGCAGAGTTTCCAGGTACTTGCCGCCATAAATTTTCCAAGTCCATTGCGCAGGATTGCGGCGCTGAGCATTCTGCCATTAGAGACGGAGATGTCTGTTGAGAGATGAAGGCAGTCTTCCGGAATGTTAGTCCATCTGTGGATTTTGGGGTGGTGTGAGAGCGGTTGAATCAACGTAATTTCCTCTGGGAGTCTCCAGGTTAGTGGTTTCTTCAGTTTTTTTGGAGCTCTGCTGACGATCCAAGTTTGGAGATGACCCACACATTCCTGTATTAGTTTCCGATTGCACCAGTGTGAGTTATTGTGAATTCTTCTATTCCTTTCTTTCCAGATATTATGGAGAATGATTCCTGGTAGGATGCCTTTGATCCAATCCAGAAGGTTGGTTGTTTTGAAATTGGCCCACCAGCTTTGAAGGTATGTGTTTATTCCATGAAAGGGTTGCCATGGTATTTTGAATATCCATTCAAAGTATTTCCAGATGTGTCTTGAGTAGGTGCATTGAATTAATGTGTGGTATGCCGAGTCTTCGTTGTTGTAGCAAAGAGGGCAAATGGAGGGGAGGCTAGTATTGCCAAATTTAGTGAGGGTAGTGGGGAATGGGAGTAGGTTGAGGTATAATCTCCATTGGAAAAAGGCCACTTTAGGAATCTGCTTGGACTCCCAGATGATCTGGAGTGGGAGGATTGGTTCCTCTTCCTCCAGGAGCTGGATAATATTAAATGCTTCCTTGAAACTGAGGTCTTTGATCTGTTGAGTACTCCACTGCAAGTATTCTTCAGTATCTGCAAAAAAATGGTTAGTAGCGGTAGGATGAACAGAACAAATTCTTTTCCAAATTGTTGAGTCTATTATCTGGGGCTGGAAGTTGTTCATTCTAGGATATCTGGCTCTCATGAATTTACTCCAAAGGGTGTTATTGGCATGATATGTCCACCAAAGTTTGAGGCTGTAGGCCTCTTGCACCTTGCTCAAAGAAGATCTAACCCCCAGACCACCTCTATCTTCTGGCTCACAGATTCTGTCCCAGGAGGCCCAATGGTAGTTTTCTTTGGAATTGTTTTCTCCCCAAAGAAAAGTGCACATTTTATTGTTTAGGAGGTTAATGACAGATTTGGGGATTTTGTTGATGGCAATGGTGTGAAGGGGGATGGAATTGAGGACATGCTTGATGAGGATAAGCCTTCCGCTGTGGGAGAGTTGTCTTTTATACCATCCTTTAAGCTTTTTGTCAAAATGCTCAATTAGGTCCTTACAGTAAGGACTTCTATTGATCCCTTTGAAAATTTGAACTCCCAAGTATTTAAAGGGTTGATGGCCCAAATTCATGCCCAGTAAATCTGAACACTTTTTGATTTTGAGGGGTGAGGTTTTGGGGGGAGGGTAGAAACTGCTTTTTTCAAGATTGATCCTTTGACCTGAGACCTCTTCGTAGGACTTGAGAAACTTACTGAATCTTTGGAGGTTACTGGAGGCACCATTAAGAAAGATGATTAGGTCATCTGCAAATGCTAGGTGGGAAATAGGGAGGTAGTGTCTGCCCATTTGGAATTTCTGGATAAAGTTACTATCCATCTTTCTTTTGAGGGTTCTGCTGAAACCTTCAGAGGCAATGATGAAAAGGAGTGGTGATAATGGATCTCCCTGCTTGAGACCTCTAGAAGGGGAAAAGGGTTTTGTGGATTTTCCATTAATGTTGATTTCAATCCTGGAGCAGGAGAGAATATTGGTGATGAGCAAGATGAATTTGGGACTGAATCCAAAAGCACCCAAGATGTCCTTAAGATAATTCCAAGAAACCCTGTCAAAGGCCTTAGACATGTCAAGTTTAATTGCAAGGTTGCCTCCTCTACACTTGTGTGGCAGACCATGAAACATTTCTTAGGTAATGAGAATTTGGTCATGGATGAGTCTTTCCTTAACAAAACCCCCTTGTTCAGGGCTGATGAGTTTAGGAATTATGGCTGAGAGTCTGTTGACCATGATCTTAGAGAATAATTTGTTAACAAAGTTGGAAAGGCAGATGGGTCTGAAGTCTGTAAAGGAGGTAGCATTTTCTTTTTTTGGGATGAGGATAAGGGTAGAGGTGAAAAGAGGTTTAGGGGGGTGATGCCTAGGAAGAATTCTTGGCAAGCTTTCCAAACATCCACTTGGATAATATCCCAACAACTTCTAAAAAAATGGCCTGAGTAACCATCTGGACACGGGGAGCTGTCAGGGTTGAGGTCCCACACAGCTTCTTTCACCTCTTCAAGAGAGGGGAGGGAAGTGAGGAGGTTGTTATCAGCAGGGGTTAGGAGGGAGGGAATGTTGGAGATGAATTCAGCATGAGGATGACTGGGTTCTTCTGTAAACAGGCTGTTAAAGAAATGTAGGGCTTCATCTGAGATGTCCTGCCAGGTGGTTAACCAAGAGTTATCCTTTCCTTTAATACTGCCAATGGATTGTTGCATCCTTCTATGTCTCACAAATGCATGGAAGAATTTGGTGTTAAGGTCCCCCTCTTTGACCCATTTTAAGTTTGACTTCTGTTTCCAGTAGGAGTATTCTCTTGCTACAAGCTTGTTGAGTTCACATCTGGCCTGTTGTAGGAGATTGTCATTCTCTTCTGAGGGGTCAGAGGTAAAAGCAATTTCAGCTTCTACTAGGAGGTTTTCATGGTGTTCCCTGTCTTTGAAGATGTTCCCAAATGTGGATTTGTTCCAATGCTGCAGAATGGACCTGATATTGTTCAGTTTTTGGGATAGTCCTCGCATTCCCCCTCCTTCATATGGACCCCAATTTTGAAGGATTAGAGGATGGAAGGTATGGTGGAAGACCAGCAGTTGAGGAATTTGAAAGGAGAAGGGCCATTGAAAATAGGGGACAAGAGCTTAAGCAGAATGGGGGAGTGATCACTGTTACCATGAGGCAGGTGTTGGGAATTAATATGAAGGTTGAGGTCTTCAATAGCTGAATTGTAGAAAATTCTGTCTAATCTTCTCCAAACTTTTCCAAGGCTTCTATTTCCCAACCAAGTGTAAGGTGACCCAGAGTAAGGGGGGTCAATCAGCCCATTTGAGTTTATACAGTGGTCAAACTCACTGATGCTAGCTAGGCAGGGAGAGCTTTTGCCTTTATGGTGGTTTATAGAGCTGATGGCATTAAAATCACCTCCCATGATCCAGGGGGAATGAGTGGACTCTGCTAGGTTGGAGATGGTGGTCCAGAGCTCTCTTCTTTCTTCTTTGGTGTGGAGGCCATAAACAACTGAGATGATGCAGGGGGAGTTGGGGGAGAGGATGAGAAGTGGAGGGTTCCAATTTGGGGGGAAGATGTAATAGGGACAGTGGGGGCTAGGGTGAAGAAGTCTGATTTCCAGAAAGTCCATACTTTGTTGTTGCATAAGGACTTAGAGGAATCAAACCCCAGTTTAATATGGTAAGTAGCAATATTGTTGAGGCTGCTTTTAGGTTCAATAATGGCTAGAAAGTTGATGTTTAAGTCTTTGAGGAGAAAAGATAACCTTGGGAGGTTTTTAGCTATACCTTTGATATTCCAAAAAAGCAAATTCATTGTGACAGTAAGCTGAAAGAATTGTGTGTAGAGGATTTCTCTTGTAATCTTGTTGACCTTCTAACTCTTGGGTTTTCTCTTTTGTTATGTGCAGGGGTGAATGAAGTCTCTTCATCAGAGTAGTAGGACAGTTCCTGCCTTGGGTTCTTTTTTATGAGAAGGTCATCAAAAGCTGAGGGGGCTTCACTGGATTTCATTTCCTTGAGTATGTGTTAATCTCTTCCTTCAACCAGGAGGCAAAAGAGGTTTGAGAAGGTCTCTTGATGAAATCTGATTTCAAAAGCTGACTGCTCAAGTTCAGTGTTGAGTGGTGAATGTTCTGAAGAAGGCTTAGGAGGAGAGGGGGATAAAGTGAGGGGTTCCAGGGTGGTTGTGAAAGAAGGGTTGCTAGTGGGTACAGGAGTGATGGTAGAAGGGTTAGAAGTGGTTGGAGGATCAGATGGCATGGCACAAGGTAAAAGGGGGGGTGTGGATTTTTCTGGTATAGATGGAGAATGATTTTGGGCTTGTGAGGTCTGTGTGGCAGTGGGCTTTGAAGTGAGAAGGGTAAGAGGTTTATTGGGCTCGGTGGAATTATTTCCAGGGGGGATGGAATCTGGTTCTGAGTGGTGGGAAGATAAGGGGCCAGGGGGAGTTTTAGCTTTATATGTTTGCCCTGGTTTAGTAGTAGGGTCAGAGGTTTGCAGGGTATTTGGTTTTTTGTTGTTTGGAATGTTGGGTTCCCCCATAGTAGGCTTTGTGTAAAATTTGCAGGAATTTTCATGTCTATCAATCCCCCTGCAATGTTTACAGTAATTGGGCAGGTTTTCAAAGACGGCTTGAAGAAGGATAGGTTGGTCACCATTTTTGATAAAGAAGTTGTTTTGAAAGCTTTGGGACAGGTCCATTTCAACACAAAATCTAGCAACAGAGGGTCTGCTAAAGCTTTCAGTAGTGGCATCCACTTTAAGAGGTTTCCCAAAGATTTGAGCAATAGAGAGGAGGGCCCTTTATATATATATATATATATATATATATATATATATATATATATATATATATATATATATATATATATATATATATATATATATATATATCGCTCCTTTAATACTCCCTCCGTCTCTAAATAAACTTCCGTTTTTGACTTTTTGAAGATTTAAGGGAGGGATCTTTTGTGTTGACTTTCCAAAAATATCCTTGATGTGATGTGTAAAAGTAAGATGTGATATATAGATTATTAGTAAAAAAGTATGATGTAATAAGTAGGGTATGAAAAAGTAAGGGGTAAAAGGGTTTTTTAAGAAAAAAAAGAATTTTATTTGGGCACAAAGAAAAAACGAAAGAGGAAGTTTATTTAGGGACGGAGGGAGTAGAAGATTTAGTCACCATATATAAACTTTACCCTTTCCCTTGTGTACAAGACTCAATAAGGAAGGTTTACATGGTAGGTAGCTAGTGGGAGGGGGAGGCCCCGGGTGGCTTATTAGGTGCCCCTGCCAAAATTATTACTATGCCCCGTCCATCAAGTAAATTCTTCACACATAAACCAGCTCACAAAGGAGGGGTATTTTGATCTTTAGAAAGCATGCTTTAGGGTAAGGTTGATTAGCTTTTTGATGTACCGAGTAATAATTTATTCGTAATTTTTTAACATGCTGCAATCTAAATATTTACGAGTAACTTTTAACAGTTATTGTTAATCTATTCTTAACTTCTTACTTAAATTTTGTTGCTCTATTGAACTACCCCGGAGTTCTAGTTTAACTTCTCAGTTAATGTTTATTGAACATTTTCAATTTTTAGTAAGAACTAAATACGCATGAATGACCATAGAATGGAGTTTTATTTAGGGTTTGCCAAATTTGCCGCTTTGTTCAAATTTGATTTTTAGAAGAGAAGTGATTTAGTTGTTCTAACATCCGCATGTAATATGTAGGCGTATTTATTTTATTTTAATTCGTTGGACGTAAAATCTTGAAAGGCTCATCAACATTACAAAATATGGAGTATTAAACTTTTCAAATTTAGTCCACAAAAGCAAAGTGGAACTAAGGTCCACCAAAAAGTATCTCTATGTCTTCTAGATGAAATATATTTCGATGATGAAAAAATTCAAATCACTAAATTGTCCACCTAATGTATTTCATATACTCTCTGTTCCTAAATAACTTACACACTTACCATTCAAAAATGCAGGATTTTTTATTTATTAGTGTATTTTATTAACTATTTAACAAAATAAAATATTTTTGTCATCTCCTGTTTTGTACTCTCTATAACTTTTGATATTTTTTAAATATGTAAGTTTTACTTTTTATTTATATACGACACTTTAAATAAAATAAATTGAAAAAATTTGACATTTTACTTTGATTTGTGTAAAGTGTAAATGATTTAGGGACGGATGGAATATATATAAGGGGAACCTTCAATTCATGATCTAATATGGAGTATAACTAATTATTACTCCCTCCGTCTCATAAAACATTTCTCCTTTATTTTTTTATCCGTCCCACAAAACACTTCTCATTTCTATTAAAAAGTCACTTTTACCCCTTACTTTTTCATACCCTAACTATCACATCATACCTTTTTACTAATAATCTATCCATCAAATCATACTTTTACCCATCACATCAAAGGACATTTTTGGAAATTCAATACCAAAATACACTCTTCTTAAATCCCTTCTAAAAAACAAAAGTCTCATGTTTCATGGGACGGAGGGAGTATTAAATTATATCAAGGTATAGGAGTTCATTATCTATCTTTCTTAAACAAACTCGCTCATTTCTTTTGATAGTGTGCAACCGCCGGTCTTCCTCATCGATGGTCGACTGTCATAGATCATGACCACGTCGTCCATTATCCTTCTCCTTTTCTCTCCAAAAAGTTTTGAGTGCGTCTAACAATCGCGTCCTTTACCTTATTCCCCGACCCCCTCTTTCTCTCTCCAAAAAACCGTGTGTGTGGTCGAAGAATCGGAAAAGAACAGTGAAGGTAAGAAAATGGTTCAAAAGGATCAAAAGAAACTCCTCGGTCCTCACCCCCGCTCTAATCGCCAAATCTCTCGCAAAAACAGCTAATATAACATTCTTTTAGGCGTCATTATCAGTATCACGAAAGCACTTCCATTAGCTCCTTTATCATACTTTTGTTCTAAGCTGCTCTTCGTTCTCAATGACCAATTTCCGGGAGAATAATAGAAGTATTAAAAATATTATGGAGTATATAATGACTAATTTTCATACTCCCTCCGTCCCATAAAACATTTCCTGTTTCAAAAATGGCACGCCTTTAAAATGAGTAATTTTAGTGTTATTTTTTAATTATGACTAATCTATTCTACACATCTCATCCTACTCTTTTATAAAATAAGGAGGGCAAAATTAGAAAATAACACCAAAATTACTCATTTTAAGGGCACGCGTTTTTTGAAACAGGAAATGTTTTATGGGACGGAGAGAGTATTATTCTAGTTTAATTTGCATATGTTTTCACCACATTTATTTTTCGTATTTTATTTTTTATTCTTACTTTAGATAAAAATGAGTAGATATTCCTTATATATAAGGATAAAACCTTCGTTATTAAATAAAACGAATTATTACTCCTTATCAAATTATATATCAATCAAAATTATCTCTTAAAGTCCTACAAATCTACAATAGCCGAACTACACGTAGGGTCTGTTTGGGAATAGCGTTAGAGATTAGCGTTAGCGTTTTGAAAAGGCTATCTACGGTCAGCGTTTAGCGTTAGCGTTTTCAAAGTAATCTGCACCGTTAAAATTTTATCCAAAACGCTAACGCTAATCTCTAACGCTATTCCCAAACAAACCCATACTCTTCATCCGGTAACTTACTCTTTGGTTCTGCCCCTAATCTATCCGTATGTAATTTTAAAAATTTTCTCTTTCCTCGTTTAATTCCCTACCCTACTTAGGGATTTGAATATTGTAAGTACATCGGATCTCACTGAACCATAAGTCACTTTACGCTCCTAAATTAAAGTAGTTCCTTCAAATATAAGAGGGGACAATTTGGAGAAATTTTCAAGTATTTGAAATGTTTATTAAATAAGGCTGAAATTTCAAATTTCAATGACTTCTTGTGCAGTAGTACTGCTTAGCTTCTTTGTCAAATTATCCTTCCTTTGAAACTGAAATTTTATTTCCTCTTTATGCACCGATCAAAAATCATAGGGATCTAGGGAGCACTTTTGAAACATATTGTGATCTAGTAAGTGAAGGGAAGAAAGGGAATACATTTTTTTAAAGAGAAAAATGAAAAATGAACGGTATGCTAGAGTTTTTGCAGGAAAAGTCACCGGAGGGCTCTCTGTGTATCAATTGGAAAATATTGTGACCTCATAAGCACATAAAATAATTGAGGGACTTGAGGAGTACTTTTAAAGAAAATATAGACCCCTATTAAGATTTTTTTCCCAAAAAAAATGAACCCCATGCTCGACCGTCTCCCTTTGTCGAGTCAACTGTGTTACGCCCTCCGGGGATAAGATGTTAGGTTTAGACTCGATTATGGGTGTGAGTATTTGGTCCGCCCCAAGAAATAGCGGGTTGGGCTTGGATTTGTGTGGCATGGGCCGGGCCTACTTGTAACAAACAAAAGCCAGCAAACTTAGCTTGAGGGTCGGGGGGTTCTATGTTCAATCCCGCGGCCCACCCTAAACCAATAATAATAATAACTAACAACAACAACAACAACAATGATGATGATGATGATGATATTGATGATGATGATGATAATGACAATGATGATGATAATGACAATGATGATGATGATAGTAACAATAATAATAATACAAATACTAATAATAACAACAATAATATTAATATTATAATAACAACAATAATATTTATTTTACAATTATGTTAAGGGATCACGAGAATCCCAGGTAACGGATTACCGCTGACTTGTAAGAAGTCTAGAGGGAGAAATTGGATTCTTAGAGTGAGTATGTTGTAGTATTAGATGAGTTGATTGTTTGTCCGCTCCATACCCCTCCACAATGTTGGAGGGGTAGAATTTTTAGACGGGGGGAGCTTATTCCCCAAATCTCTCTACTTTTTGTGCATTGGCCACGTAGGTTCATAATTAACTTTGATAGATATTTATTGTTATTCGGTTCGGCCCAACAGACTGGGCCGATTGCCGATCCATAACATACAAACAAGAATTATTGGCATTCAATCATCGCGCACGTTAAGCCGATCTTACTTCATGGCCAACCCTGGCCCTTGATAGGGTCCTTTTCTTTGTTTTTTGAGGTCTTCTTCCATGAACTGAATACCCCGTTCCTAGGGTACCTCTTATGTAAACACGCATGCATACTTCTGAGGAGAAAATGGAAAATTATAGTTTTAATTAATCAAATGAACATATTTTAATTATTGTTTAATGCACATTGATAATACTATTTTCAAAATAATAATACTCCGTAATAACATTAAATTATCACACAATTTGAAACACGTTGCAGATAATAGTCGTTACGTTGATAGTTTATTCATCTTAACTTTGATACTTCCTCTGTCACAATTTAAATCACTTTTTTTAGTTTACGATGTTTTACTAAAATTATTTTTAAATCTTTTTACATGAAAAATGATGCAGAATTAAAAAATAAAAATTGCATACTTAAAAACTATCAAAAATCTAAAAATTTATTGGTGACATGATTATATTATTTTATTAAATGACTAATTAAAATAAAAAAGAAAGTAAATGAAGTTTGTATTTTTTTAAAATTTTTTTATTATGAATGCGGGCCGTTCTCACTTGAAACTCGTGTGCAAGTATTATAGGGATTGTGTTCAAATTTTAGTTGTTAGAGTCGTTATGCCAGTGGCAGGCCTAGACTCTCAAAGGAGCGGTGTCAATAGTGACAGAGCCAGAACCTCACAAGCGGGCTGTAAAGCACATTAAGAGAGTTCGAAGGTAACACCCATATTTTTTTTACAAACACAATTCAATATGAAATGAAAAAAAATAATAAATTTTATCTTTAACGTTTAAATAATAATTCAAAATACATAATTAAATGTCATTATAATTAATTATAAAAATTATAAAAAAATGACAGCAGTATCAAATATTGAACCTAATTAATACACATTACAATGTAGCTAATAACCAATTTTTATACAAACACAATAAGAAACGACAACAAACTAATAGATTTCCGCTCAAACTTTCAAATAATTCAAAATAACACAATTAAAAGGTATTATTATTATTTTTTGGAGTATTATTAATAATTATATAAAAATAAAAAAATTGCATGATACACAATATTGTTTTAAAAAAATTTCAATGGTATATATCCGTTGACACCATGAGACTCCCTGCGTCCGCCCATGTGCTATGTGCGTTGGAGGATATTTGGGCATAGAAAATTTCCGTAATGTAGTATCTCAGCCAAGTGCAAACTCAATTCAGCCCGTTATTTGATCCGGTCTAATTAGGTTTAACCAAATGATCATATTAGTTTGGGTTAAAGGTGAACCGGTACAAATTGAAATGATATGAAGGACAATGACAATCATGTATGTGTAAACCTGGAAGGACAAAAGTCACGTGGATTTGGGGTGGCCTGGGGGTACGGTTGACATCAATTGGCCAATGGATAAATCTTGTTTGGACAGCAACTAGAAAAAGGAAAAATGCTAGGATGTCACCACATGGGTGCTGCCATGGCTGCATTGCACAGACAAACACAGACGATAATTGTCTGTGTCGCACAGACAATTATCGTCTGTGTTTGTCTGTGCGAAGCATGGGTAGACTCATGGTAGCACCCATGTGGTGGCACCCTTATGGTCCCTAGAAAAATTATCAAAGTTGAACAAATTAATTAGGCAAAACTCCTACCTTCAAGGCATTTGCATCATCATCAACTTCCCAAACACTCATAAATATATTTTCAAGAATTTTTGAAGTTTTGCTTATTTTTATCTAAAGTTACATAACAGCCTTGGAGTTTTGTTTTTTTTTTTTTTAAATCTAAAATTACAGATTACATAAATCCTACTCTTATTATCGACTGCACTTTGTTTTATTTTTCCTATTTAAGTCAAAAACAAAATATCCCATCAATCTTATACCAAAGACCTTCTATCTCTTTTGTTGTCTTTTATTGGACATGATTTACGAATAAGTAGCATCATATCTTTTTTATTGGAAATTACTAATTGAATAATTTTCAAAGACCAGATTTAGTGGGTCCATTAAAATTAGTACAATTTTCACTTCCTAGGATCGGAAATAAAAATAATTAATGTATACACACTCCCCCTCCAACTAAGAAATTACATTTTCTTGGGCTTGCGAGCTTTGGTTTTTGACCTGTGAGTCTTGGCTTTTGGATTTCTGGCTTATCATTCAGGCATGCGTGCTTGGGTTGGTAGCCGTATGGCTTGTGTTAGTGGTGAGCAAGGAACGAACCGATCTCGATATTTCCCGAAAAAACCAAGAATATTGAACCAATAAAGTACCGAAAAGAAATCGAACCGTACCGAACGGTCGGTCCAATATTTGGGTACAGTACGAGATTACTTCTCATACCGAAATTCCCGAACCGAACATATATACTAATATATTATAAAAATAATAGTCTTTTTATTTTTCTTCATTAAATAAAAGATTTATATAGAAAATTTAGTTTAATTTCATTATGTTTATGTTGCACTTGAATAAGATTTTTTATTTTTTGAATGTTACAAATTAAGTTATTAAATTATATTAACACCATTTTGAATGTTACAAATTAGTATATAATGGAATATATAGATTTTATTTTTTTAAGTTACAAAAGTTAAATGATTTACAATATTTAAAAGACTTCTTTATAATTCACATTACTCGTATAAATTTGTGAAAATACTGTCTTCGTTGTATATTAGAATCTTCAAGTATTTATGATTTATTACTCTTGAAACTACATACATTTGTTCATGGCTAAAATATAAATAACATTAATCAAAACTTTGGTTAAAAAATTTGTTCAGAGTTAATTGTGTTGTTTTTTTCATTTTGTCAAATTGCTAATAAAGTGGAGATCTATATACTCCATAAAAACAAAGGAGCATTTATAAAAAGAAAATAAATTTCTTTGCAGTGATTCATTTTTAAGGAAAGCAATACTTGTAGTGTCTCTGTTTTATGTCTTTTTTGTTGGCATTTTACTCCTTTTTATTAACAATGTAATTCCGCGTAACATTTTTTGTCATTAATGGTAGTACAGGTAAATCACACAGTATTAACAAATTTCAATTATGGTAACTCCCAATTTCACAAATGGTAATTTTTAGTTTAATAATATAACATTTTTAAGTAATACCGTGTAACATTTTTTGTCATTAATAATAGTACACTGTAATTCACACGGTTTTAACAAATTGCAATTGCAATTATGGTAAGTCCCATTTGTTAATACCATGTAACATTATTGACATTTGTTAATGTAACAGAAATTACCATTTGTTAATACCACGTAATATTAATTGCCATTTGTTAATGACCCAACAATTACCATTTGTTAATACCGTGTAATGTTAATTGTCATTTGTTAATACTGTGTAACATTAATTGACATTTGTTAATGTAATAAAAATTACCATTTGTTAATACCATGTAATATTAATTCCATTTGTTAAAATTTTCTTTTTTGCGAATCTGGATTTAAAATTGTTTAACTTTCCTTTTTAATTATTTCGAATTATATTAATCACGTTTAGTATTATAACTTACAAAAAAAAGAAATACCGTGTAATATTAATTGCCAAAAAAAGAAATACCGTGTAATATTAACTTACCATTTCCTTTTTAATTATTTCCATATTATATTAATTGCGTTTATTATTATTATTATTATTATTATTATTATTATTATTATTATTTCTTAAAATTTCCTATTTTGCGAATCTGAACTTATAATTGTATAACTTTCTTTTTAAATTATTTCCAATTATATTAATCACGTTTAGTATTATAAGTTACCAAAAAAATAAATACCGTGTAATATTATTTTCTAGAAAATTAAAAAGAAATACCGTGTAATATTAACTTACCATTAATTTCCTTATTATTTATTATGGTTAGTACGAGTGTAATATTAATTACCATTTGTTAATACCGTGTAATATTAAGTATCATTTGTTAATGACCCAACAATTACCATTTGTTAATACCGTGTAATGTTAATTGCTATTTATTAACACCGTGTAACATTAATTGACATTTGTTAATGTAATAAAAATTACCATTTGTTAATAACGTGTAATATTAATTCCATTGGTTAAAATTTCTTTTTTTGCGAATCTGGATTTAAAATTGTTCAACTTTCTTTTTTAATTATTTCGAATTATATTAATCACGTTTAGTATTATAACTTACCAAAAAAAAGAGATATCGTATAATATTAATTGCCAAAAAAAGAAATACCGTGTAATATCAACTTACCATTTTCTTTATGTTATAACAGTACTGTGTAATATTAATTGCCAAAAAAAGAAATACCGTGTATTACCGTGTAATAACAGTACGAGGTTACTTCTTATACCGAAATTCCCGAACCGAACATATATACTAATATATTATAAAAATAATAATCTTTTTATATTTCTTCATTAAATAAAATATTTATATAGAAAATTTTAGTTTAATTTCATTATGTTTATGTTGCACTTGAATAAGATTTTTTTTTTATTTTTTGAAGATGAGTATAAGTGTATTAACAAATATTTGAAATAATACTTTGTTATCACTCGTTTGCTTTAGTTTGTGAAATATAAACTAACTTTCATAAGCATTTCTTGTATTTTATTTTTTCATTTTTAAATTTTTTTATTTTTCTTTGGTTAAATGTACTTTCAATTTTTCAAAAATAAAAGGTTTTGTTGCATTTTATGATTTAACTAGGTACGTATATATTCATCTCGATTCATACCGAAACCGATACCAAACCATTCCGAACCATACCGAACCGATGTTTCGGGATCGAGATCGGTACAACGTAAAATCTCATACCGAACCAAAATATTTGGTACGGTATCGATACGAGCTAAATACCGTACCATGCTCACCCCTAGCTTGTGTGCCTGTTCTCAATTGGGTTGATGCTTCAATCTATATGAACATTTTCGTTAACTCGTGTAAACCTATTTTATTCTTGCATTCATTGTAATTGGGTTTTAATAATATTTAAATGTCACCCAAGAGAAAGAAATTCCATTATCTTAGTTTAAATACCCCACAATAAATTTTAAATCTCGCTTATTTCTTAGGGAAAATAAATGAGAAAATATGTGGCTCACAAAACATACATTTTCTAAACAATATTCAATCATAAATGTTTTAAAGGGAGCCCGCCCCCTCACTATCAAACAAAATATATGGTGGCACGCAATTTATTTTTGTCACAAGTGAAAACTTCATTTTGAGATGCAGAAGATGAGATGAAAGAGTGTGTGTGCATCCATCCACCAGGAGACGGAGAAAAGAGAAATGGAGAGGAAGATGTTGAGGCGGGAGGGGATGTGACAGTGAAAAGAGGTTGCAAAATTTGCTACAGCGGAAGGGCGGTCAGTGGTGTTGACATGTGATCACATACAGGCATGATTGACTCCTACATTAACTTCGTCAGATTTACTTTCTCCTCTCCCTCCCTCCCATCCACAATAATTTGTACACTATTAAAAAATAAAAACTCTATGATTAAAATCTACTCACATAAAAGGTTAAGAGGGTGTTTGGGAGTGCGGTGAGTTATGTAAAAGTAGAAGTCATAATTTAGAAGCAGAAAGCATGTATTTGTAGCTTTGCTAGAAAGCACTTCTAAAGTCATAATTTATAAGCTAAAGCAGATTAGCAAATATTTAAAATTGTGTTTTAGTAAAGTAGAAGCTATAAGTTATTTTTAAATGCAATCCCAAACACCCTCTAAGAGGGTGTTTGGCAGTGCACTGCTTTTAATAATTTAGCTTCTACTTTGAGTGGAAGTGATTTTACTCTGTTTGACATGTCAGCTTCTGCTTTTAACCACCACTAATTTGTACATAGAACACCGTTTCAGAGAAGTAGGTATGAGGTGCTTTTGCTTTCAGCTTTTATGGAAATCACTTTACCCACAAGTTAATTACTCCCAAACACCCTCTAAATCTTGTACTTTCTCTGTTTCAAATTTATATTTTTATTCCGAAAAATGTTCAAAATTGTATCTGTTTTTTTTACAACTTTTTATTTGTCTGTTTTTATAGATTATTTGATAAAATAAAATATTTTAGTGACTTTTTTTTTGAACAACTTTTGACGCAGTCTTTAAATATATGAATTTTATTTTTAATTTTTTTTATCAATCTTTAAATAAAATGAGTTGAAAAAAGCTAAAATTACACTTCGTTTTAATGTGGTAAACATTTTGGGATAGATGGAGTATTTAAAAACAGTTATTGAGATGACAAAATAGTAACTATGAATAACAAAATACGGATATTGCACTACAAGAATATGCCGAATCTGCCACGGACAAATTTCATCGCAGATTTGAGAAAACCGTAGTAGATCCAATATTTTGCGACGAAACTGCAACAGAAACAAGCCGTCGCAAAATAGTCGTCACCTGACTAAAATCTGCGATGGGAACACCTGCCCGTCGCAGATCTGCGATGGACCTGCAACGGATTTGAACTTACCGCAACCGGGCTTCTCTGGACGGATCTAGCATTTTCCGTTGTAGATCTGCGACAAGTTCTTTGAAAAAATGATATTTTAAATCTCCGTCGCAGGTCTGTTGCAGAGAGGGAAATGTAGAACTAGCACCAGGCTATTCTGCTGATCTGCAAAATCTAAAATAACAACAAAATACAATGCAACTTAACAAAACACAAAATACCATTCACAGGGGGTTCACGAGGGGGTGGAATAACGGAAAACACATCCTCAATAAAACCACAGTTTTTTTAAAATATAAGCGTCAAACAAATTCCACTTTGTAAAGTAGAACAAGTACAAATATTTAAGCTCATTTAATGTATGCATAAAGACCATTAAAGTCAAAGATTCTAATTCAAAGTGTTTAACAAATAGCCTTCGGTTGCCTTGATCCCCTCGCTCCATCATCGTCTCGAGGAGGGTTGTTATTACCATACAAGCTTTTTAGATCTTCTTGGATTGTTGTGAATTTAGAGGCTAGGGCTTCTACCTGTTCTTGGAGGCGTTTGTTTTGTTTTTTCAGAATCAGCATTTCACTTTTCTTAAGGGTAGAAGAGCTAGAGCAGCGATGGGTGGATGACGGCTTCAACTTTCTCATCTTACGTTCGTAGTCACCGACTCGTGGCACGTAATTCTTCATATTGTGGTCTCGGACTAGTGAGTACCAGATTTCATCATCGGTGACATCAAGCTCATTCTTTATAGCCTCATTGCAAAGAGCAATAAATCGAGCCTACTATAACACAACAAGGTCACCCAACTAGTTATATATTAACACCACAAACAACAACATAATGAACAAAAACAATAATTACACTACAACACAAGCACCAAGAATAATAATAACAATAATGACTTCAACAACTTTACCCAAGAGCTACATACTAGCAACATCAAGAACAATAACAAGAACAAAAATAAGAACAACAAGAACACTAATAACTAGAAGATTGTAGATTAATGAGACTAAAATCACCAGTAATAACATCTCCAACAAGTTACTAACCACATCACGAACAATAAGAACATCAATGAGACTAAAATCATCAGCAGTAACAACATCTCCAACAAGCTACTAAGAACATCATGAATAATAAGCTACTAAACCATCAATAACAACATCTCCATCTCCAACAAGCTACTAAATCATCATCAATAACAACACTAATTAAAAACTTCAATAACTTTAATAATTTGGTCACCAAAAATAACGTGAAGCATTAAAATGACACTTACCGAGAGATCAGCATCACTCAGATCAACCCAGGTCTGCCCATCATGTTTTTTGTCTTTGTATGGACGATGACTTCTTCCACCAAGATAGGCGCTCCTTTCTTTGCAGCCTATGATATTAAAATCATATATACATTAAACATTACATTCAGTTATACAAATAGGTGTCTCTTTATTTTATGCCAAATATTTTACCAATCGATTATAATTCTCAGGAAACAGGATCGTCCCTCTAGTGTATGTCCCAAGCGCAGGACCATCCTCTTTACCCCTGCCCCTATTATTTTTCTTCTATTGCTCGTATCCTGAAACTCCAAACCGCCCCAACCCTATTGACATTTACATTAGACAGTTAAACACTTTTTTAAAAAAAAATTAAAGTTTGTATTTTATAAATTAAAAATTTAATTACCTCCCTGAGCCTCTCAAAAGTAGCCACTTCCACCGTATTCTTTTTCACCCGACCGTCAGTCCTCTAATTGTACATGTATGCACTATACAAACCTGCATCCTTCATCTTCTCCTCATCTATCGTCGGACTCCATTTAACCTGGTTCTACATTCAAACCATAAGAAGATAATAAGTTTTTAAATACATTATTTACCTTTAATTTAGATCCACATCTTAAGCATATGTAAAACATAAAAAAACTTAAATTCCCAATAATAAAAATCCAGGTAAGAATCTAAGACGTCTTTCCATGTCTTTCATGTCGGATCTGTCCTCATGGAGAATGTATGCGTGATTTTCGCAGCACCAGCGAGTGTGATAACAATCTTGAAGATATAGTTATATTTATAATTCATTAAATTTACAAATTATTAGAAACTAAAGCATTAAATCATAATTAATAATGTTATCACGATCACGTACTCGTCATCCGAATTCACGTAAACATATTGACTGCCCTCCAGCTTGTCATCCTCATGCTGGTCGTCCTCATGATGCTCCTCCTCATTAAGC
The DNA here is from genome assembly GCA_003260385.1 of Cuscuta australis. Taxonomy (NCBI): domain Eukaryota; kingdom Viridiplantae; phylum Streptophyta; class Magnoliopsida; order Solanales; family Convolvulaceae; genus Cuscuta; species Cuscuta australis. The sequence continues at coordinate 526,135 of NQVE01000116.1, forward strand.
TCTTCCTCATGATGCTCCTCTTCATGCATCCGAGCCCCTACAAAAATGATTTCAATTTAAGTCAATAACACAAAATAGAAGTATTCATCTTCAAAACCTAAAAAAATAAACAAGCTAGAAGTACCAGTATCTGATGTCTTTGTAAGTGGAGTCGCAGGTGACCTCTGGGAACTGTTCAATGGTCCCGATGTTATAAAGGGCAACGAAATAAGAGTCCAAGAGAAACCCACCTCAGAGGAGTCCCCCCTAGAGGAGCCTGCCCCAGAGATTCTCGAATCACTAAATAGGTTTCACCGGACACGTTCCAATGCAGGAATCTGTGAGGGGTGGGAATCATCATTACCATTGCTCATCTACAAAAAACACAATAAATCTAAAGTTAGCTCATACAAAACAATCTAAAAGAATAAAGATAAATGAATTAGATATAAGAAAAAATAATATAACAATGGCAAACCATGTTGACTAGTCATTCAAAGGACTGGCTATTCAAAGTGTCTTCAATTTCTTCTTTCGAAGTGTCAGAGCTTAGTATTGGTTCCTCCCCTTCTTCGATGTGCAATTCATCATCAACAAAATTTTCATCTTCATCAACCGATAAAACTATTGTTTCATCATTGTTATGTTCGACTTGTATTATACTAGTTCTCTCGGTCTCATTTGCTTGTAAAGGTTCTTGATGCACATTTTCAGTTGGTTCGATGGAGTTTTCTGTGTCGATCCACCCCCTTTGTTGCACTTTGCACACTGCCACCCACTTACTCTTACTGTTTTGTGTGCATGGGTATTCAACATAGACAACTTGATTAGCTTGTGATCCAAAAATGAAAGATTTATAGCGATTAAACTCTCCTTTTTAAAGCACCTCAACCAAGCCATACTTATCGTGCACCTTCGTCCCACAATTCAAGCAAGGGTCAAACCATCGACACCTAAACTAGACACAGCGTTTTAGCGGCAACGTTGGATATTAAACTTCTAGTATTTCCTCTAATACTCCATAATAATCCCCATAATCTCCTGTTATAGACACCCCACAATTGTACATTGCACGATTTGACCTTTGTGTTGAAGTATGGAATTGATATCCATTAACGAAATAAATGGGGTAACACTTGACATTGGGTAAGGGTCCTCTAGATACATCCCTAATTATTTCAAGTACAAACTTATCATTTTCGGCATGTATTAAAAAAATTTGGAAAAATGATACCACTTGCATATGATTAAAAATAGGGGGCATATGTGTACTTCAATATAAATGGATAGAAACAAGACATTACATATTTTAAAAACGAAGATGCAAATGTCTCTTCCACGCGCTTCGATAAAGAATCATCACTTATTCCTGGATTAGCGTCTCTAATCTCATTTGAGTATAAGCTGAGGAGTTATTCTTAAATATTCCTACGTGTTTGTACAAACCAATATTCAAAATAATTATAAGACTTAAAATAATTACGTAATATAAGGATCAATCTCAGGGCAATTCAAGAGGACGTATGTGCGACTTTCTGCTCATCTAGAGTTAGCCGCCTATTCACTACAAGAAAATATCGATTTTGCAACCGAACAATTGCAACGGACGTATTTCCATAGCAGAACTGCAACGGTTATTTTATTTGCAACAGAATTTTTTTTGCAACAGATTGTTTGCAACGGAAAGTGAAAAAATGCGTTGCAATTATGGCGGGAGGTTGGCGCCATTTTTCGGGAACGTTATGCAACAGATTTCTGCAACGAGTTTTTGTTGCAGAGTATTCGCAACAGATTTCTGCAACGAAATTATCGTTGCAGATTATTAGCAACAGTTTTTTGCAACAAGCTTCTGTTGTAGAGTAATTGCAACATATTTTTACGACAGAGTTTCCGTTGCAATATTTTTGCAACGGATTTCTGCAACGATGTTTACGATGCATTTTATTTGCAACAGAGTTTTGCAACGGATTATCGTTGTAAAATGTTCGCAACAGGTAGGTGCAACAGAGTGTCCGTTGCAATTTTCCCGCTACAGCTTTTAAAGTTTTTTTAAAGAAATATTTGTACTAAATAGCAGTAAAACATAAGTCATTTCTCTAAATACCACTTAAATTGTTTTATTCCCTAAAAAGCACTAAATAATGTTCACAATGACCTGTGATGACAAATATTTACTTGAATAATGACTAATGGATAATAACTAATTAAAAATGCTACATTGAAAAAAACACATGTAGTGCTATATATTTTAGGAAAGTCATTATGTTTTAATGCTATTTACGTAAATTCCTCTTTTTTAAAAATAAGTTATTGAAACTAAAATATGAAACTAAAAGTAATATTTAGAAATGGCCTTAAAAAAGTAAATGATACTAAAAAATGAGTTATATGATTTAATATAAATTTAAATAAATTTGACCAGATCAATGTACTCATCTAAACATTTCATAAAATAACATAGTCGTCGTCATGCCACCTGTTTTGCAGAATTGGTTATATAATTTTGTATTATTGTATATATTTTATTTATAACTGTGACATTAATTTTAGTTTTGGCGAATTTATTAATCAGTGCATATTGTTAACTCGTCGGAACACAAATATCGATCAGTTGTTTTCATTATTGTAATTAATTAGATTATACAAATAATTGAATAAACCTTAATTATAAAAAGGAATAACCTAGCTAATTTATATAGGATGTGTGGAGTTTATGCTTGTTCAACAACATTAAAAATTTCACAGCGGGGGTCCGGGGGCGGCAGCCCCTGGCGGGGTCCAAGGGGCAGAGCCCCTGGCTGGGCCAGAGTTGTTGTTGTATGAAAATTCTTTGAATTTTTTTATTTGGAGTCTAAAATGAAGTCCAAAATAAATTGAGTAACTATATTCAATATAAGAGTAAATTTTTTTTTTATTTAATTTATCAAATAATAAAAGTAATCCTTTTAAAAAGGAACCTAAAAAAAGTAATCCTTTCAAATAATAAAAGCAACACTTACATTAAAAAACCTAATTAAATAAAAAAGCAACACACCCTCTCCTAAAAACGAAAACACCCAAACCCTCTCCCACTTCTTAATGGACTCAAACTGCCGACTCTTCCTCTTCTTCTCTCCGATCTACTCTTTGATCTAGTGCGGTCGATTCTCACAGGAAAGCAAGTACTCAATTTAGCTCCAATCAATTCCAATCAAGGTTGTGGTAAGTAATCCAATATTTGATTTCAAATTGTTGCCTTTATTTGTTTGGAATTTTAGTATTTGTGTTTCTATAGATTTGTGATTTTCGTAGACTTAGTTTTTGGATGCTACTGGGGCAGGGTGAAAGGGGTCTAAGTGTGGAAGGGTGGGCTGGAATTGACAGCTTTTTTATGTTGGGTCGAGAGTGGGAGGGTTGGGTCGTGATTGGGGTTGGGGGGGGACTTCGAATGGGTAGGGGCTATGATTTGGGGTGGGGGGGTGGGGGGTGGGGGCTGTGACTGGGGTAGGGCTGTGATTTGGGGTGGGGGCTGTGATTGGGGTGGGGTGGCTGGGCTTCGAATGGGTAGGGGCTGTGATTTGGGGTGGGTGGGGGCTGTGATTGGGGTGGCGGGGGGACTGGGGTAAGGGCTGTGATTTGGGGTGGGGGGGGGGGGGCTGGGCTTCGAATGGGTAGGGGCTGTGATTTGGGGTGGGTGGGGGCTGTGATTGGGGTGGCGGGGGGACTGGGGTAAGGGCTGTGATTTGGGGTGGGGGGTGGGGGGCTGTGATTTGGGGTGGGGGGGAGCTGGGCTTCGAAAATTTATTAACGTGTTTTATCAAAATTTATACACTCTTATGTGTGTGTGTATCATTTTAGTTGGCATAAGGATGAATGATTTTTTGGAAGACCGTGAATGGATGTATAACCCATACGATATGAATGGGCTTCTTAAGAAGGATTGGGTTCTCCAAGTTGGAAAATGGGTGGAGCACTATGAGTCACACCCAAACGTCGACAGAGTACGAGGTGTTATGCGTTGTCCGTGCAAGAAGTGTAAGAACACTAAATACTTGAAATCAGAAGAAATAACAGAGCATATTCTCCGACGTGGATTTATTGATAATTACTACGAATGGGTTTGCCATGGAGAGGAACATGGAGATTACATCACCCCTCCACGACGTAAAGTTGCACGTACACAAATTGCTGATGAAGATCAAAACCATCTAAATAGACAAGAATATGTGGAGATGGTACATGATGCCGCTGGACCTACTCTTCGTCATGTTTCTGATGAGGAACCGAATGCTGAAGACAAAAAGTTTTCTAAAATGTTAGAAGCGGGAGACAAGGATTTATGGGAGGGTTGTACCAAGATGTCTCAGTTGTCTACAGTGGCAAGATTACTAAACATCAAAGCCGATCATAACTTGTCTGAAAGATGCTTTGATACAATATGCCAACTATTCAATGATACTCTCCCTGAAGACAACTCGATGGTGAAAAGCTTTTATGAGACCAAAAAGCTAATTGAAGGTTTGGGTCTCCCCGTGCAAAAAATAAATTGTTGCATTATGGGTTGTATGTTGTACTGGGGAGAGGATGAAGGGCGTACCACGTGCAAAGTTTGTGATAAGCCTAGGTATAAGGACGAGAAATCAAAGATCCCACATAGACAAATGTTTTATTTTCCTTTGACACCAAGGTTGAAGAGATTATACATGTCAAAACGCACAGTAAAACATATGAGCTGGCATGCTGACCATGTCCATGAGAATGTTGGTGAAATGTGTCATCCTTGTGATTCAGAGGCATGGAAGACTTTTGACAGAAGAAATCCTGAATTCGCTTCAGAAGTGCGTAATGTACGACTTGGTTTGTGCACCGATGGTTTTCAACCGTTTGGTCAGTTTGGTGCTTCATACTCATCTTGGCCAGTAATGGTGACTGCATATAATCTCCCTCTGAATATGTGTATGAAAGACGAGCACATTTTTTTATCCATGGTTGTTCCCGGGAAATCAAATCCAAAACAAAAGATTGATGTCTTTTTGCAACCCTTAATTGCAGAATTGAAAAGTCTTTGGGTGGAGGGTGTTGACACTTATGATGTCTCATTGAAACAAAACTTTCAGATGCACGCTGCTTTGTTGAAGCCCTAAGTGTTGGGAACAACCTCTGAAAATTTCAGCTCAATCCAGCGGTCGGATCTCCGGTGATGATCGAATTTGTGTGGCTGGTCTGAAAATTCTGCACCAACCCTTCTCCCTCTCTCTATTCTGTTTGTTTTCTTCTTGCTCTCTGTTTTTCGTAAGTCTCTGCCAACCTACTGCCCATCCCTTTACTTCTCCTTTTTGTTAGTCAACAAAGGAAATAAATCATTGGGCCCTCCACCAAAGAAAAAAATGGAGAGCAAAAGTGGTAATTATTAAAATTAAAACTTGTTTATGAGTTGATTTTAGAGTATTCATTAGACATGTTTTAAATTAATATGTATTTCTTGATTTGCATATAGGATTGGAGTGGTGATGAGCAAAAAAAAATCTGAACAAGGAAAGAAGAATAGGCGAAAAGGCAACCTAGATAAATGTGCAACAGGGACGTATACTGGTGGTCCTTTATCATTTCGAGAAAATCTCACCAAAGTTGTGAGCATTAATATTTATTAAGACAAATGTTGTTTGGTTATTAATAACATATATGTGAACTTCAGTTATTTATCAAAAGCTAATTTAATGCAGATTAAGAAAGGAGGTGAGAATCGGGCTATCATTGGAACCTTCTTGAAAACAAAGACAAAGAAGCATGATGAAGTAACGTTCATTGATGAGAAATCACGAGAAGTAGCGGTTAGTGAAATTTGAAATGTTTATGAATTATTTGAAATGTTTTATATGTAGAAATATTATTTCTCTAGGTAATTTGTATGTTGGTTCTAATTGATTTTATTCACATTGTGTAATATTATGTACATGCGACATATGATGCGATGGAGCAGGTCACACAACAGGATAATGTTCAAGCATCCGAGGAGGAGTTGTACTATGCCTCAGTTGATGGACATGATGCTAAAAAATGTGTCTTTGGTGTAGGAAAGATGTCCAAGACCATGCGTCATGAGAAATCGACTTCCAAGCGCCGTCGTATGAGTACGAGTTCTGCTGCTGAATCATATGCTGCCTCTCAACCGTCTATCGTAGAATCTCTCAAGGGAGATATTATCCAGATGCTTCGTGAACCTATTGCCCAAACAATTATGGAAGAGATGCATAGATTGTTTGGAGATCGCTTGCCCCGTAGAGAGGACGGAGGAGATGGTGCTCGAAGTGCACCTCAATGTTAGTGTAATGGTTTAATTTTTTAAATAGAAACAATAGACATTTTTGTGTGTGACAAGTACATTAACTCTTATTTTAGAATATGAAAAGTATTGAATTGAAACTCTTATCTTGTGGATTACGTATGTGTTATATTATGTTTAATTTGAGGATACTCCTTACATTTATTTGATGGTTAATCTTGCGCAAAACTGAGGGTGAACGTAGTTTGATCATGTGTTGGTTGTTTTCAACTTATGCAACAGAATAGTTTGTTGCAGTTAGAAGTGACTATTTTTTGTAGCAAATATTGCAATGGAATATTTGTTGCATTTCCCCGTTGCAATATTCTACAATGGAAAAGGCATTGCAAAGTTCGGTTGCATCACCTTGCAACAGAATTTCTGTTGCAGCTCTTAGCAATGACATTTCAGTTGCAATTTGTCGTTGCAATAATATGCAACTAAAAAGAAGTTGCAAAATTTCGTTGCAATAAGAATTCCGTAGGAGGAGTTAGCAATGTCATTTCCATTGCAAGTTCCCGTTGCAAATACTTGCAACGACGATTGCTGTTGTACTTTTCCGATGCAATGCTAAAGCAACGACATATCTGTTGCAAAAAGGAATCTGCAACAATGGTTTTTGCAACGGAAAATTTGCAACAAAATTTCCATTGCAATTGTCCATTAGCAACGGAATACGATGAATATTGCAACGGATTTGGCCGTTGCAATTCAGACCATTTCTTGTAGTCATTTTCCCTTATAAACGTCCAGGCATCCTAAAAATTGCGAAATTCTCGTCACTTATTTCCTCCCCACTAACCCGCGGCTCAGGATAATTATGAGGAACATTTCTTCCTCGAGTATACACATGCTCTTCAAAATAATGGGAACAGTAGCAAAACACCTCTCTTACTAGATATGCATTAGCAATTCATCCTTTGACACGAGCCTTGTTTTTCACCATTCTCTTTACGCGATTAGGTACCTACATTTTCGTGAAAGACTATGTTTACATACATATCTTCAATTAATTATGAAAAAAATTTAATATCGTCTAAATTACCTCTCAAAAGGATACATTCACCGGAACTAAATGGGGCCACCAACTCTCGCCTCGTAAGGTAAGTGAATAGGAAGATGCTTCATACTATTAAAAAATCCAAGTGGAAAAATTGCTTCTAGTTTAATTTGCATATAATAATTGGGATATCTACCTCTAACTTCGTAAGGTCCTGTATGGATAGAGTCTTGCATGTTAACCTCTTGAAGTAGTTGCCGAGCTCAGTAATTGCTTCACATACAATTCTTGGAAGTAACTCCTTGAACACATGGCAATCAGGAACTTTCATGCCAAGCATCCTCAGCTTAGTTGGGTCTACGCATCTGCCCAAATTTGAGACATACCTATCTGGAAATTTCAATTCCTTCACACAATCAAGAAATGCTTCTTGTTGGGCTTTATCCAAAGTGTAGCAAGCTTTTGGGTACTTTCCTGTTTGAGGGTCACGCTTCAACTCCTTTCTAGAAGAAAACAAAGAAATATCTTCCCTTGCCTTTGATTGTCTTTCGTCTTGCCCTGTACATCCATAACGGTGTTAAAAACATTCTAAAAAACATTTTTCTCAATATGCATAACATCAAGATTATGACGTATCATATTCGTCTCCCAATAAGGTAAATCCTAGAAGAAGCTCTTTTTCCTCCACCCACACGACGTATTCTTCACAATGTCAAAGTTAATGGCATCGCCATCTGAGTCTATCATCTTCCTCAGGCCTAAAGATTCAATCTCATGCCTAATATCTTTCCCACTCTTCCGAATGGGTGTTGACTTCGTCTCGATTTGATTTTTGATGAACTTTTTCTTATTCCTTCGAAAGGAATGGTTTGCTGGAAGAAAACGTTGATGTGTGTCGAACCACGATTGTTTTCTCCCATTAGGAAACCACAATGACACGACTTGATCCATGCAGATAAGATATGTTGTCTTTCCTGTTGTGCTACAAATCATAAAACACATTGCTTACCTACACATTGTGATAGCTGTAGTCCGATCGAATGAATCAGATAAAGTGATTCATCTAGAAGAATTTGATACTAACATATCATGCTAACAAGACAAATCATTAAGATACTTGGCTTGCCTGTTAGGCTCATACCGATTGGTGCAAAATACCGCGATGAAGACTAAATGAAATGTGGTGACGATACAAAATAAGTTGTGTAGCTGTGACACCACTGTCAGTGTATGTCTAGAAGATGAAGAGATCCTGTTGATAGATTCATCATCAAGGGACTTGTGAAGAAGGAACCGTTCAGAGAACCACAAAATCCTCGAATGTAAAGCACACTACTAATGATATCAACCATGAAGAATTGAAGCACTATTATCTTGTTCCTCTGAATGCGCTTCAAGAACGTGAAACCTTGACGGAGGTGGAAAACAAGAACAAACTTGATCCACAAAATTACATCCAGTTTGACCCAAAATGGGATCGTGACTGACATAAAACTTAGCACGCTAGACATACCTAATTCCATGACAAAAAAAGATCCTCGATCTAGAAAATTGAATTCACAATGTGACTAGGCCTCAACAAGAGGATTGATGTGAAGAAACCACACTAATTGCATCGCCTGAATCACGTAGACTATATACGATAAATGGCGTTGCCCTAGAAATATGACACGTGTCTGATATCAAAACCACGATGAGGAATGACTATTCCAAAAGTACTAGCAAATACAACGTACAAACTACTGCATGACGCTAACAAAATCTGACAAGACAGCTGACAATACCGAGTCAATAAATTAGATGCACAAATTTGGTGTGAAACATGTATAACTTGCAAGTGAATAATTATCGTTGCAATTCGTAATGAAACACCATTGACGTGCTAAGTGGTAAGTAAGGAAACAACTCGCTATGCATGAATACGAAATGATGCTCTCACTGAATGACATAGCATGGAGATCCTAAATCCAAACCGTTATCAAATAAGAATCTGTGAATACACTGAAGAATGAAGGCTTATAATTGTGACGGATTTTCACAAACGCAAAATCCGTACCATGTGACTCATACCCTTGAAATACTCAAACTTTCTTGAATCTTCACCAAGTGTATTCATTACACCATTGATTTATGTCTTGAAACCTTCCACTTGACCAATCTGGAAGAGATTAAATCCCATTACTTCCCGGCAATAGCGATATACCAAACCATTGAAATCTTTGTCTTAAATCGCACGACAATGATTTTCAATAAAACCCAAGAGATGCATGATGGTGTCGATCTTTGAAAACACACTGTGTAAACCCCATATGTACATTTTAACTGCATGATGGTGTCGATCTTATTGACTAAGACCATACTTCCTTATTCACAACATTATATTGGACTTAAAGCCACTACCTACGACCATGACTCAAGTCTACCTTATTCAAAACCTTATGATACAACAAGACCTGAGCAACGAAGTAGTTCTCTGCTAGGTGGGTAGTACCCTGTCCCCTTCAGAACGACAGTTTGTGGATCCCGTACGTACATTTTAACCGCATCTGCCAGATATCAGATTCGCATGGCTGATTCTACCTATTGACATTTACACGTACAATATTACCAAAGCACTCCTAGAGTTTCCTTAGATAGCCAATTCCTTTGTTTACCAAACCTCTAGAGTCCAAACTTATTCAAATAACAATCTCAATTTGCTCTTTAATTCCAAAACACAACGGGATTATATGTAATTATAACAACAAGGATAACAATAACCAGATAACCAATCATATAGCTCAATTTGCGGCCTACTTACGGGTGTAAAAACTTTCCACTTACCGTCATGAAACACAAAAGACATCGAGAACAATCCAGAATTCAAATCAGGACACACAGACAAGAAAACGACCAAACAATATGCCGATCTGGTACCTGTTATGGTACCTCGGTATCCCCAGGTGATCCCTTGGTATCGTCAGTCCGGTACCCCCATACCGTCCGGGAACAGGTACTGGCAGTGGAACTCTTTTTGTGGCGGTAGCACGGTACCGCTTGTCGGTACCTAGTTACTGTCTAACATCGCGAAGACACCAAAATGGCATATTTCGATGTAATTCCAAATCATTCCATACGTATAACGTATTTATTATTATCATGTAAATCACACAATTTTGAGTAAGAATACGTACTTGGTCGTCCTCCAACCAACTCCAACAATATCATATATTAACAATAATCATAACTCAAAGTATAAACAAACAAACAAACAACGTAATCAATCATACGAAACTACGAACGTGGATTTCAAATCTATATACGAAATCTAGCGCTAGATGTCCACGTACTCGCCTCGATAGATTACTGAATTAAACGAATCAACGAATTGAAACTAATAAGAGAACGACAATGAACAATGACGTCGATCACAGTGCCGGTGGAGCAATGACAACGACAACCCTGTTCCTAGTGATTGAGTGGCGGCCCTGCTTCTTTCTCTTTTCTCTTCTGGTGATGTGTTCTATTCATTTCTCTTTCTCTCGCCTCTCCCTCTCTCTTCCTAGTTCTTTTCTTCTTTGCTCTATCCGTGTGTATATATAATATAAGGAGGGGGGAAGTTTGGGTTTTTTTTCCTTTTCTGGTTTGGGGTAGTTTTAGGTTAGTTTTAGGAAAATTATATTATTATTTTATTACTCCCTCCGTCCGGAATTAAACTTCCCAATTTGACTTTTCCTTATTTTTAGTGAGGGTTGACTACATCATTGAAATGTCCAAATTACCCTTCTATTTTCTTCTGCCCCACTATCTTTCCAACAAGCCCCACCTCCGCCCCTCGCCAGCGCCGCCCCAGCCCCACCCCTCACCAGCGCCGCCCCAGCCCCACCGGGCCACCACCCCACCGCTATCCCTGACCCACTGCCACCCCACCTCGCACCGGCGCCATCGCCGCCCATTCACTGCCTCAGCCTTATCACTACTCCACCACCCACCATTGTCCTGCCCCCACCGTCCATAGATCTAACACAGATCTAGAAGAAGTAGAAGAAGAAGAAGAAGAAGAAGAAGAAGAAGAAGAAGAAGAAGAAGAAGAAGAAGAAGAAGAAGAAGAAGAAAGAAGAAGAAGAAGAAGAAGAAGAAGAAGAAGAAGAAGAAGAAGAAGAAGAAGAAGAAGAAGAAGAAGAAGAAGAAGAAGAAGAAGAAGAAGAAGAAGAAGAAGAAGAAGAAGAAGAAGAAGAAGAAGAAGAAGAAGAAGAAGAAGAAGAAGAAGAAGAAGAAGAAGAAGAAGAAGAAGAAGAAGAAGAAGAAGAAAGAAGAAGAAGAAGAAGAAGAAGAAGAAGAAGAAGAAGAAGAAGAAGAGAAGAAGAAGAAGAAAGAAGAAGAAGAAGAAGAAGAAGAAGAAGAAGAAGAAGAAGAAGAAGAAGAAGAAGAAGAAGAAGAAAGAAGAAGAAGAAGAAGAAGAAGAAGAAGAAGAAGAGAAGAAGAAGAAGAAGAAGAAGAAGAAGAAGAAGAAGAAGAAGAAGAAGAAGAAGAAGAAGAAGAAGAAGAAGAAGAAGAAGAAGAAGAAAGAAGAAGAAGAAGAAGAAGAAGAAGAAGAAGAAGAAGAAGAAGAAGAAGAAGAGAAGAAGAAGAAGAAGAAGAAGAAGAAGAAGAAGAAGAAGAAGAAGAAGAAGAAGAAGAAGAGAAGAAGAAGAAGAAGAAGAAGAAGAAGAAGAAGAAGAAGAAGAAGAAGAAGAAGAAGAAGAAGAAGAAGAAGAAGAAGAAGAAGAAGAAGAAGAAGAAGAAGAAGAAGAAGAAGAAGAAGAAGAAGAAGAAGAAGAAGAAGAAGAAGTAGGAGGAGGAGGAAGAGGAGGAGGAGGAGGAGAAGGAGGAAAAGGAGAAAGAGAAAGAGAAGAAGAAGAAGGGGGAGCAGGAAGTGAAAGAAAATGGCGGCTGAGAAATGAAAGCGAAGAAAAAAGAAAATCAAGGGGAAGGGAGAGAGAGTGATGAAGATACGGCAAAATTTTGCCGTGGGGAAGGAGAAATGGGGAAGAAGAAATGGTGAGGGAGAAGAAGGGTATTATTGGAAGAGTGTTGATAAAAACGTAGAGTGGGAAGATTATTTCCGGACGAAAAAAAACGTAGAGTGGGAGGATTATTTCCGGACGGAGGGAGTATTATAAATCTTTATATTTATTTATTGACTTGTAACTTCTATTTTACTCGTGACACTTTATTCGTACGTTCAAACTTGACAAACTATATACCGGTGTTCACCATTTTATGAGATCTACCGAAAAATCTAATTTTTAAATAAAATGCCAAACTCTACAAATCATTCATATTTTTGAGCCAAAAGATACAATAAAATAGTATATTTATTTTTATTAAAATTGATACAATTTGTGTACCCCGGGGGCTGCTCCATATAAATTTCCTTGTCCACTGTACCGTGAAGAAAGGCATTGCTAACATCCAGTTGATGAAGAGGCCAATCACGGTTGAGTGCTAAAGAGAGGACCAGGCACACTGTTTGTTGCTTGACCACGTACAGGACTGAATGTCTCCTTGTAATCAATGTCATACTCCTGATGATAACCTTTTGCGACAAGACGAGCCTTATGCCTTGAAACAGATCCATCAGCATTCCGTTTAATGCGATACACCCATTTGCAACCAATCAGAGTGCGGTTCTTGGGTGGTGGCACCAAGTCCCTTGTATGTTGCTCATTCAAAGAAATAAACTTCTCATCCATAGTCTGACACCAAAAACTATTACCAGAGGCTTGGCGGTAAGTGCTAGGCTTAGTGGTAGGTGGGGTAGTATCAAGGGTGGTAATGGTATAGGCTTTAGGTTTGAAAATTCTAGATTTGGCTCGGGTTTGCATGGTGTGTGTGTTTTGGGGCGGGGGTCGGTTAACTGGCTGGGTGGTTTGGGGAGGAGTAGGTGACGGTCGAGGGTGGGTTGGGGTACAGTTCTGGGGTTGGACCGTCTGTGGCGTGTCCATAGGGAGGGTGTCGGGCGGTCGTCCGTGACTGGTGGGACGGGTCTGGGGTTGGACCGTCGGTGGAACAGGAGCATGTGAGCCTGGGCTTGGAGGAAAAATAGGGGTTATAGGAGAGGGTGACGGGAGGGATGACAATTTGGGATATGGGAACCGATCCTTGACGAACCAAACATGACGAGAGACATAAACTTTTTGAGACACGAGTTCATAGCATTTATACGCTTTAGTGGTGGGGTGATATCCTAAGAAGACACAAGGAGTGGAGCGTGGTTGAAGTTTGTGGTGAGTGTAAGGGCGGAGCCATGGATAGACCAAGCAACCAAAGAGACGAAGGTGGGTATATGTAGGAGGACGGTTATAAAGAGTTTCAAAGGGAGATTTGTTGGAGAGAGTTGTGGTGGGCATACGGTTGATAAGATAGTTTGCTGTGGCAAGAGCTTCGACCCAAAAGGTAGTCGGGAGAGCAGAGTCGTATAGAAGAGAAACAACCGTTTCAATGAGATGACAGTGTTTTTCCGTTCAGCAACCCCATTTTGCTCAGGAGTGTAGGGACACGAGGTGTGATGAAGGACTCCTAAAGTTTGAAGGAAAAGACCAAAAGCATTATTTATAAATTCTTTGCCATTATCACTTCGAAAAATTTTGATGTGAGAATTAAACTGAGTTTTAATCATTTTTTCAAAATTTACAAAAACAGAGTAAGCTTCAGATTTATGTTTTAGGGGATAAATCCAGGTAAATTTGCTGAAATCATCAACGAAAGAGATATAAAATCGAAAACCGCTACAGGAAGGAACAGAGGTGGGACCCCAAACATCAAAATGTATTAAATGAAAGGGCGATGTGGCCTTATGTTCAGACAATTCAAAAGGCAAACGACAGGACTTAGAGACATAACATGATTCACAATGTAAAGGCTCTGAAAACTGAAAACCTAAGGAAGACAAAATAGATTTGGCAATCGCAGGAGCTGCATGATCGAGTCTACGATGTCAAGTGGACTCTTGGATAGCTTGATACGCAACGGTTGGGAGTTTGGAAGGAAGTGTGTATAACCCATGCTCATAGAGGCCCTTTTACTGCACCTACTTGGTAGGATTGTCCACTATCTGGAAATCATTGGGATTAAAAACAAGGGTGCAGTTGTTATCTTTGGTAAATCGATGGACAGACAATAGATTGGAGGTAAGGGAAGAGACATAATGAAGAGTAGAAAGATGGTATTTACCATTAGGAGTATGGACAAAACCTGAGCCAGAGTGTGTGATGGGTAGGGATTGACCATTGCCTACGGTAATAGCATCAGTACCGGTGTATTGATGAGGAGATTGTAGCTGAGAATAATGAGACGTGACATGGGTGTTGGCACCAGTGTCCAGATACCAGTTTCCAGAATGATTACTCGTAGATGCATGCATTGCACGGGGAGCACTAAAGGAGGAGTTCGCCATATAAGAATCATCAAATCGATACCAGCACGCAGACGTAGAGTGACCTCGTTTCTCGCAGATTTGGCAGGTTGGTAGATCCCGTGACGGTCGACTGTTTCCCTAGGACGGTCGACCGTTGTTCCTTTCGCCATGTCCGCTGTTGTATCCACGTCCAAGTGACGGTCGACCGCGGTAGCCTCCTCTACCGCGACCTCGACCATTTGTAGCGAGAAGTGCTGTGCGAGGTTCGGTGATGGTAGACTCGGTGAGGCTGAGTTTATTCTCCATCTCCAGGTTTATTTCTTCAGAGATCAGCCATCCAGAAAGCTGATTTAACGAAATATTGGTATTGTTCATGCGAATGTTTTGCTTAAAGGATGAGTATTCGGTGGGAAGACCACGAATAACAGCATTCACAACATCACGTTCAGGGATCTCTTCTTTCAAGGCATCGAGATCCGAGAGAATAGTTGCCACATCATCAAGGTATTGTGTCATAGTTTTGGTACCTTTACGAAGAGTGTGGAGTTTGTCCCGAAGCTGATAAATATGAGCGGTGGACACGGAGTTGTACCGTGCGGCCAAAGCATCCCAGAGGGCAGCAGATGTGGTGAAGCCGCGAGCATGTTTGTGAACAGAGGGGCTGATGACCGCTAGGAGGCAGGCGCGGATCTGTGTGTCAACGATGGTCCAGGAGGTATACTCTGGATTAGGGATGATTTTATCATTTTTGGAGATAGTTGGCGCCGGGGCTGCTTCATGACCATTAATCCATCCAAGGAGGAGATTAGCTGAAAGAGCTGTCTGGACATTGAGAGATCATGCCGGATAATTTGTTTCGGTGAGTTTTTCTGGGATTAAGTTGTGGAGACTCCGAAACAAAAGTTTTACTCCGGAGGGTAAGGAAGCCAAAGGATCCGACGGGGCTGCCATGGTGGGTGGCGGTCGGAAAAAAAGAGAGGCTAGGTTTTTGAGAGTCTTAGCTCCGATACCATGATACAATTTGATAATAACTTGTCTTTTTGAATATTGAGAGATATGGCCCTATATATAGGGAATACAAGAGTAATCAAAGTACAAGTAGGAAAGGAAAGAATAATCCTAGTAGGAAAGGAAAGAAGTATCCTAATTTAATTATACTTCCTAATAAAAATAACGGGTAACTACTAAGCTGGTTTTCAGGTTGTTTCCTTTCTCTCCCCCTTAAAGGAATTTCGTCCTCGAAATTCTTGTAAGGTTAAGAGTAAAATTACTAAATGCATTTCAATTTTTTAGCTACAGTAAATGTTCCTTTTCTTTGAAAAAAGATCATTTTAATCTTTGATCAAATATTTTTCTGATTCATATGATTTGATTTGAAATCATTATATTGTTTTTTCTAAGATGTTAAAACAATAATCAAATATATATATATATATATATATATATATATATATATATATATATATATATATATATATATATATATATATATATATATATATATATATATATATATATATATATATATATATATATATATAAATCAAGAGTAAACAATTTAAGTCAATTTTTTTCCAAAATACTATTTTTTCAACAAAATAGTCATTGACAAGATTTATTCGTAACTATTTTTTCGGAAAACACATTACCTCTCTCTTTTTTCTTATTACTTTTTATGGCTCTCTTCTGACACCGAAATAAAACATCCTCATTCATTCAGGTTTGTAGCCTCTAGTGAACATGGTTGTCATTCTATTGATCAGCGAAAGAATTGATTATTGAATAAAAAAAATTTATTCTATTTACCGATCTATAACTTAAAGGTTTTTTAATTGTCTTACTAAATTTTACTAATTGAATAATCACACTGTTTTACAATACTTACATTCAATTATAAATCATTTCGATTTTAAAAGTTTGTTATGGACAATTATCAATATAGTTCAACAAATAAAATTTCAAAATTTTCATTGTAGTTTGTCTTTTTTTGTTACAAAACAACACAACTTTTTAACCTCTTTTTTCTTCTCCTTTTTTGAAGAGTCAATTAACTCCTTTTTTAAGTTGCCTAAGCATTTGGTTAGCACATTACACAATTACTATTAGTATTATTCATTTAATTTTTACATAACATGATCGCACAAGTAAATTGGAGCGTGACTTATTCCTAGCAAGAGATGCGGATGCTGCTGCTGAAGTACCTTATAAATAAATCATCACTTTCATTTTTTTCTTCTTACTCTTTTTTTCCGAAACTTTTTTTTGAAAACTCGTCTTTTGAAAGCATCCAAAGACCGGGTTTAAAACCGATTGCTCTGATACCAAAATGTAACAACCCAACCCGCGTAACCCAAACCAATGAGTTAGCGAACCAGGTTGCTACTAAATTAACTTCAAAAAAAATATTTTCCAAAACAATTTAAAACACTCATCGAAGTATCATAAAAACGGTGTGGAAGCTTTTAAGCACTTAATTCAAAATACAACTTCGGTTCTTGCCCTTAAAACATAATTAATTCAAATGCAACATTAAATAAGTAAATTCGTTCAGCTAGTACCCACCCATCTCTTTTCCCTCGCTGCCATTAGGTCAACTTCCTTTTTCGTCATTCTTGTTACCTACGTGTAGCAAATAGGAAAAAGTGCTACATGCTCAGTACATAAGCTAAGTGAGAAATATCTAACGTTTTAACTGCGCCCATAGATAAATCCACTAGCTCAAAACTATATACAATATCATGCACATAAGTACAACACTAATAGCATAAATAACAATCATTGATGAATTCACACTCACAAATCGTTATCTTAATTCATCTTTATTTTCAACTCATAACATGAATACTAAGCTATTTAAGACCATATTTCCTTATTCACAACCTTATATTTGGACTTAGAGCCACTACCTACGGCCATGACTCAAGTCTACCTTATTCAACACCTTATGATACAACATGACCTCACAAACAAATGAGTTCTTTGCTGCGTTGGTGGTACCCTGTCTCCTTCAAACGACAGTTTGTGGATCCCGTACGTATGTATTAACCCGCAGTCGCCAGATATCATATCCGCATGGATGATTCTACCTATTAACATTTACACTTACAATCTTACCAAAGCACTCCTAGAGTTCCTCTAGATAGCCTACTCTGTTTACAACATCTCTACTGGCTAGACTTATTCCAATAACTATCTCAATTTTCTCTCTAATTCCAAAATGGATTATATTTAATTATAAGAAGGATAAAAATAACCAGATAACCAATCATATAACTCAATTAGCGGCCTAGTTTCAGGTGTAAACACCTTCCACACACCGTCATGCAACATACAAGACATTGAGAACAACCCAGAATTCGAATCGAGACAAATAGACAAGAAAATGACCGAACTGTCTCTTGGTCCGGTAATTGTTACACTACCTCGGTACCACCAGGCAGTACCTTGGTACCGTTGGTTCGGTACCCCCATACCATCCGGGCACAGGTACCGAAAGTAGAACTCCATCTGTGGCAGTACCTAGCTACCGTCTAACATCGGGAAGAAACTGAAACGGAATATTTCGATCCAATTCCAAACCATTCAATACGTATAACATTTGTAAAGATTAATATCTTGCAAATCATACAATTTCGAGTAAGAATACATACTTTGTCGTCCTCGTTCAACCAACTCAACCAATATCATATATTAACAAAAATCATAACTCAAAGTATAAAAAAAACCACGTAATCAATCATACAAAACTACGAACGCGAATTTCAAATCTGTATAGGAAATCTAGCGTTAGATGTCCACGTACTTACCTCAATAGATTGACGAATTACAGGTATCGACGAATTGAAACTAATAAGAGAAAGGCGACGAACAACAACATCAATCACGGTGGTGGTGGAGCAGCGGCGAAAACAACCCTGTTCCCTGCGATCAAAGGGTGACCCTGCTTCCTTTTCTTTTTCTATTTCGGTGATGTGCTCTTTCCTTTTCTCTTTCTCTTGGCTCTCCCTCTCTCTTCCCGTTTCTTTGCGTCAGGTACCGTGTGCGTGTGTATATATAAAATAAAGAGGGGGGAGGTTTGGGTTCTTTCCTTTTTCGGTTTGGGGTAGTCTTAGGTTAGTTTTAGGAAAATTATATTACTCCCTCCGTCCGGGAATGATAGTCCCACTTTGACTTTTCCTCACTTTTAAGAGGAGTGGAAAAAGGCTTTGAAATGTCCAATTTACCCTTGCTTTAAAAATAAGGGTTGGGGATAAGAAAGAAGAGAAAGTGGCGGATGGAACATAAAGTAAAAGTCATTATTTGCAATCATTGGGAGAAAGTGGAAAAAGTGTACTTTACAATCCAAAACACCAAAAAAAATTCATATTCCCCCCATTTTTTTTAACTACCCGCCCAAAACTACCCCTAAAACCCATTCAAAATGGGATATTACATCACTTTAAAACCCCCACTTCAGCACTTTCCATTTTTAGCAGCCACATTCTTCAAGCATATTCCCTTTTTAGAAACCAGTCACAGCACCCAAATCTGCCATTCTTCTTCTTCATGCCCTTTTTCAGTTTCTTGTTCTTTTTGCTGTTTTCCTCTCATCTTCCCGGTGGCCTGCACGTAAACACGTAAATGAGTTTAGACAAAAAGTCCAAGAATTTAGAGAACACAACGAGGCAGTTTATTGGTGAAGCACTACTACGTCATTGCAAAGAGAATCCTGATGGTACATTTTCAGCTCAGTATGGGCAAATCAACAAACTCGCTTCAGAGTTTAATGTCTGTCGAAAAACAGTCGGCAGGATATGGGCTATTGCAAAAAAATAGTTAGATGATGGGGTTGCCATCGATGTGAGCAGCAGGATTGCAGGAAACAGTGGCAGGAAGAGGGCTTTCATGGATTTACAAGTAGTTGCAGACACTCCTCTAAGAAAGAGGACCAATCTGAGAGCATTAGCAGCAGCCATTGGGAAGCCTAAGTCCACAGTTCATGAGTGGGTAAAGAGAGGTATGCTTAGGAGCCATTCTAATGCTATCAAACCGTACCTTACAGAAGCTAATAAGATTTCTAGGTTAAGGTTCTGTTTAGATCAGATAGAACCTCATACCATTCCCAGCAGCCCTACGTTTAAGAGTTTTCACAATGTGTTGCACATTGATGAGAAATGGTTCTTTATGTCAAAAACTTCCCAGAAATTTTATCTCCTTCCAGAAGAGGAAGATCCATACAGAGCATGTAAATCAAAAAAGATTCATAGCAAAAGTTATGTTCATATGTGTGGTTGGGAGACCACTTTTTGGGGAGAATAAAGAACTGTTGTGGGATGGAAAAGTAGGGATATTTCATTTCACGGAAAAAATGCAGGCAAAAAGGAAGAGCAAGAACAGGGAAAGGGGGGTGGTAGAGGTGAAAGCAATCACCAGTGTTACCAAACAAATCACAAAGGAAATGCTCATCAATACAGTAATTCCAGCTATCCAAGAAAAGTGGCCATCACAGTTATCCAAAATCATACAGATTCAACAAGACAATGCAAGGCCACACATTCAAGGAATAGACACAGACTTTGTGGCAGCAGGTAACAGCAATGGATTTCAGATCACCCTATGTAACCAACCCCCCAACTCCCCAGACTTAAATGTCCTAGACCTTGGATTTTTCAGAGCAATTCAATCTTTAAAAGACCAGTGTGCTCCAAGTACAGTAGCTGATTTGTTAGATGCAGTGGAAGGAGCATATAATGCTCTAAGTCCAGAAACCCTAAACAAGGTGTGGTTGAGTTACCAGCAGGTTTTAACTAAAATCATGGAACATGAAGGAGGCAACAACTACAAACTGCCACATATGGGAAAAGACAGACTAGCAAGGGCAGGGACACTACTAGATTCCTTGAGCATAGACATAGGCTTAATCCAGAAGACATCAACACTGCTGGGAGAACAGAATGGGGCTATCAATGCAGACATGGTTGAGTTCAACAATGAAGAGGGTGATGAGTACTTCTCTTCAGAGTTGAACTGAATCCAACGTTGTAAGCATCAATGGTTTTTGGGTTTTTGTTTTTTGTTAAGAGGTAACCAGATTATGTAACTGGTACCCACATTAGGTAGATTGGGTTTTTTGGTTTTTGCACCTGCTTATACACTGCTATATATGTACTCACATCAAGGTAACTACACACAATCTACTCTAAATGTAATTTTGTTCACATATAAACAACACCCAACATATCAGTCTCAAAAACAT
Organism: Cuscuta australis; assembly: GCA_003260385.1. Taxonomy (NCBI): domain Eukaryota; kingdom Viridiplantae; phylum Streptophyta; class Magnoliopsida; order Solanales; family Convolvulaceae; genus Cuscuta; species Cuscuta australis. Next base: position 547,028 of record NQVE01000116.1, read on the forward strand.
ATCCCACATCATCAGTGCTGACTTTAGTACTCAGAGGCATATCCCACATCATCATAGTACTTTTGGTCTCAGACAATGCTAGTAGCAGTCTTCATAGACATTGGCCAAGGCATTTACACATTGCAATTAGCACACACTTTATTCTCAGGGCACATCCATTGGTACTCAGATCCATTTCCAGATATGCAAATGGCTCATCACAGTACACATTTAACAGATTCATACAAAATGATCACAGTACAGACTTAACATATTCATAGGAAAATGCTCATCACGTACACACTCTTCACTTAAGAGAAGCACAGATTTGAAATTCAATTCAGAATAAAATCAGAAAGAATTAGAGCGAAAGGAAAGGAACTTCCCTACTTGTACTGTGATGCCCAAAAGTTAGGATCCGGGGTGGGCATTAATATGTTCAGCAGATCGATGTGGAGGTGCATGCATGAGTTCATGGATGGAGAAGTCTGATTCTCAAGAAATTCAGACCCCTCTACATCCTCAAAATTGCCATCTTCCTCGCTCCCAAACAGTGAATCTTCATTAGAGTCAAGGACGATGACCGCGTTCTTATCTCTGACCGGGGCACCATCGGCATCATCGTCATCGCTAGCGATGACGATGACCTCGTCCTCCTTCTTCGCGTCAGAGGTGGAAGATAGGTGAATCACATCGTCCTCAACTCCAATGTCCTGAAATTCTGTCTCAGGGATGATGGAATCGTAAAGAAAGTATTCAGATTCCATGAATTCAAGCGGAGATGTATAGATCTGGGAGAGGAACGATTGTAATCTAGGGATTGGGGAGAGAAGAAGAACCGACAGAGAGAGAGTAGATTAGATCTAAAGAGGGGCGAGAGAGTTTAATTGGGGAGGTGGGCGGGTTGGGTAGATAGGAGGAGTGAATGTGAGGATATTAAATGAGAAGGGTATTTTAGGGAGAATAGAGGAAAAAGCGTACAATGGGAACATCATTTCCGGACAGAGAAAAACGTACAATGGGACTATCATTCCCGGACGGAGGGAGTATAATTTTATTATTATAAATTTTTATATTTATTTATTGACCTGTAACTTCTATTTTACTCGCCACGCTTTACCCGTACGTCCAAACTTGACAAACTATATACCGTTGGTCACCATTTTACGAGATCTACTCGAAAATCTAATTTTTAAATAAAATGATCAACTCTACAAATAATTCATATTTTTGAGTCAGAAAATACAATAAAATACTATATTTATTTTTATTAAAATAACGGCTAACTACTAAGCCGGTTTTCGGGTCGTTACACGTTCACTCTAACGGAAACTTGCAAGAACATTGTTAGATGCTTTTCTTAATCAAGACTGTTAATCTCTCAAGGATAGAACGAGTTTGATGCCACTAACGACTTTAGAATACGTACCCATGGGGACAATAACGTAATCGTGATTTAACCGGATGATCATGACACAGTCTGACAAAATTTCAAGGACAAAATTCCAAGGACAAAATTCAATACAGAATTCTGATCATTGAGCCTTAGAGGAATTTCAAGGACAAAATTCCTTTGAAGGGGAAGAAATGTAACGCTCCAAAACACACTCTAAAAATATCATTGAATAATTATTCAATTAAACAAATTTGTTTCTGTTTAAAATAAATTATTGTTGGGCCTTGGGAGAAATTTGAAGATATTTGATATTCAATATCATTACTCTAGATAAATCTCATAGAGATAAAACGAACATGCAGATTGAATGTGTGGTCTTGATTAGAGACCACAATACAGACCTAAACTAAAATCTGTTTGATTGATGTGAACTCTGGAAGCAAACAAACACTTACTGTATAATAACTTAAACGATAATAATTAACTTAGACTGTTTAGAAAATACTTCTAGTTTTAATGATAAAATAAATTAATGAAATCCAAAACTCATAAATCAATTAAGCTTAATTCCAAATTTAAACGGTTGACGAAACTCAGGGTCAAGTTGAAGAAGATTTCTACCTGCAGTTCTTCCCTATTTCCCCTAATATAGCCTACGTTAAGACATGCCCTAACTCTAGACCCTACTATTTTTGAAAACCTTAAGTCATGCCCAAAGATTTAATTAAAAATAGAGCATTAAGTTCTTTGGAAAATATCACTCAACAACTATGCAGTTGACTATATCCATTTAACATAGCCAGTTTGAAAATTCCAATTAATAAAAATCGGGTGGAAGCCAATTAAGTATCAATGAGGTGACACTTGCATTTTGAAAATCCTAGCTGTGAACATACTAAAGATATCAAAACTGTCAATTTGGAATTAGATTTAGGTGGCCGTCCCAAATTGGTGTAATCCAAGCATAAACAAATTTCAAACACCCTTTTGTAGTTGAAACCATCCTTAGCATAATGGCTTAAAACATCTTCAAAGCCATAGTACTCAACAAGAATTCTTGATTGAATGATTTAATCTTATTGATGAATAAAATGCTCTAAGAAGTTTTTTTATAAATTTAGAGCCTAATTAATCAAACAAATCAGATTTGAACAACAACAAGAACAACATGCACAATATACATATACTTTTGACTCAAAGAATCCACAAGCAAGGGAGAAGTTTAAACCAAAACATTAGAATTGATAGAGAATATCCAACTTGCCAATAAAAAGGTTCTGCCAATTGCGTAGACAAGACAATTTAATTCAACCCTTGTTAAGAAATTGTTGAAGAAAGATATAAACTCTACTGTGAACAAAGATTTTAACAAAGACGAACATAAGGAAGAAGAAATTGGAGGATCTCGACCGAAATCCAGATCCCCCATAAGGTTGTACCCATCAAGTGATCTTCCTCGCCCCCGCGTTGCTGCTCTGGTGCAACTTATTCTCCGCCTCACTGCTGCGTTTATGCTTCTTTTATAGATTCTGGATTTTAGATCTTCTTCTCGGATTAGGACATAAAATCCCTAATTAGATGGAAGGAGTCTCCGTTCTTCGCCTTGATCCCGTCTTCAAGCATGATTCTTCTTCTTTCGCTGGCCTCGGCAGTTGCACTCATCTACTAGACCGGTGGTTTGAGAATGGGCGGCTTGATGCTTTGATTTTGGGCAGCCCCTAGATTTTGATTCTTAATATAACTTGTGATAAAAGTATTGGGAATTTATGTTTATTTCTCCAAAGGTTCTGGTCTGAATACAGAAAGCTCCTACCCTATTTATAAGCCAAGAATCCAAATCCTAGAAGGAAACAAAGTAAACTAGGAAACAAATAGTACAAGACCAAAGTAAACTAGGAAATAACTCAAACCAAATCCTCAAGGGATTCGGCCTTCCAACATGCGTGCAAGCCAAGGAACGAACCCCCGTTCCGTAACACCCCCCCTCAAGCGGGTACATGTGGATTACGCGTACCCAGCTTGGACAACAGATGCATGAAAGGCGCAGTGGGCAATGCTTTAGTCAGGATGTCAGCAGGTTGATCAGCCGAAGTAATATGCATGGTGCGAAGGATGCCACGCAGAATCTCATCCCGAACGAAATGACAGTCAATCTCGATGTGTTTAGTGCGCTCATGGAATACTGGATTTGCTGCTATGTGAATCGCAGCCTGACTATCACAAAACAACTTCATAGGAAGGCGCACCGTGATTCCAAACGACAAAAGAAGAGACCGCAACCACTTGAGTTCACATACAGTAGTAGCCATCGCACGATATTCGGCTTCAGCCGATGAACGAGAAACAGTATGTTGTTTCTTCGTTCGCCACGAAATCGGTGAATCCCCAAGCTTTATGAAGTATCCTGTCACCGAACGACGAGTGAGCGGACAGCTTGCCCAATCAGAGTCGCAGAATGCCGTGAGAGACAAATCCCCATCAGCGGGAAGAAAAAGTCCTTGACCGGGCCGAGATTTCAAATAGCGAAGAGTATGTTGAGCAGCATCCCAATGTTCCTGTCGGGGGGTCCCCATAAATTGTGAAAGAGTGTGCACTGCATAGGATAAATCAGGCCGAGAAATTGTCAAATAGATAAGCCGACCAACAAGGCGTCTGTACTGGCTTGGTTGGAGAAGTTCCGGGCCTTGGGCGAGAGCAAGATGATGGTTCGCAGGAAGGGGTGTGCTTGCTGGTCGCGCTCCAAGCATCCCAGTCTCGGTCAAAATATCCAAGGCATACTTTCGTTGACATAAAAAGATGCCTTTAGAGTTTCGTGCCACCTCCAACCCTAAGAAATATTTTAACTGCCCCAAATCCTTCATATGAAAACATTCAGACAAGTAGTGCTTGAATTTCCCAATAAATGACTCATCAGTCCCAGCAATAATTAAATCATCTACGTAGATCAAAACATGCACCATAACACCCCCCCTGGCATAGGTAAACAGACTATAATCGGCTTTGGATTGGCGAAATCCAAACCTGTGTAGCGTAGAGGTCAACTTAGCGAACCAACAACGAGGTGCCTAACGCAACCCATATAAGGATTTGTGCAAACGGCACACCAGCCCGTGATAACGCGGTGCCGAACCCGGGGGCAACTGCATATATATCTCGTCCTTAAGATCTCCATGAAGAAAAGCGTTATGCACATCCATCTGATGCAAATGCCACTGACGTGCAGCAGCAAGGGCCAGCAAAGTACGCACCGTGACTAACTTCGCAGTGGGTGCAAAAGTCTCTTTAAAATCAATTCCCTCTTTCTGTTTATTTCCAAGCACCACTAGGCGTGCTTTGTAACGTTCAATAGAGCCATCAGACTTGTGTTTAATCTTGAACACCCACTTTGAGCCAATTGTCTTTCTTCCTGGAGGAAGTGGAACAAGAGACCAAGTTTTATTATCTTCCAGAGCTCTCAGCTCCTCCCGCATTGCCTCTCGCCAGTGGGCATACTTCACCGCCTCAGAAAAGTGTGTGGGTTCCGATTCTGCACTTATAGCTGCCAAGAAACATCTATGGGACAAAGAAAAATTGTCATAAGTAATAAACTTTGTAATACAGTGAGCGGTACCTGAGGGTGGATCCGGGGATGGTGAAGCAGCTTGAGGATGTTGAATGGTGTGAACAACAAAGTCTCGTAACCGTGTTGAAGGTTGCCGTTCGCGAGTTCCCCGACGCAAGCAATCAGGAGGGACGCTGGAGCCAGTGGGGCTGCCGGCAGGGACTATATCGGCAAAAGCATTGTCAGAAGGAGATACCCCGCCACCAGTGGGGTTACCGGGTTGGTTGGTTTCGCTATTGGTGGTTTCGTCGTCGTCCAGTGTGTGTTTCTCAATGGCGCCAGTGGGGCTACCAAAGGATGGACGGGACGCCGGGGTAGAGCAGATGGGCAACGACGTGAATTCGTCGTCTTCCACGAGCTCAAGGGATTCGGTCATAGTGTCGCTCTGCTGTGAAGGTGGTTCAGGGGTTGAGAATGGAAAAGATTGTTCAAGGAATTTGACGTCTCGACTCACCAAAATTTTATTCGTTTCTAAATCGAGAAGACGCCAACCCTTTTGACCAAAAGGATATCCAAGGAAGACACATTTGCGTGAACGACTTGCAAATTTATCACCATGATGATTTTGATTGTGTGCATATGCGAGGCACCCAAAGGTGCGAATATGGGAATAACTGGGAGGCTGACCAAATAAGGTTTCATAAGGTGTTTTATTATGGAGTAGTGGGGACGGGGTGCGATTGATTAGATACCCGGCTGTCAAGATGCAATCTCCCCAAAACCTAATGGGTAGATTCGCTTGGAATCGTAAAGCTCGACCCACATTAAGGATGTGGCGATGCTTACGTTCCACACGCCCATTCTGTTGTGGGGTACCGACACAAGATGATTCGAAGAGTATTCCTTGCGATTCAAAGAAAGGTTTTAAACAGGTAAATTCTGTGCCATTGTCACTACGAACTATTTGGACTTTCTTTTCAAATTGACGTTCTACCATAGCAAAGAAACTACGGAGAATAGAGGGGGTTTCATCTTTGTTATTAAGCAAATAAATCCAAACAGCTCGAGAAAAATCATCTACAATGGTAAGAAAGTATTTTGCCCCAGTTCAAGCTGGTGTTCGATATGCACCCCACAGATCACAATGAATCAAGGAAAAAGGGACAAGAGCTTTATTAAGACTTTCAGGAAAAACATCACGACATTGTTTTGACCGGAAACAAATATCACATGGAATATTGGAGTCACTAGTTTTAGTGGATTGTACTTGAGGCAACAGTTGAACAACGGAATGAGAAGGATGTCCTAATCTTTTATGCCAGGTCTCCACGTCTTCAGCAACCTTCACAGCATAGACTTTGTCGGTCACACCCTTCTGGAGATAAAAGATTCCATGAAGCTGCTTACCCATTCCAATCACCGTCCTCAAGGCATAGTCCTGTATAAAGCAAAGTTCATTAGCAAATAACACAATTAATCTTTTATCTTCTAGAAGTTGCGAGACAGATATAAGATTGCAGTTAAGTTTAGGAACAAACAACACGTTTTCCAAAACTAGTCTATCATTTAAACAAACAGTCCCTCGCTATTTTGCCTCGGCCTTTTCTCCATTGGGCAACCCAACTGAGCAAGCCGTTATCCATTCGACGTCCTTTAGGTTCTTTATATCACCTGTCATGTGCTGACTTGCTCCGCTGTCAATTATCCAAGAAGTTACTGGTATTCCTGAAAATTTATTATCAAGAGGCAATTCTTTTTCTTTAAAGATTCCCATCAAGGCATTCCACTGCTCTTTGGAAAAGCGTTCCCGCTCTCCATTCCCGTCTGTCCGTGCCGTGTGAGCACTTGGTCCTCCTCCATCAGTTCCGCCGTACCGGTTGCCTCTGCCGCCTCCTCCCCCTCGGGTCTGCCTTCCTCGTCCGCGCCCAGCTCCTCCACCGCCGCGACCTCTTCCGTAGGCAGTGGCCTGTGGTCGGGGTCGGTCACCCCACCATTCCGGGTAACCAATGATTTGAAAGCATCCACTTATCTCATGTCCATTCTGGCCGCAGTTCCTACATTTGAGATCCTTGGTCACGTCTTTATTGTGAACTACCGCAAAACTGACAGGGTTCTTTTCTTCCTCTTGTGTGACCTTCAATACTCCTTCTTGCTGGACGATCGTGGAATAGACCCGATTGAGTGGAGCCAAAGGTACGGTGCTCAAAATATTTGATCGAACACTTCCATACCCCTCGTTGTCAAGTCCCATCAAGAACTGGTGCACCTTCTCATTTTCCTTTTGTATCTCGATTTGCTTCAGCGTGCCACATTTACAGCCGCGACACTTGGAGCATGTAGACAATTTTTCCAACGTGCCGAGATCATCCCATATGCTCTTGAGTTTACCAAAGTATGTTGGTATAGCCTGACCATTCTGTCTGCAATTTGCCAATTCCCTTTTGAGTTGGTTTATTCTTGGTCCGTTTGCAACGGAGAACCGCTCCTTGATGTCGTTCCAGAGTTGGGCTGCTTCTTCTACTTGTGTGATGGAATTTCTGAGAAATCCATCTATGGTGTTAAAGATCCATGATACCAACATGGCGTTCACGATCCACCATTCTTCAGCTTCTTCTTCGTCTTCTTCTGGGAGAGGAATGGATCCGTCAATGAATCCAAATTTCCTTTTGGCTCGAAGAGCTATTCGCACCGCCCGGGCCCATTCTTCATACTTATCTCCAGTTAATTTAATCTGGGTGATAACGAGAGCAGGAGTATCTGCAGATCTCAGCTCATATGGACTTATCTTTGTGACTTGCTTTTCTCCGATTTCTTCCTCTTCACCGATAACTTGTGAAACAGGTTTTTCAGTTTTCTCGACCTTCTCGTCCGCCATGTCTGTCGATCGCAGGGTGCGGGTGGTGTTTGTTGGCCGAGAGAATTAAGTCGACACAGGTCTCAGAAGATATGCTTTGATACCATGATAAAAGTATTGGGAATTTATGTTTATTTCTCCAAAGGTTCTGGTCTGAATACAGAAAGCTCCTACCCTATTTATAAGCCAAGAATCCAAATCCTAGAAGGAAACAAAGTAAACTAGGAAACAAAGAGTACAAGACCAAAGTAAACTAGGAAATAACTCAAACCAAATCCTCAAGGGATTCGGCCTTCCAACATGCGTGCAAGCCAAGGAACGAACCCCCGTTCCGTAACAATTTGACTCAAAAAATTGCTCATGGGTACTCTCAAATTTGTGATAACAACTCGCATGTTCTATTATTTTTCAAAATATACTCCAGGGTAGCTTAAAATTTCCAAAAAGTTACTCCGGGGTCCGTCTGATACAGCACAAGGGAGAGCCACACCCTAAAAGCTAACTGTTAAGGTGGGAGAACCCTTGGCCATATAAACCCATCACCAAGTCCCCCATTTAACCAGTGTGGGACAATGAAATCAGTCCATATCATTCGACCCCCCATAAGGCCCAACGTCCTCGTTGGTCACGACTACATTGGTCACGGCCACGTTGGTCACGGCTGATTTCACCAGGCCACCACTCCGTAGGCCACCAATCCGAGTTGGCTCTGATACCATTGATACAGCACAAGGAAGAGCCACACCCTAAAAGCTAGTTGTTAAGGTGGAAGAACCCTTGGCCATATAAACCCATCACCAAGTCGCCCATTTAACCGGTGTGGGACAATGAAATCAGTCCATATCACCTGTAACGCCCCGAAACCTACCCTAGAATTATTAATGAATAATTATTCAATTAATCAAATTTGTTTTGATTAAAATAAATTGTTGTTGGGCTTTGGGCCGAAATAAAACATATATTGATATCCAATATCACAATCTGGATAAATCTCATAGAGATAAATCCAATATGTTGAGTATTTGTGTGGTCTTGATTAAGAACATGAGTACAGACCCAAATCAAGAATAAATAAAGAAATTAGTTATGTAGTGAACTTTAAAATGATTTACTGAAATAAATCATGATAATAATTAATATGAATTAAATATGAGAACCTTTTTGAATAAAAGTCAACTAAATCAATTTTGACTCTGTCAAAGTCAACCACCCAAAAATATGGTGTCTGAAAAAGTATACCAAATAAACATAAAAATTATATCGTTGGATAGAGCTCGACTGTCTGATCGCAACGGTGCAAACACATTTCAATTCAGAGAAAGTTGGACCAAAAAGTGTACCCCGACTGGGACCAAAATTAGTCCCAATCAAGGACTTGCGTTTAAAAAAACCGTAGAGATCAGCCTCCTCCTCCACTCAGCCGTTCCAACAGGAGAAGGTGACAGGGCTTGCTTTATCCTTCCTTCTCCTTCTATATAAGTGAGACCATTCCTTCTCATTTCTTCACCATTTTTCTTCATTCTTCTTCCTAAGTGTTCATGAAAGTGTGAGGAGTGTTGTGGTGCTGTCAATTTGGTGTGAAGTCGCCGGAGTTGGGAGAAATAATCGCTGGAAGTTTTGCCGGAAAATTTCCAAAACCTCCATTAAGCTTCGAGGTAAGCCCCTAGATATATCTAATGACTAGAATGTTCATATAGGTCGTTTCTACGTTCATAAATGGTCATTTGGTTGAGTATTGTGTTTGACATACTTGAAGAACTAAGAATCATAAACCATGAAATTGATGTTAAAATTATGAATTAATGATGCTGAAATGATCCATAAACCTTGGAGAACATTTTTATATACTTTAATTGAAGTTTGGTGAGTAAAAGTGACATTTCCGCAAGTTGGCTCGAGGTAGAAGACGATGGTTAATTGATTATCAACTTGAAAATCGATTATTCATCGTTCTGCAGATTTTTGTAACAAAGCTGAGCAACAGTCGATTATCAGAATGTGATAATCGATTGTCAGCCCTCTCTGAAGTTTGATAATCGATTATCAGAATAAGATAATCGATTATCAGCCCATTCTGAACATCAGACAGTAGATTATCAAAAGTGACAGTAGACTGTCTCCCTACACTATTGAAGAAAATGAAGCTAATAGTTAATAATTGAATTTCCTATCATAGATTAATCAGTTATTGTTTAGAAAACATGATTTTTGAACTATGAAATCCTATTTTTGATACCAATTAATTATGCATAATATAACTATGATTTTGTATAATAAAAATGAGGTTTTTGGCATATAAAATACTATGTGATGCATGACGGTAAGTTCGGGTGTTAACACTCGAGACTAGGCCGCTGTTTGTTATCAAATGTTATGTTGATTGATGATTATGATGAATGATTATTATGATGATTATGACTTGATGAAACTACTGATTAAAATGATTATTGAAGATTAAATTATGAATTGAAATGAATATGTTGATGATTATGAAATGATTTGAATTCTAAGGATATCTAGAAGAACTCTAAGATATACCTAGGTTGACGTTGATTTCTAAGACTATCTAGAAGACCTCTAAGATGACTTAGAAATGAGCCTTGCGGGTATAATTATGAATATTCGGTGGCCTGGGTTAAAACGTACGTACGGGATCCATAACCAAACTAGAGGAACTCGTTTGGGGATGCTACCCAACCCGACAGTTAGTATCCTACTGTTCGGTTTTCTGGATTTGTACCTTAAGCGAAGGCTAGTTTAAGAGTTGGTAAATCAACCGGAATATATGTACCTTAAACTAATGACCTAGCTTAAGAGTTGGTTAGAAGTACCTTAAACTCTAATAAGTTTAAGAGTTGGATAAAAGTACATTAAAACTAGAATTAGTTTAAGAGTTGGATAGAAGTACCTTAAACTAGAACTAGTTTAAGAGTTGGTAAACATTAAAAAGATTGGCTTAGACTAAGAATAGTTTAAGGATATTATTGAATGAGGATGTTGAATGTTGAATATGAATATTGAATGACGAATGTTGAATATTGATTATTGTATATTTGAACTGAATACTTTGTGCATGATATCAAATGATTTGATTATGAATTTGGGTTCAATTTATATGGATGTTCGACGCTTTAGATATGCTTACTCAGCTTCACCGCTGAGCGTGTAGTATGTTTTATTTGCTACACGCAGGTTAATAGAAAGAATGATGTGATGTGATTCTGGAGGCTGACGGAGGCGAGATTGTCGGAATGGATGTGATGGTTTTGAATTAAAGAACATAAATAAATTATGTTTGTAATTATGATTTGTTAAGCTTCCGCAATATTGAAAACTCCGCACTATATATGTTATGAAAAATATTATCGTGATAAATAAAAGTGTTTGAAAAGTTTTAAATTTTACGATTACCAAGTTAATACTTTAGTCCGAAAGGGGCTGCAGACCTGGACAGATTAGGGTGTTACATCACCTCATTCTCTCCGCCAGTTTCCATTTTCCGTTAACCTTTTATTCTTCTTCACCCTCTTTTGGCCTTCTTTCTTCTTTTCTTTCTTTCTTCTTCTTCTTCTTCTTCTTCTTCTTCTTCTTCTCATCCTTCTTTTCTTCTACACCCTCCCATCTCATCCAGCCCTCCATCGCTTCCCTTTTTTTCTTTTTCTATTTTTTTCTCTTCTTCTTCTTCTTCTATTATTATTACTATTATTATTATTATTATTATTATTAGTATTATTATTATTATTGTTGTTGTTGTGGTTCTTGTTAGATATTATAGAGCATTATTTTATTATTTGTAAGTATTTGTTATTATTATTATTATTATCCTCATCATCATTATTTATTTATATATTTATTATGTTATTTAAATAGTAGTTTTACTAAGGCCCCATAAAAATTTTGTGTATGCCCCCATTTACTTTTTTCCAATATTCACTTGCGTAAAAAAAGTTAAAATATTTTTAAGCTTTGATTGAAAATTAGTTTTAGTAATTTATTTATGTATAGTTTATAAAATTAAGATTATTTATTCACTTGGTTATAAATTATACGTCGTAATTCATAATAATAATAAAATGAAATTTAACACTATTTTTATCATTTCATATTATCTTTAAAAAAAATCTAGAGGCACTTACACGTATTATTCTCGTTTCAAGTCCTCTCATTTTCGGCATTCACTACTACCAATGACGGTTGCCGATGGCTATTGCATGACTAATGCGAAAGACAACATCAAATGTCAAAAGAATTAGAGTAGTAAAACTACCAATAATTTTTTAATAATGAAAATAATAAGTGTTACTTTAAATAATAATTAGTGTTATTTTCTTAAAAATAGAGTAATAAAACTACTAGTTAATTTTTAATAATAATAAATAAAAATGATAGAAGAGAAAGAAAATATTAAGAAATAGATAATAATTAATACAAAGTAAAAATAAAGTACTATTATAAGAGGTGCAATTTTTCTAAATAACAACTATTGTTATTTTTTGAAAAAAGAGTAGTGAAACTAATAATTAGTTTTTATTAATAATAGTAATAATATTAAATAAAATTAATAATAATAATAGAATAAGAATAAAATAGTAATAAATATGAAGTAATAATAATAGTACTTCTATTTTTTCGAAAAATTAGAATAGTAAAACTAGTAATTAATTTTTTATAATAATAATAATAAAATTTAATAAAAAATAATAATTATAATAGAAGAAGAAAAAATAATTCAAAACAAAAAAATAGAAGAAGAAAAAAGGGAGGCGTTGGATCAGATTTGAATGCAAAGGAGGAGGAGGAGGAGGAGGAGGAGGAGGAGGAGGAGGAGGAGAAGAACAAGAAGAAGAAGAGAGAAAGAAAGAAAGAAAGAAAGAAAGAAAGAAAGAAAGAAAGAAAGAAGAAAAGGAACAAGAAGAGGAAGAAGATGACCGAAAGATGTTAAAGAAGGAGAAGAAGTTAACGGAAAATGAAAATTGACGGAGGGAGTGACGGATTGTCACCCCAGAGTGAGTTTTCAAATATTTTAAGGTACCCTGGAGTACATTTTTTTAAAAAAATGGCACCTGTGAGTTCTTATCACAAAACCGAGGGTACCTGTCAACAATTTTTTGAATTTGACTTATTTCTCATATTGAACTTATAAACTGATTATGACTCAAATATTCTTTTGCGGATGTACAATGGCTGAAATGAAAGAGAAATCATTTCTACATTTTGATAAATAGTGAGAAATAGTTTTGTAAATAATCTAGTCAAAATAAAGAAATAAAAAATTGGCTTAAAAATAAGTAGCAAATACCTACTTTTTGGTTTATAAGTCAGTTTATAAACATATAGAAACATGTCATCAACTAGCTTATAAGTTAAAAACTGTTTATAAGAAGTTTTGACCAGCTTATAAGCACAGAGAAACATCTACAAGGTCAAATTCCAACGAATTTGACCCAACAATCTTGATCCTTCTTTTCTCTTTTGGCAAATTTGACATCCTTCACATACAATTATTAATACCAAATATCTAGAGGACTTGTGTCAAGGAAATCAAGGCATTAAAAATAATAAAATAAAAAGAATGACCAAAATAATGCATTTTATGTATAAAATATAAATAGTTTCCTAAATTCATATATAATTAAAACTGTGGTTATGTGTGTACAAAAATGCATTTAGAGTGTTCTAAAAAGGGTTAAAATGATAGGATAAAATATAAAATTTGTGGACTTATCAGCTTCCTTTCAACTACTTAGGGTTTCTTTATTGATAAGGGGATCACTAGGAAGCATCATTGATAACAACTTATTTCAAAATTTGACAACTTAGGCTAGTACATAAGGCATATGGATCGAGATGAATGATTGATCTGAATCAATCATGTGCTCAACACTTTCACTATGTCAAAAACATAGGTTGATAACTGCTTATTTTAGTAGTCCTAAATTGATATTTTTAGTAGTCTTCCGAGCAGCTGTCGGATGGGATGCTAGACTTCTGTTCCCACCAATTGTGCAAAGCCATATCTGACACCGGGTTTTTGTAGTATAACACAACATTGAATATTTTTGGTCTGCTACTGATTGACACTATGCTTTTGTATATACTCAGGCAACTGTTCTATGGTGTTGTATATAGGATTTAAGACTACTACTTAAAAACAACAGTTTTAATTAGTTGTATATGGATTATTACGACTATGGTTTATTTTAGTTATGATTGAAGCATTTACATTATGTTTTCCAACTGTAGTCTAAATTTCTATTAGACAGCTGCTCGGAAGACCAGTATAAGTAATTCCATCAAACATCTGTTACCTTCTGTTGTATGTATTACGTTGAACTATTACTTTGGTCTTACCTTAAACAACCTTTTTTAGTTGTACGATGTCTCTTAACACTTCAGTTTTCGTTGGCTGTCCTTTAGATATTCAAACTATATTTCTAGACAGTAGTTGAATCGGCTACCAGACAGTTACTCGGAAGACCACTATAAGTATTTTCATCAAACAACTATTACGTTGAGTTGTATGTATAATATTCAGATTATTATTTTGGTCTTATCTTAAACAACTACCTTTTTAGTTGTACGCCATTTATAAACACTACTGTTTTGGTTCGTTGTCCTTTAGACTTTCAAACAATATTTTCGGTCAGTAGTCGAAATTGTTATCAGACAGCTGCTTGGAACACCACTGGAAATATTTGCATCAGACAACTCTTATTTATTGTGGTATATCTAAAACGAAGAATGCGATTATGTTTCATTTCACACAATTGTGAGTACTAGACATCTAGCAGCTATTACCACTAACTAGTGTTGGGTTCTACGCTTGGATTGGGCAACGGAAAACAAAAATTTTATTGTCTAAACGTAGATCCACCCAGGACCTCTTATGATTATTATAAGTTATTGTTTAGAAATATAACTTTCTTGGTGAGCAAGTAACGATATGTGTAGGTTGACGGATTGATCTAAGAGCTAGCCACAAAAGTATATGACCTCAAGTTGAGACACACGAACAATGAAGAGTGCTCTAGAGAAAATTATGCTAGTAATTATTCTCTAGAATATTTCTAAAATATAAAATATTTGGTGTAAAGTATTAAGAGAACAAAACAAATTTTTCTCTCTTTAAAAGAGGTGAGGGCCGAAATTCTAATCTCTAAAAAGGGGTGGGATGATCTCCTATTTATAAGGAGTATAATCTCCATTCCTATTCTTAATATGAATGTACCTTTTAAAGTTTAGGAAGGAAATCAAATCCCATTCCTATTCAAGTTAGGTAATTTCAAAAATCCCACTTTAAAGAAGCCTCCAATTTATTTTGTCAACTTTAATTATCATATAATTAACACAAAATAAATAATATAAAATTTATTATATGTATATCCAAAATATAAATAAACATATATACATATATATATATATATATATATATATATATATATATATATATGTTGGAATTTTTGGCATTTTAATAGGCATTAAATGGACCAACTTGGGTATAATTATCAATAGGTCCACTAACGGTTTTAACCGTTAATTAATGGACGTGTGTTCTCTTAAATGAGATAAATATTTTGATATATTATACGCCAAAAATGGTAGAAAGGTGAATGAGAAATTGATTCTCAGAGTTAACCCGTTACGTAATGTTTAAAATTATTCCACTTTTACGGAGTTAACTGGCCATTAATCTCCAATTTAATAGGAAGAATTTTAAACATTATGGGTGTAACCCCCCATGTTAATGGTGGTATTAACACACCATTAAAAATATTACTAATGATGGTGAGTCATGGCTATTGAATGTGCCTTCATGGCATATAAGTTACAAAATGAAGAGCCATGAAAATGCCTATTTAAATGGAGGGACTTTTCTCATTTTTTAGAGAGCATCCATACGTGGGAAGTAAAAGAGGAGAAGGAAAAAGTTAACAATTTTGTCCTTGTTTAACTTTGAGGAGAGCTCTTGGTTTTCTTGTCAATTTTTTCCGGCAATCCCCTTCAAAGTTTTTTTTTGGTCGCCAACGTTCCTACGTTGTTCTTGTTCATTGGTGTGTGGTTGGTCCGTACAATCTCCACACACGATAGCGGTTTTATCCTGGGAGGAGAGTGCTCACGTTTTTCCAGTACGGTAGGCGGGCACTACTACCTTAAGGACAGCTCCGGCGACTCCGCTGTCCTTCACGGTGTTTTGTTTTGCAGGTTTAGTTCATAAAGACCTTGCTGCATTCTGCCTTAGTGCATAATGTCCTCGCAGCCCAGTGCATAATGACCTTGATGTCCAGTGCTTAATGTCCTCATACAACAAGACTGTTTGAAGAATTGAAGATATATAAATTTATTTTCAATTCTGTTTATCTTGTAATATTCTGAATAAGTTATAAATTCAGAATTTTATTTTTTTATTTTCCGAGGCCGTTCATCTTCCCCATCCGTTGTAATCCGTACAAAAATTGTAACAATATATATATATATATATATATATATATATATATATATATATATATTATATATATATATATATATATATATATATATTATATATATATATATATATATATATATATATATATATATATATATATATATATATATATATATATATATATATATATATATATATATATATATATATATATATATATATATATATATATATATATATATATATATATATATATATATATATATATATATATATATATATATATATATATATATATATATATATATATATATATATATATATATATATATATATATATACACGCCCATATACATGTATAAATATAATAATGTTATATTTTGTTCCTTAAATAATATTTGGCAAACTTAATTATCATATAACTAAAATGTCCAAATATCAAATATATAAATATATTTTGCGCCTCAATAATAATAATAAAGTAATAAAAAATTTATTATTCATATATATCCGAATACATATATTTATTATTATTAATTATATTTGGCAAACTTAATTATCTCACAATTACAATGTAACACCCACCCCGTGTAACCCGAACCAACGAGTTAGCGAATCGGGTTGCTACTAATTTGGTATTCACATGTATAATATTTTTAAAAACATTTAGAAATAAAACAAACATTCATATTTATTCAAAAACAGTTCATCGTTTAATCGGAGTAAATAATTCAAACGTTGCGGAAGCCTTGAAAACAACATTTAACATTCTAATAATTTAAATAAACAAATTCAACAAACTATATTTAATTTAAGTAAAACAGCTTCGGTCATCCACCAGCGTCACGCTTCATTGTCCTCCAGGCTGCTCCTCATCCAATCCCTTATCCCTACCTGTAAAAATAGGGAGAGTGGAAGTATCTAACACTAAAACTAACTCATAGACTAGTACCCATTAATATCTGATGAAACAGTATCAGAAGAATTAGCAAATATCATTATCCAACTATACCACTATTTATCCACATAGTTCAATTTACTTCCTACGCATACTTACTCCATCTGCCTGCTAGATAAAATCCAATTCATACTTACGGGAGTAATGAAATCCAGGCTCTCGCCCAAACCCACACTCATAACTCCAGAGCTCTCGCAATGGAGGGGGTTGAGGCCCCCGCTGGCTCTCGCTAGGGGTCAATGACCACCGTGCGCACGTTTTTAACCCTCGAGACCGCCGGATGAACGACGTCACCCGCGTGACCTTGTTTCTAATGTCGATCTGATTACTTATTTCTAATACACAACTCAACTAAGATTTGACTGGATACACTAAATGACATATTTCACAATTTATTCCATGTACAATTTATTACCAATTCATTATTTTATATATAATGGACTTAATTACAGTTAAAGTACGAAGTAGGACCAAATTGTAAACTATTTAGAGATCCCGGGCCAATTTGCAATTCTTTTTTTAAAAAAAACTAAAACTCTGTGTTCTGAAAACCCTCCTCTGTCGGAAATTAGTAGCGACGTACTCCAACGGTGAAAACAGGCGGCGACTAGGACGAACTCCCCATCGGCGGCCAAACAAAATAGGGCAGAAAAGAACGCGCAATAAAGCAGGAAGAACACGCAATAGAGAAACAGAACAGGGCGGAAGAAGAGAAAGAACAGAGACGGCTAGAACAGTTGCAGAGTTCAGATCAATAATCCAAATTCCCAAATTTTAACCAAATTCCAAATTCTACATAGCCAATCAAACCATCCAACAATCACATTCACGAATTCAACGTCAATTGAATGAAAATATATTAACGAATCCTAATCCATGAATCAATCTTAACGAGAGGTAAATCACTCACCTTGATTAAATTGGCAAATAAATCTCAATTGAATTAATGCAGACTCCGGCGACCTCCGTGTAGCTCCGGCGATGTCTCCGACGAAACTCCTAGTCTGGCGTGCGAAGAGTGAAGACGAAGAAGGAAGATCTTGGCCGGCGAAGTTCCCCTCTAGTTGCGTGTGAAACGAAGGAGAAGACCATGACCGTATATATGCCTAACCGATGTCCGTTCCTTTCCCTTATTTATTATTATTATTATTATTATTATTATTATTATTATTATTATTATTATTATTATTATTATTATTATTATTATTATTATTATTATTATTATTATATATTATTATTATTATTATTATTATTATTATTATTATTATTATCATTATTATATTACTAAATTCCATTACATTAATTTACTGAACTGTATTGACCATTTCGCTCACCACGGTTCACACGAAATTCCAAACTTGACAAACTTTATACCGTTGGTCACCATTTTACGAGATCTACCCGAAAACCTAATTTTTAATTAAAAGGTTCAACTTTACAAAGCATTCATATTTTAAAGTTAATAAATAATAAATTTATTTTTATTAAAATAACGGCTAGCTACTAAGTCGATTTTTGGGTCGTTACATTTCTCTCCTCCTTAAAGGAATTTCGTCCCCGAAATTCTTCTAAGGTAAAGAGTGAAATTAATAAATGTATTTCTTTTTTATCAACAATATATGTACCTTTTTTTGTAAAAGAGATCATTTTAATCTTTGATCCAATGTTTTTCTGATTCGGATGTTTTGATTTGAAATCACTAGGTTATTATTATTATTTTTCAACCAGTTAAACGACAATCAAATATATTACTCAAATCCAGAGTAAACCATTTAAGTCGATTATTATTTTTTTTTTAAAGTAGCAATTACCATTTTCTTCCAACAAGGTAGTCATTGACAAGATTTATTTGTAACTGTTTTTTTTAGGAAAGCACATTACCCCTTTTTTTACAAGAACTATTCTCAAATAACCTTTTTTTCATTAGTATTTTTTTCCTCTTCTCACACCGGAACAAACCACTCTTATTCATCCGGGTCTGCAGCCTCTTCTGAATTTTATTGTTATTCCAGTGATCAACAAAACAATTGAGTATAAAATAAAATACTTTATGACTACTATTTTTTTTCCAATCAATTCACGAAACTACATTGATTGAATAATCAAATGATTTTTTTTAAAGACAATACCTGCTTTTCAATATAAACCAATTTGATTTAAACGAAATTCGCTATGAAAAACTATAAATGTAGTTCAATAGAATTTCAAAATCTCATTGCAGTTTTTTTTCTAAGAAAACAATTCTTGACACAACATTATCCTTTAACAAACCTTAGTTATTATAATTAAGCTTGGTTTTTTTTGGTAGTTGTTTTTTGTTTTTTTTATTCATGAAGAATCAAATTAGGACTTTAACAATTTCGCAACCCAGCTCACAAGTGATTGTTTAAAATATTTGAGATTTTTTTTTCTTTTTAAGAGTCAGCTGCGTGCTTGGTGAGTATGTGACGTAGTATCTTTTGTAACATGATCGCACTAGTCATCATGAATAATTGTGAATTGAGATTTTTTTTATGTATAATTTACTTTCTTTTACTTTACCTTTTTTTCCATAATCAACATTGATGAATTCTCTCAATCTTCTCTTACTTATGTTTTTTTTACACATGAATTCTTTTTTTATAGATAAATCACATGTTAATTAACAAACAAATCCAACTAACAATTTAGAAAACAATTTTCACATAATGACATCATAAGGGTTCAGAGTTACCTCCTGGAGCAGTGACGTCGCGAAGCTATGGATGTCCTTTTTCCTTTTCTTTTTTTTTTAAAAAATTCACATTTTGTCATTTTTTTTCTGAGAATCGTTTCTTAAAACCACATGCTCCGATACCAAAATGTAACACCCCAACCCGCGTAACCCATACCAACGAGTTAGCAAATCGGGTTGCTACTAATTTGGTATTCACATGTATAATATTTATAAAAACATTTAGAAATAAAACAAACATTCATATTTATTCAAAAACAATTCATCGTTTAATCGGAGTAAATAATTCAAACGTTGCGGAAGCCTTGAAAACAACATTCAACATTCTAATAATTTAAATAAACAAATTCAACAAACTACATTTAATTTAAGTAAAACAGCTTCGGTCATCCACCAGCGTCACGCTTCACTGTTCTCCAGGCTGCTCCTCATCCAATCCCTGATCCCTACCTGTAAAAATAGGGAGAGTGGAAGTATCTAACGCTAAAACTAACTCATAGACTAGTACCCATTAATATCTGATGAAACAGTATCAGAAGAATTAGCAAATATCATTATCCAACTGTACCACTATTTATCCACATAGTTCAATTTACTTCCTACGCATACTTACTCCATCTGCCTGCTAGATAAAATCCAATTCATACTTACGGGAGTAATGGAATCCAGGCTCTCGCCCAAACCCACACTCATAACTCCAGAGCTCTCGCAATGGAGGGGGTTGAGGCCCCCGTTGGCTCTCGCCAGGGGTCAATGAACACCGTACGCACGTTTTTAACCCTCGAGACCGCCGGATGAACGACGTCACCCGCGTGACCTTGTTTCTATTGTCGATCTGATTACTTATTTCTAATACACAACTCAACTAAGATTTGACTGGATACACTAAATGACATATTTCACAATTTATTCCATGTACAATTAATTACCAATTCATTATTTTATAAATAATGGACTTAATTACAGTCAAAGTACGAAGTAGGACCAAATTGTAAACTATTTAGGGATCCCGGGCCAATTTGCAATTCTTTTTTTTTAAAAACTAAAACTCTGTGTTCTGAAAACCCTCCTCTGCCGGAAATTAGTAGCGGCGTACTCCAACGGTGAAAACAGGCGGCGGCCAGGACGAACTCCCCATCGGCGGCCAAACAAAATAAGGCAAAAAAGAACGCGCAATAAAGCAGGAAGAACATGCAATAGAGAAACAGAACAGGGCGGAAGAAGAGAAAGAACAGAGACGGCTAGAACAGTTGCAGAGTTCAGATCAATAATCCAAATTCCCAAATTTTAACCAAATTCCAAATTCTACATAGCCAATCAAACCATCCAACAATCACATTCACGAATTCAACGTCAATTGAATGAAAATATATTAACGAATCCTAATCCATGAATCAATCTTAACGAGAGGTAAATCACTCACCTTGATTAAATTGGCAAATAAATCTCAATTGAATTAATGCAGACTCCGGCGACCTCCGTGTAGCTCCGGCAATGTCTCCGGCGAAACTCCTAGTCTGGCGTGCGAAGAGTGAAGACGAAGAAGAAAGATCTTGGCTCGCGAAGTTCCCCTCTGGTTGCGTATGAAACAAAGGAGAACTGGAGAAGACCATGATCGTATATAGGAAAAAGCTATGTGTACACCATATGTGTACACCACTTGTACACCATACATACCCCTCCCCCCTAACTTTCCATAACCCCCTCCCACTACTCCATCCCCCCCATCTTTCCATAACCCCCTGCTCTCTCTCTCTCACAGATTTCTCCAACGAAGCATACCGGAAGAGCATCCCTTCTCCGAGAGCTTCTCCTTCGTCTTCCCCGTTCTTCCTCTGCAGCAACCCCTAGTTCGCCATCCTCCATCGAGTGCATCGGTGGAAGATTCAACTTGGCAAAGAGCGCCTCCTTTGTCTTCTTCGATTTTTGCTCCCATCCGGCCACGGTAAAATAACAAATTAAAGGTAATAATAAATAATTATATTTCAATTTTAGGGTTTTTATTTTTTAAATCTAGATTCAATCGCTCAATCCTTCCCTTTTGTGAAATTAGCCTTTGTTTATGTGTTTTCTGAATCATTGTTTCTTGAACTTGTTCAATTGTTTATTTCCTTTTTGAATCTTTTCAGTTGTTAATTTTTCATTAATAACATGTTCTAATTAGGCATTTTTCATGTTTATTACGAAATGTCTGTGTAGTACTTCTCACAGGTGTAAAATGTTTGTATTCTAATTAAGAGTATTCGATTTCAAAACTTGTTTTGAAATGTCTATGATGTGCTTCAAGCTTGCATAAAATGTCTGTATTTTAAAAAGAACTTGTTCTATTTCATAAATTATTTGAAAGTGTTTGTGAAGTGTTTGTTACTGGCATAAAATGTCTGTTTTCCAAATAAGGATGCTCAATTTCAAATCTTGCTATGAAATGTCTCTGAAGAGCTTCATTGCTTTTTAGTGTGGAATGCATGTATCCTAATTAATAGTTTGCCTTATTTTAAAAGTTGCTTTGAAATGTATTTCGAGTGTGTATTATTAGCTTAAAATGTATGTATTTCATTATCACCAATATTTAAGGTTTGTTAGTCAATAAATTACCGGTGTTCTACATTGGTTCAATAGCACATGAGAAATATGAATTCAACTATCTAGAAAGTGTACATGATTTATGTTTGCTTCATAAACATTCTTTTTTGTGATAAATAATAATTGTGATTGAATTACTTTTCTTAATTGTTTGTTTGTTAAGTTTCAGAGTTAGACTTAATTATATTCCCTTGTGGTTTCTTTTGATGTAGAAGATTGAAAGTTGGAAGATTGGAGGTAGTTGTATTTGGATTTTTACTATGTTAAGAACCTCATTTGGATTTCATTGAGGTTACCCATACATTATGTGTCTTTGGTAAACAAGTACAGATATTGAGTGTATGTGAATTACTTACTCATAGATGAACATTGTTGATGACATTTATTTTTTCTAATAGATTGAGAAAAGTGCACAGATTTCTTCGGACCATGGCATCTTCCTCTTCGACTTCCAACTACCGTGTGAAGAAGGAGACAAGGAGACAATATGAAGCAATTTCTACCAACTTGAAGATGGCGAGGCCTGAATTAGATCTACGTTATGGTACGGTAAAGTGTGATTGTTTGCCTCAATCAAGAAATTGTGTAATTCGAGTTGTGACTGACCATGAGAAGCCAAACAAAGGTAGGCTTTTTTATACTTGTGATCACTGTGGGTTTTTTCTTTGGTGCCATCCACTGAAGGCTGAATTTCGAGGTGAGCCACTGCCAATTGATAGCTCTGTAATGGGTCGGTTTGTTCGAAACTATGGAGAATTTGAGGAGGAGAGCTATTTACATGAGAATGCACGTGGAGCTCAAAACGAAGTGAATGCAGCTGTGCCCCGTGAGAATCATTCCAATAGGGGCGTGAATCTATATCAAACCATAAACCTCTTTTGCAAGTTGTTGGGTCTTGTTGTTGTTTTGGTTGCTCTTTTGAAGTAGGTTGATGTATTTAGTAGTGTTCTTGGGGCTGTGTAGTATTTTGAGTTGTTAATGTTCAAGTACTTATGTACCAATGTTGTATGACTTGTGTTGAGTGAATTTGTGAAATTTGTGTAATGGTATTCAGGCAGAAACATGAACTGGTATTCTGGAAAAATTGGTTAATGTATGTGAACTCCTACTCACAGACGCAGAATGTCTATTTTTAATGTTAATTGCTTGCCTGCTTCGTATCATGTATTTATCTTTCTGAATTTTTACTTTTTGTTCTTGTATTATGAACACTAAGTTCTTAATTGCAATTTTGCATGTTTTGAAAAAAATGGTAAATGTATGTGAACTTCTACTCACAGACGTAGAATGTCTGTTTTCAATATTAATTGCTTGCCTGCTTCGTATCATGTATTTATCTTTCTGAATTTTTACTTTTTGTTCTTGTATTATGAACAATAAGTTCTTAATTGTAATTTTGCATGTTTTGAAAAAAATGGTAAATGTATGTGAACTTCGACTCACAGACGTAGAATGTTTGTTTTCAATATTATTGTCATATGTTCAACTAAGTAAGGAGTATGTTTTGGTCACACAGACAACAAGTGTCTGTAATTCATCGTAAACAGAAACTTATTGTCTGTAAAACCTAAATTAAAAATTACATATTTCAAAATACCAAATAATGCTATAGTAAATAATTTTTCACAATTACTCTTGATTGTAAAAAAGAAAAAAAATTATAATTACCAATGTTTAGTTACACAAACACTAAAAATCTGTAATTCTTTATACACAGACATTTATTATTTGTGTAATTTAGAAGAAAATTTCACCCTTCAAATCTATGAAATAGTACAGTACCAAGAACATTTCACAAATTTTTCTACGTTTAAAAAAGAAAAGAAAAATTACAATTAATACTATTTAGTCACACAGACACTAAATGTCCTTATTTTCTTGAACACAGACATTTACTATTTGTGTAATCTGAATAAAACAGCACCACCATCTCTGTCATAATTTACTGCTCCGGTGACGATGATGATGATGATGGCGCCGTTGTGACGCTTCTAGGCGGCTGCAGGGAGCCCACGGCATGCAACTTCAGGGGGTGCCGAAGATGAAGCTAATCGACCGGTGGGGAGGAAGAGAGATGCGAGATCTAGGGAGGAAGAGAGAATGAGTGAGAAAGGGAAATGATTTGCCTGGTGCTGCGTCGATCATCGGCAGGAAGGGAGGGAGTTCAGGGATCTGAGGAGGAAGAAAGAGTGAGGAGGAGAGATGAGGGTAGGGTTGGTTATGGAATGAGGGGGGTGTATATGGTGTTCATTTGGGGTACACCAAGTGGTGTACCCCTAGCAGGACCGTCGTATATATGCCGAACCGATGTCCGTTCCTTATTATTATTATTATTATTATTATTATTATTATTATTACTATTATTATTATTATTATTATCATTATCATTATCATTATTATATTACTAAATTCCATTACATTAATTTACTGAACTGTATTGACCATTTCGCACACCACGGTTCACACGAAATTCCAAACTTGACAAACTTTATACCGTTGGTCACCATTTTACGAGATCTACCCGAAAACCTAATTTTTAATTAAAATGTTCAACTTTACAAATAATTCATATTTTAAAGTTAATAAATAATATATTTATTTTTATTAAAATAACGGCTAACTACTAAGCCGATTTTCGGGTCGTTACATAAAATGTCCAAATATAAATATTTATTTATATATGTTTGTGTATCTAATCATATTGGATACACAATACTCCCTCCGTCCAAAATTAAACTTCCCAGTTTGACTTGGTGCACAAATTTATGTGGAATGAAAATTGGGTTGACTTTCCTATTATACCCCTCCACCTTTCAGCCCTCTCCCCCCACTGACATCTAGCCCCCACCGCTGACGAGGCTTCTGCAACCCCTCACTGTCGAAAGCCCCCGCCGTCGCTGTCCCCCGCCGTCGCCGCCCCCTTCCGTCCCAAGCCCCATACATCTTCGCTGTCGCAGACCTGCATCCCCCTTCATCACAACCCCTCACCCCCCCTTAATCTCTTTTCTAGATCCTTGCCGTCGAAAGCCCCCACCGTCACTGCCCCTTGCCGTCGCTGCCCCCTGCCGTCGCAAGCCCCTGACATCATCGCCATCGCAGACTTGCATCCCCCCTTCATCAGCGGAGGGGGAGAGAGAATCGGGATAGGGTTCAACTGAAGAACGAATGGGTGGAAAATTTTGACTTCGTTTTTTACTTTAAAGTTGCGACGGATCTGCGACGGGTGTAAGGTTCCGTCGCAGATTTTAAGGTCAAATTTTGACCACCTTATATTTGCGACGGTACCCAATACACCGTCGCTAGTTTGCGACGGAAAATATATATCCGCCGCAGATTATGCTTTTTTTCAAGGAATACAATTCCGTCGCGGATTCGTTGCAGATCTGCTACGAATTTAATTCCGTAGCAGATATCCGTTGCAGACCAGACAAATTCTTGTAGTGATCTCTTTTCTAGATCTGGTAAGATCCGTCTGATCTGGTTGACGGGAGAAGAAATTAAAGAAAAAGAAGGAAGAAGAAACGGAAAACAGTGAAGAAGAAGGAAGAAGAAAACATAAGAAGAAAGAAGAAGAAGAAAAAGGAAAAAGAAAGAGAAAAAATTGAAGAAAACAAGAAGATGACCGAAGAAGAAGAAAGAGGAATAAGAAAGAGAAAGGAAAAAAAATGAAATAGAAAAATGAAACGGAAGAAAGAAGGAAGAGGAAGAAGATGGGACAAGGGTAGAAAGGACATTTCCTTCCTAAAAACTTTCCTAAAATAGAAATGGGAAGTTTATTTGTGGACGGACGAAAAAGGAAAGTGGGAAGTTTAATTGTGGACGGAGGGAGTATATAAATAAGTTGTAACTTTACTCCACTTAAATATTCTACACTTTCATATGTTCTATGTGTGTGACCATATTCTAGGTACCTATAAAATTGGCCAGAGTATTGATTAAATACTACAAGTGATAAGCGGTATCTAGCAACACATTATCACCCCCAAATTATAGATATAAAGCTCTTGGAACAATTCCTTTAACGACACATCCTACTTGTATAACTCTTATCCCTTTATCCTTAATATCTTGATTTAACACAAAGTGTGGGGTGTGTCACCTTGTTATAGTTAAAACGATGGTTTATTGATTCTTCGATTGACTTGTGGGATTCAAATAACATATTTATTTGGGCATGGCCATGCACTTCCCAAGTCACATCAATCAGTGGGCCCTAAGATATTACACTTCATTAAAGAAGGGATCAAATAAATTCTATCTACGTCATTCACATCTTTGCTTAAGCTTCATTGCATACCCAAAACATAATTGTACATCCACCAATATTTCAGATGACATAAATCATGCTTCAAAGTATACAACTCAACTTATCAAAGAATGTAATGACTTCATGTCAAAGGATAGTTAAACTAATGGTCTGATTTCAAAAAACAAAACTAATGGTCGCATGAGAATAATATTAACACTATAACTTAAACCCATATATTATTCTCATAGCGGGTCAATCCAACAACATATCCAATATGTTTGCCTACGCATAGATTCAGACAACACTTTATCTATAGCCTATGAGATGCAGCTATCTCATCTCATACGTATTAGTCTTGATATATTATGATGTCCGTATTGTCATAATATTCGACTAAGGATATTTTAGACGTAGCCTCTATCTTTGTAACCGCCTCATAATCAGAACGTTGTAGTTCTCATCTGTGTTACTAGAGCGTCTACTCTATGGACTAAAGCTATGTTTAAATCACACGAGACGACTTAAACAATCTTTAGGGCCTATTGTTCTTGATATAGTACAGATATGGAATCATAAGTTGGCCTTTAGGGCTCACTTATATTCAACAACTAGTTTCTGTTGTTGTCTGTAAAAGATTTAAAATATCAATTAAACGGTAGTGAGATTGTTTATCAGTCCAACGTTTTTTTGTGCTGCCTATCCTAATCGGATGCTTCTTTTTTATGGCGTTGTGTTGCTGAGATTCGAACTATTGTCATTTGGTGTTGTCCCTCAACTATTCAGACTACTCTATTTGGTGGTTGTCCCACTGTAATTCCAACTATTGTTATTTGGATTGTATCTTTATGATTCATAATATTGCTTTTTTTGGTGTCAACCTTTTGTTCTTTAGTCAAGCACGTTTTTTTGCATTATTTTAAATTTAACTACTGATATCATGGTGTTGTCCATAATAATTTAGTGGTTATTCAATAAATCATACAAGAGATATAATAAGTGGTGAAAGTAATTGAAAAACTACATTTTTCAATTTCTTAACTATTAGAAAATGAGAAAATTGAAATACTGATCACAAAAGAAATATAAATTCCCAATACATAATACAACAATCTAACAAAACATGGAACCAAAGTGCAGAATAAGTAGAATCATTCACATAACATTATGAGTCATAAAATACTTTTCCAATTCAACCTTTGTTTGATTGATGTCATCCTAGGTGTATTCTAGATTTCCCCAACGCGCCCACTGAAAATTGAAGAAAAAAAACAAAATATCTAATAAAGCCAATCTTAGAAGTGAAGTAAATTCCAAAAATAGGATGCAACAACATTACACCGAACACAAAATGTTGTTGGAAATTAGAATGACTTGTATGGAGTACATTCATGATGACGAGCTACCTACCAACACTTAAGAACTGACCAATAAATAATACTCAAACCTTCACTTGCATTAAGTAGTACACATTATTAGTGAACTAGAAGAAGCTCTACTTACTGTTAAAGTCCCTTCTGATTACAAACACCAGAATTATACACAATACATGGCCCATTGTTGATTTTCAACAAATGAGTATAAAAAATAGAAGAAGAGCATCATTCTTAATATATAATTACTTGTGCTTATTACTGATATCATTAAAGGCTTCGTGGTGATAGAATTGATAACATTTACATGGTTAACTTAGATGAATCTCCCTCCGACTTTGCAAAATGTCTCATGAGTAAGGAGGACGATATGTGGCTATGGCATCGTAGAGTAGCTCATGTCAACATGAACCTTTTGAATAAATTGGTTTCACAAGACCTAGTAGTTGGCCTTCCAAAACTCAAGTTTGAAAAGGACACCATTTGTGATTCATGTCAAAAGGCCAAGCAAGTAAGGGCCTCATTTAAATCGAAAAATGTTGTGTCTACAACAAGGCCCCTACAACTTTTGCACATGGATCTCTTTGGACCATCAAGAACAAAAGGTTTTGGGGGAAACTATTTTGCCTTTGTGATTGTTGATGACTACTCTCGATTCACATGGGCATTATCTCTAACTCATAAAAGTGAGGCATTTCATGTTTTCAAAACTTTTCTCAAAAAGGTTCAAAATGAAAAATGCTTAACCACTGTAGCCATACGAAGCGATCATGGTGGAGAGTTCGAACGAGATCTCTTTACCGAGTTTTGTGATGAACTAGGCATCGAGCATAACTTCTCCGCTCCACGTACACTATAACAAAATGGCGTGGTGGAACGTAAAAATCGTTGCCTTGAGGGACACCGTAGGTCACATGGTTTTTGTTTCTCAAATTGAACCTACAACCATTTCGGAAGCAATTGATGATGAACATTGGACCTTGGCAATGCAAGAGGAGCTTAACCAATTCAAACGAAATGACGTTTGGGAATTGGTGCCAAGACCTGATGATCACACCA
Source organism: Cuscuta australis (assembly GCA_003260385.1). Classification (NCBI taxonomy): domain Eukaryota; kingdom Viridiplantae; phylum Streptophyta; class Magnoliopsida; order Solanales; family Convolvulaceae; genus Cuscuta; species Cuscuta australis. Next base: position 576,155 of record NQVE01000116.1, read on the forward strand.
TAATTGGTACGAAATGGGTGTTCCGTAACAAACTCGATGAAAATGGAATAATCACTAGAAACAAAGCTAGGCTCGTGCCTAAAGGCTACAATCAAGAAGAAGGCATTGATTTTGAAGAAACTTATGCACCGGTAGCACGTTTAGAAGCTATTCGTTTATTACTCGCTTTTGCTTCATTTATGGATTTTAAACTATACCAAATGGATGTTAAGAGTGCCTTTCTCAATGGTTTTATTCAAGAGGAAGTGTATGTTGATCAACCCCCAGGCTTTGAGGATTTTGAGCACCTGGAGTATGTCTACAAACTAAAGAAAGCACTCTACGGTCTTAAACAAGCACCTCGTGCTTGGTATGAACGTTTGAGCAAATTTCTTTTGGACAACGGGTTCAAAAGGGGGAAGGTTGACACTACACTTTTTTTCAAGAGTAAAAACGATAGCATCCTCTTGGTGCAAGTTTACGTAGATGACATTATATTCGGTGCTACTAACGAATCTTTGTGCAAGGAATTTTCAATCTTAATGACAAATGAATTTGAGATGTCCATTATGGGGGAACTCAATTTCTTCTTGGGCTTACAAGTCAAACAAATGAGAGAAGGAACCTTCATTTGTCAATCAAAGTATTGCAAAGAGCTCCTAAAAAGATTTGAAATGGATGGCTCCAAGGCAATGGCTACCCCAATGAGCACCTCCGAACACTTGGACAAAGATGATAAGGGTAAGGAAGTAGACGTAAAGAAGTATCGAGGTATGATCGGATCCCTTCTTTATCTTACCGCTAGTAGACCCCATATCATGTTTAGCGTTTGTTTATGTGCAAGGTATCAATCTTGTGTGAAAGAATCGCATTTAACGGCGGTAAAACGGATAATGAAATATCTTGTTGGTACAATAAACGTTGGACTATGGTACCCCAAAGGGTCTCCTTGTCATCTTTTTGGCTATTCCGACTCGGACTTTGCGGGTTGTAGATTAGACCGTAAGAGTACGAGTGGGACTTGTCACTTGCTTGGTAGTTCTTTAGTCTCATGGTTTAGTAAGAAGCAAGTCAGTGTTGCGTTATCCACAACCGAAGCGGAATATGTTGCCGCCAGTAGTTGTTGTGCTCAAATCCTTTGGATGAAGCAACAACTAGTGGATTATGGCCTTAGTATCTGTAACGCCCCGAAACATACCCTAGAATTATTAATGAATAATTATTCAATTAATCACATTTGTTTTGATTAAAATAAATTGTTGTTGGGCTTTGGGCCGAAATAAAACATATATTGATATCCAATATCACAATCTGGATAAATCTTATAGAGATAAATCCAACATGTTGATTTATTGTGTGATCTTGATTGGGAACCTGAGTACAGACCCAAATTAAGAATAAATAAATAAATTATTTATAATATGACTTTAAAATGATTTGTTGAAATAAATCATGAGAATAATTGATATGAATTAAATGAGAGAACCTTTTCTGAGAAAGGTCAATTAAACCAATTTTGACTCTGTCAAAGTCAAACACCCAAAAATATGATGTCGGAAAAAGTATTACAAATAAATATAAAAATTATATCGTTGGATAGAGTTTAAATGTACGATCACAATGGTGCAAACGGATTTCAATTCGGAGAAAGTTAGACCAAAAAGTGTTCCCCGACTGGGACCAAATTAGTCCCAATCAGGGACTTGCATTTGGAATCGTGGATATCGCAGCCCACTCCACTAGCTGCTCTAACAGGGAAGGTGACGCAGTGAATTTCATCTTCTTCCTCTTCCTTCTCCTATAAAAGACTACCACAACTCCCTCCATTCTTCACCATTTCTTACAAAGTTTCATTCTATTCTGTTGCTGGGAGTGAGGAGAACGTGGTGGTGCTGTCGTATTGGTGTGAGGTCGCCGGAGTTGAGAGTAATCATCGCCGGAAGTTTCGCCGGAAAATTCTCAAAACCTTCGATAAGCTTCGAGGTAAGCCCGTAGATATATCTAATGACTAGAATGTTCATATAGGTCGTTTCTACGTTCATAAATGGTCATTTGGTTGAGTTTTGTGTTTGACATGTTTGAAGAACCAAGAATCATAAACCTTGAATTTGATGTTAAAAATATGTTTTAATAATTCTAATATGATCTATGAACCTTGGAGAACATCTCTATATAGTTTAATTGAAGTTCGGTGACTAAAAACGGTTTTCCCGAAAAATGGACCGAGGTTGAAGACGAATGAACAATGGCTGAAAATCCACAGAGTGGATCGATCCCCTTCATTGGATCGATCCTCTGGGAGTTTTTCTTCTAGTTGGATCGATCCAGAGGACTGGATCGATCTTCCGAAACTCTGGTCCGAAATTTTGTCTGAAATTGCTATTTTTGAGCTTTAAAATCCTATTTTTGATACCAATTGATTATGATTATTATAAAAATGATTTTTCATAACAAAAATGACGTTTTTAACAAATTAAAACATTATGTGATGCATGACGGTAAGTTCGGGTGTTAACACTCGAGACTAGGCCGCTAATTGTTATTAAATGTTATGTTAAATGATTATTATGATGAACTATTATTGTGGCCAATTATGAATGATTAACCTACTGATTGGTATGATTAACTCATGATTAAAAATGGATATAATGATGATTATGAAATTGATGTATATTATTAAGGATATCTAGAAGAACTCTAAGATATACCTCCTTGACCAATTCATATTTCGGGGTTAAAACGTACGTACGGGATCCAGACCGGATATCACCCACCCGACAGTTCACTGTTCGGTTGGTACGTAATCCACATGACTCATAGGGTGGATTATCGATTCTTGTGTTCTGCATTAAACTATTTATAGTTTAAGGGCCTGGTTAGAAATGTTGCCTTAGACCAGGAATAGCTAAGAGCTGAATATAAAATGAAGTGGCCTTAGATTAAGAATAATTTAAGAGCATTATTGATATATATTGAATATCAAATGACTTGGAATAAAATATTGAAAATATTTTGAATGTTTGAACCATATATTGTGTGCATGATATCAAATGGTTGATTATGAATTGAGATTCAATTTATGTGGATGTTCGACGTTTTAGATATGCTTACTCAGCTTCACCGCTGAGCGTGTAGTATGTTTTATTTGCTACACGCAGGTAAACAGAAAGATTAATGTGATCCTGGCGGCAGATGGGGCGAGATTGTCGGGATGGATGTGACAAGTTTTGAAATGATTTATGATATGTCAATATTAAATTCGCTTCCGCAATATTGTTAAATACTCCGTACTGTATATGTTATGAAAAATATTATTGAGATTAATAAAGTGTGTTTGAAAAGTTTTAAATTTTACGATTACCAAGTTAAATACTTTAGTCCGAATGGGGCTGCAGACCTGGACGGATTAGGGTGTTACAATTTGGTATCGGAGCAAATGGTTTGAAACACGATCTTCGGATCAATGTTTGATTTAAAAAAATATATATATTATATATTTTGGGTAAAAAAAAAATTATTGTCAATCACATCCACGACTCTCGCGTCCCTCTGCTCCAGGAAAAAGGTATGAGAATTTACTTGGTAAATAATGACTCTATTAGAATTCTCATTCAAATGGATTAGTATTGAAACCGTATCGAGCGTAGACTCTAGTTGAACTTTTGTACTCGGTGAAGAGACGAAAGAATAAACGATATGTTTATAATCTCCTGATACGTTATTAACGTACATTTCGCATCGCAAATGACGAAACTGATCTGCATCGCAAAATTGTACGAAAGTGAGACGACTATGATGAAACGATAAATGTTGAGAAACATCTGTGAAGCTGATGTCAAAGATCCTCATGTGGACTCAAGACGATCTAATCGTTGATTCAAACACGAACGTTTAGAATCAAGAAACTTTGTTATCTAAAGTATCCGATATTATTGTTTGACTCATTAGGACACATTATGCGATTACTTGATGTGAATCAAAATCGTTCGTTAAGCGGCAATTCTTTGTAAAACATCGTTGAAGTCCTATACAAGGAAATCGACATTATCCTTAGTATGCATTAACTGACTGAACGTCGTTGCTGTTGTCAACTTGTGATGAAGAATTCCTCAAGTGAAGACCAATGATGGTAACCTTATAGAGGTAAAAGCAAAGCTGATTTCTAAACCGACCAAGTTCATCTCGAATATATATATGCGAAAACATCTCAAATGTGAAATCTATTCGTGCGATACCCAAAAAGAAATATCTGAATTGAAGGAACATACCGAAAGTATGTCACCTCTCTGATATGAACTTCCTTATGTTTCACCGTTCAAAACTCTGTCAATCTTGATCCTCGAGAGGACCAATATTCGTAACTTCGTATTGAATATGTTTCCGTTGAAACTAAAAACTCAATTATAAAGATTGCCTGACAAGGAATCATCTGATAAAGTGTTTCCTCCTTGGGAGAATGCCTGTTCTGATCATACGCGAATAAAGAAGAATCTATGAGACTCTGTATCAACTAGTGTCAGTTGAACAATTCATTATCCTTTACCTTGTATCGATGACTTATTTGATCAGCTTAGAGGATCCATTGTGTTCTCTAAAGATTGACTTACGGTCAGGATACTGTTAAATCCTTGTTATGGAAGATGGACAAACTGACAATCAAGAATCGCTACCCTTTTCTACGTATAGATGATTTGTTCGAAGAACCTGTTTGTTAAAAGCTATAGACATCTCGAACATGTTGAAAGAATTGATGCCTTGCTATGAAGCGACTACTGATTTAGTTGTTTATCGTCAAAAATGTCGATGTAATCTGAATTGACTAAGTGAAACATAGTGATGCTAACTAGACAAATCGATTGACTCGTTTGACGCGAATAAGTGACGCCAACAGTGAAAGGTTGAAGAACGAAGAAAATGTAGCTCGCATATGACTAACCATTGATGTTTATGGATAATATTATTTAAACACAAAATACAACTTGGATTACGTGAAGAAAGTTATAAATGCAATTCCAAGTCTAGTCTTCCAGGATTCACAAACTCATCGTAACTAACCCCAGGTCCCGGGAACGCTTTAGCAAACTCTAGTTTGTCTAAAAGCTCATCAACAAAGAATGAAGAAATAAAAAGTTTCCTTTGATTCAAAGCCATGAATTTCTGCCTCACCGCATCATCTAGAAATTTGAGTAGGTTATTGAAATAACCGTCAATGTTCAAGAGACCAATGGGTCTATTGTGTAACCCTTAGAAGCCCACGAGATCAAGGTGAACAAACCTTCCATAGTGTCAACTCCTCCAGGAAGAATGATGAAAGCTTCCACGGCATGATTCATCTCAAAATATTTGTAGTAATTGCTGGAAACTATGTGCTCTACGCCGTATGTAGGTCCATAGACCCGTCGTGTTGCTATGTACCCAGGAATGAAACCTCTAACGAGACCACCATTGGTAAAGACTGTTGAAGCAACAGCTCCTTGTAGGCCAACGTTGCCTCCTCCATAAGCAAGACTAATTCTTCGCCTTATCAATTCTCTTCCTAAATCTACTGCAGTAGCCATAAACTTTGGATTTCTACCAAGAGAATGACTGCCAAGAAGACCAACGAATCTTATGGTGTAAGGAAGTGTTCGAGAAGTTCCTTCCATAATGTGAGAATGTGAGATACTTATTCTATAATCATAATATATATATATATATATATATATATATATATATATATATATATATATATATATATATATATATATATATATATATATATATATATATATATATATATAGCCTCAGAAACCTAACCACTGGTAGAAAGGTAATTGTCACTAGCCAAAATACGTACAGTAAAATGTATTCAATATACCTACAGACAAGAACGTACTCGCTAATATTATAGTCTGCTGATGATATGACGCATAGAGACTCTTGAACAATTGGATTCGTTGTCCTGAAACACGTTTAAATTCGAGACGAAAAGTCAAAACAGCTATTTCCCTAAGACAATGACTTCTTGAGTAGCTTCCAAAGAGTGAAACATTGAGGGATGAAAACCTACGATTAGTAACGATAATTCACAAACATTATCTTTGTATCTTCTGATTTATACCCTTGAAATACTCAAACTTATTGTGTTGATCACACTCTTGAAACATCCCACTTGAACAAACTTGAAAAGATTGAATTCCATTACTGGTATCAAGATATTGAACCATGAAAATTTTGTCTTAACTCACAATGTAATCCCCAAGATTCTTTTTGATACCGATATTTGAAAACTACACTCTGTGAACTACGGTAAAAGCATTCTGATTGGAATATTATGTTGAGCCTCTCTTTGTGAACCACAAAATGGTTGATGCGATTACGTCATCTCTGAAGATTATTATCGATGATCTCATTTGACCAAACAAACTCCGTTATGAACCTACTAAGGGAATGTATGTGCAACAACCAGAGAAGAAATGACGTCACGAGAACAAGCTGAATCATTCAAGCGAAAATCCCTAACCTATATGCGATGTTGTTATTAGAACTTGTAAAGATCCCTCACTCTATGAATTCATGAATTGAATCGCGTACTGAAGATATTCTCTTCTTCCCTTGAAACAAGATCAGTCATAGCGCTACAATCGAATCTGTCGCTATCATATCTAGATATGGTTTCAAATTAATAGAAGAAGTTTAAATACGACAAGTCGTACATGAGACGCTACTCGAACGTCATCACCTATGAGTACGAAGACTCATTAAACGATAAATGAGAGCTACCATGAAGATGAATGAAGAAATGTTTCAACATAAGGTCGATGAATAACGAACTACTGTACAACCGATCGACAGTACCTCCTCATAAATGATGACAAATCCCATATTCTGGAAATCATGAACCAATAAAAGACATTTGATGTTACTTACGAATCATTGCTGAACTATGAAAACGATGTGAGGATGTTTTGGGCAAAGATTACGCTATGACGTATGAATTAAACAACATCTAAATCTTCCACTATAACTATCGCGAACTTGAAACTGCAAATGCTACTGAAGGACTTTCAATCAAAGAAAGAATGTTGTTGACTAATGACGAACAATCAAGACTTGTGAATGAACGAAGTATGTCAAATATGCTCCAAAATACGATGTTATACCCTGCAAAGGAACCCAAGTTATGGATGTTGAATTTGAACAGGAACCCGCAAAAGGATTGTTGGATACCTTGCTTAATCTAAGATTGTTAACCTCTTGAAGAAAGAACGAGTTTGATAACATCGACAGTTTGAGAATACGTATCCGTTTAGACAATGAGGTAATTATGGTTTAACCAAATGAACATGACACGGTCATGATAAAGGTGAGATCACTACGAAATGTTAAACGTTGACCATTAGAAGAATTTCGAGGACGAAATTCCTTTAAGGGGGGGAGAAATGTAACGCCCCGAAACATACCCTAGAATTATCAATGAATAATTATTCAATTAATCACATTTGTTTTGATTAAAATAAATTGTTGTTGGGCTTTGGGCCGAAATAAAACATATATTGATATCCAATATCACAATCTGGATAAATCTTATAGAGATAAATCCAACATGTTGATTTATTGTGTGATCTTGATTGGGAACCTGAGTACAGACCCAAATTAAGAATAAATAAATAAATTATTTATAATATGACTTTAAAATGATTTGTTGAAATAAATCATGAGAATAATTGATATGAATTAAATGAGAGAACCTTTTCTGAGAAAGGTCAATTAAACCAATTTTGACTCTGTCAAAGTCAAACACCCAAAAATATGATGTCGGAAAAAGTATTACAAATAAATATAAAAATTATATCGTTGGATAGAGTTTAAATGTACGATCACAATGGTGCAAACGGATTTCAATTCGGAGAAAGTTAGACCAAAAAGTGTTCCCCGACTGGGACCAAATTAGTCCCAATCAGGGACTTGCGTTTGGAATCGTGGATATCGCAGCCCACTCCACTAGCTGCTCTAACAGGGAAGGTGACGCAGTGAATTTCATCTTCTTCCTCTTCCTTCTCCTATAAAAGACTACCACAACTCCCTCCATTCTTCACCATTTCTTACAAAGTTTCATTCTATTCTGTTGCTGGGAGTGAGGAGAACGTGGTGGTGCTGTCGTATTGGTGTGAGGTCGCCGGAGTTGAGAGTAATCATCGCCGGAAGTTTCGCCGGAAAATTCTCAAAACCTTCGATAAGCTTCGAGGTAAGCCCGTAGATATATCTAATGACTAGAATGTTCATATAGGTCGTTTCTACGTTCATAAATGGTCATTTGGTTGAGTTTTGTGTTTGACATGTTTGAAGAACCAAGAATCATAAACCTTGAATTTGATGTTAAAAATATGTTTTAATAATTCTAATATGATCTATGAACCTTGGAGAACATCTCTATATAGTTTAATTGAAGTTCGGTGACTAAAAACGGTTTTCCCGAAAAATGGACCGAGGTTGAAGACGAATGAACAATGGCTGAAAATCCACAGAGTGGATCGATCCCCTTCATTGGATCGATCCTCTGGGAGTTTTTCTTCTAGTTGGATCGATCCAGAGGACTGGATCGATCTTCCGAAACTCTGGTCCGAAATTTTGTCTGAAATTGCTATTTTTGAGCTTTAAAATCCTATTTTTGATACCAATTGATTATGATTATTATAAAAATGATTTTTCATAACAAAAATGACGTTTTTAACAAATTAAAACATTATGTGATGCATGACGGTAAGTTCGGGTGTTAACACTCGAGACTAGGCCGCTAATTGTTATTAAATGTTATGTTAAATGATTATTATGATGAACTATTATTGTGGCCAATTATGAATGATTAACCTACTGATTGGTATGATTAACTCATGATTAAAAATGGATATAATGATGATTATGAAATTGATGTATATTATTAAGGATATCTAGAAGAACTCTAAGATATACCTCCTTGACCAATTCATATTTCGGGGTTAAAACGTACGTACGGGATCCAGACCGGATATCACCCACCCGACAGTTCACTGTTCGGTTGGTACGTAATCCACATGACTCATAGGGTGGATTATCGATTCTTGTGTTCTGCATTAAACTATTTATAGTTTAAGGGCCTGGTTAGAAATGTTGCCTTAGACCAGGAATAGCTAAGAGCTGAATATAAAATGAAGTGGCCTTAGATTAAGAATAATTTAAGAGCATTATTGATATATATTGAATATCAAATGACTTGGAATAAAATATTGAAAATATTTTGAATGTTTGAACCATATATTGTGTGCATGATATCAAATGGTTGATTATGAATTGAGATTCAATTTATGTGGATGTTCGACGTTTTAGAAATGCTTACTCAGCTTCACCGCTGAGCGTGTAGTATGTTTTATTTGCTACACGCAGGTAAACAGAAAGATTAATGTGATCCTGGCGGCAGATGGGGCGAGATTGTCGGGATGGATGTGACAAGTTTTGAAATGATTTATGATATGTCAATATTAAATTCGCTTCCGCAATATTGTTAAATACTCCGTACTGTATATGTTATGAAAACTATTATTGAGATTAATAAAGTGTGTTTGAAAAGTTTTAAATTTTACGATTACCAAGTTAAATACTTTAGTCCGAATGGGGCTGCAGACATGGACGGATTAGGGTGTTACAGTATCGATCACGTCCCTCTTCGATGTGATAATACTAGCGCCATAAGCTTGACAAAGGATCCGGTTCTTCACTCAAGGACGAAACATATTGACATTAGGCATCATTTCATTAGAGATCATGTTCTCAAAGGTGATGTCGAAATTGAGTTCGTTGAAACACACAACAAATTAGCCGACATTTTCACAAAACCTTTAGAGAAAGAGTCGTTCTTGACTCCACGATGATCTAAGTTGTGCATTAATTATCATTTTTGGTCCCTACTAACTTGAACGTCGGAGACGTTTTAAATTCTTTTTTACAGGGCTTTTCTTTTAATTTTATTTTCAGGTGTCTAAGTCAAGGGGAACAAACTAAATCGATTTCTGATTTCCAGACTTGGTGTAAATCGACTTACAGGCTTGTGATAATCAACTATCACAGCCCGCGGAAGTTTGGAGCAAATAAACCGCAAACCTCAAAAATCGATTATCATCATTAGATAATCGACTATCCCAGCCTGCAGAAGTTTAGAGCAAAACAGGCGCAAAGCAGCAACAATCGATGATACACATGGTGTAAATCGACTATTGAAGCCTGCAGAACCTTCGGCGGAGAATCAGAGGTCAACAACAATCGATTTACAGATGTTGTAAATCGATTACCAACGGCAGATTTTCAAAAATCTGACCGTTTTCTAGCCGTTTGAAAAAGCATTTAATTGTTGTTTGACTCCACCAACGGATCTCTAGGCCTCCAGCTCTATAAATTGGTGATATCTCTTCATTGTTCACTCATTCCATTCCAATTTACTTCATATATTCATAAAATTACATCAATTCTTGCTCTTGTTCTTCATTTTTTTTCCAAATTTCTGCAATCTCTCTCTTCATCTGATTTCATGGCAGAGGTCAAAGAAAAAGATCCTGCACCGGCAAGAACGTCGCCTCCTCCTCGGCTCGTCCACCGTCGACGCACAAGTATCTCGACGGGTCGTTCCTTTGGTTCAACGACCGCGCTGGGGCCACGCGTTTTTCGGAGAAGTTTGAGCACCGGGAAATTCTTCCTCCCCAGTTCTCCACCGCCCGCTTCATTCATGATTCCATCCCATGCGAGGCACGAATTACCCTCGAGCGTGGAAATCTCCATGATCTCCTCTATATCAACAAGCACCATTATTAACCTTTTCTTGTTCGAGCTTTCTACTCGAACTTGAAAAAGGATGAGGACGAAGCGTTGATTTCTAACGTCAACGGGGTGGACATCTATTTGAATGAGGAAAACATTCAAATTCTCACAGGGCTTCGTTGGAACGGACAAGATCTCGGCCTCTATGTCGGAGAAGAAGGTGCACGGTTCAACGAGACCGCCCTCTTGGAGGAAGTGGGTATCCGAAATTTTGTCCCCTCTCCCCAACAGCGGCGTCCGACAATCACTTCCATGAGTCCCGTGTATCGATTCATTTTTTATGTTTTGACACGAATTCTCAAGCCTAGGAAGTTCAATCACACCACTCTCTCCCAAGAGGACACGAAAACGCTCCATGCAATAATTCACAACGCTAACATCAGTTGGTGTAAATTTGTGATGACTCACATGTTTAGCGCCACCTCCGACGATCAGCCGCTTCCCTACGCCCTCCTCGTCATGGCGATTCTTGATGAGTATAACATCAAGACCGACGTTAGGCCTAAGACAAAGGGGACAAAGCATTGGGAGATTGATGAATCCTCCTTCCACTCAGGCGCCGACGAGACTCCGTTTCGACAGCCTCGTCCACACCGCCAACCAAGGGCCACCGCTTCGACCAACCCTTCTCTTTCCAAGCAAATGGCAGCCTTGACCGCCACTCTCTCTCGGATTGACACCAACGTCTCCCAAACAGCCCAAAATGTCAATATTTTGAGCCGTGAGCTTCACGGGTATTTTGACTTTGTCAACTACCCCTACATTCAAATGGTCCCTTATGTTCCTCCGCCAAACCTCGGTGGTGAACCAAGCGGGACTATCAACGTTGGTGGAGAAGAAGAGGCGAACGATGAGGAAGAAGAGAAAGAGGAAGCCGAAGAAGAAAAATAAGAAGAAGATGATGATGATGATGATGATGATGATGATGATGATGATGATGATGATGAAGAGGAAGACATCGACGAAGAACAACTTCTCGATGATCTTTCACTAGATTTCTAGAGCTCTAGCTCTTTTCCCTTCTCTTCTTTATTTATATTTTCTTTAAATTTACTTCCGTTGTGTACTTTTCTATTTCCCTTATTTAATGAATAAAAATCTTTATGGTTTTTGTTGTTAAATCTTTTTGTTAATGTCAAAAGGGGGAAGATAAGGGCTATGCATATATTAAGGGGGAATTTTTATTAAGGGGGAATTTTTTTTCAAAAAAAGCTCAAAACCTTATGCATATCCCCGTCTTGTTTGCCATTATCAAAAGGGGGAAATTGTTGGAACACACTTTGTACGTTTAACTAAAGTCGTGTCCATTTCTGACAGGTTTTGATAATTGCCAAACCGCCGTGGATATGAAGAGTTTCGTTGAATAACTCAAGGCGTGAAGAAAGGCATGGAACAAGACCAAAAAGACTCAAGGACAAGATCAAGAATTGAAGACGTAGTCGAGTCGGTCTTTTGTGATCAAAACCGACAATCAATTCAAGTCTCGGTTCTCAAAGAGTCAAAATTATTTTACAATTTCATAAAATGTTTTTGTGCATCAAAATAAACATTTTTAATAACTTTTTATTGTGTTTAAATCCCTGGTCCTTGCTCAGAACCAAAACCACCTAGGTCGGTATTCGGCATCGGCGTACGACATTCGGGGTTCGGCGTTCGATTTTTGGCGCCCAAACCAACTCGGTGGTTTTCAATGTTTTAAACCTCGTTTTTATCTCTGGGCATATTTAAAAGGTTCCCAAATAATTATTTTATAAAAACCACTTTTATATCTTGGTCAATCGGTCCAACACGTGAAAAACAGTCAAAACCGTACGCACGTGATTTACGACCTTGAAAACTTGGTTTTTACCAAACAAGTTTTGTTTTCACTATTTTATACCATATAAAATGGTTTTCAAACCTGGTTTTTACTTTTGGGAACACTTCGTTTTTGGGCCTCGGTTTTTCCAAACGGGTTTCAGCTCGCTAGACTTTAGCTGGGTGATAATCGATTATCACCTTAGTGACAATCGACTATCAGCCTCTACAGCTTTTGAACTTAAAGTTCTGAAGCACGAAATAATCGATTGTCACTTTTGCAACAATCGATTATCACAGTCTGCAGCCAAAACCCAGGAACTTCTGAGAGGACCAATAGTCGATTATCACTTGTTGACAATCGATTATCTGGGTTACCGTTGTCCTCCAACGGATAGAATTTTAAATTTTTGGACAGGGAATCTTTGGATAATCGATTATCAAGCTTTGACAATCGACTATCACCCTGTGTCTCTGAAAAATTTGTCTTCATCCTGTTGGAAATTTTAGCAACGGGTTTATCCCAGTTTGGGCTATAAAATGGCACCCAAATCCTCTCATTTTACACACAATTCTTCAACATTTCAATACTCTTTCATTGCATAAGCATTCCTATCTTTTCTTAGCTATTTGAGAGCCAATTCTTGAAGAAATTATCGTGTTGTTGAGCGTTTACTAGTTCACTCATATCTACTCTTTGTGAGAGTTTTATTCCTGAGTGTTTAAGTGTTTCTATACACTTTAAGGGAGGTTGTTCCCTTGTTATAAACTCGAAGGAAGTCTTTCGTTCCTTCGTGAGAAGTCTTGGAGTGCGGTATCTCCAAGCAAAGGCGTTGAGGCTCGTATGACTCGAGTTTTCAAGTTGTATCGGTTTGTTGAGCACCTTTAAGCTTAACGGAGTTAGTGTAACTCGAGAGAGTCTCTCGAAAGGCTGGATTAGCCACACGTTGTGGTGAACCAGGATAAAATTCGGTGTGCTCCTTCCTTACGCTCTTTACTTTTTTGCTCTTGTTTTTAATTTCCTGCGATTTTGCTTTAAACGCTTTTCACCCCCCTCTAGCGTTGGGACTTTATTCTAACAAAATGCCTGCACGTACGTACCATGTTACAGTGACAAATAAAAGGGGACAATTACAAGTGAAGGGAATGGAATTCATGTTGTCATATACATACATACTAACATACATATACTAGGAGTAATGGGTCTCTCATTACTCCTAATTTTATCCATAATTCTAAAATAAAGTTTTTTTCTTAAATACATTGTATAAGAGTAACAAATGTTATAAAAAGCAATAAGACCCTAATAAATAATAATGGTAGTGATGATTGCTGTGCCACTCAAACGAAGTACGTGTTTTTTTTATTTTATGACAAAACAAACAAACGAAAACTAATAATACTCCATTTATACACCCCTATTGGTAGATGAGAAATTATTTTGGTTTAACCACAAACTAATAGATGTAAACAATTTTTTTACTTCAACCTCAAAAAATTATTTCGTGTATGTGTGCCTTATTCCACCATGATCAATTCTCTTCTACTTTTTTTGTGACAACCAATCTCTTTTACTTTGTACCAAAAAAAAGTTTCCCTTCTAATTTTCATTTCTTTTTCATTTCAAAATACTTGAACCAAAAAGTATCAAGTAATTAGTCCTTGAAAGGTATCACCCACTCTTCAACTATAACATTTACACTGACTTTCTCTGAGTTTTTAGGTAATGGATCCTTTAAGTTTAAATCGAAAACGTAGAATTCTTTTTATTTGGTTGCAAATAAATATTTTTATAAACAACATTAATTCTTTCCAACTATACTATTTATTTTCATTTGATCACTCCCCTTTGGTACCTAATTCATTAATACTCTGTAGAAATGAATGATAAATTTTTCAACCAAATACGAAACATACCATCAAGGGTGAGTAACATTTGTAACAACAATAACAATAGTATTATTGTAAAGTCTAACTTAATTCCCTTGAAGTAAATAGTGGAAAGCATTGCACACTATGCTTGTAGTACTCTAAAATTAGGATACTAAGCATAACTCTTAAAAAAATAAATGTATTTAATTCAAAGTATTTTTATTCGATTGCAACTAATAAAAATAGTACTTAGGCATCCCCACCCACAACCTCAGTAGCAACCCAATACAGCTTTCTTCTGCCTCATCAAGTTCGTCCGGGAAAGTGGTGGCAGAACCAAAAATGGTGAGTAGTGAAGCCAATACTTGTATTAAGAGCTAGGTAGAAGTGAAAAAATAATAAAGTGACTAGAAGTGAAGCCAAGACATGTATTAAGAGTTAGCTAGTACTCAAAAAATGGTGAGTAGTGAAGGATGATTTCAACTGACTTGAGCTCACAGATATTCTCAATAAAAATAAGACCCCTAAAAAAGCTGCACTTCCAGTCATCATTACGCCACGATTTCCAGGATTTGAAGTCATTTCTTGTCATGAAATTTTATGATGAATGAGGCTGGTAGCTAAACAGGGCAAATATGCATGTTCTTGATTTTTTAAGCATTGAGAATAATAATGTTTCTTGGAAAAAATAAAAATGGAAGTAATTTGCAGTGGGAACTACCATATGACCTTAGAATCCCTAACCACCGCAGCTAATCCAATAACCTGAGAAATTTGTAGAGTATAAACATTATTTTTAAGGGAACCATCCAGTGGGAACTTCCATATGACCTTTCTAACCACAAATCATTTAGACTAAGTCCTAGAAAGATTAATTATGGCTTTCTAGTTAGGCAAAGCACTCAACAGAGTAGGCCATTTCCTAACAGCTGCCTCCATTGCATTCTGCCTGACCTTGAAAATGACCGTGGAAACATTAATTTGTTGCCCCCGAAATCTAATAGAACATTAATGAACCCATTATTCCCAAAGAATAGACACAGGTAAGCATTGCTTCAAAAAATCCCTCACACTAGGTTTTTTAGAGTGCAGATGAGAACCTTATCTATGAGCCATGTACTATTTGATAGTAGAGCTTGAACTTTGTACCCCAAACATTCTATAGAAGTACTGCCAAAAATATTAGGTTTATTCATTTGGAAATAATTGTGTATGTTTTTTTAACTACTAACATTTTCCATTCAAGAATAGGTTTATTCAATAAATTTTTGGGATAGATGATTGAGACATCAAGGCTAACTCATTGGGGGCATTTTTTTTAATTGGGGGCACCAGCATTATCAACCAAAGGAAAAAAAATTAACTTAACACATGGATTTGACTGGGGCCTTGCCCCCCATATCAACTACTTAGATCCGCCCATGACCCTCGGTGTTATTCCTTTTCTTTTCTGTCCTTACTTACATCACTCCCCCAACTCTTTCTTTACTTTTGTCCTATCCATTTGGTGGAATTCTTCTCACTATGCAAAGAAAAAACCATTGGATTTTTGCATAGATGAATACACTTTCTGATGATGATGAGCTTATTGCATTATTTACTGAGTATGAACTTATTTTTGTCAAATTGTGATAAACTTATTCTAAACTTTCTGAATGCAACCAAATAGTTTATGAATAGCTTATTATGATTTGTGATTTTTGACTTAAGTTGGTATTATTTAGGCTGGTTTCGTTCAATTATCATGGAAAAAAAGTTGGATAAAAGCTAATTGAAAAAGTGTTGAATATGTGAAGGGGTTAAAAGTTTTATATAGTTTGGAGAGATGAATACTCATACACTTGAAGGGAAGTTCTATTGTCCATGTAGACATTGCATGAATGTGTGGAGATGTAATGCTTCTCATATGCTTGATCATTTAATATGAAATGGGTTTAATGATGTTGTAGGTTCGTGGGGGTGCAGCAGAAATCACCAATTGAAAGCTACGCAAACAGATCAAACAACTATGATGTAGAGAAGATACTACAGCACTGTCACAGTAATAGATGAAAACAGAGTGCTACAACACCTTCTCTGTCACAAGCATACACGCAGAATATAAAGTAAAAATAGTAAACAAGACACCAGAATTGTTCACGCAGTTCGGAGCAAGTTCTCCTACGTCTTCTAGGCCCACGCTCGTGTAATAGCCCTTCCACTAAATCACTGTAAGAATTACACAATCAATCACAACAGAACCTTCTAATGTATTGATTTATCTACTTACAAATGACTTGACGACAAACTCAGTTTGCATCTATCTCCATGGCTTGTTACACACTCTCAAAGATCTTTAAGGACGTAGATTCCAGTACACCTTCAAATAAAGATTCTCCTTGATCTACAAAAATATGCAGGCTATTTCGAAGCTCATAAATCAAGATTGAAACGTTGAAATTTGATCTCCACCGTTCAGATTAAAGCTCCACAAGTCCTTAGGCTCCTCCTAAAATTTCAGCACGATCGGACAAAGTTTGGTACTCCGATCATCGACAAAACCATAGCTGCGTTTTCTGAAAAAAATCAGCGGCAATATGCAGATTGTAACTTCAATAACAGAAGATTTGTAACTCCTATTGACTTGAACATTTAACACCTTGATGCCCTATGTGTTCGGAACACGCTCTGAAAATTTCAGCAATATTCAACGGTCGGATATCCGGCGATGATCAAATCCGTGCGGGCTGTCCAGAAAATTTGGACTATCAAACTCTGCACCTTGTTTTTCTTTTTTCTGATTTGCTTCAGTTGTTTCGTATTTTTGGCACACCAAAACCCTAAGGGAGGGTGAAGATATTATATGGAATAAAATAGCCCTGTTAGAGTGTGCTTAGGATTCTCAATCATGGCCTTCTCCTTAAGAATTGTAAACCAAGTAGGATTAGAATTCTCTCTTCAAGCTCTTTCCTCTTTCTCTTCCTTCACATGATAGGACTCTAAGTCTAAATAAAATATCTAAAATAATTCTAGGTAAATCTATTTGTTTGTCAAAAAATAATGCCAACACAATATGGAACTAACAATCTCCCCCTTTGGTAATTTTTTGACAAAAACGAATCTCAGCTGTTTTGAACCTCTTCTCCCCCTTTTTTGCATAAAAAATGCCAAAGGTTTTATTAAGAATATTGGGGCAAAAAGAGAAGAGTAACATTCAAGCGAGCTTGATCATTACAATAATGAATATAAAAATAGACCTAGACTTTGTCACATCAACCTGAGCCATATTGAGCGACTCCCCCTCGGACGATCCATCTGAAAAGTAATAATCCGCAAGAATAAAAAGACATGTATACAACTAGCAAAAACATCTATGCTCTAAGGTATTCCACGCTGGAGATGAAACACCTCTTAGAGCATCCTCTAAATCAGGTAGAGATGGGTGTGCACAGACCCAAGCGGGATCTAAGTATACCAAACCGATTCCCATCAAATGCTGTTTTACACATGCCCGATGCCCGTTTTTTCATAGTCATAAACTTCACACTCTCATGACTAGCAAGTGTCACTTTATCACACTTATGATATGATTCAGCACTCTTAACAGCACAACGATCTATTTTCTTTTCTTCTTGATGCAAGCTTGCACTACCAACATGGCATTGATCAGAAGCAACATCCTTCACACAAGGATTATCACCTGTTTTGTACTGATTCTTAGGTACCCAAACCATCATTGTTGTCACATTCTTTGTTCTATATCTTTAATATTTAAAATTCTTGCATTTCCTCTGAATGTGTCCCCTTTTTCCATAGCAAAAGCAAACATAATTAGCATAGGTAGTAGTATAAGAATACCTTTCAGGTTTAGGATAATGATCCTTGTGTCTTCTCACACTAGATTCTGTCACAACTCTTTGCCTTTTTGCATAGGGTGCTGCATAAATTGTTTCAGCAGAAGCTTCATGAGATGCTTCAGCGAGACTGGCAGAAGATGTTCTAGCAGATTTGGCAGCTTCTAACTTCCTTCTTTGTGGGGCCGTTTGAGCAACTTCCTTTCTTTGATCAACAAACAAGTCAAGTGGGGTCTTTCTACTTTCGGAACCTGAAAATCCGAGACCCGTCTTGTCTCTATAGAATTTTGAGATATTCACTTGTCCCTCAATAGCTTTTGCTCCAGCACTCCTCATCCATTTGTGATCGTTTTTGAGTTGATTTAATTCATACTTGAGATCAGATTGTTGCCCTTCAAAGTCTTTAATCTTCTTTTCTAATTCTGAAATATCCTCCTTTAGTCTATTTCACTCGGCAACAAGCTGATGGTTCTCAAGGACAGTTTTCTTGTTGGCTTGAAGAAGTTCTGCCCACATCCTTTGGAGAATAGCTAGCTCTTCTGTTGTGTCAGCCTCTGTGTCATCTTCTGTATCATCCTCTGTGTCATCCGCTGCTGTAACTTTACCTTTGTATCTTTGTAACTATTTAGTGAGTTGTTCCACATCATGTTTTGATTCAGCAAGTTCACGTTTGAGACTATCATTTTCCAAACATTTTTTCCTGTTGACCCATAGCGACTCTTGAAATTTTTCTTCAACAATTATAAGCATCTTCTTTGGATCAATGTCACCAACAGAGTCATCGCCATCACTGTAGTAAGTTAGAAAAACACAGCATGTTCCAGCACTGTGTTTAACACACTGCGTCTCTTTTTCAACGGGAATGACATGCAGCTTCTTACATCGTAGATCTTCATTCATCTCCAACTCAATAGTTTCTAAGTTCCCCATCAATTCATTAAGAGACATAGAATTGAGAGATTGTGTTTGTCTAATAACTTTGACATCCATAGAGTATATTTCTGGAAGAGAACGTAGAACTTTCAACACAAGTTTGTTTTATGTAATTGGTTCACCAAGCCTTTCAGCCTCATTTGCCAACTCTCTAACCCGCCCATGAAAATTTGTGATAGACATATCATCCTCCATCTTAAGATTTTTAATTTTGGACATCACGGTCTGAAGTTTGGAAGTCTTGACCATTGTAGTGCCTTCATGAGTAATAAGTAAAATATCCCAAGCTCTCTTTGCCTCTGAGCAGTTTGAGATAAGACGGAATTGATTTCTGTCAACTGCTCCGAAGATTGCATTCAAGGCTTGATCATTCGATTCCAAATCATCCTTTTCTTTCTTGCTAAACCTTTCATAAGGTTTCTGAATTAGCTCTCCATCTCCATTGGTCATAGTAGGAGCTGACCATCCAACCTCGATGCTTCTCCAAATACGTCCACCAAGAGACTTGAGAAAGGCTCTCATTCGACACTTCCAAAAGTATAATCATGGTTGCATAATAGTGGAGGTCTAAAAACATTAGCACCTTCTTGAATATCTCCCATGGTGATAGATCAAACAAGCTAATAACTTAATCTTGCCAGGCTCCGATACTAATTGTAGGTTCGTGGGGGTGCAGCGGAAATCACCAATTGAAAGCTATGCAAACAGATCAAACAACTATGCTGTAGAAAACATACTGCAGCACTATCACAGTAATAAATGATAGACAAAGTGCTACAACACCTTCTCTGTCACAAGCACACACGTAGAATATAAAGTAAAAACAGTAAGCAAGACACCAGAATTGTTCACGCAGTTCGGAGCAAATTCTCCTACGTCTGCTAGGCCCACGTCCGTGTAATAGCCCTTCCACTAAATCACCGTAAGAATTACACAATCAATCACAACAGAACCTTGTAATGTATTGATTTGTCTACTTACGAATGACTTGACGACAAACACGGTTTGCGTCTATCTCCACGGCTTGTTACACCTTCTCAAAGATCTTCTTAAAGGACATAGATTCCAATACACCTTCAAATAAAGATTCTCCTTGACCTACAAAAATATGCAAGCTGTTCCGAAGCTTATAAATCGAGATTGAACCGTTGGAATTCGATCTCCACCGTTCAAATTGAAGCCTAAAATTTCAGCACGATCGGACAAAGTTGGGTACTCTGATCATCGACAAAACCATGGCTGCGTTTTCTGCAAAAAATCAGCGGATATATACAGATTGTAACTTCAATAACAGAAGATCTGTAACTCCGTTTGACGTGAAAATCTAACACGTTGATGCCCTATGTGTAGGGAACACTATCTGAAAATTTCAGCAATATTCAACGGTCAGATCTCCGGCGATGATCAAATCCGTGCGGGCTGTCCAGAAAATTTGCACTATCAAACTCTGCACCTTGTTTTTCTTTTTTTGGATTTGCTTCAGTTGTTTCGTATTTTTGGCACACCAAAACCCTAAGGGAGGGTGAAGATATTATATGGAATAGAATAGCCCTGTTAGAGTGTGCTTAGGATTCTCAACCATGGCCTCCTCCTTAAGAATTGTAAACCAAGTAGGATTAGAATCCAAGTAGGATTAGAATTCTCTCTACAAGCTCTTTCCTCTTTCTCTTCCTTCACATGATAGGACTCTAAGTCTAAATAAAACATCTAAAATTATTCTAGGTAAATCTATTTCTTTGTCAAAAAATAATGCCAACACAATATGGAACTAACAGATGTGTATACAAAATGGATATGGCATGGGTTTACCAATTATTCAAAGATTTAAATGCATGTTTGCTAATCCAATCGATGCAGAAAATCTAATAGGGAATGCAGAATAACGTTGTTGTGATGGGAATCATTTTATTTACATAGGGGGGCCGAAAATAATGAGTTGGAAGGAGGAAGGAGATTGTGTTGATACACAACTCTACTTCCACAAATATAGGAGAACTCATCTCCTTTAACGATTGAGACTACACGCCATTTTTTAGCTTCTTCCCCTCTTCTTGGCCAAAATAAAAAAGGAAAATATACTTGATATTTTTCTTCATCATTCCAATTTATATTTCTATATTATACTAATATTCTAGGAAGAATTTACTAGCATAATTTCTTCTTAGAACACTGTTCGTTGTTCGTGTGGACGCGCTAGAGGTTGGATTCGTTTGTGACTAGTTCGTTGCACAAATCCCTTCACCTGCACCATCTGATCTGTTTTTCTACAAAAAAAGGTATTCTTCTCATCAATAATTAATAGTTTCGTACGATGATCTTGGGTGGTAACTACGATTGGATATAAAAATTTTGTTTCCCGCTGTGCTATCCATGCGTGGTTACCCAAAAAATTTTGTTTCCCGCTGTGCTATTCTTGACCGTTAAAATGAGTGAAAGATGTGTCTAAAAATATGGGAGTATATATGTATAATAACAAGCTCAATCTGTTTTTACAAAAATAAGAATAAAAATAAGGCTCTAACAAGCCAAAATACGTGAATGTTGGTTACACCCTAAGAGAGGGGTGAATGAGGGTATTTAAAAGTTTTGCGTAAAAACAAAAAACTTAGGCGCAAAAAGAATAACGAAAATAGAGTAAGAAAAGTAAAAATACGACACAATCGATTTTATAATGGCTCGAGAACTCTCTACTGTAGTACCTCGAGGCTCCTCCTCAAGGATTTAACCTCCACTAACTTGTTTGTCTTCACTAAGAAGACTCAAACGAGGTTTGGCAAACAACCCTTGCCAATAAGCAAATGAGATTTTACAAAAGCTATTTGTACCGCTTACAAACCAAAGATTTAAAGACTATCTTCAACCTTACACAATGAGGATTTAAAGGCTATCCACACATTTTACAAGACAATAGAAATGGTTGTTTCTTCTCTACCAAATAATAAACAATATGAGTTGGGTAGGAGAAGAATAAAGTATAAAATCAATAACAACAATAGCCTATAGTCATGATATAAAAAGAATGAATTGCAAATACCCTTGTGCGCGAGTGTATAAAAATGATGAAGGCTTTAAACTCGAAAGAGTAAGAAAAATGAGAACAAATCTTGAAGAAGCACTCAATAATATAGAAATAGGCTTTAGATTGAGTAGGGATGTTGTTATATTGAAAATGAGACTTGGAGGGGGGTTTATATAGGATTAGGGAAGCTAAAAAAGGGTAAGGAGCCTTTTTTTAACCGTTAAAGATTGATTTTGGGTTGATTTCAATTTAAAAATTCATATTGCTACCATGCTGTCAACGGTCACGGTAGGCTAGCCGGTAGCTGGATACCGTATGGTACCGTGCCCATGGGTACCGTGCCCACAGGTACCGTATACTCCAAAATTTCAGTGACTTTGTCGTTCGCTAGCTCAAAACAGTAGCTCCATCTGGTCCACTAGCTACCGGTGGTACCTAGGTACCCTATGCACGGTAGCAAGGTACCGTACCTCCTGAGTTACAGGTTACCTCCAACCAGTTTGTTGGCTACCGTCGGTACCTCAGTACCGTGTAAACGGTAGTCAGGTACCGTAAGGCCTGAAGCAATTTTTTCAAAACTTGATTTTTGTGTACCTTTTTCAAAATAACCCCAACTAAGAATATGTTTGACATTTTATAAATAATATTTTGAGTGGAAGGGCATAAGTACATCATCAACTATATCACTACCTTTACACAAGCGTTCTTAAGCCCGTAGGAGTACATCTCGGTGATGCTAATCAACTTAGAAGAGGTTTGGCATTTGGTTTCTTCCTGCACATGACGTTAGTAACAATGGAAGACTTATTTGGCACATCAAAACGGTTACGAGGTTCGACTTTCAAGGCCAACAATATGATGATTGAAAAACAAGAACAAGAACACACTTAGAATATGAAGATGGATGATTATGAGCTTGAGTTGATAATAAAAATGAATAATAATAATAATAATAATAATAATAATAATAATAATAATAATAATAATAATAATAATAATAATAATAATAATAATAATAATAATAATAATAATAATAATAATAATAATAATAATAATAATAATAATAATAATAATAATTTATAACAACAAGAATGAGAATGAGAATAATATAAAACCACACATAAATTTTTTTTAAAAACGTTTTTTAGATTTTTCAATTTTTTCTAGTTTTTTCAGTTTCTTTTAATTTTTTTTTCAGTTTTTCCAATTTCTTGCAGTTTTTTCAAGTTTCTTCCAGTTCCTACCAGTTCCTTCCAGTGCTTCCAGTTCCTTCCAGTTTCTTCCACCTTCTTCCAGTTTCTTCCAACATCGAGCTCTTTTTTTCCAGTCCTAAAGAACAGGCCCTTAATATAATTAAAAGTGATGTAAAAGAAAATTAGAAATTTTGAGAAAATTCATGTTAAAACGATACCTAAGTCTCACCTTAATGATAGGGGTCCCGGACTAACGGTACTCAGGTCCTGGACTAAAGATAACTAGGTGCCTTGTCAGGCCAAAATTCTTTAACAGTAGTTATCTAGTAGCTATCTTAACGGGACCTCTTCATGTAGGGGGCTCCAGGTCGGCCGGTACCTAGGTTCTGGCTGAGAGTTGAGGGGTCTCGGACCACTATGTTGGGTTTTTCATTTTTGGCCAAATACTTTCCGATTTCGTTTAAAAGCTTTTGAATGTTTGGAAAAGATTATTAGAAGGTTTTAAAGATATCTTTTGAGTACATTGAGCTTGTGAATATATGCATATAAAATCATATTCTTGCATTGAATTTTACTATACCTATATTGTACACTAGTTTGATGTTCTAACTTCATTCTTGAAAACCTTAATTTAATGATTTTGTGTTGTACCTAAAACACCTAAACAAACATTAGCTCATATATTTTTGTTAATATCAAAACATGAGAGTTAGCAAACCAACACTAACAACCTCAGCTCAGCGCCATGCTCAGCCATGAGTAGGTGCAAGTAACCTCAGCTTCATGCTCAGCCTCTGGGAGGTAGCCTCGGCCTCAAGCTCGACTTTGAGCTAGTGGCCTTGGCCTCGTGCGTGGCCTTGGGAAAGAGGCCTCAACCTAATGCTCACCCTCAGACAAAATCTCTTTTGCTATTGTGTGTTTAGTTCAAATATGTCCACTATATTTTGGAGATTATTGGCCATTAACCTCCAATGAAATTGATGGAATTCGAATGGAAACGCGTGAAACTTGCTTGATAGTGTTTTTGACATTTGATTTTCACCTTTAATTTTGACATTAATAAAGAAAAATAAATTAGGTAAGGAGGGGTTATATTGATACCCAATTTGAGAGTCATAACATGACTCGTCCAAATGAAACTTCTACGGTAGACCCCCAGTCCAGTGCAAATTAAACCTACCCCTACCCCCTTCAATTTTACTCCCAAAATTAGTTGACTTTGGGTTAAAAAAAGTTTGATTGACCTGAACTCAGCTAATTTCAGGGTTGTATTTGAAAGAAGTAGAGATCAGAGGTGGGTTCCAATTGAGGTTGGTGGGACAGTTTATCCAGAGCAGGAATGATGATTTTTTATTCAATATGTAAAATAAATTGTTTCAAAAAGTAGAATTAATCTCAAAGACTCAAACACCTCTAATAACCTGGTTAGGAAAATTGTCAGGGGCTGTTTGGCAACTTCTGAATAGGTAAGTGCTGAACCAGTAAGAGGTCTGAACCATTAAGTGCTGAACCAGTAAGAGGTCTGAACCATTAAGAGCTAGTATATTGCTTTAACTATTCAAAAGCAAATGTCTGATCAATTCAGATAAGAGGTCTTAACCATTCAGACTCTGTATAATACTTAATCATTCAGAGGCAAATCTCTTAACCATTCAGACATCTGAACCATTAAGAGGCTGAAACAAACAGTCTGAATCATTAAGTGCTGAACCATTCAGACATCTGAACCATTAAGAGGCTGAAACAAACAGCCCCTCAGTTTTACTCTATATTTTTTTCATACGGGATGTTGCGCGCGTGTCATCTTGGATTTTCGAAGCAAGTGGTCGGTCAACGTGACTACCAAGTCAAGGAAAATTAAGTAGAAGCGACATCACCGCGAAAATTAATCCCTTCATTTGGATTCAAATATAACATTAATGAAACATTATATTTTACCAGCGAAAACAGTGGTCTATTGTTTAGACTTCATGTTACAAAGAATACTTCTCTCCACGCGTAATATACGGGAGTAAATTATACACCTTTCATCCTAAAGTAAATCATTGATTAATGTGTAAAATTTTATGACTTTTAAAATTAAATGATTTTATATATAAATTTTAGTGTTCGGCCTAAAATATATTTTGGAGTTTGATTATTCAAAAATAGATGGAGTAGTATTGTAAAATGAAAAAAATAAAGTTCTTTGTACCCCCATTTTGTACACCGCAAGGCAGGGCCGGCTCAAGAGTGGGCCGAGCAGCCCTACTGGACCGGGCCCAATATTTTTAGAGGCACAAATTTTATCAATATTGTATAATACTCCTGGATTCGAACCTTGGTATACGGCTGGGGACAAGGGACACTTCATCCACTTGAGCTACTAATCCCATTGTTACATTGTTACCCAATAGGATATATAACATACTTGCGTTTAATAAAACTTTCAATTATTTAAAAAGAGAAACACAAGTAGAAAAATAACTTCTTTTTATGTTTTTTTTCTAAAAATTAATATTAATACTTATACCTATAAAAAATTTCATCAATAAAAATTAAGAAATTCTTATTAATTACTACCTTCGTCCCAGAGTATTTGTTCACTTTCATTTTTACACACCATCCAATATACTTCTTTAATCCATTTTATCTTGTAATTTGTATATAAAAAAATTATAGAAATTATATATTAATAATCTATATGTTAAAACAAATCAAACAAGATCACACATGACTATATTTAGGCTTACACTTTGAGAGAATTTGATGAGTCAAAGTACTTAGATAAACAGTTCCAAAAGTCAAAACTGGACGAATACTCCGGGACGGAGGGAGTATACTTTAATATATTAAAACTAATTTTGTCTTCTACTTTTCTTGTTTCAATCAACTAAATATAAGTATGAGGTGTTAGTTACATACAGATTACATAGTATTATCTAAAAACACATTACCTAGATTTTAATTTTAAAAATAATTGTATTGCCTTTCTATTTTAGTATATATTTATTTGATATTCATTATTTATCTCTAATTGTAATAAATAATACAAATAGAAAATAGAAAGTGTGATGACATATGCAAAATGATATAAAAAAAACTAGATGGAAGAATGAAAAAACACAAATTAAATTTCCTTATTTATTAAAAAAATCTAATAATATAATTTATTTTAATTATAATTGATCAAGCTATTGACCCCTGAGTCGACTAGTTCAACTATTTAACCCTTGACCCACTAGCTCGTCTGGATCGACATCCGGACTAATTTCCAGAACATTGATTTGGGGATATAAGTATATATAAACCCTTTACTATGATTTTGATTCACTCATTTTAGTAAATTATTATTACGTTAATTGTAATTCAAATATAATTTATTTACACACTTTAATTCGTTAAGTCATTAGGAATAAGACCTTTAGGCCTTTTTTCTGTCTCGGCCCAGGCCATGGAATTCTCGGGACCGGCCCTGCCGCAGGGATGCACCAACATTTTGTGTTGGTGTAATGCTATTTTTTGTTAACGGACTAACACTTTGTGTCAGTGTGAACCATCATAATGTTAGTGCATACATTTGCTGTACGAATGTAGTACAAATTTTGAGGTACATGTGGCATGCTCCAAATGAAAACGAGGGAACCAATATGCAAACGGAGGGGGTGGAATATTAAGAGTAGGAGCCATAAATTTTTCTAGAAGAATAATGTATAAGCCTCGAGTCCTAATATGATATTGAACTTAAAATCACATGAATGGCTGCCCCTTATTAAATGCTCCCTCTATCTCCCTTATATCTTTTCATTAGTTATGTGTATTCATCCTCATATATCTTTTCATCACCTTTTCTAACAATTAAAATATCAAAAATACCTCTAGTTACTTTATTTATTACACCTCATCTACCTTATATATAATACACTCTATTCATTTTCATTAAAGATATTTTAGTAAACTTTTACTCCCTCCGTCCCTTTAAGTCTTACCCGTTTTGACTTTTTAGAAAAATAAGGGGACCAATTTTTTGCTTTGACTTCCCCAATTTACCCCCCAACCCTAATCAAAGAGTAGACTTCCAATCAACTCATGAATAGTGTAAAGCATAATTTTATAGCAAGTGGAGTACTCATCACATTAAATACGGTAGGGCAATTATATCCCAAATCCACTAGTCGTACTGCCCATGTCTCAAACTACAAGGATTACATTCACCATCACCATACATTACATTCATTAAATGTGTTTAAATGGTGATTTTTTTGGGAAAATTTGATATTCCCTCCAAAACACCCCTCCAAAACCAAAAAAAGAAAATTACAACTTCATTCAGGCACTGCATATTTAAATGAATGCATTGAATGCATTCATTTCACCTATCTTCTTCACTTTATTACCTTCATCTTCTTACTGGCCTGGTTGCCTTCAATGCCCCCTCCCGAGCAGCCTTCTTCACCTTTGTCTTTATCGACACATGACTCCTCATCGTTGGACCATCTACCCGCTGTTATAGAAGTCCCCTTCGACAACCTTTTCACCCCTGAAACAGAAACAGAAACAGAAGCACAGAGTAAAGGAGCTCAACTTAATCAAAAAAGAAAAAGAGTTGCTAATGTTTTACTAGAAAAGTCTAAGGATGGCAAACTTCAGCACGGTTTAATCAGCAAAGTTGCTGAGGAATTCAGCTTTACAAGGAAAACTGTGAGTAACATTTGGCAAATTGCTAAAGCACAATTGGAGTCTGGTCTACCTATTGATGTTCAATGCCATTGGAAAGGAAGTTGTGGCAGAAAAAGGGTCCCTGTAGACATGGAAAAAATGGTAGTTATCCCGCTTTCTAGACACAAGAACATGCATGCACTTAGCTTTTCTATGGAGGTTTTAAAATCCACAGTTCACAGATAGCTAAATCGCAAAGATATAAGGAGACATTCAAGTGCGATAAAGCCATACTTATGTGAGTCAGGTAAGCAAAAAAGACTCAAATTCTGTCTTGACCATATATCTCCTCAATCACTCCCCATTAGCCCAACTTTTCATGATTTCTATGATCACATTCACATTGATGAAAAATGGTTTGAAATCACCAAAAAAACACAACATTCTATGCTCTGCCAGAGGAACCTGACCCCTACAGAACCACTCAAAGCAAAAGCTTCATACCAAAGATCATGTTCCTGGCTGCAGTAGGCAGGCCAAGGTATGGGGAGGGTGGAGATTTGTTATGGGATGGGAAAATAGGCATTTTCCCATTCACTTTTGAAGAGGCAGCTCAAAGGTCTAGTAAAAACAGGCCTGCAGGGACATTGGAAACTAAGGCTGAACCAACTGTGAATAGAGATGTTATGAAGAGAATGTTACTGACTAAATTGATACCTGCAATTAAGCAGAAATGGCCTGGGTCATCAAGGGATATTATTATCCAACAAGATAATGCTAAGCCTCATGTGGATGGCAATGACCTTGAAATTGTTGCAGCTGCTCAAGAAGGGGACTGGAACATTCAACTGAAATTCCAGCCCCCCAACAGCCCTGATCTAAATGTACTTGATCTAGGATTTTTTAGATCCATTGACTCAGTACAAGACCAAACAGCTCCTAGGTCATTGACAAACTTGGTTAATTCTGTTACAACCTTTGAAAACTATCACATGACAAACTAAACAATGTCTTCTTAACGGGTAACATGTAAATTATTATTACCCAAATCAGAAAGGTACATCCAGTTTTCATGCCAACCACAACATGGTTACAAGAACAAAACACAAAACCACAAAGATACATCAACACACACTCAAACACGAATCACAAATAAAAAACAATAGGCAACACACTGCCGCATGGCACGCATGCCTCTACCAAAAGAAAATAAGCCACATTATGCAATCCTGTCTTCATCTTCTCACATGTCCAAAGTGCATTGTCAAAAAGAATGAAAGGTAGAGCTTGTGTTCCCGCCCCAAGACACAGGCCAACACAAACTCTACAGCAAATCCATCTGAGTCCACAACATATTTCCGGAGGGTTGTACAGTCGAGTCCAAAGCAAGTCCAAAGAGCTCCATGGCCGGGCATGCTCCATTGAATCCACACTACGATCAACATCCCCTATCTGTTGTCCTAGTGAAACTCGGACGAAGAGGGCTATGTTCTGAGTTCACGATGTCATCCACCCTCGTCAAGGAAGACAACAAAGTGCCAAGATCACCAGAGAAAACTCTGACCATTCAAGACGGCATAAAAATGATTGGCCCCACAAGAAGAGAGCAAGAACCAGCGAGATCCTCCATCATGCATACCAAAACTACCCCATCATCAACAGCGTCACTCAAGCGAAAGCCGTGGACACCAAAAATAGGCATGATCCAAAAGCAAGGACCATGAAGTTGCCCCTCTAAGTAACAATGCCACGGTAAGGGGGACCCTCAGGCTCCAAGAACTCTTGACTAAGGAACACCAACCTTCCTTCGCAACTTCTCCCAAAACACAAATCAATTATAGTCATCGGGTCAAGTATACAGTCGCTCCAGCAGACCCAGTCACACCCAAAGCACAATCAAGACACAAGGGTACTACAGCCAAATATGTCACAAAACAGCCAAAGAAAGTATTGTAGCAGCCAAGAATCTGGCAGGAAATGCAGCAACACGCACACTCCCAGGTAGTGTCTTTCAAGAGGAGGTGAGAACCAGTCCCCTAGGTCACGTGCAGAGAATCCAAAATAGTAGCAGCAATTGCAAATTTCAGGGCCATGTCATCCATAAAATAACAATTCACCAAGCTTCAACATACTGCCCACGCAGATTATGAGGCAAAACCAGTGGCATGGCAAAGTAGACAATCCTTCCAGCAAGCCCAGGCATACCCAAGGCACAACTAGTGCTACTATTTCCCTCCCCCCATCAGTTTCCAAGACAGACCACACCTGCCAAGTCATCAATCAGTCCTTACCTCATGCAAATGAAGTAAGGTATGACAAATATGAGTCTTCAGGAGGTTGAGGGAAGGGGTGGGATGTTCACCTAGACTGGTCAGTCAAACCTGGGCAGTATTCACTACAACAGCAAGGAGAATGAGGAAAAAAACAGACCATGCCACAAAGCCACTGCCAAACGAACCAAGAACCACAATTGCAAGCAAACAGCAGAGCAAATTCCTGTTAACTCATTCTTCTTAACTCTAGAAGGGGTGATGGGTGAGATACTCATTCACAATGGAGAAAACCAATTCAAAATTCCTCATATGGCAAAAAGTAAGTTGACCAGACAAGGAATACTACCACAGAATTTGAGAGTAAGCACAGAAGTGTATGAGAATGCACAAAAGTTCTTAGAGGAACATATGTAAGTACTTAATGATTAAGTACTTTTTTGTTATGTGTGCAAAGATGGCCAAGGAAAGGTACAATACCTATATGTACTTCCAAGTGAACCTTTTGCACATTCTTTTTGTAAAACCCTAATCCGTCTAGGTCTGCAGCCCTATTCGGACTAAAGTATTTAACTTGGTAATCGTAAAAATTTAAAATTTTTCAAACACACTTTATTAACCCCAATAATTTTTCATAACATATACAGTACATAGTATTCAACAATATTACGGAAGCGAATTTAATATTGACATATCATAAATCATTTCAAACTTGTCACATCCATCCCGACAATCTCGCCCCATCTGCTGCCAGGATCACAGTGTTCTTTCTATTTTACCTGCGTGTAGCAAATAAAACACACTACACGCTCAGCGATAAAGCTAAGTAAGCATATCCAATGCGTCAAACATCCATATGAACTAAATCTAAATTCATAATCAAATCATTTGATATCATGCACACAATGTTCATTTTAAACATTCACAGTTTTGGTATTGTTCAGTTCATATCAACACATTTTATTCAATTCAGATACAATTTTAATAATGCTCTTAAATTATTCTTAATCTAAGGTCAGATCATAACAATGCTCTTAGCTATTCTTATTCTAAGGCCAAATCATAATTTCCATAACCACATTCTTAAAAGGCAATTATTAATCTGACACTTAAACTATCATTAGTTTAAGGCAATTGATTTCGGACACTTAATTGTAGTCAGTTAAGGCAATCAGACACTTAAACTATCATTAATTTAAGGCAACTGATTTCGGACACTTAACTGTAGTCAGTTAAGGAAACAACAATATAGCGAATGATCAACATTGGATCGGGCATTCCCAAACGAGTAATCCTCTAGCTTGGTCTACGAATCCCGTTTATGCATTTTTATGTAATTCATCAACTATTTATGTTTTCATAAGTTCATCCTAAGATCTATTCTAGAGGTCTTCTAGATAGTCTTAACATCAATTAGCTAATAGGCATATCTTAAAGTCTTCTAGATATCCTTAACAATACACATCATTTTCTTGTTGATCAATTTATTCATTTTGAATTATGGTTCAATAATTCATAATCATAATTTAGTTCAAGATAGTAAAACAACATATCTACTCATAATTTCATCTTTACGGTTCTTTCGTTCAATTCCATACATTTTTACTTATCATAATAAAATCATGATCGTATGTAGTCATACTTACTTGGGTCGTCCATTTGATCATCATATACAATATTTATTATCAATGATATTCCATTATCCATTATTATAACCATTTATTCAGGATATTATCAAGGTTTGATTGTAATAGTCAAAATAACATTTATTAACTAATAGCGGCCTAGTTTTGAGTGTTAACACCCGTACTTACCGTCATGCATCACATAATGTTTTATATGTCAAAAACATCATTTTTATTTTACAAAATCATATTTATATTGTTCATAATTAATTGGTATCAAAAATAGGATTTTTGGGGCTCAAAATAGCATTTTTCGTAGTTGACTGAGTTCAAAACGGTCGACCGTTTCAGGTGACGGTCGACCGTCGTTGCCTCCGTTATACTGAAGCTACTGGTGCAGTAACGGTCGACCGTGGTGATGGTACGGTCGACCGTTGCTGCGTAACAGCAACAGTACTTCGTCTTCAACCTCAGATCAGATTTTCGAAAAAAATCATTTCTAGCCACCAAACTTCAATTAAACTATATAGAAATGTTCTCCAATGTTCATAGATCATTTAATCACCATTAATTCGAAGTTTTAACAACAATTTCAAGGTTTATGATTCTTGATTCTTCAAGCATGTCAAACACCAAACTCAACCAAACGACCGTTTATGAATGTAGAAACAATCTATATGAACATTCTAGTCACTAGATATATCTACGGGCTTACCTCAAAGCTAAATGAAGGTTTTGGAAATTTTCCGGCGAAACTTCTGGCGACGATAACTCTTAGCTCCGGCGATTCCACACCAAATTGACAGCACCACAACACTCCTTACACTTAAGGCTAACTCTTAGAAGAAATCTGAGGGAGAATGGTGAAGAAATGAGGAAGAGTTGGTCCTCCATTTATAGTGAAGAAGAAGGGGGAAAACTCCAAGTTAGAGTCATTTGCAGATTCGCGATCGGCGTAGTGCGCCTAGCGACGATTCCCAATTTTTTTTACGCAAGTCCCTGATTGGGACCAAATTTGATTTCAGTCGGGGTACACTTTTTGGTCCAACTTTCTCCAAATTAAGATCCGATTGTACTGTTGGGATCAGACAGTCAAACTCTATACAATGATATAACTTTTATATTTATTTGAAATACTTTTTCTGACAGCATATTTTTGGGTGTTGACTTTGATAGAGTCAAAATTGAATTAATTGATATACAATTAACATTACTTTCATATTCAATCAATATTATTAAATTTAGATATTTATTTCAATAAATCATTTTACAAAATCCATATCTTTGACCACTTCTCATTTTTATGCAAATTACATATTTATAATGCCATAACTGAAAATATGTACATCAGATTGATTCATAAAATATACCGTTGGATTCATCTCTTCGAGACATATCCATAAAAGTCAATCTTAACAAAAATCATTGACTCCAAAAATTTCTTAATTTTTGGTCAAACATAGAAATAATGCTTTGTTGAGTCAAAATATTGTTTCTAAAATATTTTTATAATAGAATAACTTTTAGGCCATGTTTTGGGGTGTTACATTTCTTCCCCCCTTAAAGGAATTTCGTCCTTGAAATTCTTCTAAGGTCCACAATCAACATTTGTTGTATTCATAATTAATCGTGACAATGTCATGTTCGCATGGTTACGTTTTATCTTATAGATACGTATTCTCAAATCGTTGAAGTTACCAAACTCGTTCAATATTCGAGAGATTAACAAACTTCGATTAAGCAAGACACACACTGATCCTTTCAAAAGTTTCCTTCAAAGTGTGTAGTATTGTATACTTGACATATTTGCACATAGCTTCGTTCAGTGGCGAGTCTCGTTTGCACGTCATTGCTCAACAGAATTTCTTTTCTTGATTGAAAAGTTTTTCAATATCCTTTGATAGGCATAGTCAGAAATTGAGAGGTTATTTCAACTCATACATTGTAACGTAATCTTTCAAATTACTCAAGAGGTTGTTGTCTTAGAGCAATAGCCATTTTTTACTTTTCGTCTCGAATTTGAACGTATTTCATGGCAGCGAATCTAACTGTTCATGAGTCTCAATATGTCATATCGTCAGCAGATTGTAGTATTGGCGAGTGTGTCATTGTCAATAAGTAAATCAAAGCGAATCTACTTTTCTATACGTATTTCGGCTGATGATAATTACCTTTTCCTCAAAGGTCGGGTTTTCCGAGTATATATAAATATCACGATTGTTGAAGGAGAATCTCACATTTTCATATCATGGAAGGGACTTCTAGAACTCTTCCTTATACCATAAAATTCGTTGGTCTACTTGGTAGTCATTCTCTTGGTAAAAATCTAAAGTTTATGGCTTCGGCGGTGGATTTATAAAGGGAATTGGTAAGGCGAAAAATTAGACTTACCTATGGAGGAGGCAATGTTGGCCTTCAAATAGCTGTTGCTTCAACAGTCTATACCAATGATGGTATAGTTAGAGGCTTCATACCAGGGTACATGGCAGCACGACAGGTCTACGGACCTACGTGTGGTGCAGAATACACAGTTTCTAGCAATTACTATAAGTATTTCGAGATGAATCATGTTGTGGAGACCTTCATCATACTTCCTGGAGGGATTGATACTATGGAAGGTTTGTTCACTTTGATCTCATGGGCATCTGAAGGGTTGCACAGTAAACCCATTGGTCTCTTGAATATTGACGGTTATTTTAATAACCTAATCAAATTTCTAGATGACGCGGTGAGGCAGAACTTCATGGCTTCCCGTCAGAGGAAACTTTTCATCTCTTCTTTCTTTATTGATGAGCTCTTAGACAAACTAGCGTTTGCTAAAGCTTTTCCAGGTCCTGGGGCTAGTTATGATGACTTCATAAATCCTGGGGCATTGGACTTAGAGTTGCATTTGTAATATTATTTTATGTAATTTCAGTTGAATTTATGTTGGAATAATATTGTCCATGAACACTATGAGTTAACCATAAATATTATTCTAAGCTGCATGGCCAGTGCAAGTCAGAAAAATATCTATTTTCAACATCAGAATGCATCATGTAAATATCAAACATTTTCAAAAGATGGGTCCAATGAAAGATTTCATTATACAATGGTTTCAACATACGTAGGTTCAAGAAAATACGAATATTCTTGACATACAAATCGAAAGATAATTTCTTGTTTACATAAGGTTTCTACATTATTTAATATATCCTCGAGCCCTTATAGAACTTTAGGATCTTCACAGAGTATCATCCTTGGGTTGGATTCTTTGAATTGTTTCGTGTTTTAGAACGTTGACTTGTTCTTGAGCGAATAGGTTGATTTTGGACAGAAGTAACTGAATATGATTCAGGGTTAAAGGGACATTCTCGTCGGAAATGTCTAGGTTCACCACAAATTAGACATAATCCTTGTGCAAGCCAGCAATCTCCCGGTTGGTGTCTTTTACAAACGTTACACTTTGGATGTTTCCATACCCTCATTTTGTTCATGGATGATGTCGATTGAATTACCAATGATTTTCCCTTTTTCGAGTGTATGGCACTATCGATTTCTTGCAGGGGTCTCTTACTACTTGAATTTGGTCGTTCATTTGGATTGACACTCTCAGTATTCAAACTTTCATAGTAATCACTTAGATCTTTTTCGGATTTGGAGATTAGGTCATATGCTTCAATGAAATCCACAGTTTGAATAGTAGATACGTGCGGCCTGAGATCAGGTCGAAGTCTTTTGCAAAACTCCTCAATGCGGTCAGCCGTTGTACTCACTAGTGTGGGTGCAAATTGAGCGAGATGGACAAATCTCTGTCGATATTCAGGGAGTGTCATATCTCCTTGCTTTAATTCGATAAATTCAGCACGCTTCTCTTCACGGAATCGAGCTGGTATATATTCCTTCTTGAACGCCCAATCGAAGAATTCCCAAGTTCAAGGTTTGGGTGTGTTTGGATTTTTGTCAGTGCGTTTCCACCATTCATAGGCTTCCTTACGGAGCAATTGAGATGCAAATTTTGGATGATCAACAATAGGTATGTTCAAATTTTGTAGTACACGAGCGGTCTGCTCGATCCATTCAAGAGCAATTTGGGGTTCGGCAATTCGATCTCCCAAAAACTCCTCAGCACCATTATCTTTCATGGTTTTGAAAGTGATCAAACGAGGCGGTGGTGGAGGTGGTTGAAACATAGGGGCATTGGTCATTTGTTGCAAGAAGTTTACCATTAAGGTAGGTCGCATAGAGTCAGGTTGACCTCCAATATTTTGATCGTTTTGGGGAACATGTTGTGAGTTCACTTGTTCAGTTTGAATAGGAGGTGTGAAACTGGATGTTTCGATGTGAACATTTTCGTGCCCATTGTTCAGCACTTGGTTACTTTGATTGTGAGAAGTTTCTTGACTCATTCTACAATAACAGAAATTCCTTCGTTAGAATTCTTGACTTGCATAGACGAGTTGACAACCGATATTTATTCTATCAGACTACATCGATGTTTAAGTCACTAATCGTGTCATAACAATGCGTCACTTCATTCAACAAGATTGAGCCATCCATAACTTCTAACAAGTAGGTTCTTTGAATTTGACCGAATAAATCGTCAATTCATAGTAAAGGGTAGCAATTCTTGATCGTCAGTTTGTCTGTTTTAACAGAGATGTGATAGTATCTTTGACCGTAAGTCAACCTTAGAGAGCACAATGGATTCTCTAAGCTGATCAAATAAGTCATAGATACGAGATAAGGATAACGTCAATTTCCTTGTACGATATTTCAACAAAGTTTTGCAAGGAATTGTTGCCGAACGAACGATTTCGATTCGTATAATATAATCACATATTTGCATCATAATGAGTTAGACATCAGAATGGGATACTTTTAGACAATAGCGTTTATTGATTCTAAACGTTCGTGTTTAAATCAGCAATCCGATCGTCTACAGTCCACATGAGGATCTTTGACAGCAGCTTCGCGGATGTTATTCAACATTAAACGTTTATTCATAGTCGTCTCACTTCTATGCGACGTTGCGAGGCAGATCAGTTTCGTCATTCGCGATGTGATAAGTACGTTGATAACGTATCATATTTTTTTTTATTCTTTCGTCTCTTCAATGAGTACGAAAAATCTACTTGAGTCTATGCTCGATATAATTTCAGTACTAACAATTGTTATCTAATGAGAATTTTAACAAAGTCAATATTTATCTAATAAATTCTCATACCTTTCCTAGAGCAGAGGGATGAGAGAGTCGTGGATGTGACCAACATTTTTTTAAAATCAAATTTTGATCCAAAGATCGGTTTTAAAACCATTTGCTCCGATACCAAATTGTAACAACCTAATCCGTCCAGGTCTGCAGACCTGGACGGATTAGGGTGTTACACTTTTTGCTTTTTGTGGGCCTAGAATGCCATTTTTTGCTTTTTGTAAAAGTATATCATATTCTGATCAAGTGTAGCATACAATAGGGACTGCACATTTTTTGCTTTTTGTAAAAGTATATCATGAAGTGTATCAAGTGTAGCAATGTTTTATTGGAATGAAGTGTATCAAGTGTAGCAAATGTATCAGACAGAGGCAACAAATAGAATCAGACAGAGGCAAGTGTTCAAGTGTAGGAAATGAACCAGAGAATCAGACAAAGGCAACACAATCAAGTGTAGGACCTGCCCTAAGCATTGTTCTTTAGAAAATATTTTAGGAATCAAGTGTAGTGAATGAACCAGAGAAAGAGAAACAGACAGAGGCAACACAATCAAGTGTAGGACCTGCCCTAAGCATTGTTCTTTAGAAATTATTTTAGGAATCAAGTGTAGTAAATGAACCAGAGAATCAGACAGAGGCAAGATATCAAATCAAGTCCATGTTTAGTGTAAAGCAAAATATTATAACAAGTGGAGTACTCATCTCATTTTATACAGCAGGGGTACTCATTCAAAATCAACTGCCCATATGTTTCAAACAGGAATTACCTTCACCCAATTCACCATCAAACCCCAAATTTTCACCACCAAGCCCCTCTCACAGAACAAAAAATATGGTAGACCAGACCAATACAGTGTTGTAAGCCTCCAATCCATAGGGGGTGACATTACAATATAGCTAAACCCAAAAAAAGCTCACAGACTTCCAATCATTCACACAAAGTTTGTTTGCATCATAAGTTTGCCAATAAACATTATACGGAGTATATAATGGGACATGCAAATACTAATCGTATGTGAATCTAAAGAGGAAGAACATAATACTCTGTCTGAAACGCAGTGCTTTAGCCTCAGATCATCTCCATAGGGCTCAGCGAAAATTATTTCTGTATCAGACATCTCCAAGATCTGGGCAGAAGTTACTAATTCCTCATCTTCCCCATCAGATTCGACACTGCCTCCTTCATCCTCAGACGGAAAAAAGTCACCCCCCAAATATTTTTTCCGATACCACCACGTCGGATCTGTATCATCCGTGCCAGATGCGCTATCACCAGAGTCGTATTTAGGTATCAGTGATTTTTTAGATTTAGGAGTTGGCTGGGGAGATGCCCTTTCATCTTCGCTATCACTTAAAAGCTTGAAGGAGGGCATGGTAGGGTCGCGACC
This sequence comes from Cuscuta australis, assembly GCA_003260385.1. NCBI lineage: Eukaryota > Viridiplantae > Streptophyta > Magnoliopsida > Solanales > Convolvulaceae > Cuscuta > Cuscuta australis. The sequence goes on from NQVE01000116.1 coordinate 614,719, forward strand.
CACCATTTTTGGTGAATTCTTATGGGAAGGAGGTATGGAAGATATAGATCTAATGATTGAGGGTGTCGGCGGCAATGGGGAAGGGGAACAACCACAGAGAGACGGATAGAGGAGAGAGGATGAATGGATGAGGCAATGGGTAGGTTAGAGTTCGGTGGGTGGGGTAAGAGGGTGGGGGTAGAAATTAGGTTTAAGGGTAGGAATGCCTTTTTTAAGTAAATGTGTAAATGTTTATGGGACAAAAATTTTATGAAAGGGGTAAATCTTTTTGGGACGGGGGAGTAATTTTTATCAACTCTTTTTAAGAATAATAAAAAGTCAAAACGAGAAGATCTTAGGTGAACGGAGGAAGTATTTATAAAAAAATGTTGCGAGTGAATTTCTTTTCTTAAATAAAAGTAATAAGTGAAGTTTACTTTGAGATAGGTGAATAAACATGTGATGTTTGTTTTATTTTATTTTAGACGGAGGTTAGGTTTAATATTTTGTTTTATGGACTTACGGATTACTCCTTATGACTTTTGAGTTTTGACCATGGAATAAAGCATTTCATTTTATGTTCGAAACCGTTTATGTTCAACCCAAAGGAATTATCCTATTACAGTCTCACATGAACTCACGTGGAGAAAAAAAATAGCCTGTCCCTCGCAAGTTATAACGTGTCTCAAAATAATTTACTTTATTATTTCATCCGTCCCTAAATATTTGTCAAACTTGTATTCACGAGATAAAATATTAAATTTTTTTTAATTTATTTTATTTACATATTGGTATAGAAATAAAAAATAAAATTTACATATCAAAAAACTACATGAAAAGTTCTTCGAAATAAGAGGTGTCAAGAATATTTTATTTTATCAAATAACCAATGAAAACGTAGAAATAAACAAAAGTTCCCGCGACTCCTAAAAAAAGCAAGTGTGACAAATATTTTGGGACGGAAGAAGTATTGTAGTTTCTCAAAAACTTTTGTCCTATTTTTTAGAAATTTTGAGTTAGTTTTTAATTATTTTGTTTTTTTTTATTTTTATGTCAATTTGTAAGTAAATCATTTTAATAGTTACATAATTTTACACGTTTAACAGAGAATGTAATCCATTTAGGTACAGATTGAGTATCAATCCTAACTAATTATAATGCTTCATCCGTCCCCAAAAAATCACACTATTCGAACAACGTACATAATCTCATGACTTTTAAATTTATTTTATTTACAAATTGTTACAAAAATAAATATTATATTTTACATATTAAAAAACTATGTCAAAAATTCTATAAAAACAAATGATGACAATAATATTTTATCTTATCAAATTATTAATACGAACATACAAGAAAATAAAAATTATCAAGGGACCACAATAGTTGATGGTGTAAATATAGCTGGGTAGGTTGACCGGATCTGACCTGGACACAGACTCTACTCGTAGTAAATACACACAATCAGAACACAAAGTATGACCTAGACTGGGTAAAACTCCTCAGTTCGCATTATATTTCTTACTCTGTCTCAAGAGTGTACTTTAGTGAAAGAAAAATGTGATCCTCTCCTCTATCCATAATCAACATATATATAGAGGGGGATATGTGACTTTCCCCTGTTCACCCATGGACAAAATAGGAAGCTCATGGGAAGGTCATTGTACATAAAGGAATTACTATTCAATCATGGACTTGTCATGAATACAACCAAAACACACTGTTCAATTAATGACTTTAAGAGGATATCTTCCTCCAATCAACCATGACAAATATTCCTTCTACTGCTTGCCTCGTGAAGGTTGAGTGGCGGGGTGGTCTCTTGATCTTTGATGTGGATCGCCATGCTTAGGAGATTGGACAAATGTTAGCCAAGTAGAATGATATGACCGGTACGGTCACCTTTCCTCAAAGGTTACCCGGTCATTTCCTGAGCTCAAGACTACTTCTTAGTCTTTCGCAGCATCCTTCGCAACATTAAGTGACATTTTGGCTATCGCCCAAAATGTGACCGGTCAATTTTCCTGGAAAGTGACCGGCCAACTTTCGACCCGTCTCTTTCGAGGAGTTTGCCTCATTTTGTAATTGGGGAAAGTGACATGTCAACTTTTTGAGCTGTCCCTTTCGGAAATTCGGGCCGGGTATAAGGATATACCCATCAAGAAGTCCTACACTTACCGGCCTTGTGAGGAAATCATCAAGGGCGGGAAGTATACTTCTTTTTGACCTGTAACTTTTTCAGCCATCAAACCTTTCCTTTGATCTATCCCTTTTTGGAAACATAAGTCTTCCTCTCGGACCTGTCACTTTTAAAATCATCAAGTCTTCCTCTCAGACCTATCACTTTTGAAATCATCAAGTCTTCCTCTCGGACCTATCACTTTTGAAATTATCAAGCCTTCCTCTCGGACATGTCACTTTTGAAATCATCAATTCTTCCTCTCGGACCTGTCACTTTGGAAATCATCAAGCCTTCCTCTCGGACCTGTTACTTTTGAAATCATCAAGTCTTCCTCTCGGACCTGTCACTTTTGAAATCATCAAGTCTTCCTCTCAAACCTATCACTTTTGAAATCATCAAGTCTTCCTCTCGGACCTGTCACTTTTGAAATTATCAAGCCTTCCTCTCGGACCTGTCACTTTTGAAAACATCAAGTCTTCCTCTCGGACCTGTCACTTTTGAATTATTGGGAAATCTAAATGTCAACTCTAAATAATTAACCAGTCTACTTTTCATTTTTTTTTCTCTGGACTTCTGCCATGTAAGTCCTCCTAGAGTACCCAGTCAAGTGCCCGGTGCATACCCCTCCAAAAGCACATCCGGAGTAAGGGGGTTAAATCACCCGGTCATATGATGCAAATCTCAAATGATAACTGGGTTGAGACACCCAAGGTTCTGGTCCAGGTCCCTGACAAAGAGTTTGGCCACACTTATTCCCAGCCCGTCCCAAGAGTGGAAGGGTTCACATAAGAGTTCTCGAGAGGGTTCTAGGAAAAAGAAGGTCGGCCCTCTTCCGATGGAAGGGTCACCAATTAAGGAGACCTTCATGGTCCGGTCTCATTCCTTTGAGCCTAGTTGAACTTCTTGAATGTGTATGATTTCCTCTTGAAAATGTCCGGGTCATGAAATGATATGGTTTCCCCCTTTGTTTGTTGAAATGTTGACAACGTGCCTGGTTGAAGTGAATTTTGAAAATGTCTTGGTTGAAATGTATAGGTTGAATGCTTCAGGGCTTATAAAATCACCCGGTCTACTTTGCTTACCTCAAATTTCTTCCTCTGTAGGATGTGTCCAGGTTGAAATGTGGGTTGAAATTCTTCTTGGCTTATTCTTCAATCGGTTTGCTTCAATCAGTTTGCTTCCAGATGGTTTGGCCACAATGTGTTACCGGCTTGGTGAAGTAAGTTGGCTAACCTTGCCCAAACTCCTGTCCAGGTGCCCAGTCAAATTTTGACCGGTCAATTCCAAGATTTTCCCAAACTTGTCTGATTTCTTCAAATGCAGCATTTTGAAATTTGACCGGTCAATTCTCTCAAAATTGACCGGTCAACTTTGAAAATCTCCCCTTCGCCTCTATTTTGCCAAATCAGAACACTTTAAAATTTGACTGGTCAACTTTTTGACCATGCCTCTTTTTATTTTTATCCATCTGGTTTGTATGTTATGTTCAACACCGACCTCGATCGAGTTTTGAACAAATATCTCGAAACAGCTTTTACTATAAGTCTTAACATCAAGACCTGACTCGTCTTAGGAGATTTTGAGCATGTCCTATGATCGCGAACCCTCTCCAAGGTCTAGCCTTCTTCCTGACAACACCCTTCTTCCAGGGCCCTCTTCTGGCTTTTAAGTCTTTTAATGTGCCATCCTCTAATTATTAGGTTGACCTAGCCAACCTAATCTTTCCACATGAGGGTATGCCGGTGAGAACCAGCCCTCATCCAATCCTGCACGTCCATATTTTATGTGTTCCGAAATTCTAGTCTTCCCTAGAAATTCTGATCCACAAAGGATGGCTCATACAAGACGGTAATATTATTTTTTTCTCTTTTGGCATCTTTTCTAACCCTTCCCAACCAAAAATTCGGTAGGGATCCATGTAAGTATGGATGCGAATCCTCTTCCGGATCTAGCCTGTCTCAAGGCGATACCTCAACATCAAGGCCCCTATCTCAAGGGCTTTTTTTCTTTTTCTTTTCTTTGTTTCTATCAGCCCATGCAATCGTCCAGGTCCTAGACATCAAGACTGATCCGTCTAAAGAAAGCTTAGTAATCTTGACCACATTTTGTCCATACTCTCTTCTTTCCTTGATCCTATTCATGTGGGTGGATTCTAGTACTCGCTTATGGGTCTTCCTCAAGCCCCGTAACGAATACTTCACCCAATTCCCCTTTCAAGGTCATCTCCCTGAGCACGACCCTCACATTTCGGAAATCTGTCGTGTTGTGAGATTCTGACTAGTGCTAGGTACACCATTTTTCCCGTCCAGACCCTATTTGGTTGATCTCCCTTCTTGTCCCGTATTTGGTGCACTATCCCGTCGTAAGTGACCTTTGGCCTGGAACCTCCCGCCTGGTCGTCTTTCCTTGCTTTCTCTGATTTGGCTTTTGTGTAGCCTTCTTCCAGTTCTCTTTTGCTCCGATTCAGGTTTTCTACTTCGGCATACTCCCTTGCCGTATTGTATGCTTCCTGGTAAGAGGAAGCAGGCCTTCTGCAGAACTCGGTATAAAGGTCACCCGACCGGTAGGCGTTCATAAGGAGCGACATTTCTATTTTGTCGTCCATCTCTTCTACTTTGTCTACCTCATCCCTCCATCGGGTGAGGAATTGAGGCAACGACTCCTTTTCCCTCTGCCCTACCATGTTAAGGTAGGTGCACTTCTTCCTCTTGATGCAATTGTCCCAGTATTTTTGCGGAAAATCTCTGCCAGTCTCTCAAAGGACTTGATTTTGCCATGGGAAAGGTTATTGAAACATTCCACTGGTCTTCCTCTAAGAGATGAGAAGAAGAGTAAATGCTTACGAGATTGGACAAATGTTAGCCAAGTAGAATGATATGACCGGTCACCTTTCCTCAAAGGTTACCCGGTCATTACCTGAGCTCAGGACTACTTCTTGGTCTTTCGTAGCATCCTTCGTAACATTAAGTGACATTTTGGCTATCGCCTAAAATGTGACCGGTCACTTTTCCTAGAAAGTGACCGGTCAACTTTCGACCCGTCTTTTTTGAAGAGTTTGCCTCATTTTGTAATTGGGGAAAGTGACCGGTCAACTTTTTGACCTGTCCCTTTCGGAAATTCGGGCCGGGTATAAGGATTTACCCATCAATAGTAATACTTTAATTCTTTTTAGAAGAGAGGAGTAATTGATGCATTCATTTTAATTGAATTTGTTAAAATAATTCTACAAAGTTTTAAAGTAAATATTAATTATTAAATTTTTAAAAAAGTATGTAATATAAGAAAAGAAAAAATAAAATTTACGCATGCTTGAATAGCTAGTCTTTAAGATATTAGTTAGAAAACGAAGATGTATATAAGTATATATTCTCTATGTCGAAACTAAGTTCATTTTCCTTTTTTCACTCCTAAAATAAACATTACAGGTTTGAATATTCCCTTGGTCCCTTAAACTCTTTATTCTTTCTTTTTTCTTGTCCCACAAACTCATCCGTCTTTCTTTTTTCTATCCTTATCACAGCATATTTTTTTACTAATAATTTATCCATCACATCTTATTTTTACTCATCACAACAAAGGTACTGTATTTTCGGAAAATCAACACAAAAATATCTTTCCCAAAAATTCACTAAAAGTCAATAATGGAAGCACTTTACGCGACTTCACATCTAACAACCAAAGTTTCTTCTAAACTTACTATTTTCGATTTTTTATGCTATACGATATGTTTTTATTTATTATATAGTATTAAAAATATATGATTTACATACACTAGAAAAAAAGAGGGCAGTATCGACAGATCCTTAGGGACAGAAACCTTATTTGTTGCAAAAAGAAGAGTATTACCAACAGATAAAATAATTTGAAGGAAAAAACTATTTGACCCACAAAAAGCTTAATATCTGTCGCTATTGGTTATAGTTTTAGCAACAAACTTTTATCTGTCAATATTGTTTATAGTATTAGCAACAAAAAATTTATCTCTTAGTATTGTTTATAGTATTGGCAACAAAATATGATCTGTCGGTATTGTTTATAGTTTTAGCAACAACATTTTATCTGTCAGTATTGATTTTATTGACATTTAATTTAAATATCTAAATTATAAAAACTATAAAGTTAGGCATCATTTAGTACACGAAATTGAGGTCAAGAAATAAAAAATGAAAAACCTCAATTTGAATTTTGTTGTTTGGTCGCACAAAAATATATGATATTTAAAATTAATTATAAATTTAAAAAATAAAAAAGTAAAAATTAAAGATTAAAAATAATTTTTTTACATTTAATATTTACAAATTAAAAATTATAATTTTTAATTTCAAAATTTTAAGTTTTAAGTTAACATTAAAGGACTAAACTGGCCGAATAGAATCAAGACATATGATAAAAGAACAAATTAACAAATTAAAAAGGAGAGGGATGAAAACACTAGTGTAGATATGTAGAATTATTCATATTGATGTAGAATAATAAGGCAGAGATTTTTAACCATTTCCAATAAGGTTAAAAGATATGTCGGTCAACCGCAAATCGGAAACCAAAAATCAGGGAACTGGCCGTGAAACCTGAAATCAAAAACCAAAGTAACTGTCATACCAAGTCTGCATAAATAATTGCTCACAAGCAGAGCATATATAACTAAAAAACTGTAAACCGGTAGGAAAAGACCCAAAAAACACAAAACTGTAAAATTAACGATCTAGTATATGTGCATGTGTTATAATATTTTGTTAGACTTATTAACTTTGTTTTTATATTAAATTGCATATCAGTGATTAATATTGTGATTTTGGACTGATTTGTGTTTATAACTTGATTTTAGAGTCAAATTATAAGGAAAGGACCAATAAACAAACATATTAGTAAAATGGGAGCCAATTTATAATTTTGACAATTTTTAATGTTGATAGAGGGCTGGATATTTGGATGGGGAGAAAAAGGCCCGGGGATTGGAAACAATGTGGTTTGGCTAGTTCTTCGATCGACGAATTGGACGGAGTGCTCGCAGTTTCGATCGGAATTGGGCACAAAGATAGATGAATTGGACGGAGGGCTTGCTGGGTGGTTCTCCGATTGCGATAGCAGCGGTGGACGAAAGCTCCTGGTGGCAAAGCAGAGCCAAACCTCCGGTGAACCTGGGTCTTCGTCGGACAGTCGTGAACGATGTGTGTGTCGTTGATGATAAATATTTAATAACCACTAGTCTGATATCTTCCCCTTCGACACTTGTGCACGCTGATAACACTGTGGGTTCCCCCCAAATTACAAACATCGAAAAATCCAAAAGCATTTTGGTTTGTACTCAAGGGGCACTACGTCAAAAACAGATGATGTCAACTGTTTCTTTTAGTTGTCTAACTGTGTTGGTTTCAGTAGTCTTCTGAGCAGCTGTCTGATATATTTACACTACGATTTAAAAACAATTGTGTAGTACGGTTGACGACACCTATTTTGTGATCTTTCAGAGTACATGTTATTGAAGTTGTCCCCGTATGAGTAAGACATCTGCTTTCTAGAGTTAAAGACAATTGTGATTTTTTGTTGTCTATCTATAATATATACTATTGTTGTTTTCGACTTCAGACTCCTATTGTTTGGTGTTGTCGGTCAAAAATATAAATATCTAATTTTTAAAGTAGTTGAAACATATATCAGACTGCTGCTCGGAAGACTACTAAATAGAAATAGTGTCAGACAACTGTTATCTAGTGTTATATTTCTAAAACATAGATTACTAATTTTGTTGTATGTTAAACAACTGTTTCTTTCAATTGAATAGTGCGCAATAACACTATGCTTTTTTCTAGTTTTCCTTAAAATATTCAAACTATATTTTTGAACAGTAGTGTAATTGATTATCAGACAGCTGCTCGGAAAACCACTATAAATATTTTCATCAAACAACTGTTATTTTGTGTTGTATGTACAAATTAAGACTACTACTTTGGTCTTATTTTAAACAACTGTTTGTTTTTGTTGTATAACGATTATTAACACTATGATTTTGTTTAGTGGTCCTTGAAATATTCAAACTATATGTTTGAATAGTATTCGAATTAGTTATCAAACAACTGCTTGAAAGACCACTAGAAATATTTGCATCAAATAACTGTTGTTTTTTAATGTATATCTAGAACATAAAAGACTATTTTGTTTCATTTCAAACAACTGTGTTACAGAAGCACCCATATTTAATAATTAAAATTTATTTCAAATATAAAATATTAATCACGAAATAAAAATAAATCATATATTCAAAATATTAATATCATATAATAACTTAATATTTACTTAAATATTAGTGGAGCAACTTAATGCAGCATACATATTACAAAGGTTTAAAAAAGGAAACACATTTTGGATAATGATACATCAAAATAAAATTTGTGCAAAATGTCTATCACAGGCAGAGTATGTGGAAGAGTGAGTATCATAGCCAGAGTGACTTCTTGTACTTACTTGGCCTCTCAAACTTGCAAGATTAAGACAATTCCTTGCTAACCAATACCAACAGTCCCTGGGGTTGAGCCTAGCATTATCATTGGAAGAACATTAGTCATGGAAATAAACCTCTACAAAGTAAATACTTAATCAATCTGAAGAACCGAAAAGGGTAAGAAAAATATCTTTTTTGAAGTGCTCTTTAGAATCAAAATTTGAAAGTTATGTTTATCATTTGGCAAAAAGGCAGTAACATTTTGGATTAGCTGAGATGACTACCCCTTTAAACCAAGTACAAGTAAAGCAAGACCCTAGTTTGTACGCAAGTCATAAAACAATCACTTAAAAAATCCATGTACATGAACCACATCAACTAAAGCACCAAGACATTTACCTCGCCAAATGTTGATATGCTTTTCAGGAGAATGAATTTGAAAACTTCAATTTGGTGCACTTCTGAAGATTATCAACTCTAGCAAACTTGTTCCTTATGAAATCACAGGAATGAGCTGCAAGGACTCATCCATGAGAAGCAAGTCATTGCAAGCACATTAAACAATTGACAAACGGTTCCACTGCCACGAAGCCTTTATATAAACAATCCTACTTGCAAAGACATGCCGATATGCATCCTAAGATAATTTGATTAAATGGGAATTCATTCATTCATTTTAGTCTCAGAGATTTTGTACAGTATGTGATAACTTTTCAGTAAAATCAGGGGAGAGAACTTAGAGATGAATTACAAAAAATCAATTTCTCCAAAGTATGTCTTAGCTCGAGAAGTCTCAGGGCGACAGAGGTAGACAAATCACTCTCTAAGCTCCCAAACCTTCAGTCTTGTAAAAGGTAGTAATTTGAATACACAAACAAACCCATTGCCCAAGCCACAGTCACCAGACCAGTGATTCAAAGGCCACAGAAGCAGCAACTTCTAAGTGCAATAAACCTAACCATACAATCAGTTGGGCATTCCACAAAGGTGGAAAATTCGCACAAGCAAATTCCCACAATGGTACACCAATCTGGGCAGTCCGCAAAGGCAGCAAAACCACTAGCAAAGTAATGTAGCCACAACAACGGGTCCAAAATAATACAGTTAAAACATTCATGAATTGTCCACAAGACATGAATCAGTTGGGTAGGCCACAAAATCCAGCACCATACATTCAAAGCAAAAAAAAGATGTTTGTTAATTCGTATTTTCCATAACAGCATCATGAACACCTCCAAAAACATAGATTGGGTTAAGTCATACATACTACCCCTTTTCGATTCAACGACAACAATCATCAGACCACAATCAACAATCACACAAATAAATCACATAAATCAACCACGATAACAATTATAAACGGAATTTCAAACCTAGATGGTAAGAGAGAGAACTTGACCCAAACGGAGGGTAGACGGCGTCATACACAGTCCGGTTTTGCTGCCCAAGCAAGTCCGTCACTGCCCAAGCCCGCCCGGATATGTCATTGTTGTTGCTCGATCTCATCCTCACTGTCCATGGTCAAAATTCACTGCCCGAACCTCACCTTCATGGCCCGGAGGTCGCCGGAGTTGCTGGGTGACCACGGTTGTCAGTTCGCCGGAGAGTTACCGGCTCACTACCGCCACTGAATACTGGCTGTTACTCTGCCAGAGCTGCTGGACTTCACCGGAACAGAGGTCGCTGGACAAGGGGTTGCCGGAAGAAAATGTCGCTGGTCCACTTTGGTCAGTCACCGGCATCGCTGCCGGAACTCGCCGTTGGATTGAGCGCTGTCGCGTTGCTGATTTGCCTAGAGAAGAATTGGCTGGAGTTGATGCTCGGATTTGGCCAGACATCGTCGGGGCTCGCTAGTTCGAGGTTCGCAGAACGCTCCCCGTTGTCGCCTCTGTAGATCGTCGCCGGTTGGACTCTTCAGCCTTGCCGTCGTAACCCATGTCTGCGAATCGAAGAAGAAAGAGGAGCGAGGATGACGACCGCGATTTCGATCAAAGCAGGCAAAAGATCCTATATATACCCTACCCTAGGGTTTTTGTACTCTCTAATTTAAAATAACGTGTCTGGGTAAAACATACTTTTCGGTTCAACTTGCTCCAAATTGAGATCTGTTCACGTTGTTGGATTCAATTCGTCGATCCTTACCCAACGGTATAACTTTAATAATCAATCAATAAGGATTTATAAATTCCACCTGGTCAGTCTTAATTGTTTCGCTTAACTAACACTGTTCAGTTATTTACTTTAATTCTTTATATTTAAATCAGATCAGTCACCAAATATTGAGACGATTAGAATCTATAAAGTGTCTTTTAATTCTTTAACGGAATAGAGTATCGTAAATAAATAATTCTTATTTATTTACTTATCGGTTAACTTCTAGACCGGTTTTCAGGGTGTTACAATTGAAAATGACAAGTTTGAGATATAAGTTTCACTTATACCACTTTAAACTTTTAATTTCTCCAACACTAAAGCATCACATATTTAAATTTTTACATGCATCGGATTGTACCTAATTAGATCAAATCGGACAAAAACAGATCTAATCAGCAAATCAAATTCAAAACCAATAAGACCAAAACGGATCTAATGGGATCAAATGAATTTCGAATCCAATAAGATCATATCAAACTTTCACATGAAACCTGTTTACTAGTATAGGTTGTGTTCTAATTGCCTGATATAGTCTTTAAATGCATCAGATCGGACCTAATCAGATCAAATCGGACAAAACAGATCTAATCAGATCAAATCAAATTCATGTCCAATAAGACCAGATCAAATCTTTAAAAAGATATATTTACTTGTGTACGTTGTGTCCTATTTTCCTGATGTAATCTTTAAATGCATCGGATCGGACCTAATTCGATCAAATTAGACCAAAACGGATCTAATGGGATCAAATGAATTTCGAATCTAATAAGATCATATCAAACTTTCACAGGAAACCTATTTACTTGTACAAGTTGTGTCCTAATTGCCTGATATAGTCTTTAAATGCATCAGATCGAATATAATCAGATAAAATCATACCAAAATCAATCTAATTAGATCAAATCAAATTCAAATCCAATAAGATCAGATCAAATCTTTAAAAAGATATATTTACTTAATTGTGTACGTTGTGTCCTACTTTCCTGATGTGATCTTTAAATGCATCGGATCGGACCTAATTCGATAAAATTAGACAAAAACAGATCTAATGGGATCAAATGAATTTCGAATCTAATAAGATCATATCAAACTTTCATAGGAAACCTGTTTACTTGTATAGGTTGTGTCCTAATTGCCTGATATAATCTTTAAATGCATCATATCGGACTTAATCAGATCAAATCAGACAAAACAGATCTAATCGGATCAAATCAAATTCATGTCCAATAAGACCAGATCAAATCTTTAAAAAGATATATTTACTTGTTTACGTTGTGTCCTATTTACATGATGTAATCTTTAAATGCATCAGATCGGACCTAATTCGATCAAATTAGACCAAAACATATATAATGGGATCAAATGAATTTCGAATCTAATAAGATCATATCAAAGTTTCACAGAAAACGTGTTTACTTGTATAGGTTGTGTCCTAATTGGAATTGACTCCATGCGAGTAAAAAAATTCGATTAACAAAATAATGTACAACTAATTTATTATTTTATTATTATAATGGTAACAATTAGGTAGTTTGACTATTTATTTTTTGGAAACCCATCATGTAATTTCATGAAAATAGTTCGGTTTTATTCGGGATATAATTTGTTAGATTAATTTGAAAATTCACTTTTTGGTTCGATACATTATCGTTTCAGTTCAAAACAATATTGAACCGGTATATTTGCGTACCCATAATTGAAAGTGTTATATAAGAGTGAGAAAATTTATGGACCAAAAAACTTTTTTGTTTCAAAAATCAGAATGTTGATTCTAAAAATTTTCAAGCTCATCTCAAATTATAGAATCCCTCTAGATTTTTCATTGCCCGCTTAATATGTGCCCTCAATTTCACAATTAGGTCTACCGCCTCCCCTTCATAATATCTCTTCTCCGATAGGTATAATTTCCGTCATCTTCTTCAAAATCACAACTCTTGTATGATTAGGAACATCTATCACAGGTTTTGGATCGCTGGGCAGTCTCCACCAGTTACTGTTCACTACCGCTCTCAAACCCTTGCTTTCACCTTGAATTTTTTGAATTTTTGGACCGATTCTTAGAGCTCTAGAATCGTTTTGGGCATGGCAATCCATTCTTTAGCTCAATTTGACGTTTTGGGCGCTGGATTGAGCAAGAATCGCAGGTCAAGCTTCTCGAGTTACTGTTCATCTGCGACTTTTGAAGGTTCAATTCACCTCGGTCCAAGCTCATTTGAAGGCCAATTTTTAGGGGATTATGGGCGACTTGGGATGCTCCTTCAACACCTGAAATTGGTTTTCCAAACCGGTTGAAGGAAGCTGCGAATTGAGCAAAAATTTTGGACTCGGAGTCACTGTTCACAGCGAGTTCTTCAAGTCCAGGTTTACCCATGCTTTTTGCTCGTTTTCCATCCCATTTTCTGGTATTGTGTTCGTGATTCAATGGCCATTCAATGTCTGGTGTTGGAATCCTAATTCAAACAACTTGATTTTGGTCTCTTTGATTTGGTTGCTCGAGTTACTGTTCACGTTCTATTTGAAATTGTGAAGTTTTGGTTTTAGATATGAGAAGTAAAATTATATGAGAAGTTTTCTTTGAACGTAGAAATGTACAATATCTTTCTGCTCACTTCAGTTGGTTGTCTGTTAACAAGTTATTAAAATCTCCCGATTCCCATAGAAAGAAAAAGAGCTTGAGAAAGGAATATGGAAGAATTATACGATGTATTGCTTTCTTCACTTCCGGAATACTTGCCTTCATGCCTCTTGATTTGTCTTTTGTCTTATAATACGAAAATATTTAAAAGAAACTCTATTCCCAACACTGGTTTTTTCCCTAAAAAGTCATATTAGAGCTGAGTTTCAATTTCCAGGAGTATTTGAGTTGAATAAATATGAGTAGAATGGAATTATATGCATTTTATATTTTGTAAATAATCTTGTATTTCTAAAGAGTCGAGAATGTCTTCATATTTTCTAAATACTTATATGCATTTTGTATTTTGTAAATAATCTAATTTACAGATGAGATAGATAGAGTGCAGATTGATGAGGCTACAGTTTTGCGTGAACTAGGTTGAACAAGCTGTAAAGTTGGAAGATAGAAGCAGATTGATGAGGCTGCAGCTTCTAAATATGCAGAGGTTTAAACTTTGCTTATTTATGACCTTGCAGATGAGGCTACCTGTATATTTTGTTTAATAGGCCAATTGTTTTGCTCTTCAACTTCAATGTTTCACATTATTGCTTCTTTTCTTTAATTTGAATCATCAAATCTGATTTTTTTGTATTCATATTTAAAATGGATATAGAAGACATAATTCAATCATTAGGTGGAGACCTTTGTCCAATTGAAGCGGGATTGGTGAAGGCAACCACTGACCATCTCTTAACGATCATTGAGGTATGTGTTCTCCCTTCAGTTATTGTCAATCTAAATGACTTGATGTTAGGTTTAGAGTTTTTTCTACTCTAAATTGATGGCTGATATTATGATTTTGATTTTACTGATGGAGTAATCTAAGTATAACAAATCCAAGTATCTAAAGCTACTTTTTGATTTTTGTTACGAGTTGTTGAGATAATCAAGCTATTTAATTCCAATTATGATGATGACAACACATCACTCTTCGAGTTTTTATTAACAACTTTTGCACCAATTTGAAGCTACTGCACAAAGATGAAAATGTCACTGGTTTCTATTCATTTTTTATTGTCTCTCTGTGATTTCTTTGAGTTCAGTTTGCCTCAAATGAGATAGATAGAGTACTCTATACAACTATGTTGTAGTCGATGTTAATTAATTACTCTGTAAGTTTTGTCTAGATTTCTACATACATTAAGTGAGCTAGAGCTTTCTGTGTTTCTTTCTGTGTTTCGGATTCAGAGTCTAAAAACTAGTGACCAGTTGGTTTAGACCTCAAATGCCAATTCCAGGTTATGGGTTGTGTCCTATTCATCAGCACTTAACCATTACAGCTCCATGAAAAAACCAGTACAACCTGGGCAGTCCTAGTAGCCGAAGCAATGCAAGGAAGGCAGTGAAGAACAAGGCTACAAACACTAGCAGGTTCATGATGCAATTTATCACACACAAGCTCAGTTGGTTATCCTAGAATTTAGCTTCTAAATATGGTTGTTGGTTATCAATTCTTGGGTTTGGTTTCAATTTTGTTTTACCAGCTTTGGTGTATGTTTATCTAGGTTCGACTATGATATGTAGCCCTTGGTTTTGGTTTTTATTTGGGCAATGTTTTTGATGTAGGGAATAGCCTTTAGCTTTTCTCGAGGGGCTTTGGTTTGGTCCTCCCCTATTGTACTTATTTCTCTATTTCATATTTCATTTAATAAAAATACTTTCATAAATAAATAAATAAATCTATATATATATATATATATATATATATATATATATATATATATATATATATATATATATATATATATATATATATATATATATATATATATATATATATATATATATATATATATGAGTGTGTGTGTATATATATATGTATAGTTTTTATTTAGATTTTTGAAGGAATACACATCGGCTAAATATGGCTTTTCCCATCGTAAATTATCCGTTGTGCATGCAACCGATGTGAAAGCCTTCTTGTTTACACAACGGTTAAACATCCGCTGTGTAACGTTTACACAACAGATAATATATCCGATGTGTAAACTTTACACAACGGATATTTATCCGCTGTGTAAACATGAAGGCTTTCCCATCGGTTGCATGCACATCGGATATTTTGCGATGGGAAAAGTCATATTTATCCGTTGTGTAAAGTTTATTTTGTAGTAGTGGTAGCGGGACAGTACCCAGTTTGTCCATGTAATTTTTCTTTCGTTTCAATGGAAGTGTTTATTTTTTTCATGTCCATATAATTGTTTGAAGCAATGTTTATTTGATTGTTGTACATATATTGTCCGAAAGTATGAAAATAAAGTTAGAGAGCGTATCCATTTTTATTGTAAAAAAGATTACCGTTATTCTGAACCTTTAAAATAGTTCGAGGCTTAAGATCTAGACTACTATTTAAAATGAATATTCTTAACTTTTAAAATAGTTCTAGGCTTAATACGCATAATTCTCTTAAAAATAGTTTTCTTTACTTATTATAGATAACCATAAAAAAACTATGTGACACACTACTAGTAATACATTATGGTTTCTCAAAACTTTGAAAATAGTTTAAGGATTAATAGTCTAACTACTTTTTAAAAAGGGTATTCTTAATTTATTATTAACAACTTGTAATAGATTACGGTTTCTATGAATTTTAAAAATAGTTCTACGCTATATAAATATATTACTGTTACAAGGGAGTCTTCTATTCTTATAATAAACAACTATGAAAAACAAAACCATATGAAACATACAACTAACAATATAATACTATTTCTTATAAGTTTAAAAACAGTTATAAACTGAAAAACCAGACTACTGTTTAGAAATAGTAGTCTTAACTAATTATAGACAACTGTGGCAACAAAAACTGTATTTTTAGGTGAAACGGACTACTAATAAAAGATTACGGTTTCTGACAACTTTAAAAACAGTTCTACCCTTAATTCATAGACAACTGTTACAAAAGAGTATTTTATTCCCATTAGAAACAACGGTGGCAAAAAATCATATGAAACAAACAAATAGCAATAGATAATTGTTTCTAATAAGTTTAAAAACAGTTCTAGACTAAAACATCATACTACTATTTAAATAGAGTATTCTTAACTTGTTATTGACAACTGTTGCAACAAAAACTGTATTTTGAACTAACACAGACAACTAGTGATAGATTACCATTTCTCGAAACTTTAAAAACAGTTTTAAAGCATAGTAGCTAGACTACTGTTCTGTAGCCAAGAAAAACTCATAGTAGTCTGTTTTTTTAACTACTGTGTTTCCATAAATAGTAGTTAATCAACAGTCGTCTGATACTGTTTTTGGCGTAGTGGGGGTCCATACTTTGAGATCCTTTATGTAATCTTTTATCGTTAGTCCCAACATACTAAGACCCCGAAGTAGAATCAAAATTCATACAGTCAGCATTTCACTTGGGTCGCTGAATCGTGACCCAAAAAGGTTATGTTGTGTACCGACATCAACGAAAGTGTTCATCTCCTCTACATGGCACGAGCGCTTTGCATGCACGTGTGTGGAACTGCATTTAGGCTACTCGTCTACATGTTCTGGTATTAGGGGGCAGTCTAGTATTTTAAAACTCATGTGGAAATCATTAATATGTGCATTGGTATTTTAGCATGATTTCTAAGTGAAGGTTTTGATGAATAATAAACAATGATGTCAAGATGTTATGGTTGATAAGCAATGAAGAAAGCATGTGGTTCTAACAAAGAGCATGTTCTTGAGGTGAAGATCATGCCAAGGATATGAAGACAAATAAAGAAGTGCTCAAGAGATCAAGACCGAACACCCCAAGACGTAAGTCATTAGGTAGAACTTCATGTAAGAGGAACGTTTAAGTTATCTTGGCTTTTAGATCAACTTAAGTCAATTTTCAAATGCATAAATCATGATTTTCACACTTGCATGGTGCCCAACCAAAACCACAACCTTCACCTTTTGGCATTCGACTACCGCTGTTGGTTATCGGCTTATTGATCTTAGCCAAATGATTTTTATCTTTGTTTTTATCTTCTAGGCACATTTAAAGATTTTCCAAATGTTTAGTTTTCAAAAACCATAATCTTTGGTTTTTGGCATTGGTTATCAGCATTCGCCATTGATTATCGGTGTTGATTTTCGGTGTTCAGTTCAATCAAGTGTTTTTCATGTCTATCATTGGTTTTCACTCCTGGGTATATTTAAATGTTTTCCAAAGCTTTAGGTTTTAAAAATTACTCTTGGTTTGTTGTCTTTGGTCTAAAACCATCGAAATCATCCTTCACCCATCGGTGATCCGTGGTTTTTAATTTAAAGACTTGGTTTTTAACTTTTATTGCTTGGTTTTTACTTTATATACGATACATAAGTGTTTCCAAATATTTGTTCGTGATTTGGGAAACTTTGATTTTTAACATCAGTTTTTGTGCTTGGTTTTTGATTGCTGATTTTTGAAAACTTCAGAGAAGCCAAATAATTGATTATCACATTTTGGTGATCAATTATCAGCCTATTTTAGCCAATAACTCTAAAACTTCAGCAAGGTCTGATTGTCGACTATCGCCACTTTGATAATCGACTATCACAGTTATCGTTGCGTTCCAACGGCTAGAATTTTCAATTATTTGGTCAATTATGACCTCATGATTATCAATTATCTTACTGTTTTATTTAAAATCTTTATTTTTTATTGGCTTGTCTCTTTTGGATTGATAAGCAACGGTCACCCCTCTTCATACCCTATAAATACTTAAATAGAGGCCTTTTGCCTTATTTTTACATGAGCAACATCTCCCTTTCTTTATCAATATATCTATATCATTTGAGCATCAAATTTAAAGCTTTTGTTGAGCCATTTGATGGACAGCTTTGTTTTTTCCATAGAGCTTTCATTGTATCTCTTCATCTACTCTTGCTAGAAAGTTCATATTTTAAGAGAGAGATTTGAGAAGACTAATTCTTCGCATTGAGCATTGGATTTGCTAAGAACCTATAACGGTTGAAGTCTTGGAGTGTAGTATCTCCGAGCAAGCGTTGTTGAGGCTTGTGTGACTTGAGTTCTCAGGTTGTACCATTTTGTTAAGCATCTCTAAGCTTAACAAAGTTAGTAGGACCTTCGAAAAAGACTCTTGGAAAACTGGACTAGCTACAAGTTCTAGTGAACCAGTATAAATACGGTGTATTCTTTCCTAACAGTTTTAATTCCGCATTTTACTTTATCCCATCAATTTTTGTTCTCTGAAAATTTATCGGCATTCTCGTGTCTCACTATTCACTCTCCCCCTAGTGAACAGCACATATCCTAACAATTGGTATCAAAGCCAATCTCTCTACAATCCTTAACTTGTTTAAAGAACGATCTATATTACTATATATAGTTTTTGAGAATGTTGTACGCAGGAAAAGGCGAAGGACAATCCACCATTAGACTCCCGCTCTTGCTCTTTGACGAAACAAATTACACAGTAACACAAGTTTAACTTTTCTTATTTTGGTTTATATTTCACATGCGTATTAGAGATACAGAGGGAAAGTACTGGGGTAAAACCGGGAAAAATTGAAAACAAACAACTAAAACTAAAAACAACTGAAATTAAAAGAGGGCAAGTTGAAGTAAGAAAAAAGAAGGGAAAAAAAACAGGCGCCGCAAATCAGAATTCAGAACTTGGCAATCAGGACCGCCTCTGCAAGATTATGGCTCTCCACAGCTTCTAGCAGCTTGTCCTTCGTCGGCTGCCAAAATAATTAAATTTGACCAATTCAATTTAATGTTACTCCGTATATGCACAAAGTAAAAAAAATATTACCTCTCTCATAATTTTTGTCCACTTTCATTCTTTTAAGTTAAACTAGACTAACTTTGAATCATCATTATGTAAAAACAATAATATATACTCCCCCGTTCCATAAAACTCTTCCTCTTTCATTTTTTTTGTTTTCCACAAAACACTTCCACTTTCTATTAAAAAACCACTTTTCCCCCTACTTTTTCATACCCTACATATCACATCATACTTTTTTACTCATAACCAAATTATCCTATCATACTTTTTTCCATCACATCAGGAGCAAAATTGGAAAGTCAACCAAAATTACACTTTTCTTATTTTACCCCAAAGTCAAAACCGGAAGGATTTTGTGGAACGGAGGGAGTACGAGTTTAAAAATGATTTCAATATATTTAACTTGTTTAAAATTTTTAAAAATTTATTCCGTTGTACTAATATCGAATAGAACTTGAGAGTAATTTATGATTAATGTTTTTTCAAATTTAAAATGTCAAACTTAGCGAATACTCTGAACGGAGGAGCAATAATAACCCTAAAATACAAAATAACTACTAGCCAAATACTATGCAAAAACATAGAGCTCTATCTATTGAGTAGTTTTTTTAATACTCCCTCCGTCCCAGTGTATTTGTCTAGTTTGACTTCTCCGAGTCAAACTGGACAAATTTTGAGGTTCAATTAAATAAAAACTGTAATGTATTTTAACATAAAAATAATTTTATTGAATTTATCGTATTGAGAACTTTCAAAATTACATTTCATTATACTAATATGCAATATAAATTGAGAGTATTTGGAGTTTAAAGTTTTTCCAGTTTGACTCAAAAAATTTAAACTGGACAAATACGCTGGGAAGGAGGTAGTACTACATTTTTCTTAAAGAAATTCTATTTTATTTTATGGAGTTCATAAAAACTATTTCAAAAAAAGTGATTCAAATGCATATATTTAGAAGCAAAAATGTTGTGAATGCCATCATTTTTATATAAAATATTCCCTCCGTCTTAGTATATTGGTCCGGTTTGATTTTTTCGAATCAAACTAGACAAACTTCAATCGTCAATTGCTCTCAATTTGTATTACATATTAATACGATAAAATCAGTTTTTGGAAGTTCTCAATATATAAGATAAATCTAATGAAATAGTTATTATATTAATATCCATTACAATTCTCATTTAATTGAGGATTAAAGATCATCAAATTTGATTCGAAAATATCAACATGGACGAATACACTGAGACAGAGATAATACTATATTAGTTCCAAGGCCAAATAGCTTCGGTGCCCCCTGTGGTTTGAAAAATTGGCATCAATACCCCCTCTATTTTCAAAACTTACTTCTAAAGTCTCCGTGGTTTCAAAACGTTGCACTCACACCCCCTCTGATCATTTTCCGGCCATTTTCCGGCGAGGAGAGGGCATTTGCGCATAATTTTTAAACCTTAGGGGGAATTCGTGCTCATTTTTTATTTTTCATTTATTATTTGTGTTTTTCTTTTTTAAATATTTTCTATCTCTTTTTCCTTTTCCTAGATTTTTTTTCTAATTTATTTTCAATATTTTATAATATTTTAAAATTTTTAAAATTTTTTGTGTTTGAAATAAAAATAAAAAAATTAACATACATTACATCTATTTGAAATTAAACATTTTCACTTTTTGTTCGCACTTATTTGGAAAGTTCAAAAAGAAAAACCTAGAATAGAAAAATAAAAATACGGAAAAATAAAATGAAAAATAAAAATACACAAAAAAAGTCTGATACAAAAAAAATGGACAAGCCTAAAAAAGTCCTTAGAATTGAGATGTTCGAAAAAGATATTCATTTTAAAATATAGATTTGATAGGGTAGATTAAATAGAAATATTTTGATAATATTTGATAAAATAAATATTGTGTCAATATCTTATATATATTTTATTTAATTTATTATAAAAATTTATCAATTTTAATTGTAAAAATAAAAATTGAATAAATATTGTAGAACGGACAAAATAATTCTTTATTCTTATTCATGTGACACGTAGGAGTATTTGCATTCTTTAGAGTTATAGATGACACGCGTAGGAGTATTTGCATCCTTACTCGCGTGACACGTGACACACGTTTCGGACACGTGGAAGACAAGAGCTTTATCCATTTGCAGTAGGACGTTCTCGATTAAGAAATAATCACCTAATAATAAATATAGTAACAACAATAACAATAACAGGATATTTAAAAGAATTATACAATGCAAAGTACTACGAATTGGGTTTTTCTTCCATACCTTTAAAATTGTATGGGCATGGATGTCCTCCCACTCAAAATTTGACATATGGACTGTTATGAATATTTAATTAAACTCACATGTGGAATAAAAATGTTTCGTGTCACTAACTTTCTAAAATTTCTAAAACTTCAAATTTGTCTATATCCCCCTCTTAGGGTTGTAAGACGAACAAATCAAATCAAATATTGTGAAATTTTATTCATATTTGAAAAATGATGGCATTATTCATAATCATATTTGTTTTTTATTCGAATAATTATTACTATTCGTATTCAATTTGATATTAAATTCAAATATTCGTATTCGTATTCATATTCTTTTATGAAATACGATTTTTATTTTTTACATTTTATAGCTTCAAAATGCATTTTTACTATAAATGCATTTTAATTCTATTTCGAGAATAAAAATATAAAACTCCAATTTTGTTTATTTTCAATGTTTACTTCAAATATTCGTATTCATATTCTTTTATGAAATACGATTTTTATTTTTTACATTTTATAGCTTCAAAATGCATTTTTACTGTAAATGCATTTTAATTCTATTTCAAAAATAAAAATATAAAACTCCTATTTTGGTTTATTTTCAATATTTACTTTTACTTTAGTATTTTTTCAAAATTAAAAGGGTACTAAAAATGGCATGTCTACAACAACAACAACCTAGTTAGATCCAATGAGAGAAGAGACTCGAGAGGATATGTGTAGGCAAATCTTGCCCCTATGGAGTACTCTATATTATGAGGCAAACATATATTAGATATAAATTTCTATATTTAAATTCGAATATATTCATTAATTTATTGAGTCGAATACATATACATTTGTATTCGTATTCGTTTTCTTTCGAATTCTAATAAATATTTATATTCGTATTCGTATTCATTTTTTCGAATACGAATAATTGAATTCGAATACGAATTACGAATCGAATCAAAATTATTCGTTTTTAATAGATTTTATATGAAAAATGGTGTGGAATTAGAAAATAAAACTTATAACTCCACTAATATTGTATGTGTGTGTGTGTGTAGACAGTGGCGGAGCGAGGATTGACTTCCTGGGGGGGCACAATTCATTCAAAAAATGAAAAAAAAAATCTCATAATACTAAAAACTTTTAATAAGCAAAGCGTAAACTAACATACCTTTTAATATTCCTAATTCTGAAATAAAATAACGATAACGATTTCAAAAAATCATCAAATAAATGTTCAAAAATTAAAACAATCCATCAATTATTATAAAAACCAATAATTATAAATTAATTTTAAGTATTAAACTTAAAGATAATGAAAATTGTAAGAAATCCTACCATCCTACTTTCCTAGCAATTAGCTTATAGTACGGAGTATTTTTTCCAAATACCAATGGTGGAAAAAAGACAAAAAAACCATACAAGATCCATCACATATTCAAACATATAGAAAATCCCAAAGTGACGAAGAATTATTCAAAGAAAATTCATAAATTATACATCAATTATACAATTCATACCTGATAAGTGATTCGCACGGGACGCTGGTCAACGAATTGCAGAAGAAGTGATTATCATAGATTTGCTGATTTCAGTGATTTGAGAAGGGGAGACGCCTGAAGGCGAAGGAGGGAAGGCAGATGCAGAACCACGGGAGTAGAGGCCTAGAGGGTAAAGGGTTTTTTTATCCAATTTTTAAATTTTTTTAGAGAAAGAGTAAAACAACGCCGTTTTACTAGTTTTTTAAATAAAAAAAATTAGAATCCAGCTGTTCTCCATTCTCCAAAGTAAGGCCCAAAGGAGTCAAAGCCCAAAACAAACTACGAAGTTGCAGATTTGCAGCGGCAGCCGACAAGTCGGGGGGCACAACCAGAGATTTACATCGGCGGCTCTATGTCGATATTACTATGCCGGAAAATCGCCGGGGGGGCAAGTGCCCCACCGTCCCCCCCCCTCTCCTCCGCCCCTGTGTGTAGATATATTTGACGTTATGTTTTATTTTTTGTCCACACTATTTTGAATTGAATGAATTGTGTTGTATTTTGGAAGAAACACATTTTAATTTTATACTATTCCATTGTTTTCCTTTAATTTTAAATTTAACAAGTTTATGTTTATGTTTTGTTTTTTGTTAGAGTAATTGTATAACTGGTCACTAGAGGGTTTTCATATTTAGTTCTCTCTTATCAAATAATATTGTGGTTCTTATTTTATATGTACCTTTTCACGAATAGTTCTTTTTGAGCCTATGTGTAGTGACATATTTTGATGTTGACTTGACTGACAATATGTACAACAATAATGACTAATTATGGACTAGGATTCCATCTAAAGATGATATCTGTAGACTTTAATTATAGTAAACAACGATTCTAGTTGGCAAACAACGCATCAAGAGCGACTTCTGGCATTGACTATGACAAAAAAAGATATATCATCACTGTGAAATTGTACTTTTACTCTTTAATTTAACACAATTTGATAAAAAAAAGACTATCCGTGGTAAAGAATACAAAAAAAGACAACATACATAATATTTGATAATTGAAGATTAAATATGGAAAAACCTTGTCCTATAAAGGAATAATTAAAAAATTTACCCTTTTTGTTATACTATAAAAAAGGTAAGAGAAAAAAATTAAAAAACCAAAAAAAATGGTTTGGACAAAAAAGAAAAAAACGAAAACAAAAATGAAAAAAAGGTTTGGCCGAAGAAATTTAATCAAAAAAATTACAAAATAAAAAAAATTAAAAAATAAATTACTTTATTTATTTTAATTTTAAAGGAGGGAATTTAATACTTAAAATCCTTTATTATATAAAGGAGACTCCGAGCTACAAGAACGTGACATTTGGCAGAGCTAAAGCACGACACGTAGCAGAGCTGATGTGTCACCCTTTTAGACAAACCGGTCGGTCGAACCAGTCGGACCAGTTTTTTTTTTGCAATTTTTTTCCAAAAGCACACCATGGGGTTTGAACCCAAGATCTCTTAGTCAATTAGATGAGTTCCTTACCATCTAAGCTAGAGTGATTTTTGTTACAATTTCACTTAACCTTTTATAATATTTTATAATTAAAAAAGGATTGTATAAAAATTTCTTTTTAGTTATAAACAATATAATCCTTTAATATAATATTTGAGATTCCGTCTGATAGAAAGTCGCCAAGTGTCAAGCTTATGTGGGCTATATTAAGGTGAGATCGCAAGACTTTATTGGTTGCTTATGTGGCAAATTTTATTAATGATGAATTGACCTTTCTTTTTATTTTAAAATAGAAATTTAATAATGATTTCAAATTTTGGAAAAATTTTACTTAAAAAGATTTAGGACAAATAAAGAATTCATTACTTCGTGACATTAGTTGAGTTTTTATATTTTTTATTTTTAAAAAGCAATTCATTTATTTATTTGTTATGTTGTGATAAAATTAATTAATTATGTTATAAAATCAAATTTGTGAAAGATAAATATAGTATTGTCCGAAATAAAATTATTAAAGGAAAGCAATTATATAAAATATAATTTTATGATAAAACTTATTATGATGTAGCAAAAAAATTAGTGAAAATATAAAATTGGTATTATCACTTACTATTTCTAGACTAGCATTTTTATGAATCAAATTTTTAACTAAGTGAATGCACAAAAGACAAAATTTTGATAATGATATATTTTCATCTAAAAGTATTCTTATATGAAAGAATCAAATATTTTTATAATTGATCCTTTATTTATAAAATTGATATTTTAATTTCTAAGAAGCTGAGATTAGATGTTGTTTACGAGACATTTCTGACACGTAAAATATATTATAGAAAATAATAAGTTAATACTATGGTATGAAGTCATTTGGTAAAATTAATTATGGAAGAGAATGGATATATTCATTTTTATAATAAATTATTTCCTAATTATGCGTATTTTTCTATTCAATTATTACAAAACTTCTAAGATCTGGAAGCCGAGAAACGCGTGAAGATTTGTGAAAATTAAAATTTAGATGCAAGGATAATCAATACTTTAAGGAGAACTACGAAGAAGATCTAATGTGCAGAAGTGAATAAGATTTAGGCTCAGCTATAACATCAAAGAGGAATGTAATTTTTAAATTGTAACTCTTTGAATTTTATAAAAAATTATGTATTGACAAAAATACTTTCACACACTTAAATGATTTTATATTTAAAAAAGAAAGCAAAAAAATGAGTAAAAATTATGGAATAGATTTTGTAAAATTTTCATTAAAATCATATAATCACTATTTTTTTGCGTTCGCATAATTTTTGAAATAATACAAGGGAGATTAATCATTATATTTTTAATGTATTGTAAAATTTATATAGCTTATCATATGATTGTTAATTTATGTTTTCATAATTTTAATAATACAAGAAAAAGGATTCAATTTTTAATAAGTGCAAAGGGCGAAGGAGAGGAAGAATCACATTAATGCGTCATAGAAATTAAAATCATATATTTCCGTTAATGTAAATTAATCTAGCGGAGAAGAATCATGATTTTTAATATTAAAATTACAGGATCGGAAATCTAACTTTGTTAAATAAATGCGGGGATGAAGAATAATAAAATCACTAATGTTTTTGTCGTATATTTTTTGAATTAAGGGGTGAGAAGAATTATATATTTGTAATAATTTAGTAAACCTAGATTTTATATATATTTGTGTGTGTGTATGTGTGTGTGTGTATAATTTAGTAAACCTAGATTATATATATATTTGTGGTCTTATTGTAAAGTTTTTAAGTTGACGAAGAATATGAGATTACATTCATCAATGTCCTCTTACGTAGATAAAGACACGCAAGATTTTCCTGATCGGATAATCAAAGTTGGAGATGGAAAGCTTGGACAAGTGATTGATGGAACTGCTGACGTTGAAATTCCTCTCAAATTTTTGATTATAGATAACAGTTCACCCCTCAAAAGTATAGCGGATTTTACTTATCCGAACTTATTGGAGAAAATGAGAAGTTATTCTTTTTTTCAAGACAAGACACTACTAGCACCCATGCTCGAAGTTGTAGAAATGGTAAATGAATTTGTCTTATCCCTCATTCCCGGAGATGAAATGGTGTACTTGAGTTCTGATTCATCATGCCAAGCAAATTCAGATGTAGGTGTTGATGGCGACAGGATAACAGTTGAGTTCTTGAATGAAATCAAATGTTCGGGAATCCCAAACCACAGGATAGTTTTAAAAAAAGGGGTACCAATTATGTTACTGAGGAACATTGACCAAACATCTCGATTGTGTAATGGTACAAGATTAATTGCTGACGAGATGCGAAAGAATGTTATTGGTGCTATTGTGGTTTCGAGAAATCGAGTGGGCGAAAAAGTTTACATACCTCGGATGAATTTGGTACCGTCTGATCCATGATTACCTCTAAAGTTCTAGAGAAGACAATTTCAATAGTCTTATGTTTTGCTATGACTATTAACAAAAGTCAAGGTCAAACATTGTCATTTGTTGGATTATTTTTAACCAAGTCAGTGTTCACTCATGGTCAGCTCCATGTTGCTGTTTTGCGAGTGAAGACAAAGACAGGATTAAAAATATCAGTCTTAGATGACAATGGAAATTCTTGCAGCCATACCAAAAATGTTGTATACCCTGAAGTCTTTCAAAAAATTTGGTATTAAAGCAAACTTTGTTGTGTGTAGATTCAATTCATCATTTATTATTCTTTTTACTTTGCCTTTCTTTTCTGTGTTATTATAAATCATGCATGAGGTATATTTCCTTTATTTCGGAAAAAATATTACATTGAATAAATTCAGAATCGACAAGATATTCGTCCGAACCCGTGCGTGGCACGAGTAGGAATACTAGTTAGATAAATATAAAAGTAATAATTGCATCACCATTACACCTAGTGCCAATGGAGTATGTTAATTGAGTAAAAGAATTAGTATTAGTAGAGTGGAGTGATTAAAAAAATTAGGAGTAAAAAAGGTGGAACACTTTGCACTTTGTATTAACTAGATTCATACCCGTGCGTTGCACGGCAAATAAAATTTTCAATTTTTTTAAGGTAAATAATGTCTACCATTGGTTATCCACGTCTCATTTCGTACTTTCTAAGCTCACCTCATTACTATTGATAAGTACCCACATACAATTTATTAATTACAGAGTAGTTTATTAATTAATTTAGGAAAAATTATCTCAAATAATCCCACCTTTTCGCGCTCTTTCAAAAATAATCCCACTTTTCACTGTCACCGGAAATAATCCCACCTTTTCGCATGTGTGCGAGTTTTGGGTCACCGTTAAAAAACTAACGGTCACTTGACGGAAATTTTGAAAAATGCCCGTTTTTCGCAAATAAATGAAAGGTGGGATTATTTTAGGTAAATTCTCCCTTTTTCGTTTTTTAATTTCTTTAAATGTATTTTTATTTTATTTTTTTGAAAAAAATACCAAATTTAAGTGTTTTTAGAGTGAAACTAATTGTTTTTTTTCAATAACCAATAATATGGTAATAATTAGAAAATAAATTATTCTACACAATAGAGCTAATTTATTAACTTCATAACTAACTACTCCCTCCGTTTGGAAAAAGTGTTCTTCTTTAGACTTTGTGTAAAAATAAGGAAGTATTAAATTATAGTTGACTTCTAATTTTGCCCTTGATGTGATAGGTAAAAGTAAGATGTGATGGATAGATTATTAGAGATAAAGTATGATGTGATAGGTATGGTATGAAAAAGTAAGGGTAAAAGTGATTTTTAATAGAAAGTTGAAGTATTTTGTTGGAAGGGAAAAAAATGAAAGAGGAAGTGTTTTTGATAACGGAGGGAGTACATTTTTTTGTAAGTTGCATTTACTGTATTTTTCTTGAGCTGCACTTCAAATTATTTTTTGATACTACATTATTATTATTTCTTAAAATAATGGCACTACAAAACTTATGAATATTTTTCGATAGTTCTATATAAATATTTTTTGTGAAACAACATTACAATAGTTGTGAAAATAACACAACAATTTTTTTCTCTAAAATAGAAATTTTATTTTTTATAACTCACTACATTTTCTGATGTATTACAATTTTTCCATGAACACTCTGAAATTTTTATTGATAATCTTATATTGCAATAAAATTTTCTTTCTAAAATGGAACTACCCAATTTGTGATTTTTTTTAATAATTCAATACAAATTTTTTCCCAAAATAGTAATTCAAAAGTTGTGAAAATGACACAATATTTTTTTCTCCGAAACGGAACCCATAAATTTTATAAATCACTACAAAATTTGTTAATCATTAGACAAATCTCTAACAAGAATGTATTGTTATATTTTTAAGAAATATTAATTTTAAATTCAAAACTAAAAAAGTAAAAAGTAAATTTTTCTAAAATAATCCCACCTTTCATTTATTTGCAAAAAACAGGCATTTTCAAAAACTTCCGTTAAGTGGCCGTTAGTTTTTTAACGGTGACTCAAAACTCGCACACATGCGAAAAGGTAGGATTATTTGAAATAATTTTTCCATAAATTTATTGTCTTTGGAAAAAGAAAGAAAAAATGACTATCTAAAGTATTCAATATCTGAATCTTTCTTATCTCAATTGTATTTATCAATTCTATACTTCAAATTTGTCATCCCCTTTTGTTGTGTTATTAAAAGTTTTATTTCATGTAAAAGGATTCGAGTCAAAATTTACTTCAACTCTTCCACAAACTTTATCCATTGACTAATTCCTTAATCCTAAGATATGAAGAGGTATTTGAGTCACATGATAGAGAATGTCCAAGGATATGGCTTATTTTAGGGTGAAATTGAAAAATAATATTAAAATTACGAATATCTTGAATTACATTTTTTAAATAAAAAAGTTTTATGGGGCAAAAATAGTATTGAATAATATATTTTGAGTATAATATTTCTTGTGATGTCATAGTATACACTCATTTAATGAACTAAATATGACTTAGGTTATGATTTTAAGCCATAGATACAAAAAGTGTATATAATACTCATGTGGAAAATTTTGAACTATGGAATTGAGAAATACAATCGGGATAAGAAAAATGCAAATATTGAATACTTTAGATAGTCAATTTTGCTGTCTTTTTCCTAACGCAATAAATTAATCAATCAATAAACTACTCAGTAATTAATAAATTGTATGTTGCATTTCAAGAAATGTACATCATAGTGGTTTGAATTTTTTTTATTTGGTAATTGATAAAGGATAGTAAAAATTTAAAAATATGTTTAAGATACTTTGATGATTAATAGAGTAATATAATTTTATAATTGTACATAAATAAAGGATAGTAAAAATTTGATATATTGAAACTGTGCCAAAATATATTTTAACTTAACCCATTTTAAATTTATATTATAATTATATACTCTCTCTGACTCAAAAATTACGTACTTCCCCTAAATTTTTTCTTGTCCCACAAACTTATTTCATTTTCTATTAAAAAATACTTTTACATTTATTAATTCTTAACCTAAATATTACATAGTATCTTTTTAATTATAATCTATTCATCACATCCTACTTTTATCCATCACATCAAAAGTATTTTTGAAAAGTCAACACAAAAATATCTATTCCTTAAATTTCATAAAAATCAAAATGAGAACATCCTTATGGGGTGGATGAAGTATACTTTTTAAAATAATAGCGGTCAAAATTTATAAGATTTGACCTTGAAAAACTAACATTATGTTTGGTTCAAGGAATTTGGTTGGGAAAGAAAAG
This sequence comes from Cuscuta australis, assembly GCA_003260385.1. NCBI lineage: Eukaryota > Viridiplantae > Streptophyta > Magnoliopsida > Solanales > Convolvulaceae > Cuscuta > Cuscuta australis. Next base: position 644,884 of record NQVE01000116.1, read on the forward strand.
AAAATGGTTTTAACTCATTTTTTCTCGCCCAAATGTGAGGAATTTGGTTTTCCTTCCTCTTATTACATTTTGCCTTCACTTTTTCTATTCCTTCCACTTTTCTTTTCTTTTCCTTCCTAATCAAACAATAAAAATATTTTCTTTCTCATTTTCTTTTATTTTCCCTCTCAAATTCATTGAACCAAACATAATGTAATTGTAAATGAGATTTTTGGAGGGAGGAATAAATATGTGGTAATATTCCTCCCGTGCATGGATGAGTGTAAATGGCTCCTCTAGTGCAATTAATGAATAGAGACATATGAAAAGCCGACAATTAACTTCAGCCAATTTACACACGGCACAAAAAATGCAACAATATCCATTGATCTATATAGAAAATCAGATCAACCGATCATATATGGCTATGTTTTGGGCGGGAAAACACTTGCTTTTTTTCTCTTTTTCCTTTTTTTTCCTCCCCAATTATTTTGCTTTTGTATAGGAGTATAGATAGATTAATAAATGCAAAATATTGAATAATTTGATCTCTGGAAAATCAATTTTGAAAGTATCTAAACTAAGGTGTTTGGTCATCCGAAATAGTGACGCCGTGTCTTCTCCATGTTAATAAATGTAGGCGTTCCTAAAAAAACACACGGTTAAAAAAGCATGAGTTGTAAATGCAATTAATGCAGTTCACACTGATAAAATTCCAACGGATATTACTCACATCACATGAACGGACAGATTTCATTGCATTCTCAGGCAGGAAAACACCATATTTTTTATTTATTTATTTTTTCTCATTTTTTTGCTTTTGTATATAGTATAGATGGAAGGGAGAGAATATAGGCCAATTCATCATTTTAGAAAATTAGAGTGGCACTGAATTACAAAAAATAAAATTGATATTAGTCCACATGTCGAATTTTGAGTGGAGGGGCATGCATGCCCATTGATTTTCATAGGTACCGGTGAAAACCCCTACGAATTTGGGAAGATGAGTAGGCAAATTAGAAATAACCCTAAATAGGACTAAAACATAGAGAAAAGTACCAAAATAGAACTTTCATGTTTTTTTCCCTGAAATAGGACTTTGCACAGTGGTAATGTGACTTTGCAATGTGGTAATGTGACAGTGTACATGTGCACATTACTATACTTTTTTGGTAATGTATATGACCATGTTTGGTAATGTAAGTCCTATTTCGGGAATAAAAACATGGAAGTCTTATTTTGGTATATTTTCAATGTTTTAGTCCTACTTTAGTCTTTTTTCCTAGACAAATAAGTACTAGACATAGGCACCGTTCTGTTCAACTTATTTTTTCTTAGGAAAAATTGATATAAATACTCCCAGAAATTTGAAATTTCACAATAATACTCCCAAATTCAATAAAAGACTCTGGTGCTCCCAATTAAACTATAAGTTTACATTACTACTCCCACTATCTCTAATCAGCTTTTTTTATGCTTACATGTAAGTAATTATGCTTAGTTAACATCTTAGTTGTTTTTTGTTTTAATAAGAGGAAAAAATTATATAAATACTCATAGAAATTCAAAATTTTACAATAATTCTCCCAAAATCAAATAAAGACTCCAATTCTCCTAAAAGTATATTCTCGTTGCATGTTACTCTATTTGACTGAAATTATTTTTAAAGTATTTTATATGAAAAGTGGTGTGAAATTAAAAAATAAAAATTACATATTAAAAACTAATATAGTAATATGTAAAAATAATTTTTTTAGTAATATTAAAGATTAATTAATTGAGCTTAATTGGCATCTTAAGTAGTTTTTTATATTTTAATAAAAAATATCCCTCTGTCCAAAAATTATCTTCTCATTCACCATCAAGAGTATTAACAAGATCAAATTTTATTTACTTTGCTTATCAATTTTAATTATGTATTTGATAAAATAATATAATTATATCATTACTAGTTTTATAGATTTTATAATGTAGTTTTTAGGTATATAATTTTATTTTTTGATTTCACACCACTTTTATTAAACATCATAACACGTAAAAGGAAGATATTTTTTAGAATACTGGAATCTTTATTTGGTTTTGAGAGATTATTGTAAAATTTTGAATTTCAGAGAGTATTTATACAATTTTTTTATTCTATTAAAACAAAAAGAACAACTAAGATGTCAACTAAGGATAAGAAAAGCTGATTAGGAATAGTAGGAGTAGCAATGTAAACTTATAGTTTAATTGGGAGCATCAGAGTCTTTTATTAAATTTGGGAGTATTATTGTAAAATTTCATATTTCTGGGAGTATTTATATCAATTCTTCCTTTTTCTTATTCTTATTAAAATCAGGTCAGATCAGACCAGATCAGATCAAATCAGATCCCATCAAGAATAATAATAATAATAATAATAATAATAATAATAATAATAATAATAATAATAATAATAATAACTCCTTCCGTCCACAAATAAAGTTCTTACTTTCCTTTTTCGTCCGTCCAAAAATAATCTTCCCATTTTTATTTTTGGAAGGTTTTTTGTATCAAAAAGTCCAAATTACCCTCCCCACCCAACCCCTATCTTTTCTTTTTCCTTCCCCATCCGCCGTTTCCTTTCCCAATCCCAACCACTTTTTTCTCTCTTTCCTCTCTTCTTCTTCTCTCATTTCTTATCTTCTTTCTTCTTCTTTCCTCCTCCTCTTCTTCTTCTTCTTCTTTCTTTCTCCTTTCCTCTTCTGATTTTTCCTGTAAATTGAGGGCAGTGAATCAGCGATCGGGGTAAAGGTGGGGTAGCGAGGCGGTGGCGGTCCGATCTCCTCCTCCTCCCTTCTTCTTCTTCTTCTTCAATTTTCATGGTCCAATCCCCAATCCATCTTCAACTCTTCTTCATTCTTGTATGTCTCCGTTAGATCTGAGAATTTTGATTCAGATCAGCGTCGGCAAAGAAATCGATGCAGGTGGCGGAGTACAGGCGCCGTATTGGACCGGAGGGAAGGAGCCCCAGATTTCTTCCTTCTTCGTCTTTTTTTTGTTTGTGAAATTAAAGGATCAGGCAAAGGTGACGGCGAGCAGTGACACGGCGGCCGGAAAATTTGATCTATTTGGGTCACCGGAATTTTGTTCTGGCCGGTTGTGTTGGGTTGGGGGTAGTAACTTAGGCAGGATAGTAATGGGTGGGGGAGTGGGGTAAGGTGGAGGGCATTTTGGGAAAGTCAAGGAAATTTTTACCTTTTCTTAAAGTGCGTGCCCGGTCAAACCGGGAACTTTAATAATAGAGGGAGGGATTATTATTATTATTATTATTATTATTATTATTATTATTATTATTATTATTAAAAATGAAAAGAATAAACTTTAGAAACTAGTTAAATAAAAAACTCAAAAAGTAATCCTTAATTAAGACGTCGTAAAAATTATTTTTAAAATACATTGACAATGTCAATCTAATTATACTTTTAAAATACATTTTTATTGCCACTTGTAATTTGAGTTTCTATAGTTTTTATCTTTAATAAGGATGAGATATTTTAATAAAAATACAATCTCTTCTATATTATGATTATCTAAATTTAATTATTTTTTAATGTATATATAAATTAAATATTTATTTTAATGTATATATGAAGTAATTATTAAAATATAAATTAATATTCTAATTTTACAAAAAAAATAATCATAAAATAAAAAATATTATTACATTATAATATAAATGATTATTCTAATATATGAATTAAGTAATTTTATTTTATTAAAAAAATCATAAAATAAAAAATATTAATTATATTATAATATGAATTATCATTACAATTGTCAAACGTTATTATAAAGTCAAATCAAATTATTGATTTGAATTTTAAATCAAATCATAATTAATCAGATCAGACCAGATCAGATAAAATCACTTCAGATCAGATCAGGTCAGATCTAATCATATCAGACCAGATCAGATCAGATCCAATCAGATCAGATCAGATCAGAACTACAAAAATTCAGATAAGATCCAAAAAAATAAGTTGAACGGAATGGAGCCATACTATGTAGCTTTAAATGGTTCAGTCCGTGATAATCAATTTTAAATTTTTGTATCATGGTCCAGTATCGTTTGATATCGGTTCGGTTTGGTTCAGGGTGAAAAAAATCAATCCAGTACCTGTCAAGGTGACTCGTTGTATCTCAATTCACTCGGTCATAGTTTAATGGTTGTTCATCAAGCTCTGTCTAAATTACTCACCGTACCTACGTAACTATGTTAGTGGTCATAGTTGTTCACTAGTATATGTATAAACGACTCACTGTATCCCATTTGATCACACGGTCATAGTTGTTCTATTGACCAATGACGTACAAATGAGACTCGTGAATGAACGAAGTTATGTGCAGTATACAATATTATACACTACGAAGGACTTTTAGTTGTCGATACTGAAGGATCACAGAATGTCTTACTTAATCAAAGATTGTTAATCTCTTGAAGATAGAACGAGTTTGGTGATATCAACGGTTTGAGAATACGTATCCGTAAAGATAACGACGTAACCATGATTTAACTAAGTCAACATGACGCGATCATGATTAAATGTAAATACAACAAGATGTTAATTGTGGACCTTAGAAAAATTTCAAAGACGAAATTCCTTTAAGGGAGAAAAAAAATGTAATGTCCCAAAACATACCCTAAAATTATTAATGAACAATTATTGAATTAATTGTTTTGATTAAAATAAATTGTTGTTGGGCTTTGGGCCAAAATAAAATATGTTCTGATATATATAATACCACAATCTGGATAAATCTCATAGAGATAAATCCAATATGTTGACTTATTGTGTGATCTCGATTGGGAACCTGAGTACAGACCCAAATTAAGAATAAATGAAAAATTTGGTTATGATGTGAACTTTGAAATGATTTATTGAAATAAATTATCAGAATAAATTAAATGTTAGAACCTTTTTGAGTAAAGGTCAATTCAATCAATTTTGACTCTCTCAAAGTCAAACATCCAAAAATATGATGACAGAAAAAGTATAATAAATAAATATAAAAATTATATCGTTGGATAGAATTCGATTGTCTAATTGCAATGGTACAAATGGAATTAAATTTGAAGAAAGTTAGACCAAAAACTGTACCCCGACTAGAACCAAAATTGGTCCCAATCAGGAACACTGTGGAGACGGTGCCTCCCAGCGCACTAATTCATCTAAAGAGTTTCGTATGAAGCTACACCACTTGCCTCCTTCTTCTTCATTTTCCTATATAAGGGGGAGAACCAACTTCCATTTCTTCACCAAAACTTAGTAACTTTAGTATTATTGTGTTCATTGTTGAGTAGAGAGTTTATTGGTGCTGTCAATTTAGTGAGAAGTCGCCAGAGTTAGGTGTAATCATCGCTGAAAGTTTTTCCAGAAAATTTGCAAAACCTCCATTTAAGCTCAAGGTAAGCCCGTAGATATATCTAGTGACTAGAATGTTTGTATCGATCGTTTCTACGTTCATAAACGGTTGTTTGGTTGAGTTTTGTGTTTGACATGCTTAAAGAACTAAGAATCATAAACCCTTAAATAGTTGTTAAAACTATGAACTAATGATACCAAAATGATCTATGAACCTTGGAGAACATTTCTATATAGTTTAATTGAAGTTTGGTGATTAAAAATGACATTTCCAAAAAGTGGCTTGAGAAAAAAGGCGATGCATAATCGATTATTCACTTAAAAATCGATTATTTATCAATCTGCAGAAATATTGAACACAGGAGCACAATAATCGATTATTCTGAGCAATAATCGATTATCAACAATCGATTATCATTTCTGATAATCGATCATCAACCTTCTCTAAAAATGAGATCAGTAGCATATAATCGATTATCACTTCTGATAATCGACTATCGCCCTGTTTTGGAAGTCAGATAATTGATTATCACCTATGATAAGTGATTATCTCCCTACTCTACTGAAGAAAATGAAGTTAGTAGCCATTAATCGATTTTCATATCATATATTAATCGATTATTGTTCAGAAAACTTGATTTTGGAATTATGAAATCCTATTTTTTATACCAATTAATTATCAACAATATAAAGATGATTTTTCACAGTGAAAATGATGTTTTTGGAAAATAAAATCTTAAGTGATGCATGACGACAAGTTAGGCTGTTAACACTCGAAACTAGGACGCTATTTGCTATTGGATGTTATGTTGATTAATGATTATATTGAATGGTTATTATATGTGATTATGAATGATGAACCTACTGATTAAAATGATTATTGATGATTGAACCATGAGTAAAATTAATACATTGATAATTATGAAATGATTTGTATTGTTAAGCATATCTAGAAGAATTCTAAGATATATCCATTTAGATAACTGATATTAAGGCTATCTAGAAGACCTCTAGAATAGATCTGGTATTAGAACAGACTTATAGAAATATGAATATTCGGTGATTTGGATAAAATCGCGTAAATGGGATTCGTAGACCAAACTAGAGGATCACTCATCTGAGAATACCTCGATCCGACGTTGATTGGTCGCTATTTTGTTGTTGCCTTAACTAACTGCAGTTAAGAGTCTGAAAACAATTGCCTTAAACTAATGATAGTTTAAGTGTCTGATTATTAATTGCCCATTTAAGAGTCTGTTTATGAAAATTATGCTTTGGCCTTAGACTAAGAATATCTAAGAGCATTATTATGATTTGTGCTTAGACTAATAATAGCTAAGAGTATTGTTATTATCATTGGCCTTAGATTAAGAATAATTTAAGAGCGCTGTCGAAATAATGAATATCTGAATTACATGTATAGATATAAACTGAACAACATCAAAATCATAAATGGTGAATATTGAATTGAATGTTATGTGCATGATATCAAATGATAGATTATGAATTTAGATTCAGTTTATATGAATGTTCGACGCATTAGATATGCTTACTCAGCTTCAACGCTGAGCGTGTAGTATGTTTTATTTGCTACACGCAGGTTAATAGAAAGAATGATGTGACATGATCCTGGAGGCAGACGAAGGCGAGATAGTCGAGATGGATGTGATGCTTTTGAATTGAAGAACATAAAGAAATTATGTTTGTGATTGTTATTTTTAAGCTTCCACAACATTGAAAACTTCGTACTGTTATGAAAAATATTATTGTTATAAAGAAAAGTTCTTGAAAAGTTTTAAATTTTTACAATTACCAATTTAATATTTTAGTCCGAAAGGGCCTGCAGACCTAAACGTATTAGGGTGTTACAACGTGTGGTTACATCAAGTCTCCCGAGAGACTCTCTCGAGCTACACTACTTCTGTTAAGCTTACAAGTGCTTTACAAACTGTTACAACCTAAGAACTGGAGTCCCACGAGCCTCAATACACTTGCTTGGAGATACCGCACTCCAAGACTTCAACTTGAAGGAAGATACCCTTCCTTCGTACAACCAAGGGAAACAGGCTTCTCTTTAAGTGTGTACAACACAAAAACACTCAAGAACAAAACTCTCTCAAAAGAGCGGATAATGAGTAAAATGATACGCTCATGAACACAACAAAAACTTCACAACAATGGCTCTCAAAAGGTATGAAAAAGTGAGAATGTAATGTAATGAAGGAGTGTGATTTGTGAAATGATTGGATGATAAAAGCAGACCCAAACACCCTAATTTATAGTGACAAAATAGGCTCCAACGAGTGGGATTTGATTGGGGTGATTGACATAATTTGTGAGATTTAATTTAAAATGGGATTTGCTGAAAATAGGCCTAACATCGATGTTCAAGTACTGAATATCACTGTCGAGGCTTAAACTTTCAAACTGGAAGCTTCAACGATCACCTCAACATCGATGTTCAAATGGGAAACATCGATGTTCAAGGTGTTGACTTCCAAACATGGAAAGTTTTAGCCTTTAATATTTTCCAACGGTCAGGTGCCAACATCGATGTTCATAAGTGAACATCGTTGTTTAGGCTAAACCTTTCAAAGGAAGATTTTGGCCTAACATTGATGTTGCTGGGCCAACATTGCTGTTCAAAAACAATCTCCCAAAGCTCAGTTTTCTTAGTTTGAGCTGAGCATCGATGTAGAGACTCCTACATTGCTGTTCAAAAACTTCTAGAATTTTAGGCTTGGCTAAACAACGATGTTCATAGTCCAAAATCGTTTTTGGAGGACTTAGTGTCAAACCATGATTTTCAGGTGCCACCACCAAATAGCGCCGTTGGTAGGGGTGTGCATTATTCGGTCCGGACCTGGACCAACCCAAAACCCGGCCAAAATCGGACCGGATCCGGACCGGTCCAGACCGGTCCTTATTCGATTCGGTCTTCGGTCCTCATTTTTTCCTTATTCGGGTTCTTGTCCGGTCTAGTCCGGTTCACCGGGTTTCGGTCGGGACTGGTGGGCCGGTTGCATTTTAATTTTTTAAATATTTGTTTTTATATAGTTTTATAATATAGTTTTTAAATGTTTTTTCTTATACTTAAAATTAATTTAACTTTAATACGAAAAGTTTTTCAAATGTTTTGATTTTATTATTTCATAATTTTTTTTAATTTATTCCAATTCAAAATAAGATGCCAATTCTAATGATATTTAAATATTTTTAATAAGAAAAGTGTGAAAAAGTAAACATTACCTTTATATTAGAGATCTAATGCATTTCAAGTTTATGTACCAATACTATAACTTAAGTTTGTACTTTATCAATAATGAAACGATAATCAACAAAAATAAATATTATAAACAATCTCATGAACAAAAGTAGTAAAAAATTTATCTGTTTGCCAAAAAAACCGAAAACACAACAAAATATTACAAAATAGTAACAATGCAGTAAGAAGAAGAATATTCCTCATCTAAAATAAAATTTGTAAATTTTTTTATGTAATACGGATGGAGGATATATATTTTATTTAAAGTTTTTAAAAAAAATTAAAAACAACATTGTTTGACAATATTTAGTTATGTTACACATTTGAAAATTAATTGTAGTAATATTTTTATGCAATTGAATACTTTAAAAAAATCAAATTTAAAAAAAATAAAAACTCACATTTATTCGGTCCGGTCCTAGTCCGGTCCAAATTTTACCAGTCCGATCCTGGGCCGATCCTTACCTTAATCGGTCCGGTCCTCGGTCCACAAAATGCTTGTTATTTGGTCCCACACCGGTCCAATCCGAGTTTGACCTGATGAACACCCCTAGCTGTTGGCATGTCAAACATCGCTGTTGGGCTGGTTTGCCAAAACCATGGCTAGCCAGTCAACGCCAAAAGCCAATGTCAAAAATCAAAGCTCTCCAATTTAAAAACCAAATGTTGAAAACACTTATTTAATGTATTTGACTAAGAAACCAAGTGAAATATCTTAGAAACCACGTCATTAAGGTAAAAACCACGCTAGTCAAGTTTATGCTGTTTCACATGGGTTTTACCAAAACATATAAAACAAAAGGTGGTTTTTGACGCATTTTGGTTGGAAAACTATTTGAATGTGTCCAGAAGAAGAACCAATAATAAAATGTTAAAAACAACTTGGTTGGTTCAGACGCCAAAAACTAACTCCAATAACCGAATGCCAAACGTCGGTTTCTGAACGCCGAAAGCCGAACGCCGGACGACTTGGTTTTTGGTTTGGGAGAACTTCAAGTGTTTTAGGCTTGTTAAAAACCTATGAAAATGGTTTTAATGATGCATGAAAAGTGTTCAAATAAATTTAACCTTGAGAGCCAATTTTGCAAAGTTAATGCCGGTCTTGATCACAGGAAGACCAACTCATCTATATTCTAAGCCTTCGTTCTTGGTTCTCGTTTTTCACTTGATCAATATTCCATGTTTCTTCGCCTTTAGTTTGTTCAACATCTTTTAATTTTCACGGCAGTTTGGCATTATCAAAATCTGTCATAAAACGAACACGACTTTAGTAGACATAGACGTAAACCCGTGTTCCAACATGTGACCAAAAATAGTAGTCTGTATGATTACAACCAGACAACTAATTGTTCAAAAATAGTAGTCTTACATAGATTATAAAATTACTATTAGATACAGTTGTATTAATTTAGTTTACAAAACTACTGTTTACAAAACATGAGATAACTTTTTCAATGAACAGAAGTCGAAAATATCATATAAAACTACTGTTTAAAAAGAATAGTCTTCACTTTGTACAGACAACTGTGGCAACAAATACAATATTCTCATATGACACAAACTACTATTAATAACTTGCCGTTTCTCATAACTATAGAAAGAGTTATCAGCTTAATAATATGACAACTGTTCTCTAGTCAATAACAACAAACAATGTTTTGTTTTTTTAAATACTGTGATTTTGAAAAAAGTAGTATATCAACACTAGTGTGATGTTTTTTTGGCATAGTGTTATGACAACATGTCCTATGACCAAAGATTCCTCTATGATGCTATAGCACCTACTACATTTCCTTCATTGTAACATATCAGTGACGTTCCAATATCTTCATCCAAAGCATTTAGAATGTCAATTATCCATGACCATATACATTACCAAAAACTATTGTGAAATATCCATATATAGTGTTACATTATCTTAATGCGAACACCTATTTTTGAGATAAAAATATGAAACTCCGATTTTGGTATTTTTTCTATGGTTTACTCCTATTTCGTTGGGTGATTTCTTAACAAAATACTTCCTCCTGTTCATGTTAACTTTTTTCAGTCAATCAGAATTGACCTTTGATTTCTAATTAAATAAAAATTACGGAGTATATAGTATATTAATGGAAATTTTACCTGAATAGGACTAAAAATAATGACTTTCTCAATGTATGACTACATTTTTTTTATTTCTCAATGTAAGACCATTGGACATTATTCATTAGTCATTATTTAAGTAAAATGTCCACCATCACTGGACATTATAAAAAAGTTTAAGTCCTATACTGAGAAAAAAATATATTAATAAAAATTAGTGCAAATTTTTTTGTATTAATTAAATAAAAAAATATTTTTAAAAAAATTTATAAGATAAATCTAGTAATGTAATTTTTATATTAAGATCTAAAAGAAATTCTATTTAATTAATGATGGTCAAAGTTTATAAATTATGATTGCAAGAAGTTAAAACTTAAAAAAAACTCTTGAAGGGAGGGAGTAAAATTTATAGCAATACTAGGGTACACCAAAGGTGTATCCCAAATGTACACCACCCATTTTTTTATTTATATTTTTTTTGAATTTCTTGCCAATTTATGTGGACAAGGAGGGAGTGAGCCATTTTTTTATCAATTTTTTTGAATTTCTTGCCAGTTTATAATATCAAATAAACAAATTTCATTAAAGTGATACAGAACAAAGTTTTAAAAAATTTTTAATATTGAGTACTTTGTACTCCCAATTATTTAACCACTGCATAATTGATATAGAAAAATAAATCCCTAAAAAAAAATAGAAAAACATTTCTCCGCATATCACTCAAAAAAAAGAAAAAAAAAAGAGAACTCTAGAACATGTTATTCCCGAACACAGACTCGAAGAGGGGAGCTGCTCGTTTTCTTAACCATATTGACTGCGGATGAAAATGACTGCTTGCAAGCCTCTGGAGTTCTGCTTCCCATGTACGCTCGGCAGATATATGATTCAAAGTTTTCATAATCCTGCACCCATATGAGCAGCAACTTAATTAATTACTTAAAATTAAACTCCTGATCCGCCGTTTAATTTGCAAATATTAATATTTAATTGAGATCATTATACTTCTTCCGTCCCATAAATATTATTCTCATTTTTATTTTTAAAAAATTTAATAGAGAAATACTTTTGTATTGACTTCTAAAAATACACTCAGGATCCGTTTTGGTACATGAAATTGAATTAAAACCTTAAATATCATGGAATTGATTTGGATGAGATTGAATTCTCAAATTCCAATACATTTTAGGCACTACTTATTTCAGATTCATATATTTTTGTGCTACAAAAGAGTAAATTTAGAATTGTTATTTCAAATTTTAATTTCATAATTTGAACTTTGACCAAAGAGACTGAAATGGATGGAGCAGGAAATATAAAGGTAGAGTTGGATGACTAACGTACTTCTTGAAGAGGCTGATTGTTCACCACAACCCATGGCACAAACCTGTGGGTGGGGTTAAGACTAGCTGTCTCAGCACCATATGCCTCCTCTAGCTGCATGCAATGCAATCATATATATATATATGTCATATATATATATATATATATATATATATATATATATATATATATATATATATATATATATATATATGACATATATATATATATATATATGACATATATATATGACATATATATATATATATATATATATATATATATATATATATATATATATATATATATATATATATATATATATATATATGGGATTGACTCCAGTGAGATGACACCTTATGGTAAGATGACATGCTTCAATGAAATGACACAACACACAACACTACTAATGGAAAACTCACCAACTGTCAATGCAAAGCTCACCACTTTTTTTAAATAAAAAAAGTTAAAAAAAATAGCACCACCACTCAACCACCGCTCAACCACCGGTCCACGGCAACAGTGGGGGTCATCGGTGGTGGCCATTGATCATGGGCGGTCAAAGTGTAAAGCTCACCAACTATCAACGCAAAGCTCACCAACTGTCAATGGAAAGCTCACCAAGGAACAATGCAAAGCTCACCACTTTTTTTTTAAAAAAAAGCTAATAAAATTGCACCACCAGTCAACCACCGGTCCACGGCGGTAGTCTGTAGCGGTTGGAAGTCATCACCACCGCCCTTTGTTTTTTTTGAAATCATTTTAAACTTTAAAGTGTGGTGAGCTTTGTGCACATATTCGGTGAGCTTTGCAATGATAATCAGTGAGCTTTGTTGTTGGGCTTTGTAAGCATTTAACCATCAAATTTTGAAAAAAAGTAAAGTGTTAGAAAATAATGGTGAGCTTTGCAGTGGACAGTGGTGAGCTTTGGAGTGATCAATGGTGAGCTTTGCAGTGATCAGTGGTGAGCTCTAGCATCATCTGACTTCATCTTACCATAAGGTGTCATCTCACTGGAGTCAATCCATATATATATATATACACACACATACATACATACATACATACATACATACATACATACATACATACATACATACATACATACATACATACATACATACATACATACATACATACATACATACATACATACATACATACATACATACATACATACATACATACATACATACATACATACATACATACATACATACATACATACATACATACATACATACATACATACATACATACATACATACATACATACATACATACATACATATATATATATATATATATATATATATATGTATGTATGTATGTATGTATGTATGAGATCGACACTAATCAAATGACACCTTAAAGTAAGATGACGTGTTATAGTCAATTGACGCAAAGCTCATTACTGACCACTGTAAAGCTAGGACAACTACAAAGCTCACCAAATTTTAAGACAAAACACTTTGAATTTTTTTTTGAAAGGAATGGATCCTGACTAGATTTTAACCGTTGACCGCCGCCTGCCGCCACCGCTGGTCTGCCGCGCCACCACCATCTGCCACCGCCGATTGTCGAACGCCGCTGCTGACCAGTGGTACAGTTGACCGGTATTGTTATTTTTTTAATTAATATTTTGATTTTTAAAATATTTAAAAATGGTGAATTTTGGTGTTCAAGGTGGTGAGCTTTGTTTTATTTTCAAGCAAGCTTTGCATTGACCATTGGTGAGCTTTGTAGTGTAATGTGGTGAGTTTGGTGTATCTCACCGAAGCATGTCATCTTACTGTAAGGTGTCATCTGACACTACAAGAAAAATCTTCTTTTTGTGAGCACAAACCGTCACTAAACCGTCCTAGTTAATTAAAAATAATGAAGGAATTCCAATCCTCTCATTCATAACTATATAAGCACTACTACATAAATTACTTTTTGAATCGGTTATTTTTGACCTTTTAAATTTCTTGTCAACTGATGCAAAAAATAGTGATGCAATTGCTGCAAATAATTTTTGCATCGGTTGTCCAACTGATTCAAAAAATTGTCTCTAAACTTGCGCCAGTGTTAGGAGGAACTTTTTGAATCGGTTGTTTCCAAACAACTGATTTAAGAAGTCCCCTGATATGATGATACCCAACCCAGACAACGAGGACCAACGAGAGCCTTTGGACGACCAAGCACATGTGGTAGAGGCACGAAGGAGTCGACGCACGAGACGGGCGCCGGCATGGCAGAAAGACTATATGCCGTAGCTTTATTCATTTTATTATTATTAAATACTTTTAAATTATTGTACTTAGATTTTTATAGGTGAGCATAATTATAAGCTCCTTCGAGGGCTTCTTTACGGTTCTTTACCTCGTCGCTTTTCTTGAACCGTCAGGTTAGATAACGTAGTTAATAGGTTAATGGTTTTGTATTATTATAAAAAGGGGAGTTAAACCCTACGTATGGAATATAAAAAAACCTAAGCCCTAATATCTTCTTCCTCTTTGGATCGCGCGCCGTGCGATATTCCTCTTCTTCCTGCGCCTCTTCTTCTTTTGGAGCCCGGTGACGCTCGAAGTCGCCTTACCCTTGTGTGATCTTTTATCACCCCCTCTAGAATTGGAACCAATTCTGGGAGGGACTCTTTGAATTGGTCGTTTGAAAACACCACTCTCACTATAAAAAGCATTTCATTTTCTTTGATCTATCAAAATTTTGGCAGCATTTCCTAATAATTCAATAAGTGCGCGATGTAAGGTAGCTACATATGCACTAGCTCGAAAAATGTATTTCAAAAACGTCAAACCAAAAAATGATAAAACAAAGAAAAAGAAATACATCTACCAACTAAGTGATGGAAGCAGTTCAAGAACGGCTCCAAACTAGGAGCTATTTAAAATTTACTCCTAATGAATAAATTTTAAATGGGTGTCTAGGTCGGTCAATATATGTTATTTTTACAAAAAAGCATCTCAGCGAACGTAGCATCAAACAATTCAAAAACACAAGCACAATTAAAATTTGAGATATTACAATATAATTTCAAATAATTTTATGTTAAAAAGATAAAAAAATTCATAATAATGTCCATATTTTTTTAATAAATAAAAAGAATTACACATATTATAAAATTGAAAAAGTAAAATCAATTATAAACAATTATTATAAAATCATATTTTATAATAATGTATCTATAAAGGGAAATCAATTTTTAAAGACAGAAATAATTACGAAAATAAAACACAAAAATAATTTTTGTTTAAAGACAAAAACAATTATTACAATAATGCACATATTTTTTTGAGAATAACAATGCACATACATGAAACAAAAAAATCATTAAGAATATAATGATTTTAAATAAAGAAAAGGAAAAAACCTTGGAGTTATATACAGGAGTGGAGGCACCGACTGAGTGGTGGTAGCATCAGCGAGGAGTATGACCATGGATAAGGAGAAGAGGCGGCGAACCGAAACTAGGTGGCGATAGAGACCGTTGACTTTGACGGCATGTAGGAGGAGGAGGCGGCGACGGCGTTGAGAAAGAGATATGGAAGAAATGACGGCGAAGGGGAGGCCGCGACAGCGAAAGAGAGGCTGCGACGGCGGCTCGAGCGACGACGAATGGTGAAGAAGGAGAGAAGAAATGAGATCGCGTAAGGGAGATAGGCTTTCAGTGGTTATTTTTAACGCGGCCTTTTGAATCGGTTGTTAGTTGTAACCGATTGAATAGGCTATTGAATCAGATATTACTAACAAGTAATTCGATCAAAAGGTTATACTCATTTGTATCAATTATTAGTAATAACCGATTCAATAGCGTATTGAATCAGTTATTACTACCAAACGATTCAAAAGACACCAGTTGGCGAAATCCAGGGCCGGCCCAAGGGTGGGCCGAGCAGCCCTACCGGACCGGGCCCAATATTTTTAGGGGCACAAATTTTATCAATATTGTATAATACTCCGTAATATACAAAATTGAAATACAATTTGAAGGCTTCTGGATTTGAACCTTGGTATACGGCAGGGGAGAAGGGACACTTCATCCACTTGAGCTACTAATCCCATTGTTACATATGTTACCCAATAGGATATATAACATACTTGCGTTTAATAAAACTTTCAATTATTTAAAAAAAGAAACACAAGTAGAAAAATAACTTCTTTTTATGTTTTTTTTCTGAAAATTAATATTAATACTTATACCTAAAAAAATTTCATCAATAAAAATTAAGAAATTCTTATTAATTACTACCTTCGTCCCAGAGTATTTGTCCACTTTCATTTTTACACACCATCCAATATACTTCTTTAATCCATTTTATCTTGTAATTTGTATATTAAAAAATTATAAAAATTATATATTAATAATCTATATGTTAAAACAAATCAAACAAGATCACACATGACTATATTTAGGCTTACACTTTGAGAGAATTTGATGAGTCAAAGTGCTTAGATGAACAGTTCCAAAAGTCAAAACTGGACGAATACTCCGGGACGGAGGGAGTATACTTTAATATATTAAAATTAATTTTGTCTTCTACTTTTCTTGTTTCAATCAACTAAATATAAGTATGAAGTGTTAGTTACATACAGATTACATAGTATTATCTAAAAACACATTACCTAGCTTTTATTTTTAAAAATAATTGTATTGCCTTTCTATTTTAGTATATATTTATTTGATATTCATTATTTATCTCTAATTGTAATAAATAATACAAATAGAAAATAGAAAGTGTGCTAATATATGCAAAATGATATAAAAAAGCTAGATGGAAGAATGAAAAAACACAAATTAAATGATACGACCTAGTATCACTCAAGGGGGAGGATTTAGGCTCCTCCTGGTTTCACCAGATGCTGCGAACGAGGGAGAGAAGAGAAACGAAGGGGCAGGGGGAGAAAAGAGAAAGGAGGCTAGGGTTTGAGAGTTTAGTCTTTCTTATTATTCCATAATTAGGTATCCTCTATTTATAGGTAGAGAACCCCAAACCCTAATTACTAAATTATCTATCCTGACGGTTCAAGAAATGCGACGAGGTAAAGAACCGTAAAGAAACCCTCGAAGGAGCTTATAATTCGCTCACCTACGAAAATCTACATAACAATAATAATTAAATGTTCATAGCATGGAAATAAATAAAACATAATCACTGCATATCGTAATCCTCTTGCCATCGTGGCGCACCTCTGACCCGACCACTTCTCCTCGGCTCCGTTGTCGTCGTTTCACCTCTTGGTTCCTCTCCTACGACCTGCGCCTCCGTGGTCGTATCATTCCCCCGCCCTTCAATGGCCACCTTGTCCTCAAGGTGGAGCTGGGGAAATTTCTCCCGGAGTAGGGTGACCGGCTCCCATGTAGCATCGTCCAACGATCCATCGTTCCAACTAACCAACCATTGATCCTCGGGCACCCCATGACGTAATATCCGACGCGACGCATGTGCTTTCACCGGCTCGGAAATAGGACAGCCGTGTAGCAAGGTTTTTGGGAGGGGGAGAACGTTCACCTCTGGCCTATTGCTTCGGTATGGACGCAACACCGATACATGAAAAACCGGGTGGATTTTGGATGTCTCCGGCAAACGCAGACAGTAAGCCTCTTCCCCAATTCGCTCCGTGATCTGAAAAGGCCCATAAAAACGGAGAGACAACTTCTGAGATGAACGTCGTGTCACCGAATGTTGTCGGTACGGTTGGAGGCGCAATAAGACCCAATCGCCAACCGCATATGTCACCTCCCGACGTTTGGTGTCTGCCAACACCTTCATTCGATTTTGGGCTACCTTCAAATTATCCCTCAACTGACGTATCAAGGCCTCCCGTTCGGCCAACACATCCTCAACTGCCGCCACTTGGCTCGTCCCGACGCGGTATGGCACCAACTCAGGGGGTGGGCGACCGTAAACTGCCTGAAACGGTGTGGTGCGGATGCCCGCGTGGTAGCTGGTGTTCAAGGAATACTCTGCCCAAGGAAGTAGTACTGTCCAGCGTTGTGGCCGTGCATGGACAAATGCTCGGAGATATTGCTCTAACGTCCTATTCATCACCTCCGTTTGCCCATCGGTCTGGGGGTGGAAGGCGCTACTGTGGTTGAGGGTAGTGCCGCTGAGATGATGTAATTCTCGCCAGAAAGTGCTTGTGAAAATCTTGTCCCTATCCGACACAATTGTGCGGGGAAAACCGTGCAATTTGATAACCATATCGACGAAGAGAAAAGCTGTGCGATCTGCGTCGTAGTTGGCGAGTAAGGGACAAAAATGTGCATATTTAGAGAACCGGTCCACGACCACCAAAATAACTGAGTATCCTTGAGAGACCGGAAGATCGGTGATGAAATCCATGCTCACGTCCTCCCACACCCGATGGGGAATTGGTAGTGGTTGAAGAAGTCCGGCCAGGGGTTGGGTAGAAAACTTGGTCGCCTGGCAGATCACGCACCCCCCGATGTGGCGACGGACATCTCGGTGCATGTTGAGCCAAAAGAAGTTGGCGGCCAGACGTTGGAAAGTACGAGAGACCCCGGCATGGCCCGCTGTTGGGGTGTCGTGGTACTCTCGAAGTAGGGCTGTCCGCAAATCCGAAGCTGCGCCGATGCACAAACGGCGATTATAAAATAAGAGACCATCCTCAACAGTGTAGGGGGGCTGTAGCAAACCACCCCGATGAGCTGCATGCAGACGCACCAGGTCCGGTTGGGACATATTTTCCGCTCGAATCTGCTGCAAAATCTCCGTTATGGGCTGTGATATGTCCATGAATTGGGTCACTGTCAGGCTCTCCTCGGGCTTACGTGATAAAGCATCCGCCACAGAGTTTGTTCGGCCCGGCTTATATTCGATACGGAAGCGGAAACCCAAAAGTTTGCGGACGTAGAACTGCTGGTCCGGCGTTTGAATGACTTGATCCAATAATTCCCGTAAACTCCGTTGGTCAGTACGTATTAGAAACTCCCGCCCAAGAAGATATTGCCTCCACTTCTGAACAGACTCGACGATGGCGTATAATTCTTTATGATAAGTGGAGGCCGCTAACCTCCGGACGCCCAATTTTTTACTAAAATAGGCAATGGGCTGTTCTTGCTGAAGGAGAACCGCGCCGATACCCGTTCCAGATGCGTCCGTCTCTACAACGAATAGGACCCCAAAATCTGGCAGCCGCAACAGTGGTGTCGTGGTGAGGGCCTGTTTCAATGTCTCAAAAGCCGTCGTGGCTGCCGGTGTCCAGTGAAATGACTCCTTTTTCAGCAAATCTGTCAAAGGGGCTGCCAAGTGAGCGTAGTGGCGGATAAACCGTCGGTAATACCCTGTTAATCCAAGAAAACCACGCAACTTCCGCAAGGTGTTTGGTAACGGCCAGTCCAACATGGCTGAAATCTTCTCCGGATCGGCCTTGAGATTCCCGTCGATAATAATGTGTCCGAGATATGCAATGGACGGTGTACAAAAACAGCATTTGGAAAACTTGACATAGAAATCATGAGATCCCAGGATGCCCAACGCCACTGCCAAATGCTTCTCGTGGTCCAATAATGACGAACTATAAATCAATATATCATCAAAGAAAACGATGACGAACTTGCGTAAGTAGGCCGAAAACAACCGGTTCATGCAGGCTTGAAATGTGGACGGTGCGTTGGTTAATCCGAACGGCATAACCTGAAATTCATAATGGCCTTCATGGGTACAAAATGCCATTTTGTAAATGTCCCGGTCGTGCATGCGAATCTGGTGGTACCCCGAACGTAAATCCAGTATTGTGAAAACCCGAGCCGCTCCAAGTTCATCAAACAATTCGTCCGCCGTTGGAATCGGAAAGTGGTCGGGCACAGTTACCGCATTCAAAGCGCGGTAATCAACGCAAAAACGGAAAGAACCGTCCTTTTTCTTGACGAGCAAAACCGGGGACGAAAAGGGACTCCGGCTAGGCTGAATTAATCCCTGTTCCAGCATTTCCCGCACCAAACGTTCCATTTCATTTTTTTGGAATTGGGGGTACCTGTAGGGCCGTACATTCACAGGATCCGAACCCGGCTGTAAAAATATGCGATGGTCTGCCAAGCGCCGCGGTGGGAGCCCGGTTGGCATGTCGGACACGGACTGGTGACAGAGGAGGACCTCCCTGATCGCGGCCGGCAGGTGGTCGGGTAGATTAAAATCAGAGCTACTGTCCTACGAGACATGGTCAGATAGGGTGATCTCAAAACATGCCGCAATTTCTTGTTTGACGTACAAGGCGTGGCAGTGATGGACCGTGACTGCCTTCGGGGTTTGGGTGCCACCACATAACGCGAAGGGTTCGCCCTGCCATAAAAATTCCATCGTGAGCTTTGCATAATCATGAGTGACCCGTCCCAACAGTTGAAGGCACTGCACACCGAGTACGATGTCCGGCCCATGGATGGACAGTACGTACACGTCCACTGGAAAAACCGTGCCTTGGAGAAGGAGTTAGAGGTCGCGGCACTGCATGTTGCAAACCAAAGACGCCCCATTGCCCACATAAACCCGGAAGGCTGGAACATCATGAACGGTTAAGTGTAACCTCTCCACAATTGATGGATGGATGAAGTTATGGGTACTGCCGCCGTCGATGAGAACTTCCACAACAGACTCCGAAAGCATGCCGGATAGTCGCAAGGAACGGGGGGTGGTAACACCGGCCAGGCTATTCAAAGAAGAGACATCAGCAGCAAGCACCGTATCATCCAAGGGCTGCTGGTCGTCCGCGTCGTCCTCGTCTTCAATGAGTAGAAGGAAGCGACCGCAACGATGTCCTTTAGTCCACTTTTCGTCACAATTGTAGCATAATCCTTTGGCATCCCGTTCCAATTTTTCTGCTCGTGATAAACGCCGAATTGGTGGTTGTGTTGGTGGCGTGGCAGTGGTTGGTTTGGCCCCTGGCGTTGGCAAGAGTGGCGGGGTGGAGCTGAGTTGTCCGGGTTTCCCCCACGAAGTAGGACGAGCCAGGATAGAGGACGCCCAGGCAGCGTGTTTGGCCTCCAATTCACGTGCCAAAGCGAATGATGCCGAGAGAGAATCTGGTTTCTAGAGCATAATTTCATGTTGGAGGTGAGATTTTAAACCAGCATGAAACAAAGATTGCAAGTTAGCTTCGTCAACACCTGTGACATTCACCAAGACTTTTTCAAAGGCCTGTTGATAATCTAGAACCGATCCTGTTTGACGGACTTTAGAGAGTAACCCAAAATAGTCGACGTAATTAAGCGGATCAAACCGGAGTTTGAACTTGGTGACAAAATCAGGCCATGAAGGTAAGAGATGATTACGCTGTTTCCACCGAAACCAATCCAACGCCGCACCCTGAAGCATGAGGCATACGGCCGACAACCGAGACTCCTCCGGAATCCCATAAAAAGTAAAGTATTCATGATCTTTAAACAGCCAGCCTAGCGGATCACTCCCATCGCACTTCGGCATAGCAATCTTAAGCTTAGAGATGGGATTACCTCCGTGAGAAGCTTCGGGTCCACGCCGTTTGCCGCCCATGCCCGAGTCGTCGCTGGTTTTATCCACCCGTGCAAGCAAACCTGAAATATCACGTTCGACCTGTTGAACTGTGAGATGGAGGTGTTGCATAGCGGAAGTTTGAGACGAGAACTAACTCTCAATTTGCTGCTGAAATTCCTCGAACAAAGCGGTGTTAACGGTGCCGTTCGACATGTTGATGCACAAGACTCTCAACGAGAGCACCAATGATACGACCTAGTATCACTCAAGGGGGAGGATTTAGGCTCCTCCTGGCTTCACCAGATGCTGCCGACGAGGGAGAGAAGAGAAACGAAGGGGCAGGGGGAGAAAAGAGAAAGGAGGCTAGGGTTTGAGAGTTTAGTCTTTCTTATTATTCCATAATTAGGTATCCTCTATTTATAGGTAGAGAACCCCAAACCCTAATTACTAAATTATCTATCCTGACGGTTCAAGAAATGCGACGAGGTAAAGAACCGTAAAGAAACCCTCAAAGGAGCTTATAATTCGCTCACCTACGAAAATCTACATAACAATAATAATTAAATGTTCATAGCATGGAAATAAATAAAACATAATCACTGCATATCGTAATCCTCTTGCCATCGTGGCGCACCTCTGACCTGACCACTTCTCCTCGGCTCCGTTATCGTCGTTTCACCTCTTGGTTCCTCTCCTACGACCTGCGCCTCCGTGGTCGTATCATTAAATTTCCTTATTTATTAAAAAAATCTAATAATATAATTTATTTTAATTATAATTGATCAAGCTATTGACCCCTGAGTCGACTAGTTCAACTATTTAACCCTTGACCCACTAGCTCGTCTGGATCGACATCCGGACTAATTTCCAGAACATTGATTTGGGGATATAAGTATATATAAACCCTTTACTATGATTTTGATTCACTCATTTTAGTAAATTATTATTACGTTAATTGTAATTCAAATATAATTTATTTACACACTTTAATTCGTTAAGTTATTAGGAATAAGACCTTTAGGCCTTTTTTCCTGTCTCGGCCCAGGCCATGGAATTCTCGGGACCAGCCCTGGCAAAATCAAACACCCTATTTACATCGATTTTCTCTTTAACCGATGTAAATGGGGTAGTTGATTTGACATTTTCTGTAGTAGTGAAGGCCTAAGAGTACTCTCATTAAATAGTTGTAATGGGAGGATCTCGGTAGTGCTATTATTTGTACTTAACTACACAGACTTTAGTGACGATTTGTACTCAAGCTAAAAGACATTTTTCTTGTAGCGAAATACACACACACACACACATATACATATATATGTATATGTATATGTATATGTATGTATGTGTATATATATATATATATATATATATATATATATATATATATATATATATATATATATATATATATATATATATATATATATATATATATATATATATATATATATATATATATATATATATATATATATATATATATATATATATATATATATATATATATATTCCATCAAGAAATTAAAGTCACATGCATTGGTGACACAATTAAGATGTCAATATGCATTTTTAACGAGTTCAAAAAGAGAAGAGAAGAAAAGAGGACTGACAAAGGTTCCAACTCCATTGCTTAAGCAATCCCTAACCGGAGCCTCACTCAATCCCGTGCCAGAAAAGCAAGATTCCCATTCACTATGTCTGTTCTCTAGATGCAAACGCTCTATGCAATATACCAACCTGAATTGCATCTCCTGCATCCATGCACGCATTGATTCACATCCAATTAACTATTATTGAAAACAAACTACCCCATGCATACATACATACATGTTTGACACAAGACATCATCCATAATATATATAATCATGCCTTGAATTAATTAATTTGTTAATTACCATATTATTCCATGAACTGATGGCACAGGCTTCCACTAGATTCAGCAGACACTCATCACTGCCATGCTGTAAACATTTTTGGGACATTGAAATTAAGAAGAAGTTGCATGCGTAGTGGAGATTCAAGTTATAAAAAAAAGAAAACCAAAAAATAACTGTGGAAGACTGCAGGGAGTATTGATAGATACAGAGAGAGATTTGAGAAGGAAAAACTCTTGTATGTATATATGAACAACGAACCTGGCAAATCCAGGCGGCGTTGTTAGTGGTTGCTGTTTGGGTGTTACCCCAAGGGATGAGCCTGAGATTGACAATGGACCCAATATCTGTAGTAAACAACTTCACCAGCTTATGCACAATGAAGTTTGCGCAGTAAGGACAGAGGGATTCGTAGTACAAGGACACACTAACTCTCTCTTCTTCATCCAAATCCTCATCAAATGCCGTCGTAGGCCGGAAACTAACCTCGTCGGAAGAACCGGCGGCGGCTGGGGGTTCTTCATCAACATTACCCTGCGAGGAGCTATGGGATAATTGAAAGATCAAACATGATGACATTATTAAAATTAGGCAATAAGCGGCAGAGACAATGGCGGATGATGAGTAGTAGATTTGCTTAGGAGGAGGAGCCATTTCTTTCTTTAATTTCTAGACTAGACTAGACGCTGTTGCTTACGATATGAGGAGCCAGTAGATCAGTGACTGCCTCTCTATGCCATTTCGTCCGTTTCATTTGTGTTCATAATTAAACAAATTCATTATTCTAACTTTTGCACTTCCCTTTATTCGATCGGTTTTTTTAAATCTTATATTATTATTATTGTTCTTTGGTTGGGCCTCTTCAGCTGGCTCTAGCAATGGGAAAGCCGTACAATTTAAAAAGTGAAGATTTTGTTCCCACGAAATGGATTTTACAGCATCACTAGTAATACAGTCTTGATAATTTGTACGAAAAACTGAAATATGGGCATTGAATGGGGGGAACTCTTTAATAGTTTAATGGTTTGGAGTTTAGGTTGGTAAGACCCAAAAATATTCAGAACATTAAAAAATGATATAACAAACTTTCGCCTATAATTGGTGATGGAGGAAAGAGTGGAGTATAACTTGGTGTGTCCCGGCCCTAACATCACTCTTTTACTTTTGGTGTTTGATTTTTGGCGAATGGAGTACGTTGTTTTCTTTATAATTAACTAGATTTTGTCATATCTGTAAATTATCTGCTTCAATGTAATATTTTCAAATGTAATGCGTTTTTTAACATTATAGAAGTTTAAATCAAAGTAAAATAAATAATCTAGCAACATCTTTTATACTTTCAATAAATTCTTTATCATCGGTTATTAATTCAATCCTTCGCATGCGTCCTCGAATGTGTTATGTACAATATTTTTAATTGTCTTCAAGCTCTAATGGCATGTACATTCTCATTAAATCGTTAAAAGTATTCTCAAATAGTAAAACTCTTTTAGTCCTCTTGGCACATATTGCAGGCGACTGCATATCGATCGTCTTTGTTGCCTCATAAACTTTGGAGAAATCATAGTCACCTAAATATTTTGTTTGATTTAGTTATAATAAAAAATCTAAACAAATATGCATTAGGATAATATCATATCTAAAAAAGACAGATGCATGAAAAATATAAAGCTAGCGATAATTTAACACTTTAATTGCCCATATCATAATTTCTATGAAACTTACGAATGATGTTTCTGATTGTTTATAGATGTACGTTCACTATAAGAAAACTGTCAATTTGCAACGGACAATTTTCGTGGCCGATTTTGAAATTTCGTGGCAGATTAGCAATCTGCGACAGAATTGCAACAAATATTTTCCGTCGCAGAAAAGTTGTGGCAGATTGAAAATCAGACAGATGCCTGATTACTATTTCTAATCTAAATACGAAAATAAAAAAATTACATATTGGTAAGAATTAATTAATAATTACTATGTTCCCCTTTTTTGGTTGGGAGAATATAAGGGGGGTGTATTGTATAAGGATTCTTATTCATTTAAATAGAAATCAATGGAATTTGAAAGTTTAGGTGTATTCAATTGTAACTTTTTAAAATATATAAAAAACTAGGTGTATTCAATTAAGATTTTAAAAAGTCATTATAAATTCCACGAAAGTCTAGCTGTATTCAAAATAGACTTATAAAATTGAAACAAAAAGATTGACTAGCTTAATTAGTATTTCTAATCTAAATACGAAAATAAAAAAAATTAAAAATTTCTAAATCAATGAAGAAATTAAATTTTTCATACATATTGGTAATCATTAATTCATAATTAATACTCCTTCCGTCCCCTGTATTTGTCCACTTTCATTTTTGCACACCATCCAATGCATTTCTTTAATCTATTTTATCTTGTAATTTGTATATTAAAAAATTATAACAATTATTTATTAATAATCTATATGTTAAGACAAATCAAACAAGATCATACATGACTATATTTAGGCTTACACATTAAGAGAATTTGATGAGTCAAAGTGCTTAGATGAACAGTTCCAAAAGTCAAATGTGGACAAATACAGGGGGACGGAGGGAGTATGTTTCTATTTTTTGGTTGAGAGAATACAAAAAAATGAGAAATGTTAGGTTCACAAATCAAAGGGTCACAAAGTTCACAAACCTACCATTTGTGAAGTTCAATAAACAAATAAAATAGTCTAGAATAATTTTTAAAAAAGAATTTAAATCATAACTAATAAGTTTGTGAAATTTTTGACTAATTTGTTTGTGAACTTAGCATTTTTCATAAAAATATATTGCATAAGCATTAATTTTGGTAAGCATCAATTAATAATTTTTACGGAGTACCCTGTTTCCATTTTTTAGTTGGGAGAATACAAAAAAAGAGTATAACATACCAATAAGTTTTCATTTTTATTAGAAGGCTCGGTTGACTAGGTTGATTCTGATATCAAATTCTGGAATGGAAAATAAATTTCGAAAACAAAAAAATATATTGCGTAGGCATTAATTTTGGTAAACAATTTTTACTATGTTTCCATTTGTTGGTTGCAAGGATACAAAAAAAGCATACAAATTAGTTTCCATTTTCATTAAAAGGCTATGCTGACTAGGCTGATTCCAGAAATTAAAAAAAGTTTACAAATAATAGAGAAAGAACTTAAAGTTTCTTGCGAGAAATACGGACATTCTCAAACTCTTTTTGTAATTACCCTCTTTGAACTGCGTTTTGAGTTTTAAGGTTCCTATTAAGTTCTTATTATATTAAATACTCCCTCCGTTTGGAAAAACCTTTCCCATTTTGATTTGGGGCAAAAATAAGGAAGTGTTAAATTATAGTTGATTTCCAATTTTGTCCCTGATATAATGGGTAAAAGTAAGATGTGATGGATAGATTATTAGAGAAAAAATATGATGTGATAGGTAGGGTATGAAAAAGTAAGGGTAAAAGTGGTTTTTTAATAGAAAAGGGAAGTGTTTTGTTGGAAGTGGAAAAAATGAAAGAGGAAGTGTTTTTGAAAACGGATGGAGTATTATATAATCATTCAATTCTACCTTTTGAGTAACTTGGGATTGTTAACAAATATAAAAAATATTAGAGAGAGGTCATTAGTTTTGATGCTTAAATTAAGAGTGATAAGAGTTTATCATTTCCCCGCCTATGCTAGGGGACCCAAATCTTTGGATGTAATTTTTCATGATTCAGATGTTAGTTTTTTTTTTTTTATAATTAACCTAAAATACATATACATTCACAACGTTGTAATGATGCTAAATTGCTAATATGCACTTTTTCATTTGCACTGTCAGAGAGATCGAATGCACGTGCAGACTAGAGATTTAAATATATGCATTTTCAATGAAAAATTGAAAGAAGATAGTGTTTATTTACTGATAAGAGTCAAAACACTATGCAATTACCAAATAACAAAAACTACCAGCCACCCTTTTATACTAAAAATTTTTGGCGGGACGAAACTTAAAGAGATTTCGAGAAAGTTTTCCGAATTTTTGTTACAAATTTATGGGATTCAAAAATTGACTTTTGGTGACAATGTGTTGTTAAGTGGTAAATACCACTTAGATTATTATCAATTTGTATCTTTCAAATGATGTTAATATAATTTAATAACGTAAATATGATCCGTGCAACGCATGAGTGTGATACTAGTTATTTCATGAGATAAACATGTTTCACATTTTCACACATACACTTTTTTCTGTTTGCTTTACGTTTTCTTAAAGAAGAGACTAATTATGCATCAGTTCTTTAACCACAGAAAATATTTTACAATCTTTAAAAGTACAAGGACTATTTACCTACTTATGAAAGACTATAGGGACTATCTATGCATTTAACTCATTTATAAATGTATAAATATGGAGTTTATTTTTTACCCAATTAATATTTAAGAACTCTTTATATTGTATTGTTAGTTTTTCATTTTAACTTTTTGTATATTGTACTTCGGGTAGTATTTTTTTTACAAGAAATTATGTGGTTCGATAATCTTTTAATAATATGAAAAACTAAGTAATTTCTGACTCACTATGGGTAAAAAGTATCGAGTATTTCTAATTTTTATAATTTTGAATGAGATGGCTAGTGATACAAATTGAAAAGAAAGAATGTGAGTTAAAGATGAAAATAAAATGAAAGAGAAAATGCACCGTTTACCCTCGAACTATTTAGAAATTACATGGTTTACCTTAAATATTAAACAGTGCACCGTTTACCATCGAATTTTTCAAAAATTGCACGATTTATCTTTGAACATTAAAAATGCATCAGATACCCGGTAGAATTTAAAATGTTGCACCGTTGGTCCTAAAATACTAGCTAGGGAGTGTGTGGCTCCCACACACAGAATTTGCGAGTATGAGTAATCTGGCCCTTGTGACTTCTCCAAAGTACCCTTCCCTAGAATTATCGTCTTTATTTAAATGTTTAATGGTAAATCGTACAATACCTGAGGAATTTAGGAGTATTTGGTACACTTTTTCATGTTCAGGAGTAAATCATGCAATTTCTGAAGATTCCAGGGGTATTTGATGCACTTTTTAATGTTAATGGGTAAACTAAATAATTTTTGAAGAACTCCAACGGTGCTTTTTTTTAATTTAAATGTTCAGTTTTTTAGGCATTATCAATTATCAAACTGAAATATTTTCGGCATAAAAAAATATTTCAGTTACAAAAGCTGATTATAGTTCATGATTTGTTACAAAAGCTGTTTTACCAAATTTCGGTTCCATTCAAATGAACACCCATATCCATATGGATATGGCTCTATGTAAAAGTCATTGTCCTGGGTACCAAATTTTCAAATCAGGCCCAAGCTGGGCTCCAGATTCCACCATAGCCCAAGAATCAGATTGTTTTTTTTTGTTCGAGCTCCACCTCTGAACTCTTCCCTTCATACTCCATTGTTTGCGGACTTTCAGGCTCTGGGATTTTCAGCAACGATGATGGGTCGCGCCCAGCTGCTTATGGTGGGGTTACCCCTCTTCATCTTCTGCTCCGACATATTGCGCCTGTTTTCTCCGCCACCTCTCAAACCGACCGTCTATCACCACTCACCGCCTGCACCAGTTATCCAACAACCTCAAACCCTAGATTTCCCGACACAGGTCCGTTTAAGATCTCGTAATTTTCTTATTTTTGTTCGGGTCTAATGCGTAGTTGATGACACCAACTTTGTTGGCGATTACCTGTTATATTGCAGAGTGCTAGTGGTCGGACTGGAGCAATAGGCTTAGGAAACACTGTCAGCATTGATTTCTGCTCTTCTTGTTCTTACAGGTCTTTATTTATGTTTCTTATAGGCTATAACAACACTTCATATTACTATTAGTTTTTTGGCTTTACATTTTTGGGACAACAACAATTGTAAACAAATAATACTGGATCAAATATATTTACATGTACAATTAACACTTAAAATAACCAACCATTTTAGTCAAAGATGGCATGAATGGAAAGCTCATGCTCTGTAAAAATGTGGTACATCCCTATTATGAGTGTTACACAAACTCACTTTTAGGATTATCAATCTTAATTATCACACTCTATTTAGTGGTTAAAAAGAGAACAAACGCCAATTGACAATAACTGAAAAAAGAAGGATGACACGTTTTCGCCTAGAATATTTATAGAGAACTTAGAGATAAGGGAGAACATTGTGTGGTTTGTTGTTTGAGTTGTCCAAATTTATTACTCTAGAATGTTTCATAATCCTCCCCCATTCTAAAGTTGCCCGCAAAATCAACTTAACCCTATACATTAACAAAATTGTCTTTAAAGATTGGCAGATTGCACATTCCACCGTGATGTGTCCTTTCCTTGTAACCTGTTTCCTCTTGATTTTCTAAACATCTCCTTTGCCACTTTTCTAATGACCTGTGCTCTACTGCTATCTTTTCCCAGATCCAATTCTGACTACCAATTTTCCTGTTAAATTACCTTTATAAAAAAATCTTCTTTTCACTTTCCAAATGCCACCACTCTTTTTTTGAATCAACTTGTTTCGTTTGCTTATCCTCTTTTCTGAAATGGAAATCAAACACTTACAGTCTATGTTGCATGACCACACTCGAAGAGGTTCCCAAACGGAAGAGCTATGCTGAAACGGTAGGTACGGCCTTCAGTATAATGTATCCTATATCCCAGCTGAAGAGATTAATGGGCGAAAAATTGCTACGCTTACTAAGGATTATATACTTAGAGCCTGTTCTTTAGGGCTTGAACTCTTAACATCCTGTTTCTTCCAGTTCCTTCCAGTTCCTTCCAGTTTCCTCCAGTTTCTTCCAATTTCTTCTAGTTTCTTCCAGTTTCTTCCAACTTTTCTCATTTTTCTTCAAATTCTTTCTACTCCTCAACCAATTACTCTAAAAATGATATATTTCAATGTGATTATTATTATTATTATTACAACTGTTATATTCATAACTATAGTTTATAAATTATTTTTTTCATCTCACTATTTTTACGATTCATACTTGTTATTTTTTCCTTCAACTTTTTAATATGAATAAGACATTTTTTTTTGTATATTAGTCTACATGATAAAACAGGAAAACATCAATATGTTAAATTATACTAAAAAATTTATGGATAAAATAGTTACATTGAATGTTTTATTAATATAACTTTTTATAAGACATCTAAGTTTTCCCTTTATTACTTAAAAATTGCTCATTTTTCTAATTTTTTTAAAAAAATTGTAAGTCAAAAGAGCTTAGAGAAAGAGACTAAAATATGAGTAAAACATAAAAAATGTAAACAAAAAAGTTCTATATCTTTATTCCAAAAATAGGAATTCAATGAAAATAAAATGTCAATCATGAAAGAAACAATAGATTTGATTATGTGACATGTATGATATTTAAAACAAAATGTTTTAATATATAAATTATAATTACAAATATATTATTTATAATAAATACTGCATAAATAAATTGAGATGCAATATAACTACATAGCCTTTTTAAAATTTAATATTTTTATATTTATGCTAACTTTATATTATAATTATTTTTTGTAAAAGTAGTTTTTTGTATTTAAAAAATAACAATACTTTTTTTATATCTTAAAGACATTCACTAAGATAAGTGATGATGATGATGATGATGATGATGATGATGATGATAATGATAATGATAATGATAATAATAATAATAATAATAATAATAATAATAATAATAATAATAATAATAATAATAATAATTTACAACAACAAGAATTTAAAATAAATATTTTTAAAGTCTTTTTAGGTTTCCAGTTTTTTCCAGTTCCTTCCAGTTTTTTCCAGTTTCTTCCAGTTTCTTCCAGTTTTTTCCAGTTTCTTCCAGTTCTTTCAGTTCCTTCCAGTTTCTTCCAGTTTTTTCCAGTTTCTTTCAGTTTCTTCCAGTGTTTTCCAGTTTCTTCCAACATCCAACTCTTTTTTTAGTCCTAAAGAACAGGCCCTTAATGTCTCTGATTTATG
Source organism: Cuscuta australis (assembly GCA_003260385.1). NCBI lineage: Eukaryota > Viridiplantae > Streptophyta > Magnoliopsida > Solanales > Convolvulaceae > Cuscuta > Cuscuta australis. The sequence goes on from NQVE01000116.1 coordinate 676,257, forward strand.
GGATAAGACTCTGATTTGCTGTGTATTGGGTGCAAATCCACCTCTAGAAGTTATGAAGGGTTTCTTTGCTAGGATATGGAATCGTTTTGCTATTGATGTTTCAGTATACTGAGAGGGACAGTTTCTGGTGCAATTTGCTAAATCTGAAGAATGGGAGGAGGTTGCCAAACGGAGATACTCTTTCCTTGACAACAAGCCAATGATGGTCAAGAAATGGAACCCAGGCTGTAAGGTGAATGTGAAGGAGCTGCAAGATATTCCTATTTGGGTTCGATTTCCAAAACTGGATTTGAAATACTGGACACTGACTGGACTTGGCAAGTTGGTATCATAGGCAAGCCAATAAAGAGGGATAAATCTACTGCTTTTTGTTCAAAGTGGGGTTATGCTCGAATATTACTAGAAGTTCAAGCTCAACAGGATTTCCCCAACATAATCCAATTCGTTGGAGAGGAGCAGAGGGTTGTATCCCAAGAAGTGATATATGAATGGAGGCCAGTAGTTTGTTCTCATTGTGATAAACTAGGGCATGAAGCTGATATGTGTAGGAAGAAAAATACCCAAAGTAAGATACCAGTAAAGAGAGAGTGGAGACCAAAAAAGCCTGAGCCTGAGATTGGCAAGATGCCAACAAATGCGAGGATGGATAGGGAGGCACAGAAAGAGGAGTCTACCAAGGACAAAGGGGAACAGAACACTGAGGAGGATCAAATGGGATTTACTGTAGTTAGTAAGAAAAAATCTGCAAGGAGACTGACTTTGGATGACTTAAAAGGCAGTGGGGAAGCCCCTTATGATGGCCACTATCCCTTGATAACATGATCATAAGTTGGAACATCAGAGGCCTAAATGGCCAAAATAAAGAATGGGAAGTCAAGAATATTATTAATACATATAAAGCTGTTATTATGGGTATTTTAGAAACCAAAATAAAGAAGGATAAGGAAGCTGATGTTATGAATAAGTTGGGTAATAATTGGTGTCATCATTCAAATACTGACTCCAATACCCTCAGGAGGATCTGGGTAATCTGGAATCTTAATAAAGTGTTGGTACAAATTGTCAGTTCCACTCCTCAAGCCGTTCACTGTCGTATCAGGAACATAGGAGAAAATGATTGGTATTATATCACTTTTATCTATGCTTTTAATGACAGTAGTAGGAGGAAGATGCTATGGAAGGAGCTTAGAGATATAGCAAGAAGCATGGTGGAGCCTTGGTGCACTATAGGGGATTTGAATGCTGTCCTGAACACTGATGACAGAGTGGCGGGAAATGCTATAACTGAACAAGAAATGGAAGATTTCAGACAGTGTGCCCTGGATTGTGGCATTGAGGAACTACCTTTTAAGGGTTCATACTTTACCTGGAATAACAAACAAGCTATAGGCCACAGAGTTTACTCTACGATTGATAGAGCATTATCAAATTTGGAGTGGGTACTAAAGTTTGACACTAAAACCATTATCCTGGATGAAGGGGTTTTAGATCACACCCCTCTTATCCTTACTAATATCCAATGCAAGTATGATAATAGATGTTTCAGATTTTGCAACATGTGGAGTTCTGAGATCTGATCCTCTATTCCCAAAAATTATGTCAGACTTTTGGAGGGATAAGGGTGGTAAAGACAGTAATATGTACCAGGTGGTGCAAAATTTAAGGAATCTGAAAGCCTCTCTCAAGAAGCTTCACAGAAATAAATACCTTCTTATACATGCCCAAGTGGATAAGGCTAGAGAAGATCTACTGGGGATGTAGAGCATGTCTAAAAAGGACCCCTATAATCAAGATAGGATTGATACTGAGAAAATTTTGCTAAGGGTACTGTAGGAGAAAGTTAATGCCTCTTACCAACTTCAATGCCAACAAGCTAAACAAGAATGGGTAACTGAAGGTGATCAAAAATTCTAGAGTCTTTTTTGCATGGGTCAAAAAGAGGAAAATCCAAAACCATATTGTATCCATACAAAATGACAAAGGAAATTCCCTGAGATGTTTGTCAATTAGATCGTGTTCTGTATCTCCACACCATCATATACTATAAATATTAATGGGGAACAACATGGATACTTCAAGGGTGGGAAAGGATTGAGACGAGGGGACCCCATTTCACCCCTCATTTTTGTCCTGGTTATGGAATATCTGACTAGACTCCATAAGAAGGAAGCTGTCAAACAGGGGTTTCAGTTCCATCCACTCTGTGCTAATGAAAAGATCATTAACTTGGTGTTTGCTGATGATTTAATTGTTGTAAGCAAGGCAGATGTCAGATCCATTTAATGCATTATGAAGACGTTGGAGATCTTTAGAGATACAACTGGACTGGAAATAAACAAAGCTAAATCCCAAATTGTCTTTGGAGGGGTGAGTCAACAACAAGAAGACGTGTTACTGAATATAACCAAGATGTGCAAAGGTAAGGTACCTTTTACTTATGTTGGGAGCCCAATTACTGCTTCTAGACTCAAAATCACAACTTGGAGTAGTAGGCACTTCTCGTATAGTGCTAGAAGCAGACTTGTGAATGCTGTCCTTCTTGGGATTATAAGTTTCTGGACTAGAATTTTTATTCTGCCTAAAGCTGTGGTGAGGAACTTCCGAAGTCTTTGTAGGAATTTCCTTTGGTTAGGTACTCATGACTACAAAAAAGTTCCTTTGATTAGTTGGGATCAAGACTGTCAACCAAAAAAATATGGGGGGCTTGGAATTAAAAACCTGGAACAAGGCTGCCATAATGAAACTGAATAGGGATGTTGCGAATAAGGACATTATGTGGGTTAAATGGATCCATAGTAGATACATCAAGTCATCCACCTTTTGGAACTACATTCCTAAGTTGGAATCATGTCACTATTGAAGCAAATGATTAAGGTTAGGAGAACGTTTGAGGGCATGACAATACAAGGGGAGTATGAGATTAAGAATGGCTATAAATGGCTACAAGGGAACCAGGTCATTCCTCCATGGAAAGACTGGGTTTGGAACAAGTTAACCCCTCCGAAATTCCAATTTATATTCTGGCTAATCATGCAAGGAAAGCTACACACCAAGTACAGGCTGAGTAAATTTGTGCCTCTTGACATTACTTGCACCAATCATGCAAGGAAAGCTACACACTTTGGAAAGCATTGACCATTTGTTCTGGAGTTGCCCCTTTGCAAAGGTAGGGTATAATAACATTCTCTCGAGGTTTGATCTCGGATTTGTTGCTGTGGAGTTTGGGGAGATTGGAGATGCGATTATGCTTATTAAAGACAAGAAGAAGCGATGTATATGCTGGGCAATTTCATAAGAATGGTAAACTTCACCATAAGGAGATCAAGGAGGAGGAAACCATAGAGTTTATCTTATTTCATATTAAGAGCTTTCTTATTTACAAAAGAGCTGTGCTGTAAAAGGTTGATGTAACCCTATTGTAAACTGTGATGTGTTTTGCTTGAGGAGTAATAACATTCTGCTTTCGGTTAAAAAAAAACACTGAGGGCCAGCAGGCTGATTAACTGAGAAAGAGTTCGATGATTGGTGCCCTTAAAAAGAAGAGGGGGATTATTGGAAAGTCAATACCATTTTCATCTCACATAAATCTGCGTGCTCGGTCAAACTAGAAACTTTATTTATGGACATAGGGAGTACTTATTTATTTAAAATAGCGATTTACTACTAGAGTGTTTTCCAGGGCGTTAGGTATATAGTACATGATTATTTTCAATAAAAGAATGTTTTAAATAATTTGATATCTTTTTAGGATGTTGTGCTAAAAGTCAAACACTGTTTTGTCATTCCTTAAATGATTAAGCACTGATAATGGTAAAAAGTTCTTCACGGCACTATATTATTTATTTTGGTTATTCAATAAAAGTATCATGGCTTCCCGTCATATGCTCTACTAATCTTTTTGCATTCACACACCTCAGCAAAACTGGTTGCAGATTGTAAGAACGTTTAGTAGATATCAGCCACTCTTTTATTACATTCCCTTGCACCACTCAACATTGGGCCATCTCAAAATGAACTTCTCACTTTTCTTTTTCGGGTCGTCTCATTATAAACTTCCCATTTCCTTATAAGGAAATGACTTTGTGGTTCATATTGTTTTTCTCTCTCTTCTAAGGAAGTACATTTTTGGATGGAGGGAGTGTTAAATTAATGACCCCTTATCCAGTCTTAATCCCCACTCTTGAAGTGTTTACTTTACCACTTCGTGTGGTTGGGTGTGTTTTGTCTTGTCAATTAAAAGGCATCTAGTCAAGCCAAAATGTTACCCAAGTCCAACAAATGCAACTTTTTAGGGTATTCGTGACTTCAAAAGTGATGTCAATTTTATTTCCCAAAACTGAAATGTCATTTTGTCTCAGTATATGAGCTTCATTTAGTGCTTTTCCAATCACAAGTCCAATTCGGCTCTTGGATACTTTCTTTGGGTGATTAAGTTTGGAATGATGTCTGTCCTATTCTCCTGCTTGTTTGACATATGACTTGCACGTCTTCCATCTTTGACAACAGCATTTCTATGGCATTTTTTTTGGCATTGGGCTACAGTTTTGATAGCTCTTGTACTTATTACCATTATATTTTTGCTACTATGTTGTTCACAGTTTAGGTTTTGTTTGTTTACCAGTTTGTTCTGTGGCAACTTTCTCCCCTTATTAGCATTAATATTTTTGTAAACAAAAACCACAAGTCCAAGTAGAAGCCCCATTAGACGTTCTTCCCGCACTTGTTTTTACATGTTTATGACGATCGTCCGTGTTATAGGAAATACTTTATTGGTTTAAGGACTGAGGTTGCACACCCCACTCGAGTTGTTCTCTCTTAGTGAAGTGTGCTCTAGACATTCTTGAAGAAACATGCATGCTAGACTGCAAACTCATAGACAAGCCTATGGCCCAGACTGGCTAACTCTTACTACGACACGGGGAGTCTATGAGTCACTATCCAATATGAAAAAGTATGGAGGATTTATTGGAAAATTCATATACCTCAAAATCACAAGATCGATTTTTTCCTAAAGAAAGTGTGCTTAATTAATATCTAAGCCAAGGGAGGTCATTGGGATGGTGCTATCCTATTGCTATCATCAATACGATACAAGGGAAATACTTAATTTTTGAAAAGTGAGTTTACTGTGGGATATTCAGATGCTGACTTGGCTGATTTCCCTACTTAGAAATGGTCTACTTCCTGATATTCTATAATGGTTGGTGAGACATTGATCTTTTAGAAGAGTACGAAACATGACGCGGCTGCCAATGGATCAAGTGATGAAGAAAAATATCCTAGGTACATGTCCGCTCTTTTGGGTGAAGCATCTACTCTAGGTATTGAAGTATGAGAGTAAACCACAAATGCAATTTATGGTGTGATAATCAAGAAACAATGCACATTGCATCAACCCGATATATCATGAGTGAACTAATTATGTAGAGGTTGACTCGCACTTAATCTGAAAGTAGATAGTATCTACATGCATCATCATAGGCTTTGTAAACTCAACGTCTCATCTTGCAAATAGTTTGAAATCTATTACAGGTCCTATAAAGCCTATAATAGACTATTTCTAACAAGCTTAGTGCATATAATACACTCATACACTAACCCGACTTATGATGGGCCCTACCTGCTCTGCATTGTACTTGCAAAATATACCTCATTGTATAGTTTGTCTGTATGAGAAATACGATATACTTTCATATTTCACACACTCGGTTCACATAGAGTAAATTCAAGACAATTAATTTCATCATTGTTTTTTCTCATTCTTGTCTGCTGTGTGAATCAAACCAATTTGCAAAAATCAATAATTACAGTTCAATGGAACGTCTTTCTGTTTTTACTTTTTCCCTAGTTAATGCTTTCAGTCCGTTTTCATTTTATTTCTGTTTTTGCAGAGGAACTGCTGTTACAATGAAAAACATGTTGGAAACTCAATTTCCCGGGATCCATGTTGTTCTTTCAAATTATCCTGCCCCGCTTCCAAAACGTTTACTCAGCAAACTGGTACCCATTGTTCAGTTTAGCGTTATCGGTATTATAATGGCGGGTGATCAGATTTTTCCAAGATTGGGTTTTGCTGTTCCTCCACCATGGTATTACAACCTTCGTGCAAACAGATTTGGAACTATGGCAAGCACTTGGCTTCTTGGAAATTTTCTTCAATCAATGCTGCAGAGTTCTGGTGCCTTTGAAGTCTCTTGTAATGGTGAACTGGTAATGACTTTTATTTCTTTAGCTTTCCCACAATATTATGGCCATATGCGTACAATATAAATAGATGGATATTATGTTATCATTCTAGTATAGTTCTTATTTTTTGGTATCTCTTTGCTTAGACAGTATTTGTTCTAGAAATTTCTCTTATGATTTGCATTAAGTATCAAAGAAGCAACTAGATCAGAGAACCAAGTATTCCTTCTCTAGCTAAGGACTAAGGTTTCTTAAAAAGATTAAGTACTAAAGGAGCATATATTCAAGGACTTATTTGAGAGATTTGTACTCCGTATTTGTTTTGATCAAGTGACTTCCAATTCAAGTTAGCACATTTTTTGACTTTTAGCACTTCACATGTTGAATTGCATGTTATATACTTCATCTTATAATCTCAATGACAGCACTTGTGACATAATCCTTTGAAGTTATCACAGATGGATTCATCATTCTGAATAATTTTTCAGAAATGGTATACAAGTTGATTCATACCACCTAACAACTAATTTTCCTCTTTTTGATTTGTTATTGAACTCGTCATACTAAAGTCAATTGTGCTCTTAGATCACATGTTTCTCAAAACTTGTGGTTCAGGTTTTCTCCAAACTAAAGGAGAAGAAGTTTCCCGGGGAAATTGAGTTGAAGGATATCATCGGCAGAAGAATTGCAAGGGGAAGGGTGATCGAGGAAGAGCGTCACACCGCTGTATGGTCCTAGAACTCCTCTTTTATTTTCATAAATAAATTGTATAAGTAAAATGATTGTTCCTATAGTTTATCTTACCTGATTTTGTAACTTTAGTAAACATAGCATGTTTCTCTTTCCAAGTACTGCATTCGCAATTTCTAAGTTGTCATTAAACTCGATGATGTAAGAAATGGGAATAATTTACCCGTAAGAAAGAACACCAATGATTTAAGGATAATTTGTTGGTATAATATACTCCTGTCCCAAAAAACTTTTTCTTTCATTTTTTATTTGTCCTAAAAAATGCTTTAACTTTCAATTATGATCTCCCTTTTACTTATACTATTTTTTAGTCTATGACATTATATTTTTTTCATTATTAAAAAAAGTATTACAGAGTATACCCTATCTTATCGTACTAATAAAATGAAGGCACCATTGGAAAGAAAAATCAAAACTATTCATTTCTTAAATTTCTTTTGTTATAAAGAGGAGAAGTTTTATGGGATGAATGTAGTACATGTGAATACTCCGTATAGTTTAAAGCCTGCTTCAAAACTCTCAGATGGATAAACTAGAGCTGTCAGCTTGTGGTAAGATTGTGAATGGATAGTCAAAAATTCATTTACTATCCGCCTATTTATGCATAAATAAAGATATTAAATGTCAAAGTATTATATTAATGTGTGTGAAAAGTCAAATGGGAAAAATTATAATAGACGGAGAGGGTATGAAACTACAATTGAATAAAAATTTAAAAGTATTAATGTACTTTGTAGTTCAATTTGACTTTGAAATATTAAAAATGGATAGTGATGTGCATTGTTCGGTCTGAACCCAAACCGACATGCAACCTTGTCAAGTCCTGACTGGACAGGTCCCTTTCCAGTCTGGTCTTGGATCCTCAATTTTCCCTTATTTGGTCTTCGGTCCGATCCGGTCCGACCTACTGGATTTTGCTCTGGGCCGATGGATTTATTAACCAAGATGGATATCTCTAGTATGGAATAAACCTACACACCCAAAGCACCAGTTCATGATGAAGGAATATATGGTACAACCGGCTGTACCTAGAGATATGTACATCTGGGCAGTACTCATTCTGAAGTAAAGTAGTTTTCATTCTGAAGTAAACGAGTTTCATTTGGAGGGCTTGTGTACGTACATGGTAACTAGGTTTCAGTTACCACCCATTATTTCTAGACTCGTCAAGAGACTAAGGCTTGTCGAATCATCACCATTGTGGGATGATGTCGGAGAGCAGGGGGTCCCTGCATAGTCTAACTCCTACATCATATTTCATGTAGTCATTATGAGGTTCCCGTACTTTAAGTACAGGTATGGAACATTTGGTCAATATGTGAACCATTTGGTAGTTATGAAATTACGTACTTTAAGTACATGTTTAATAACAACACTTGGTCATTATATAAATTCCGTAGGTTCAATACATGTCTTAATGTGGGTGTATCTATATAGTTTATCACTATGTTTTCCTACAGCTAGTTCACTACTAAGCTTATGCTAAGCGTATAGCATTGTTTTTGCTATACGCAGGTAGGCACAATGAACATGGAACCTATCCCGGAGGGAAACGAGAGTGAGGAGATGTACGGACGGCCAATCATTATGTTTTTACCTTAATATTATTCCAATCGTTTTGGGCTAGAACCCACATTTGTTGCACTTTAAATTCATGGACTGAACTTACGGTTTTTCTCTTGCTTCCGCGACTTAATGTTTACTTACCCCGTGTGGTTTAGGGAGTTAATCCCAAGTTTTTCTAGAATAAGGTTTTCAACTTTTCTTGAAATGTTTTTCCTCAAGGATTTTACTACGGATGATCCTCAATACCATTTCTGTAACCTCCCTGGCCCGTTGGGCTACGGCAAACTGGGTTCACGAGTCAGAGGGTGTTACAGAAAGAATGAAGTCTATAAGTCTCCTTATATTGATAAACATGCAAGGATGCCTTGGATTATTTCACACACCCCCCATCAAGCTAAGAGCCAAATGTGATGAGAGGTGTGGTGGTTGTATGTAGTGGGGGTTGGGAAACAAATTAGTGTGTGGGATGGGGATGATGGGAAGAGAATATTGATTATTTGAGTGGGGAAGTCCTGGGATTATATGGGGGAATGAATGTGGAATTTGAGATAAAATCCTTGTTGCGGAAGAAATAGTTTATCTATTTGAATTTCAGGTTATTTTACAAACGGAGTCTGATTTCGTAACCGATTTTGTATTTGAACTCAGAAAAATAAATAGAATCCAACAATGTATTAAAAATACTTTTCCTAATATTTTTTTTAGGCCACCGGGCCTACATGGTAAAAATCGACTATTTATGTAGTTAATTCTTTTAGACCAGTATTCATGGCGTTACACCCATTGTAGACTTGGTGGTCATTATCATATGTGTCCTAATGTGGATAAAATGCTCGTGGTGGTTGTGATTGGAATGGAGGACGGTTGGGTGATTGGTAGTAAGAGGGCATGCACTCTGTAATACTCATTGAAAAAATTCATAATAACTATTTGTGGTTGGTGAAAAAGAATATATATATATATATATATATATATATATATATATATATATATATATATATTATATATATATATATATATATATATATATATATATATATATATATATATATATATATATATGAAGAGTGTTCTACGACAACCACCCGGAACATTAGATTCAATTTCCAAACACATAATAAGGTATTTGAGCTCTTTTATTCCTTCTACAATCACAACTTTTGCATTTCTAATTTTGGAGCTAGAAGATATTGCATCTGGTTGATTTGGAAACTGTTAATTGGATCCTAGGTTCTCTGCCATTTTTTTCGAAGCCTAACTGTTGGGAAGTGTCCAAAACAGAGGACAATAGGACCATTTATCTTTCCAGTGGTAGCAAAAAAAGAGGTAAATTTGTGGAAATCCAAGAGATTAGAAGAGAGGGCAGTACTTTCCTAGCTATCCCCTTTGATTCATTTGCTGATGGCCCAAATCTCTTCACCAAGGCTCTCTCCTTATTCACCAAGAGAGCTACCAACCTTGAGGAAAGCTCAAAGGTGTGTGTGTCTGTGGAACCCCAGGAACCTCTGCGCCATTCTCCCACTGGAAGTGCAGCTTCATCGCTGCCTACAACAGGACAGGATGTAAATACCCAGCGAAGTGGAGATGTCACAAGTTCAGAAGGCTTTGTTGGAGATCCCACCTCTGCGGTAACTAATAAGCAACTCGTTATTTTCCAGACCGAAGCAGCTCCTAATTACAGCCTTTCAACCAGCCAAATCGAAGAGTTTTCACCTCTACCACGGAAAATCCTTAGTCCTTTTGCTCCCACCTTTGTGCCCGCTGTATACTCCTACGCTGACATTTTCACTAAGGATCAAGGATTCAAAGCTACTGCTGAGCCAGAAGAAGATCCCTTTACAAATCTCAATGGCCAAAGCTTGGTTCTATCCGTCAACGCAGTGGAAGATCACACTAAGGACAGGGAAGGACCCATTCTCTATACCCACTCCGATGGGGAGGATTTTGTTTTCATAGACACAAAGCTCAAACCTTTGCAAATCGACTTCTCAAGATGCTCCAAACACCCCCTCCATCTCCGTAAGGAACTAAAGGGAAGAAGGACGTACTCACCAAGAATCACATGAGGACGAGGTTATCAAATTCTTCAAACTTTGTTGTCCTTACAAGATAGAAGATCCTAAACCCCTCAGCAAACCTCTAACCAAAACTCAAAAAAAGAAAATGAAGAAGAAAAAGAAGCAGTCTCAATTTTCTGACTATAGTTTCGATGAAGAGATAGAATATGCTTATTGATTGACCTGCAATAATTTTTATTTCTCAAACCCCTCTCTTAAATTATCTACCTATTGTTTGTTACTGCATATTGGTTTCCAAGCCTATGTTTTGGAGTTGCAGCTCAATCCGTTTTAGAGCACTGGTTTTTCATCTCTTCACAAATGCCATTACCTAAGGGTAATTTCACAGCTGCGTTGGGATGCTCCTCCTGGGTAGTAGGTACAAGCTGTTCTTTGGGGAGATTCCCTCTCAGACCAATGTTTCTGTGGTATGCACTGATATCTTAGTTTTCTTCTAAATAAAGAGAAATATGAGACCACAGCTGGCGCAGGTCTACCTCTTCCTGGTTTTTTTCTCCTATGGTTGGAGTTTAGCATCGTCTAAAATTTGGGAAATGAAGGTAGTTGGTCCTCTGTCCCTTTTTGCTTGGCTTGGAATTCTTCATGGTTGCCCAAGATAGATTATTGGCTGGAATCCATCTTTAAACCTGTATTCAGCATCTTGGGTCTTAATAATTGACCAAGG